>JAYGXS010000009.1:13145046-13177394 GCA_036362985.1 Ligula intestinalis
CACCTTGAGCGGTCGAAAGGAAAAGGCCCCAAGTTTTAGCTCGCTAATCCCTATGTTAAGAACTTATCCGAGGCGACGGCATGAATCCTGGAGCCATTTAGGATCGGTATGGCTCACAAGCAGATTATGAGACCCAAAGACGAACCGTCGAGCGTGGTCTACAGCATACCATGTCAAGACTGCGATGCAAAGTTATTTCGGTGAAACAGGCTGACGTCTTGGCACCAGGTTGGATGAGCATCAGCGCGCAATCGACACTCAGTGTAAACTTTCGATGGTGTTTGAACACATACGGCAGAAGGAGCACACCTTCGCATACGACAATGCAAGTGCAATAGGCCGAGCCAAAGGCAAGATGACTAGACTTCTACTGGAAATTTGGTCTTCGACTGGCACAATTAACATAGCCATATACCTTCATCCTGCTTACCAGGCAGTACGCAAACGGCTCGAGTCAGCTAGAACAAGGCTAACAGGACGGCGAAGAAGACACAAGGGTGGAGTAGAACGAAGACCAGAGGAAGATAGGAGAGGGGTTGGCCAGGGACCGAGTGAGCAACGTGGAACGCTACCTCACCACTACAGCGCACACGAGGTTGACAGGCCCTCATGCGGGCAGCAACAAGTAATTAGTCCGCCGGTGGAAGAGGGGCGGGCCAGTACGCGCACTCACTTGCCAACAATTACGACAGCCGAAGAGAGGACAAAGGTTACACGAGCTCCCCAGCGGTCAATCTCACGGACAGTCAGCAGCGAACAAGCCCTCGACTAAGCGATATTCCATAAACCCTCTCACCCTTGAGGAACCGTTGCTGAATTACATTACCGATAGTGCCATCTCCTCCACCATTTAAAGTTTCCGTGAAGTCGTAGATCTCACCCTTTTTTTCTATCTCATTATGTCGAACATCCCTGAAGTGCCTCCTTTCCAGCATGAGAAAATGGGTTCCTTAAAAGGCAGGATTATCGGATTAGGTATCTCAGCTGAACACAAATCACTAACCCGATTTTGTAATCTAACTCGGACGCCAAATTACTTAGGAGAAGTTTTCGCGATGTGTAAAGCCACGTTGGAACAGTCGCCAAACCCAGTGTTTTACCGCAACTAGCACCTGCGTCAAAACCTACTTAGCATTTTCAACGTATGCGATGACATCTTTTAGCATACTTCGACTCCCAACAATAATTTTTTTTCATATGGTATGGCCTCCTGTTAGAACTAACTTTTGAACTTTGAAATTTAACTTCGATTGTAAGGGCATGCTGAATAATCAACCAACCGTTCGGTGACTGTTGGCTGGGCTGCTGAGGAGCCATCCACCCTCTAAGCCGTGCTTGTAGCGCCTTATGTCTTTGGCAGAGATATAAAGCGTTTTTTATTGCTTATCGAATACCAATCTATTTCTGTACATATTTTTGCGCTCATTATCAATGTTAAGTTTGGGGGATTTGGTTGCGAGTCGACCTGCGGTTTTTCTTACATGCCGCAGACCCCAACTGAACCAAAACCTTGGCCAGCTTCCTTAGCAAATTCATTTGCTGCGCTCATTATCCCCCCACTAGTGTTTTTGGTTCCTGTGCCGGCCACTAAATGTAGCAAATCGACCGTCATCAGTCAGACGTAGCTACCAAATCGTCGACTATATGATATTCTCGTCAAGCCTTACATTTATATGTAAACGGGGTGGAAGTTCAAAGTTGTAAGTCTTTTCAGACAAGTGAGTCATGGGAGGGGGTTAAGGGTCGATACGCCAAGGCTGGCTGAGAGGGTAAGGTTTGAGGGAGCGGTCTAGATGAGCGTGAGGGGGAGACGGGGGGAGTGGGGAGGCAAGCTGAGCGTGGATGACCTCATGCCGCTAAGTGACTGCGGGCCATGCCATCTGTGGGGCTTGTAGGAGGTCCTCTTTTGCACAAAACGCGGGCTTCGTCTGCCTGAGAGCGGTCGCTCATGTTGTTGCCAGCAGTCGCTGAGCCAGAGACTTCGTATATTTTGGTGGGATCGCTCAGCAAGCTTCGTGCGGGTCCAGGCGATGCGCGGAATGAAACTATGTTCGCCAGAACAAAGCTGTTTATGCTCCTAACTTTCTCCTTTTTCCGTCATGACGGGAGGTGTTCCTTTATTTTTTGGATAGGCGCAAGCTCGTGCGACCAATATAACCTGCTTTACAGGAACACGTGAAAGAGTAGATGCACATTAAGGTGGTCTGAGCTGATAACCTATCCTTACCTTCCACATGTAAGGTTGGGTTGGTTGAGAATAATACCTGAACTCTGGCTGCTGGGATGATTCTTGCAACGGCTTGGTTAAGGTGTCTTTTCAGCAGTTCACTTGCTGCTTTAGGGAATAGTGCCTTCTATTTTGCAGTAGATGCGGTGGTTCCTTATTTGTTTCTCAGCCATATTCCTTGTACGAAATAGTTCAGCATACCTGTTATCACGTAGTAGGTCCTAAATTTTCTTCAGCTTCTCCTCAATACTGTCTGCTGTGTAAATAGTCATAGCCATTTGCATTAAGCATCAAACTAGATTTCGCTTCTGTTGTTAAAATTCATGACCTGTCCAGACAAAGTTTTCTTTCGATATCCGCTCCTTCGGACGCTACCGTCAGGTGTGCGACTTAGGAGAACGTCCATGAAGGCAGGCGAACATGTATTTTCCACCCTTAGCGCTGTTATTGGCATCAGCGCATCACTTTTTAGTTAAAGAACAAAATAATACTTCACCCTACTCCTTTATCTACCTCATATTATATCAAACTTCCACGAAATGTCTCCTTTGCCGCTTAAGGTCATGATTCCTTTCTAGAAAAGATCTTTGGAGAACCTACTCCACCTGAATCCAAACAACTACTACTTGCTACAATACGATGCCGACTTTGACCGAGTTTCCTCCTGACCACGATCAAAACATACGTATTGAAGAATGCGGCTACGTTAGTAGTATGCATTTTCACATTGATTTCCACTGCCTTTATAAATTAAAATATATTGTCTGAAACAGTTAAATGAAACACATTATTGGCTGTCCTAGTCTGGTAGAAAAATACGCCTTCCTCAATGTAAGTGACTCGTAGAGGGCCTTCGAGAGACGGGATTGCAACTCGTAGTGCCCCGCCTATGGGCCGACAAACGTAGATATGATGAATGAATTCTTAGTTGATACAAATGCTTTATACCTACGATTCCAAAACCCATGGATGAAGCGATTTTAAGCTGACACATAAAGCCTGGCTAACACTTTTTCTGTCAATTCTCTCACTGATATAACCTGTAAGCCTTCTTTATATTCCATTATTTGTATTAATTAACCGAGGTCTTAATCCGAGAGTCTGGTACGGAGGACGTAAGTGACTTTGTTAGACGAGACATAATATTAAGAAAGTATCTCATAATAAGGTCGATTTAGCACGCTGATAATTTCGAATAGTGAAATAATGTTTCGTCAACAGTTGCGATATTCACTCAGCTCTAAGAAAAAAATGGCATCAAAATCAACGACAGATTTGCCCTACTGTAAAATGCTAGTGCAGCTCACTTAGCAAAAAGGGTGTAGAACGTGCTCAAAGGAACAGAAATCATTAAAGGCCTCTCAATACAGATGATAAGAAAAACATTGCACGGGTTGGCGAAGGTATTTTACAGTAGTTTATCAAAATTGGGTTACTAAAGATAAACTTAAAGCTCACTGGATTGCTTTAAAGCTTATAGTACGCGCCAGAAACCTTGCAACATGCCGATATATACAAGGTTGGTTGTGACTACAAATCAAACAAATCCACTGTATAAAGTAGCTAAATTGAAGATGTTGACTACCTTGATCGATTTAAATATATTTTATGGAAACTATGCACAAATAAACATTACCTGATCTTCTTTGGTAACAAATTACCCCTCTTTTAATTGTATACTTGAATCTGGACAATGTTGGCCGATTTAATCTCGAATTCCTCAACCATACGTGGAATTCTGCTGATGGTGAACACGTATCGGTCCAAACTGCTCAAACAAGTAGTAACATCAGTCTACGTGGATGTATTTAATCAGGTTAAAATCTCATCGACGTGTCCTACCTACTGCCAGCCAAATAAGTAAGACAGGAGGGTTAGCTTTGATGAAAAGACCGACAATCCTACAATATATGAGGCATAGAGCTATCCGTCGTGTTTTACTATGATGACAGGTATCAGCGGTCAAATTCAACTTGGGCAATGCATTTGCCAATGTCTAGGGTAATCACTCGCTGGTCATGTGATATGGCAACCGCGCGGGCTGTAAACAGCTTGCGTCTTCCAGTGGGGTGGTACAGTGCGCACCAAGGCTCAATGGATCGAATTTGTTTCTTAACCGACTGAAGAAGACACAACTACCACCATTCAGTATTTCCGATCAAATCCTGCTAGAGCATAAGTAGGCTAACCAAGCATTCACTTTTGTGAGCATCAAGTTCCGTTCCGCCTAAGATATGCTTGTTTGTTTACGACTATTTAGTAGGAACTGGCAACTGCGGTCTGCCATGTGTTTTTCCGTAATGCTTATCGCCCTATTATGTATGACATTCGTTAAGCGCCTACTGACAAGCCAACGACTGTATTGTCAAACATATAAAACTAGTTCCCTGGCTAGCATAGGGTTCAAACATTTAGATAGGTACTATATCTACCATTATGTACGTACTGGTTATGACATTGGCCTCCCAGTCAACCTATGGTTTCCTTTAACCTTTTCTGACTCTACTACGCAAAAAAGATATGTTGGTCACCTGCGCAGGTCCATTATTTATCCTAATGTCGTCCGTAGTGCTCTCAAAACGTGTGTGCTACATTTATAAGAGCAGGTCAGCAATAATCTGTCCGGCGTACCCTACTATGTGTTACATAAAGTAATATTTCATAAACCCTCTCATTTTGGAGGAAACTCTGCTAAATGTCATTACCCATAGTAAGGACTCCTCCCACGAGATTTCTTTTTCATGCAATCGTAGCTCCTACACTTTTCTGGACCTCATTTTATGTCGAAATTCCTTGGAATGTATACTTTTTCGCATGGAAAGATGTGTTCATTTCTAGGCAGGATCACCACATTGGAAAAACCAGCTGAACACCAATCACACGCTAGATATAATTTCATATTAAATTACCTTAGATTCTTCAGTTATATCGCTTGATCCCCTTTAAACCACTAAAAGGAACAGGATCACTGGTTAAATCACCGCGCCCTGCTAACAGCAAGCTCATATTTCAATGCACAAAAATGCGAACGGGGATACCTGCATTCTTGATTAACTATTCAGCTAGGTAACTGCTCATTAGCGTTTGAATTTTCTGATATAATTTACAAGGTTCCACCATTTTGCATGACCTTGTTGTTTGTATTGACTTTTCTGCATGAATTCAATTAGTATTTTCTCTTATACAATTCACGTTACGCAATGACAGGCAGCAACTAAAGATCTCTTTTGAAATGGCATAGACCCAACAAATCTTGCTGTTTTTGCCAACTTTATATTTGTACCTGGGAAACGTTGCTTTAAAATTCAAATCTATTTTATCGGAGAGGTAAATGAGAAATAACGCCTTCGTAACATAAAGTGGCTTGCAGAGGGCTGTCCAGAAGGGGGATTTAAACCCCTACATCCCAGCCTTTGCAAAATATTGTGGCAGCATGCGCCTTTTTCTCTTTTTTAACCCAGATTTAATTGGTCTTTACGAAGAATAATGCGCACAATAATGGCTATTGGTACATGTTTCAAAAATAATTTCGAAAACTTTAATAGTAGCCACATGCTAGCAAGGTAGCGGGTCTCCTCATTCTTCTGCATGCTTTATCTGGACTGTTTTGTGCGATTCGGCTTCCGCATGCTTTAGCTTCCCTGGACCCCATATCGCCAAAGAAGTAAGCCCTCATAATGTCCTGCCTAGTGCTCTCGGAAAGTTTGCTCTTCACCAAAAAGAGGGCAGGTCAGTAATCATCTGTCGAGCGTACCCTACAAATGTTTGAGTAAGTAATGGTCTACAAACCCTCACAAACGCGCAAAGAACCTCCTCAAATTTCCATTAGCCTTGGCATATAATTTTAACCGTTTTTGAAAAATCCTCCCACAACCTTACTTCTCTAAGAAACCGTAGATATTGTCAGGCCATTCGATTTTGTCTTCCTCGAATTAGGGCGAGATTCTATGCAATGTCCCTTTTTCCGCGTGATGCGGAGATGGCTCCTACTGCAATTGAACCCAAATAATAATTCCCGTTACGATTAACTAAAGCCCTCCAGCATAATCTTACTCGAACGCTATATCAGAAATGAGGAATAATCGCAATGTGTAAATTGACGTCAGGTAAATCTTCGAACCAAATTCTTTGCCGTCAAAAGCGCCTGCAACTAAACCCTTATTGGCCACTTCAACGAGTTGGACGACATCTTTCAGCTAACTTCAACTGCTGCGAAAGATATGGCGTTTTCATATAACACATCCAAAACTGTTAACATTTCATTTCGAAGTTCCGATTCAAAACTATAGGTATGTGCATGAACCAACTGGACGCCTATGTCATTGTAAGTGCATAGTTCTTACACGTTTTTGACTACACGACATATTTTTATGCATAAGGTTATCTGCTCTGACTCTAGATGTAACTCATTATGAAGTTATTATGGTCTTTCACTTACCTTGCTTGCTCTCTTTAAATCCGAACTAATAATTCCCTTCCAGTTGCGCAAATTCCTCCTGAATTTCAATAATCGGATGTCATATATTTTTGGAAGAGTTCTGATGTGCCAACAAAAGTCAGCGCTTCAGTTATATCGCTTGCTCTTTTCAACACATCTAGGGGGCACGGCCCATACAGTTATCTGCGCAAAAATTAATCGAATAAAGGTAATAATCCACAGTCGATATAATTAATTCTCTTGAAAATTATGACTTCGGAAATGTACAAATCGGCTAAACTATGCCTGCCTCATGACCCAATAAACCTCCATACATATGCACCGTATTTGAGTAAAAACATGGCCAACTAGATTACGATATGCAGGAAAATATGTTGCCAGCACTGATTGCGCGAAAATCGAAAAAATAAAGCCATTGTTTTATTAATACATATCGCACAGTAATACCCAGAAAATTATCAAACAGAAGGCTCGTAGCAAAAAGAAACACCACCACCACCAAAAAACGTTAACCACTTGTCACTGCATTTTCTATTAGGCTTGCTGCATTGCAAGGCATCCAGCATTTTGAAGACTTTGAAAGCCCCTCTCCTGATGCGCTCCATACTCCTTCAAACAGGCAGCTTTCCAAGAATTTTTCTCCGCCATGACCATGGGATTCAACGTGTTTGCCTGATACTGAGAAGGCTGCGCCGGAGTAATCGCATCCAGATGAATTGATGTCCACGCAGTTGGGACTGTGGGCAAAAAATTGAATGACCTCCACGGCACCCTGCGTATAACTGTACGCACCCGTTTGTTTCTAACGGTCGCTCGCAGATTTTCCTCACCAATCTTATAAACCTCTTTGGGAAGGTACATTTCCAACGTGAAAGCAGAAACACCCTGAGAACAGAAAACGCAAGCGTTTAAAAAATATCAAACATGTATATCATGATGGAGACACACTGTATGCTCGAACAATTCATTGAGAGCCCTGCTAGTTTGGCAATATCGTCGGCAAAATACGACAGGTTACTCTGCCCAGCCCGGTATCTCCGCCAGCACTACGCAATAATATGTGAAAACGTTACTCATACCTTCATCACAAGCAGATTGTGCTTATATTTAAACAGTACGCAGCAAAGCATATGTAATCTATTGTTGCCCTATATTGCTTGGTTTTTAACGCATTCCTCGTTTATGAAAGGAATCTGCTTTGCAAGACAGTCAGCTATATTTGAACGTGAGCACATATACAAAAAAGGGATAACTGAGTAAAAAAATGATATGAGCCAAGTGTGAATCATTCAGGTCAACGTTGACATCGCATTTAAATAATTTACGCCCCTGGTGGCCTCGAAACTGAGATGGCATAGCGTTAGCTGGCATCAAGTATCCCCTATTAACGTCTTGAATCCTTCACAGTAGGTCAATTAAATAAAAAAAAATCAGCTGTGTCTCCTAATAATGAATAAAGCAAGTTTAGAAAGAAACACCAGAGTCAGATATTCACTCACCATTCTTTTGAACGTCATGTAGATCTTTGGGTACAATATGTCACATTGGAACTCCAAAAGGGCTAACATGCTCTGAGCGTCATAACCCGAACAATAAATTGTCAGTGAGTCTTGCAAAATATCCATCTGCATTATTGTCTTTCTCGACAATTCCTGGCGTGAGGCGGAAAAAAACTGCAAATTCAGTCTGGCCAACCTGTTAGATATCTCCTCCGGCGGGAGATGTTTGTCAAAGGTTGGGCAGTCGGAAATTTAAATGAGCATATATATAAATGAAAAGTTTATTTGAAGAGTGCACGTAACAGTTGTAGTATACAAACACCAATTTTTCAAAAATATGTTCGTCTTTTAGCCAGCAAGACTGCAGCTTTAGAAAAGTTCAATAACGGGTATGGTACACTTAACGTGCACAGATTATTAACTTACCCCCATTACTTATGCAAGACTCAGCGACATGTGCGAATATCAGGTAGACGACAAGTATTCTACACATTTTTTGCCAAACACCTGGAAAATATCGGTAGTTATATTCTTCGAACGCCTAATGATATTATATTGGTTTAACTACAATAACACCACTCAAATTTATTGGACAACCATTGCTCCAAATTTGCTTGCATCCCCCATCATTTCAACACCTCCGTTTATTGGAGAAAGACGTGCGATTCTGCACCAATGTAATATGAGTAATTATGGGTAGAATATTGCACGGTGATCTATTTTCAATACATGGAGAGCGTATGTACTATCCTTAGGCTAGCCACCGAAGCCAAAGGCTACATGCTCTGCAATGTGAGCGTGCTTAGACTGCAGCTGAGCGTGTTCTCCGAATTGGATAGAAAGGGCAGTGAAGTGCTCGCAGCTGTTTATTCTGAGGAAGGCTCGGGGGTATAAGAAGGCATCCTAAATATTTCTATCACAAATACACTGCATTTTAACCTCACTTGAGTTAATCAATAGGTTGTTACCTTGTCCTTATTTAAAAAGTCAGGGTAAATTTAAAAATTTTATCTCTCTGCAAAATCGGAAATGAGGTCTGATTATGGTTTTTACAGTTTCCAGAAAAGTGTCCTCTTGGTTTTGACATTCATCTATTTTTAAGCTATCTATATTGAAAAAATTAAATTTCGGCTGCCATTCAGATTTGTTGAGTTGTGTGGTGCTTTCGATTTAATTGATGCTATTCACTGCTTGACTCTAATGTCATTTAGCAGTAATCCGGCGAAGAGGTTTCATATATCCCATCGATTACAGTTCTTTCAATCTCCCCTTCAAACATATTCTTAATTAAGGTTTTCAAATGAACTCGTTTATTGGTGAAACAGAATGTAGAATCTATCCACTTACGGGTGGTTGGTGGCGACATTGGAACAGCATTTCAAATGGCTCACGAAATGGAGAGTTGTAGTCACTCAAACAATGGTTTAACGTTTTTCAGATCCCACCCTGGCATTCTAAATACATACAATGATGCGACCTGTGCGTTGCTGCTGAAAAACTGAACTTGGCCAAGTATAATTATGTGTCAACCTATGGAGACTTTCTGAATATGTTAAAATTTTCAAATTTGGTCTTGCTAAAGTACTTCCAGAAAGCGCCTTTACTTGCCAGATCTGATCATGACCTTAAATGCATAGCCACCAAGATTCAATAAATAAACCTCGTCTCTCACATTCCCGACTTCTACGCAAGCAAACGAAGGAGGGGTTAATTGGAGCTGTAGTAAAGCACGCTAAATAGACCATTTGTTTTCCCATCAGCTTATGCTATGATATCACTATTGAAGTTCGCCAACGCATTGCATCATCTGACAGTAATCCAATATACACTCTTCGCAACCTTTAATGCTGTTTGTGAAACACAGGGGTTTTTAGGCGTAAATGTACATGCTCAGACTACTGGCATTGCGTACCTGCATGAGTGTGGAAGAAGGCCAGGCGTTCCCATGTAAGCGACGCATAACAAAAACCTGCCTGTGAGAGGCAATTCGCATTGATTGGCGGGCAGTGGTTGATTCCATTGCCGGCTGTAGAGCATACAATTCGGTCAAGAGTCATTAGCTCGGCGGGTTGATTCGAAATAACTGCCTTCTATGGCAGCGATGCTTACAAGGTGGGAAGTGGCAGTGCGCACCACATTGTTGGGAAATAGGAATAATACAACGGGACGGACAGCATTGTTGGCATGAAGGCACAATCCTACGCAGGTCAGATAGGGTGTCCCTGGGCCATATCGTTGAACGCATGAGCGCCTTCAATATGACCTGGAGTGCCACGTAAGCCAACGAAGAAGGATTCACTCGGACAGCATTCCAAGTCGGTAATTGGCGTTTTTTTCCCGTTTATTTTACCTTGAGGCATCGTTTTCGAAATTTTCTTAAAAACTGCAAAAACTCACAGTACAGTCGTACAATAACGTTGCATAATATCTAATATTCAAGCAAAAAAAAGGGTTCTCAGATGCGGGTGTATACGCCCGGAAAGGCGACTCATTAATCATGAGGTAAGGTTTACACAGATTAGGTAAATTTTTATTTCCAGAGGAGCATAGTCTTGATTCGTGGGCATAGCGTTAGGGCATACGAGTCGACTAGGTCGGTCTGTAAATCGCTGATAAACTGTATTTAAATCGTTGTCGTAAACAGCAGATAGTTATACAACGGCAAGCCGCACGTGGCAATAACGTGAAAAAACATGGGTGGCGGGCTAAAAGTAACAGAGTTGACGTCTTACCGTCAGGTAAACTCTTTCCAGATCTTGTGCTTTTAATACTAAATGATTGATTGTTAAGATTTCATATGCTAAACCGTCCGAGTCTAGAATTTATTCCACGCTTATTAACAGCGGCACGCAGTTATTCGGTTAATAGATTCACAAACAGCTGATCTCATTTTTGGCGGTCCGTCAGGCTTCAGCCAAGCATACCATGCCAAAAAAGAAGTGTCATGCATGTTAATAAAATGAATAAACGTCTTTGCGCAAGACTGCACATCAACTTGGAGTAAGCTTCGAGGAAATAGTGTGTCAGGCCTTGTAGAACAACAGAAGTATATTTTCCCTTTCAAAAACACCAAAGACATCGGCCGATTCAATGACAAGATGGCCAGACTGGTGCTTGAAAAAATTGGGCATCGTTTGTCACAATGAACAGAAATTTTGAATTAAAAACCACATTTCAGGCCCTACGTTCAAGGTTGCAATGACATGTTGGTTGATACATTGTCCGTAATAAATTGAGAAATTCTTTTCGAATCCTATGTATTACGTTCATACCTAAAGTATGACAGGCATTAATTACACTACTAAGTGCTTTTAATATGTCCAGGAAGAGCATTTGCGGTACAAACAAATGTAAATCATCCCACCAGCACGCCATAGGACTGTGGGATACGATGTAGTCCAGCAAGATAATAAGCGATTTAACATGTTCTAACATTCATAAGCTAGTGGATATGATGAAGCGTGAGAGGCCAGATTGTTATGGATAATTTAGTAAGAGGTAACAAGCGTAGAATGTAAGTAACTTGCAAGTGACTCCCAGGCAAGTGCAGTCCAGCGATAAATGGAACGGAGTCCAGAGGCGCAGTCCGGCATGTATATAACCAGGTCCGGATAACTACAAGTTAATCAGTTGTTCAACCTTGCTCAAACCTGAAAGAACCTTTTTAAAATGTCGGAATGTTGCATGAGATCAGGGCCTTAGAGTGTAAACATAGGCAAGTGATTTTTTTTAGCGAAATTGGATCAAGACAGAAAAGTAAAATCACAAGGATTTAGTGTGTTTGCACGTTTATATATGTATGGGCCGAAAAACGTAGATTTAATGGACTGAATTTGATTCGATACAAATTTGATATACATTTAGTCCCAAAAACCATCGATAAAGAGATTTCGCTTTGTCATGTAAAGTCTGGCTAACACTTCGCCTGATATTTCTTTCGCTAGTAGCAACTGTACGCCTTCTGTATGTTCCTAAATTTGGCTTAATTAACTGACGTCTTAATCCGAGAGTCTGGTATGGAGAACACACATTAATTTGCTAGACCTGGCATAATAGTTATACGGAATCTTATAGTCAGCTTGATTTAGCACACCTATAATCTCAAATAGTGAAATCATGTTTCATTCACTCAGCTCTAAGACTGAAAATGGTATCAAAATCAACGACAGATTTGCCTAACTGAAGAACGTGATAGCTGCTTGTTCAGCATAAAAGTTGTAGACCGTTCTCTAAGGAAAATAGATAATGAAAGATATCTCAAAAAAACGATCAGATAAATGCTTAACGTGTTGGCGAAGGTCCTTATGAGTAGCTTTTCAAGATCAGGTTACTTCAACTAAACTTGAAGCCCACTGGATTGCTTCCAAGCTTAGACTATGCACAAGAATTGTTGCCACATGCAACCATAAGTGAAAGGTACATACTCTTTCGAAAATCAGCAGTGACTGACCGAATGGTAGTATTTACCGTTTAATGCCTTCTGAAGTAATTTCTGAAATGATTGAATGCGGACTTTTCTATGAGGTTCGTTATGAGCGCTAACAAAACGAATTTACTCTATAAAGTAACAAATTGAATAAAAGCCTTTTTATCATCAATGTTGACTGCACGAAAATATTATTTCGTGTACTCATTTTGGGTTCCCAGTCAACTTGCAGTTTACTTTCCCATTTCCTGAGTCCATTACACACAATATCTACGACATTCACCAGCCCAAATCCACTTACTTGAATCATAATGCCATCCGTAGTGCTCACGGAACGTTTGCGCTTCACAAAATGCGCAGGTAGGTAGTCGTTGTTCCGGTTTGGCCTGGAAAGCCGTCGACTAAGTGATATATCAGAAACCTTCTCACCCTTGAGGAACTTTTGCCGCATTTCATTACCGATAGTGCCATCTCCTCAACCCAGTTAACGTTTCCGTGAAGCAGTAGATCTAAATGTTTTTCTACCTCGTATTATGTCGAACTTCCAAAAAATATTTCTTTTCCCGCTAGAAGAGATGGGTTCCTAATAAGGCAGGGTTTTCGGATCGGCTAAGTCAGCTGAACACAAATTAAAACCTCCTGATTTCTTTATCTAACGCGGACGCCAAATTACTTAGGAGGAGTTCTCGCGATGTGTAAAGCCACGTTGGAACAGTCGCCAAACCCAGTGTTTTACCATCACTAGCACCTGCGTCAAAACCTACTTAGCATTTTCAACGTATGCGATGAATCTTTTAGGATACTTCGACTCACAAAAATAATTTTTTTTCATATGGTATGGTTTCCTGTTAGCACTTAATTTTGAACTTTGAAATTTCACTTCAATTGAAAGGGCATGCTGAATAATCAACCAACCGTTCGGCGGCTGCTGGCGGGGCTGCTGAGGAGCCATCCACCTTCTAGGCCATGATTGTAGCGCCTTATGTCTTTGGCAGAGATATCAAGCGTTTTTTATTGCTTATAGAATATCCATCTATTTCTGTACAGATTTTTGCTCTCATTATCAATGTTAAGTTTGGGAGATTTGGTTGCGAGTCCACTTGCGGTTTTTCTTACATCCCCAAACCCCAACAGAAAAAACACCTAGGTCAACTACCTTAGCAAATTAATTTGCTGCGCTCATAATGCCACCCGTAGTGTTCTCGGTTTCTGTGCCTGTCACTAAATGGAGCAATTTGACCGTCATCAGTCAGACGTACCTAACAAATCGTCGACTACATGCTATTCTCGTCAAGCCTTACATTCATATGGAAACGGGGTGCAATTTCAAGCTTGTACGTCTTTTCAGACAAGTGAGCCATGGGAGGGGGGTGGGTTTGATTCTCCAAGGTTGGCTGAGAGAGAATAACTGGATTAAAACTCGAGGCAGATGAGATCATGATATCATTCGACGTCACCTCGATCCCGCAGAGTCTTGCCATTGAGACCGTAAGCGACCTCCTGGACAGCCAATATATCGAGGCAGCCAAAACACCGAAATGTTGACATCTCTTGCAGTTTCTGAAGTACTGCCTCAGAACTTACTTTACCTGTGAAGGGACAGTCTGCGAGCAAACCTAAGGTACACCGGTGGAATCACCTGTACCTGGTTTCGTCGCTGAGGCAGTCCTACAGAGGTTGGAAACGTTAGTGTTCGCCGACCACAAGCCCAAATTTTTGGCGCGTTATGTACACGACACTTTCGTCATTATCTAGCAGGAAGGAGTCAATAACTTTCATGCCCTCCTGAACTCTATTTTTCCACGTATTCAATTCACAATAGAGGCAGAAAACGAAGGGCAACTAGCATTTCTAGACGTTTTGGTTCATTGCAAGACCGACAGGAACCTCAAAACGACGGTTTACAGGAAGGCTTCCAACACTCGCCAGATCCTGAGTTACCAAAGCAACCATCCATTGTGTCAAAAACGCAGCTGTGTACGAAGTCTCTACAAGAGGGCTAAGACTCACTGCATTGAAACAGCCGACAAAGTGGCCGAACTCCACTATCGACGGCAGATGTTCACCATCAATGGGTACCCCCGGAGCTTCATAGAGCGGAGTTTGCGCGTTAACCCGATAAGAAAGCCAACGGTCAGCCAACGAAAACTCTGGCGGGCGCTACTGTACATCGCAAACGTGTCTGAGGCAGCTGCTCGACTCCTGCAACCATTGGGTATCGGTATCGCCCACAGACCCGAGGCAACGAACAGGCGATTGGTAATGCAACCAAAGGCGACCCTGTCCCAAGGTGAAACTGCCAACGTCGTTTACCGGATCAACTGCAGTTCCTGCGTAATGAACTATGCAGGGGAAAAGGGCAAGCGATTGCAGACACGTATTACCGAGCACGAGGGAGCGGTGCACAGACAGGAAGAACGCTCTATAGTGGCAGAAAATTGTGCAGCCACTGGGCACAAGTTCGCTTTCAAAGATGCTGAGATCGTAGGGCGTGGAAGCGACCAGACGACAAGGGAGACGCTCGAAGCCTTGTATACCACAAGTAGCTCCATTAATCGATATGTTACGCTACCAGTTGCCTACCAAAGTCTACAGAAAAAGCACAGGAAGCAGAATTACAGGCAGGAAAGCCGACCAGACGCACCAGCCGACAGCACAAACGAGGGCGTAGGACCACCCGACGCAAACACAAATGGGGGACAAGCTGTTACGACCACAATCCTGCGAGATGGCCAACAGGATGAGAACGCGGGTGAACACGAGCCCACGCCGATAAGAGACGAGGGTGACTTTGACTGCCAGGCCGCTGGCAACTGAGAAGTCAACGCGAACATGGCAACCGCAATTTGCAGCTCAAGGGGAAGGTGTGAACGCGACATGACGTAGGCCGGACTCAACCTACCAACGATGCGCACCCAATCAATGGCAATTATCCCACCAATGCCACCACCCTCGAATAAGACGAGCCCGCAGCCACATGAAAACAGTCATCCCCATGCCTACCTAAATTTTACTTATAAATACTGTGAACGTTCGTGCATTTACCACCTTTGACAATGGAAGCTTGTCTGATTCCGAAACGTCAGGACATTAAATCCTAGGTTCCTGTTATCGCCTTGCCTTCTCAATTATGTCCAGGAACAGGCATTTTCGCTTCTATCAGCAATATATACATATATTCCTTCACTGATATAACCTGTAAGCCTTCTTAATTTTCCATCATTTGTCTTAATTAACTGAGGTCTTAATCCGAGAGTCTGGTATGGAGGACGTTAGTGATTTTTTAAGCGTGACATAATATTTAGACGGTCTCTTACAATTAGGTTGATTAAGCACCCTCATAATCTCAAATAGTGAAATAATGTTTTCTTGACAAATGCGATTTTCACTCAGCTCCTAGACTAAATGGAATCAAAATCAACGACAAATTTGCCTAACTGAAACATGTTATTGCAGCTCACTTAGCACAAAGGGTGTAGAACGTGCTCAAAGGAACTGAGATCATTACAGATCTTTGAAAACAGATGATGAGAAAAACGTTACACAGGTCGGCGAAAGCATTCTAGCGTAGTTTTTCAAAATCAGGCTACATAAACTAACCTTAAAGCCCACTGAATTCCTTTCAAGCTTACAGTACGCGCCAAAATTCGTGCAACAAGCTGACATATGCGAGGTTCGTAGTGACCACTAACAAAACCAATGTAATGTATAAATTTACTACTCATATAAAAGATACTTTTATCATGGGTGTTGCCTTCCTTGATAGATTCATATATATTTTATGAAAAAAATTCACAAACAACTAATTTTGGACTCATTTGGTAGAAAATTAAGTCTCTTTAATTGTATACTTAGATTTGGACAACAAAGGCCTGCTCAATTTGGAACTCCTCAAGCATACGTGTAATTCTGCTGACTATGAAAGTTCATCGGTCCAAATTACTGTAACATAGCAGAATATCAACCAGCCACGTCACTCTGTGCGGTTGTATGTCATCAGGTTAAAATTGCATCGACGTGTCCTACCTACTGCCAGCCAAATAAAGTAAGACAGGAGGGTTAGCTTTGATCAAAAGACCGACAATCCTATTATTTATGAGGCATACAGCTATTCTACGTGCTCTCTTATGATGGCAGGTATCAGCGGTCAAATTCAACTTGGTCAGTGCGTTTGCCTATGTCTAGGGTAATCACTCGCTGGTCGCGTGGTATGGTAACCGCGCGGCCTGTAAGCCGTTTGCGTCTTCCAGTGGGGTGGTAGAGCACGCACCAAGGCTCAATGGATCGAATTTGTTTCTTAACCGACTGGTAAGTGCCCACCTACCACCCTTTTGTATTTTTCGATCAAATCCGGCCAGGGAATAAGAAGGCGAACCAAGCATTCACTTCTGTGAGCATCGCGTTCGGTTCCGGCTTAGATATGCTTGTTTGTTTACGACTATTTAGAAGGAACTGGCAACTGCAGTCTGCCATGTGTTTTTCCGTAATGCTTATCGCCCTATAATGTATGACATTCTTTGAGCGACTATTGAAGAACCATGGGTTGAGCACATGAGGTATTGGTAAACATATCAATTGAATTCCCTTACTAGCAGTGTGTTCATATATTTAGATATATGCTCTATCTACCCTTATGTATGGACTGGTTATGATATTGGCCTCCTAGTCAACCTATTGTTTCTTTTAACCTTTTCTGACTCTACTACGCAAGAAGAGGTATGTTGGTCTCCTACGCAGGTCCATTATCTATCCTTATGTCGTCCGTAGTGCTCTCGAAACCTGTGTGCTTCATTTATAAGAGCAGGTCAGCAATAATCTGTCCGGCGTACCCTACCATGCGCTAGATTAAGTAATATTTCATTAACCCTCCCATTTTCGAGGAACCTCTGCTAAATGTCATTACCTACAGTAACAACACCTCCCACGAGATTTATTTTTCGTGCAATCGTACCTCCTACACTTTTCTGGACCTCATTTTATGTCAAAATTTCTTAAAATGTATCCTTTTCCGGATGGGAAAATGGGTTCCTTTCTATGCAGGATCATCACATTGGCTAACCCAGCAAAACACCAATCACACGCTAGGTATAACTTTATTTTAAATTATTTTGGATGCTTCAGTTATATCACTTAATCCCCTTTAAACCGCTTAAAGCAACATGATCACTGGTTAAATTACCGTGCGCTACTAAGAGCAAGTTCGTTTTTCGATGCGCAAAAAATCGAACGGGGAACTCTGTTTTCTTGATTCATTAACTAGATAGGTAAATGCTTCTTAGCGTTTTCCCTTCCTGATGTTATTAATAAGGTCTTACAATTTTGCATGACCTTGTTGTTTGTATCGCTTTTTCTGTATGAATTCAATTAATATTTTCTCAAATACGATTCACGCCATGCAACGACAGGCAGCAACTGAAGATCTCGCTCGAAATGGCATGAACACAAAAAATCTTGATTTTTTTGGCCACTTTAAATTCGTACCTGGGAAACGAGGGCCCTCGAGAAACCCCACTGCCCCGCCTTTTTTCTCTTTTTTAATCCCGGATTTGATTGTTTTTTTTTTCGAAAAACAATGAGCACAATAATGGCTATTGATATATGCTTCAAAAAAATTGATTTTGATCAAATGAGCAGTATCCGGATGCTAGTAAGGTAGAGAGTCTCTTCATTTTCCTACATGCCTTATCTTTTATTGCCAATGGACTGTTTTATGCGATTGGGTTCCCGCGTGTTTTACCTTCCCTTGACCTCATTACGCCAAAAATCTAAGCCAGCCACCTATGCCAGGTCATTCATTGCGCTCATAATGCCGTCCATAGTGCTCTCGGAAAGTTAGATCTTCACCGAAAAAGGGCTTGTCGCTAGTCATATGTCCGGCGTACCCTAAAAAGGTTTGAGTAAGATATGTTCAACAAACCCTCACAAACGCCCGAGGAACCTCCACGAATTTCCATTTGCTTTGGCATATAATGTTCATAGTTGTTGACCTATCCTCCCACGACCTTATTTTTCCATGAAACCGTATATCCTGTCGGTCCCTTTGATTTTGTCTGCTTCGAATCATGTCGAAATTCTATGCAAAATCTCTTGTCGCGGCATGATGGGTTGGCTCCTAAAGCATCTTAACCCAACATTATAATTTCCGTAACGATTAACCGAAACCCATCTGCAGTACCTTACTCGAATGCTATATCAGAAATGAGGAATAATCACAATGGGTATATTAACGCCAGGTAAATATTTGAACCATATTCTTTGCCGTCAATGGCACCTGCAAGTAAACCCTGATTAGCCTCTTCAACGAGTTGGATGACATCTTCCAGCTAACTTCGACTGCTGCGAAGGCTATGGCTTTTTGATATAACACATCCTACTCTGTTAAAATTTCATTTCGAAATTCCGATTCAAAACTATAGGTATGTGCATGAAACAACTGGACGCCTATGTCATTTTAAGAACAAGGTTCTGACACGTTTTTGACTATGCGCCACATATTTGTTGCATAAAGTTACCTGCTCTCTCTCCAGATGTAACTTCCTATCAAGTTATTATGGTCCTTCAGTTACCTCGCTTGCTCTTTTTGAAATCCAAACTAATAATTTCCTTCAAATTACGCAAATTCCTTCGGAATTACCATAATTGGATAACATATATTTGTGGAAGAGTTTTCGAGATGTGCAAACCAAAGTCAGGGCTTCAATTATATCGCTAGGTCTATTCAACACATCTAAGGGCTTCGGCCCATCGGTGACAATAACGCGTTTTACTACTTTGCCTACATCCCTTTATCCATGCAAATATTTTTTTCGAATAAAGGGAATAATCCACAGTCGATAAAATTCATTCTCACGAAAAGCTAACGACACGTTGCGGGTGTTCACATGAATGCTTGACTAGCGCGGAAGCCCGGCTTCGCCTTGTTCTTCCTTAATTGTTGTTGACCCTTAGGTAGGCAAAACACATATGAGAACTTTTTAAAATGATTATGTCCAGTTAATTTCAGCTTTATTTAGGAAATTTATAGGTTAATACCTTTGAACTCTTTCTTTGTACATAGTTGTGAATCAAAAACTCTGGCGCTGCCAGAAATGGATCAGCGTTGGTTTGGGGCAGACAGTAGAAAAACTCCGTAAGTTTTTTTCCATAAGTCAAGTTTGGAATGCCGTTTTGCGGGATTTTAATGAGAGAAACTGTCGAGTGTGGGGCTGGGGCTGGGAGGGGGGAGCCCCCGGGTGTATGTTAATCGGGTGTCCTGCTGCTGAAAGTGTTGGATTCATGTCAGGAGGAGTCCATTGCGGTTGATCAATACCTTAATGGTCACATGAGGGGAAGATCGCAATGGGCACGAGAACATTGCCGAGTACCGGAGTTGAGCCCATCATACTTTCTTGCTGGTTACCGGGTCTGCCGACCAGATATCGAAGCATGGGAGCCCAAATATCTTCAACAGTTATTCTAAGCAAACCAAGTACTGAACAGTAGCGAGCCGTATGATTTTAAAGAAAATGTTTGCCAGAGAAGTTTGGTGGCAAACCTTACTTGCTGCCGAGCGGCAAAGTCATAAGACCAGCATCATTACAAGAACATATTTTTTCATGTTTTTAAACTTCATCACAAACATGACACAGATCGCATTAAAATATGAGCGAGTAAATAAGTATGTATACGGCGGAAAGTGGTAAATGTGTGCTTTAAGAGAGCAGAATTTTGATATTAAACAATGGTGAGAAAAACGGGATCATGAAAAGGCAGGAAATAAGGATCAATACGCACCGTTAGGAGATGGAAGGTAGCTTCATCACACTAACGCTTCTGGGTAAACGACATTTCTCGTAACGCTGTTGGGTGCCAATGCGTACAAATAGGGTTTCGAGCCAACCCAAGATATCGCAACGTAGAGCTGACCGTGGGAAAAGCACGATTCTCCCAGGTGAATTCCAGCCACCCTAATGATTTGACCTTGGGACTTGTTGATGGACATGACGAATCAAACCTTCACGGTTAATTGAAGTCATCGGAAATCAACGGAGTGTCAGATGGCACGATAGGAATACGGGGGATATACGCAGTCTCCCCTCTTGCACAACCTGTCATAATTGTGGCCTCTTTAAGGTATGACATCAGTCGTTTGACAATTAGCCTAGCGCCATTGCATAGCTGCGGTACATCAATATTTATCATCAGCATAATTGGCGCGCACACCTTCAGAACCAGTTTGTGCGATAAACATCAGATATTTCCAAGCTGTTCAGGAATTCAACTGGATGATTAACACAGTCGGAAGGAGCAACCATCGTATCAAATGATTTGCACAGTTTTTCCTTACCTGAAAGAAGATGACTTATTCTGTGGTTGATGGAATTGACGAATTTGTTGGTCGGAGCAAAAATTTCTCGTTCGCATAGCCATTCTGCATCGGTTAAGTTGTTTTGGAGATCAGGAAATACTTTGTCTCTAAGATCTTCATCACTGCTCAGCATATTTGCAACCAAACTAATAGGGATGCTTCCGCTAGGATCGCTTTCGATTTTCCTATCGCCAATCTTCACGATGTTGGTGAAAACTCCGTCGTTTTCATAGGCATTGTGCAGGAGACCTCTTATATTGGTCCCGAGTTTTAATGTCGTCCCGTTGACCATAGCAATAAATATTTTAGGCAGCATTTTACCTGCTATCCCTGGTACCCGCTTGAATCACCGGTAGTGTATGGCAAAACTCACCAGATAAAACCGTTGTGATGCCATTAAACGGAATATTTTTTCCTGTGACCTCACGCAGCTTTCTGTCTACTGCTTTCAGTGCATTTCTGTTGTCAATGATATACTCGTCCCCAATTATAGTTGAGCACCGTTTCAACAATTCAGATGATCAACTTCATCGGCTTATGTGGCATGTTGCTCTGGCATCATCATGTAACCTTAGATGAAGCTTGAAGGTACTGTGAGCAGTTTGGCCACCGGGAAGTAACGCCGCTGCAATACCAGCCGATGCAACAGCCAATTCAAACGTGGTCCACGAATTTTGAATATCATGTTATTATATTCTCACATCGACAATGAGGTCTACTCAAAAGTTTTGCAGTTTCCTGAAAGGTTTTCTCTGCACCTTTCCATTCCTCTTTTTTCCGCTTTCCTTATTAAATTAATCTAATTTCAACTGTTTTGAGCTGTGTGGTGCTTACGAGTTAAGCGGCGCTATTCAGTGCTAGACTTTAATACCATTTGAAAGTTATCAATCCAATAGGTTTCTGGAAGATGGATGATATGATATTTGACTGCTTTTTCCCGCTTACCTTTTATGTAGAAAGGGTAAATTTGAGCTGCATTCTAAAACGTTAATCAAACAACTTTTCATATCAGCTTATGCTATGACGTCACTATCGACGTTTATGCACATAATGCAACGACTGACAGTAACCAAATGAACATTTTCCGCAAACTCGAATTCTGGTGGTGAAAAATAGGGGGTTTCATGCGTAAATTTGCACACCTAGACAACTGAGAGTGCGTACTTCCATGAGCAAGGAAGAAGTCAAGTGTTACTATGTGAGTGACCCACAAAACACCACCTGTGCGGGTCAACTGGCATTCAACAAAGGTTGGGTGCTTCATTACATTGCTGAATGCCCGTCAACATCTTCAGTCCCAAGTCGTTAACTCAAGGAGTCGAGTCGAGACAGCTGCATTTTGTGGCAGCGAGCATTGACAAGGCGGAAAGGGACAGGATTGTTGAGAAATAAAGATTAAAAAATGGGACGGACTGCATTGTTGGCGTGAAGGAACAGTCCTACGTAGGTCAGACAGCATTTCCCCAGGTCATTGCGTGGAACGCATGTGCGTATCCAATGTGAACCCGACCGTCACATAAGCTAAATAAGAAGGATTCATTCAGACTGCATATTTATGTCGTAATCGGGGTGATTTTTTCCGATCAGTTTACGTTGAGTCATCGTAAATTCCGTAAAATCTGATATGTTAAATAGAAAATAAGAGGTTGTACGATGTGGGCGTATACTCTAAGAAAAATGACTCCTTTGTCGTGAGGTAGAGCTTTTTTAGATAAAGTATAGCAGTATCCTCGCGAGATCCGTACTGGCGATCCATGGGCATGACGGTGGGGCGAAGGCATAAGGTTGCACTAGGTCGGTCAGCAAGATCACCGATTAACTGTCTTGAAATTATGTCGTCAAGTGTAAACCATGGTTGACCAGCAAGCGCACTCTAGGGTGACTTGAAAATACATGGATGGCGGCGAGAGCTCTGCTCACGTAGTAGAAGAGTTGACGTCTGCCCGACACGCAAATACTTTCTGGTGCATGCGCTTTATTTAGTCAGTGATTGACTGGTTAGGTTTCATATTGTTAAATTTTTCGAGTTAAGAACTAAGTATTTCGGGTCAGTGAAATGCAAAGAGCTGCTCTCATTGCTGGCCCTCCGTCACAAAATACGATCGCGAGTCTAAAGCCCAGGATACCGTGCAAAAATTAAAGCGCTAGATATGTTAGCGAAACGGGTAACAGTAACAGTAACGGGTAACTGCATGAACACCAACCTGCAGCCAAACACAGTGATACATATTGACAGGCCACATACAACGACATAAGTGTAGCTTCACTTTCGATACCGCCAAATTCATCAGCCAATCCAACTATAAGATAGTTAGACTGGTGCGTGAAAATTGGGCATCTGTTGGCACAATCAACAGAAATATTTTTTTTAATCCAGCCACTTAAGGTCTTCCTTCAAGGTTCCAAACATTGCCAACCACGCCGCCGGCACTAGCTAGCGATTTGCGGCCTCTTTAACAATGGTCACTACTGCGGCAGAAGAGTATAATTATTCGCGGTTAAAAGGCCAACGTGAGTCATCTACTCACTGACGAACCCAACGTGGATCACGCGTGGAGCGCCACCTGGTTCATCCGCCAGAGTATGAAAGATGGTACAGTAGTCACCCGTCATTAAGCCCATGGTTAATAGTCCCAGCCGTATATTAAGCCCAAATCAGCTTGGGACGGAATTTGCATAGCAAAATCCGCCAGTTAATAAGCCCAGTCGCCGGCTACAAAGCCCGGTTTGCCAAGAGGTTGGAGTGAGATTCTCATCTCTCTGTCGGATGTGATTTGTTTTCATTTTTCAAGTTTAATTTTGCTACACGCTGTTTGCATGGCAGCATACATGAGGGGTCTGGAGGAAAAATCCCCAACACGCACGCGCAAAATGCTAACACGTCCGAACGGCAGCGCTGAGGACACACACACACAACCACACAAAGGGAACAACGCGTTTAGGCTCACGCTACACGGCGTCAGCAGGCGAAATCCCAAAGCATACCAAGGTGGTCTGGCTAGCCTCCCTAGGTCTCGAAAATTTTAAAGTTGATAAGCGTTCATTAACGAATTTGTCACACAGTTTACTTGCATCTAGCTTCTAAGGATATGATCAAAGAAAGGGTTCTTAGCATAATGCACATCGCGTTTTTTAATACGCGCCCTATGAAACATACGAGATAATTGTCTAAAAAGCTCCACATAAAACATGATCACTGGTTGAAAGGCGATTACAACTTACCAGTAAACGGCAACTGATGTTTTTACGGATTCTTTTCGTGATTTTGATCATGGAGACCACATTTGCATATCGATCGCCAGCAGGTGTCTTTTATTGTTAATATCCGTTTTTTTTTCTCTAGAAAGTCCAATTTCGACCTTATGTCGCGTATTTATTATTAAATTCTGATGATTATTGAAATACTTACAAGAACAGAAATTTGAAAAATCATTTTTTAACAAACGTCTGCCCACCTTTCAGCAGTAAATGTCACTATCATTTGATTGCCACTGGCTTGCAGTAGATTTTCCGACACTCTTTTATGTGTGCTGCACCATTCAAACTGCCCAAATCTCACATATAACTGCATACATGAAAAATGAGATGCTGGTTGACGTCTATTCTCTATTCAACGTTAAATCTAAAAGCCGGAATTATATACTTATGAAACATATCCAGTAGAATCCTAGTTTAAGCAGTTTGAACCAGTACTAGTACATTTTGAACGGGCAAACAACAAGGCTGACTAATGGCAGTCTGTTAAATTAAATTTGTTTGCAAGGGATGCGTCTGCTCCCACGAACAGTTACGGCACAGAAATCCGTCGGAACACAAATGTCATGCCGCGACAATGAGAGCGCACATCGTAGTTATCGATTTTGCATCACAGTTGATAGGCACATTGTCGCCAACGTTCCCTCATCAAGTTCACGGAATAAATACCCCACAGTCTTTTGTGAGAGTGCCTTGCTCAGACATGTGTTGCGTTAATACACTTCCACTGTGGTCTATTGCATTCTCTTGTTCTCTCGTACCAGGCGATAGGGACAGCAGCTGGGCCAACTCAGAGTTCGTGCTAATTACAAGTACAGTAGTCGCCGCTTAGTAAGCCCACGGTTAATAGGCCCAGCCGCGTATTAAGCACAAATCAGCTTGGGACGGAATTAACATAGCAAAATCCACCGGCTTCTTAGCTCAGACGCCGGCAACAAAGCCTGGTTTTCCAACAGGTTTGAGTGAGATTCTTACCTCTCTGCGTGCGCAACTGTTTAGATTATTTTAGCCAGTCTTACGCAAAACAAGATGTCGGATTTGATTTTTTTTTCATTTTTGAAGTTAAATTTTGCGACACGCTGTTTGCCCGGCAGCAGACATGAGGGGTGTGGAGGACAAATCCCCAAAACGCATGCACAAAAGGGTAACGCGCCCGAACCACAGCGCTGAGGGCACACACACCCGCAAAGGTAACAACGCGTTCAGGCCCACGCAAGACTGTTCCAACATACGTGATCCCAAAGCTTACCAAGTTCGTCTGGCTAGCCAACCTAGGTCTCGAAAAATTTAAAGTTGATTTCGTCTACTGGCTTTTCAAAAGAGCCAAACGAAAGCCATCATCATTTGACGACGTGTCGATCGTCCAAAAAGTGGCAAAACTCGACGCTTTCCATGCATTGACTCCTGAATTCAAAAGGAGCAAATGAACTGCTGCTGAGAAGCTTGGAATTTCAAGTGGAGGTCTACGAAATTTGATGGACTAGGAGGCCATGATTCGCGGAGAAGCCAAGGAGAATGACAACATAAAGAAACACCGTAATGGAGAAGATGCGGAAGTAGGAAAGGCTCTGTACGCGTATTGAGAATTCGCAAATGTGAGCACTATTCCATTGAATGGGAGGATCCTGTGTGCGAAAGCTATGTCTTTTGTCGAAAAAGCCGGACCAACGATTTCCGCACCGCAGATGGTTGGTTTTCCCGCTAGAAAGTTTGCAATGGGGTCGTGTTCACAAAGTTGGCTTAAGAAGCCAATCTTATTGCTCTCGACAACTTCATTAAAACCATGCTTCCCAAAACATAATACAGAACGTCTGTAATGTATAGTGTCTATCCTGCGTTTGCTAATCGAGAACGAGGACTCTTCAGTTAGTTCGCATGCCGCTTTTTAAGCCTAATTTGGTCTGGGCCCGAGGTAGACGGAATAAACGGCGACTACTGTACTTTAGCGGCCGGGTAAGCGCCCCACGACACGCACACACACGAAGGTGACAACAGCAATCATGCAGACGACAGAATTAACACGAGAACGTCCTGAGACAATACGCCTACAACAAGAAGAAAAAAGCACGTGCGTGGGGCATGTCTATATCATGAAACAGTCACCGAACACAGTGATTCTCGGTAAGCAGGGACACATAGCTTACTACTCTGATGAAGGAAAACAGGATGTTTCCGAAAGGAAGGCACAAATAAAATGTGGTCCAAGGCAGCGCATATTTTGCTTCCTCGTCTCCTTAGGGGGATGGTGAGCGGGATAATTGATCGGGATTTTGTATCTTAATCGGTGTTAGGCAAACATACACAACGTTCACTGTGGTGAAGTCCAGTAAACGTAACTTTTCATAAAAAACTACGTCGCCCATCCCATCCTGCATATTGGAATATAAAATGTGCATACCTTTTGTTTTTGTTCTCCTAGGCGTACTGTCTAAAATTATTGGAATATTTAACAGTCCATCTAAGTCTTCCTGATGATAACTATAACTTCTGAATTGCATAAATCAATCATCATCCTTCTTGGTAGCATGGGGTTATAACAATTCAGCTCAGAATCAATCGCTTTCCTTAAACTCTCAGTGGAAAAGTTTGCGATATATATATCAATTCCGTTGGTTTCTTGTAGGCTTAAAAACTGATTTAGTGACCTAGCACAATCGGTACATAAGCAGTGGGGCCGCGACAGGCACGATTGAAAAATAAACGACAAAATACTGACTGCATTGCAAAATAAAAAAATAACATCTCAAGAGAAAACATATGATTAATTTATAAGCAACCTACAATAATTTCCAGAGGATTATAACAGTAATGGCCTGACAGAAGCCCTGCGTAGACTGCCAAAAATGTAAATTTCAGTCTCTCGAGTACTTGCCTGTATAGCTCTCGCTGGTAACGTGTCATGACAACTAAACGGCCTGCTTGTAACCGATTTATCAGTAATATGCTAGTACGTTCCGGCTTATGAGTGGGGTTAAGAGAAGACACAAGGGAACAAGGAAAAAATGAGTTCAAATCATGAAAAGCCATTGGATTGAAAGACAAAATAATCACGCCTACGAGTCTCCGTTGCCTTGGGGATGGATGCATTGAACCCGCAAAACCGTACAGTGGCTGTTGGTGAGCCATCCACCATCTAAATCACGAATTTAGCATCTTATGTTATTGTCAAGCATAGCAAATCATTCTTCAGCATAACAACGGGTCCACATATTTCTCGAACTCTTTTATGTCCCATTATATATGGACAGAGCACAAGATCCGAATCCCAGTCAACCTGCGGTTTGTCTTAGCTCTCCCTTCTCCCCTTTATCTAACATGGTCGCTGCACTGAATATGTCTCTTTATGTGTTCTCCTAACGTTTGTCCTAACGAATCAGCGACGCTCAAAGAACGTGTGTCGAATTCCACTTATTTTGGCAAAGACAATTGGCTGTTACTGATGTCGCCTCCTACCACTGTACGTCTCTACGACACTGTAGATCCTGTCTTTACCTTTCTTTCTATCTACTTCGTATGATATCGAAACTCCATGTAGTGTCTCCAACGGAACCCAAAGCATTTAGTTCCGTGAAAATAAGCTAAACACCTTACAAAAGTTGGATGCTGCATTATTTAGGAGGCACTGTCGCGATTATTATCAGAACCAAAGCCATTTTAGGCTTAAGACCGTTATGAGCGCCGTGCCTTCGAGCCTTCGATGGCACAACATCCTGCGTCCTACAACCAGAGAGTATAAATGAGTTAAGGCGAAGGCGCTTAACCCCAACACCAACAATCTTCCAGGCCCGGTTCTTTGGGAGATGTGAGAAGTCTTAGGAAGGCCAGAGTAGATGGAAGAGTTTATTGTGTACACAATGGAACATAACATAGATGAAAAGGGTTTTAAGTCACGGAATAGGGCGTCCGTTCCTTATTCGGGTGGGCGCTGGAGTAATGAGGAAAGCGGGCGTCAATTGTATCTGCTTTGGTGCGCTGGCCAATGAGGCGGATGATGTCTAGAGTAGCGTGGGCCAATGACAGCGTGGGCCAGTGATAGTTAGCCCCTTGCCCCAAGAGGCGGTGGGCACACGCATAGGCTAGATGATTCATGCGTCAGTGGCTGGTCTTGGGTTTCCAAGTGGCTGCAAGGGCCACTAAAAGTGCTCCCCTCAAAGATCGAAGTCAATTGATGAAAGAGATGGAGCGGAGGAAGATTTGTTAAGGATAGGGAAGGAAGTACGTACTGACGGTACGGTTCGAACAGCTGGTGTTCGTGTGGCTGTTTTGCGGGAACCAGGTTGAAGGGACAGCTGTTGCCTGCATGAACTTATGTGGCTGGCATGCGAGAGGCTGGGCAGTGCCGTCAGTGCCACTTGGGAGAAAGAAAGGTCTTCTCGCGTCCGCGTGGGCAACTGGGTCTGTGGTAAGAGGAAAGTTCTCGACTATGTGTGCATCGGCATCTTTTAGGAGATTATTCATCTCAACTACGTAGGAAGAAGGTTTGTTTGCATTGTTGAATTTCAACGGCATATCAGTATGCCATGCTAGTGTTCACTGAGAGGAGCAAGGGGCACCGTTGGCAGTAGAAGTTGAATGAGGGTTTGGAATGGAGGTCTGAATATCGGCGCTCATTGCGAAAAATGGCTCCGTTGAATAGAGAAGGAAGCAGAGACTAAGCTCCGTGGGCAGTGAACAGTGAGCGATTGAGCATCTCCCTCCTGCTTCACGACAGGTTGTTGGTTATGAAATTCTCACTTTCATGGCTAAATGAGGTGACACAGGAGAAATGCAATAAAATGCGAGGGAGGTCTGATGATGATTGAGCTCGGCCGCATCAGAAATTTAGTTGAGAGTTCATCTCACGATTGGGGTCACCAGTTATACAAGTTAAGGCTAAGGCGGTTAACCTCAAAACCTACAATCTTCTAGGCTCACTCCTTTAAGATATGGGAGAAGTCTCGGGAAGGCCAGAGTATATGGAAGAGTTTATTGTGTACACAATGGAACAGAGAATAGATGGAATGGGAGTCGAGTCACGGAATAGTGCGTCCATTCCTTATTCGGGTGGGCGCTGGAGTGATGAGGAGCGCGGGCTTCAATGGCGCATGCTTTGGTGCAGCGGCCAATGAGGTGGATGATGTCTAGAGTAGCGTAGGCCAATGACAGAGTGTGCCAATGAGAGTTTGCCCCTATACCCAGGAGGCAGTGGGCACAAAGACAGGTTAGATGAGTCATGCGTCAGTGACTGGTCTTTGATTCCAAGTGGCTGATAGGACCACTTCAATTATCACACTAGTCTACCTATTCCAATAACTCCTTGACATATGATATGTCTCAATGGTTGCGACTCATAAGCCGAAATGGGCAGTTGAAGTGTCCCTTGTGTATGCTCATAATGCATATCGACTACTGGCCAGCCGTTCGCCCTCCACGCCATAGAGGCCGCGCCTTATGGTATGCTTAAGCACATCCAATCATGTGGCTGAGTCAATCCATTTTTCTATATCTGGCATTATCTAGGGACGGGTTATGACATTGATGTCCAAGTGAACATGCAGTTTTTCTTCGCTTTTTTTGACACCAAAGCACCAAACAATCACGCTAGCCACTTACGTCAGTTCAGTTGCTGCTGTCATAAAGTGGCATGTAGTGCTCTCGGAAAGTTTGCTCTTCACCCAAGAAGGGCATGTCGGTTGTCATCTGTCCGGCGTACCCTATCATAAGGTCGTCTCAGTAATGTTCCGCTAACCCTCACAAGCCCCTTAGTTACCCCGGTGAAATGTCATTAACCTTGGTATGTTATCTTTAGCATATTTCACATCCTCTCACGACATTATTTCCCCAAAAAGCCTTAGATCCTGTTGTGCCCCTTTATTTATCTACCTCGAATTATGTCGACCTTCCATGTACTGGCTGGCTCCTTTCCTGACATGAAGAGATGATTTCCTGTCTAGAAAGGATTTTCTGCGATCCTCGTTCCGGCTGAACCCAAACTAAGAACTACCTTAATATGTAACATTTACCATATTGTATTTCCGAAGTCGGACCGTGTATTTTTAGAGGCCTATCATAATGCATAAAGTGACGTCAGTAGCACCTATGGGGAAACCTTTTAAGCATCTCCGAATTATCGTAAGTCATTTTAATTAATAATTAGACTACCGAGAAGGATGTCCTCTTTTTTCATAAACCATGTCCTAGTCTGTAAAAATTACGCTTTACAATTTGTAATTCCGATTTAAATTCACAGGCATGCTCATGAACCAACTGGACGCACGATGTGCTTCTAAGTGCAAGGAACTTACACTTTCATAAATACGCCACACTTCCGTGTTACATGCAATTTAATTTTCTGATCCTGAATGTGATCACAAATTCACTATATTTTGTGATGGATTTATATCGCTAGATCCTTTTTAAACAAACCTAAGAGACCTGGCCTACTGGCTACATTAAGGCACTTTTCTACGTCGCCAACTGGAACATATCTGTGTCATAATGCTGAACATTTTAAAAATATTCCACAGTCGATTTAATTCTTCCAAATCACAATTTTGACTGCTGAAAAGAAGAAATTAGTCGCCATTCTTTTCGGCAGTATTAAATTATCCCAAAACAGCTCTGATTCAATCACTTTCGCTACACTGTCAGCGGTAGCTATGAAAATATATTTTGCTTCAGATTGTCACGTGTTGGCTTAATAATCGATTAAAGAATGCAAGCTTCAGGTCCCGACAAACATCGCTACATGAGCCTTGTGCCTTTGAGAGGGCTTGGGCAAACTGTGGTAGGCTGAATGCATTCCAAATTTAAAAAAAAAGTGATTCTCGCGGAAAACGGAAGAACACACCTATGCTTTATCTACTTATTTATTCATTTGCTTCATGCGTTGCAAAGCATCCATCATCGAGAAGACTTTGAAAAGTCCTTTGTTGAAAGGCACCATACACCCTCAAACAGGCATATTGCCAAGGGGTTTTCTTCGCCATCATCACCCGATTCAAGTCGTTTACCTGATATTGAGAAAGGTGCGCCGGTGTAATCGCATCCAGTTGAATTGACCCCCATACATTTGGCACTTCCGGCAAAAAAGGAATGACTTCCACGGCTCCCTGGGTTGAGGCGTACGCAAACGTTTGTATCTAACTGTCGCTCGCTGATTTTCCTCTCCGATTTGATAAACCTCACCATTTGGGTACATTTCCAAATTGAAAGCTGACGCAACTTGAGAACAGAAAAGGCGAGCGTTGAAAGAAAATTTCATCAATGTGTATTATGAAAGAGCCCACCTGTATGCTTGAACAATTCAATAAGAGCTCTGCTAGTTTGGTAATATCATCAGTAAAATACCAAACAGTTCCACGTGGAAGTCTGCCATACCCGATTACTCTGCGAGGCCTACACAGTAATATGAGTCACTTGCATCCTTATGACAACGAGTCTGTGCCCATGTGAAAAAGCAGTTTGTTGTCAATAGTGTGACTTGATACACTTTGGCGTCGCCAAGTTTTTATAATTTTATTGTTCCCCTTTATTGCTTTGTTCTTCCCAAAGTCCACGCTAATGAAAAAATCTGCTTTGTAAAATGAACACCTAGTTTTAATTCAATAGTAAGATAGGTGTGAACGGATGAATTGAATCGGTGGAATGAAATAAAACTGAATTCACAGACCCCTAATCTTGTAGCTGATACTGCAGAGCGTTGGTTGTGCTCAACCCTTTCCTTGTTTACGGGGTTTGAGATCCCATAAGGGACGCCAATCATTTCCAATTAGGTCAGTTGTATAATTGAGACCTGTCACACCCTCCTAGTAAGGGGAATGTTAGAAAATGTCAGAATCGTGCATTTACTCACCAGGTTATAGAACGTCACCAGATACTTAGGTACAATATGTGGCTGTGGAACACCGAAATAGATAACACGCTCTGCGAGTCATAACCCGCAAAATTAATTACTAGTGAGTTTTACAAAATATTTATTCGTATTTCAGTCGCACGTGAAAATGTGTCCATTGACGAGACACGAAAGTGCATAGTCAGTCTAACTAACCTCTTATATATCTCCTCCACTGGAAGGTGTTTGTCAAATGTTGGGCAGTAGAAAGCTAGCGTGAACACACACACACACACACATATATATATATATATATATATATATATATATATATATATATATG
>JAYGXS010000009.1:13177494-13197315 GCA_036362985.1 Ligula intestinalis
CCGATCGAATAGTTTTCCGAACTAAACAAAGTCCATGTGGTGGTCAGAGGTCCCCAACGGGTGACCGCCTGCCAGGCCGATTCCGGCCAAGTCATAATAGCAGTAAGGGGGGTATGACAGCGTCTGGGGGTAACCTGATACAGAACTGCTTCGGCCTTATTAGCCTTCATCAGTCAAGCATAACCCTGAACACCAGCTGGTCGGACAACACAAACAAACGCACTTACAGACGGCGCAGTTGGTCCACCACTGGTGTCTATCAGATGGGTCACAAGCACTTCATCGAACCGCAGTTCATCAGCGCTTCGCCAGCTGCCATTTGCTGTCACTGCTGATCGGGTATATATTCACTCAGGAATGTGCGAACACCGATCGAATAGCCTTCCGAACTAAACAGAAAACTGCAGGTTGCGAAGCGCTGATGAACTGCGGTTCGATGACGTGCTTATGACCCATCTGATAGACACCAGTGGTGGACCAACTGCGCCGTCTGTAAGTGCGTTTGTTTCTGTTGTCCGACCAGCTGATGTTCAGGGTTTTGCTTGACTGATGAAGGCTAATAAGCCCGAAACAGTTCTGTATCAGGTTACCCCCAGACGCTGTCATACCCCCTTAGTGATATATATATATATATGCAAATAAAATGGGCAATCGGAAGCTTTAGGGGACATTATTGTAAAAATATTACGAGTGAACTAAAATAACAGCAGTGAAAGTCATTTGACAATAATTCCTTCACAAAAGATGTTTGGACAAAGACGAGTGATGCTTCACTAGTTTACTTTTGAGTTAGTATCGAGAGATGATTGCACTACATACTAGAGTCAATTAATGGTAGCACGTGGAAAGAAGCTTAACATTAGCTACCTGCACAACAAGCTACACGCTCACCAAGATTAATTCTACGAAGTGCTCTAAGATGACCGCTGAGCGAACAGAAGGTAATGAAAAATCAAAACGCAAGGCGTTTATTTGGTCACATCAGTTTTGGAGAAAGGCATACAGACATGAGGCCAAACAGGCTTAAATCCTGCGTTTGACAATAAGAGCAGACACACGGATATGTCAGTTGGGTGGCGTCGAGTTTACCTGTGAGATTATGCTATAACAACACCATCGGGGTTTTTACACACATTGTAATGGCTAACAGTAATTGAGTGAACATTTTCCGTAAACACTAATGTGGTTGGGGAAAAATGTGTTTTTAGGCGTACATTTATCTGCTTAGACAACTAAGAGCGAGTACTTGGATGAGTATGGAAGTAGGTCATGTGCTTGAATGTCAACGACCCGCAAAAAGCTGCCTGTTAGAGGCAGCTGGCATTTAGCAAAGTGCGGGGTTGGTTGCATGGCCGGCTATTCATCACAGATTTCGGCCACGAGTTTATAGCTCAGCGAGTTGACTCGGAACATCTGTCTCTTATGGCAGCGGGCATTTACAAGGTGAAAAATACGGATTAGGGATAAGGAAATGGGACGTATGGCATTGTTGGATTGAGGGGAAATTTTTACGTAGTTCAGACAGGATCTCGCCGGGCATTTGAATGGAACGCATAATGAATTCATTGCTAACGGGACAGTCACGTAAGCCAAAGGAAATCGATGATTTGGGACCACTTCGTAAGGCGGTAATCGAACTTTTTTTCCAATCAGTTTATGTTGTGATATATTGATCGAAACTTTCTCAAAATTGCAATGCCTCAGGGTAGTTAGATGATACCGCTCCGCAAATTTTAATAGTTTAGTGAAAAATAGGTTTTCAGATGAGGATGCATACTCTCAGGAAGATGACTCATTCATCATGAGGTACGGTTTACTCAGATCAGATAAAGTTATATTTTCCGCACTGGCAGTCCATGGTCATGAACAAAGGGTGTACTAGGTCGGTCGGCAAAATCACCGATAAGCTGCCTTGAAACTATGTCGTTACCAAAATACAATGACACACCAGCAAGCCACATTCCGCGGTGAATTGAAGAAAGATAAAGGGCGGGCGATAACTGTTGACGTCTGCTCGTCAGGTTAATACTTTCCAGAGCATGTAGTTTTTATACTTCATGATTGACTGTTCAGACTTTATAGGTAATCTATCCGAGTCTAGACCTTATTTTCTGCTTGTTTTCTTTGCCACCCAGTGTTCGGATCAGTGCGTCACAAAGAGATGATCTCATTGTTGGTGGTCCGTTACAGAATAGGGTCGCGAGGCTTCAGCCCAGCATACTGTGCCAAAAAGGAAAGGCCAGGCAAGTTAATAAAACAGGTAAAAGCCTGAAGAAAAACTTGCAGTCAACCGCGAGAATAGACTGTGACAGGCTATAGACAACGGCAGAAACATCGTTATATTTTCGAAAACACCCAAGACATTGGCCGATCCAACAGCAAGATGGTTAGACTGGTGCTCGAATATTGGGCATCGCTTGACACGAAATGGTCTATGTTTATTTAAATACTGCCTATCATGTCCTACGTTCAAAGCTCCAGGTTTTGATGGTTGACGCCTTTTCTGGCCTCTTTTCGGTTGCTGTATGTCAAATTTAATTCAACCTACTTAATGATGGATTGTCGAATATGAACAATACGTATCAACCAAAGACACTGGGTGCAAAAAAATATTATTTTTGTCCGCAGGGCAAAACGGGCAAAGTAACAGTCCAATAACCTGACGAAGACATAAGGATAAGAGCAGACTGCAGAAATTTGCTTCAAAACCGCTATTGTGATTTACTCGCATGAAATATATTTGGCTTTCTCTTATATTTGGGCAGTAGATTTTGTAGATAGCTACGATGCATATCTAGTTGACATTAGCAAATACAACACAAAAGCGGACGCCAAATTCCGTAATAAAATTAAGCATATTTTCCACGCGTATGTTTTACATACATAATTTTACTCCACCGACTAACAGCATATAAGGCTTTCTCCAATATTTTCGCAGTATATGTTGTAGATAGCCACGATTCAGGTTTCGTTGAGGCTTGATAATTCTTCACAAAAACGGAGGACTAGTGCCGTAAGGCATACACGTATTTTTTCTGGTGTATATATTGGGTACGTAAGTGAAGTGTGAAAAGCTTTAATAACACAATTCAGTGCATGTTTAATGCACTAGGGGAACATTTGCGGTACAAAAAAATGCAGTCCATCCCATCAGCACGCCATGGTACTATCGAAACCACGTTGTTCCTCAATTTAAACGCCGATTGTGTTCTACATCTGCTACCAATATGATAAGAAACTTTTGTTGCTAACGACGGATTACGAGAAAGAATGCTTCCTTAAAATATATTTGGATTTATAAAGGCAGTCCGTATCAATGTTACACATCGACACTATATAAATAGCCATTTGTTACCAGTTCACTGTATTTAGCGGTTAGCTTAGAGTCATTCTGGTGGATTCTAGACGATTGCTTACGAAATCCTGCTTGAGCAGTCAACTTGCTGTCCCGCATTGGTGGATTTCATGTGAGCAGCAAAGTTGGGCAGGTAATATCGATCAAAGTGTGATAAAACTCGTGGTGTAAAGCGCGATATTCGTAGCGGAAGTAAGCAGAGCGTTGGCTTGCGTAAAATGCCTCTCTCCTTCACGGATTTAAATCCCGCCGAATGGCGCGAGTTTTTTCACAAATGAGTCAAATAATAAAGTATATCTGCCAAACAAACTAAGTGGTTTGGAAGAAGCTTGTTCTAAAACCAGCATCCTCTCCAGACTTAAATTACTTGAGAATAGACGCATGATAATCAGTAGTTAAATCCTACTCAATGCCTTTATACCCTTTTGGAAATGTCGGAATGATGCATGAGTTCCGAGCCATAGTGTTAACAGAGGCAGGCAATTATCTAGCGAAAACAGAAAGGTAAAATCACAAGGACTCAGTGATTTTGCACACTTATATTTTTATGGGCCGACAAACGTAGATCTTATGGACACATTTTTATTTGACACAAATTTGATATATCTTCGTCACGAAAACCCATGAATGAAGCGATTTCACGCTGAAATGTTTAGCCTAGCTAACACTTATCCTGTTATTTTTTCCGCTGATATCACATGTACGGCTTTGTATTTGTTTAGTTTGTCTTGCTTTACCAAGGTCTTAATCCAATAGTCTGGAAGGAAAGACGCAAGTTACTTTTTTAGACGAGGCAAAGTATGTTTACGGTTTCTTATAATAAGCTCGGTTTAGCACCTTAAAATATAAAATGATTATATTATAGTGAAATATTGTTTCGTTTACAGTTGCAAATTTCACTCAGCTCTTAGACTTAAAATGGCATCAAAATCAATGACGGATTTACTTGGATGATAAACGTGATTGCTGCTCTTTTGCTAAAGGAGATTTAAACCTGCTCAAAAAGAATAAAGATCATTAAAAATGCATCAAAGCGGATGAAGATATAGTTATTCTATGTGCAGCATGACAACAAAAGCGAAACATTCATATTCCTACGTGAATCGGCATTGAGTCAGACTTTAATAGGAATTATCCTATAATCTATTTTGAAGTTATTTCAGTCATGACAGGGTGCTGGAATCATTGGTCAGCCTTATTATTTTCGTTAGTTTGTCTGGTACAGAAGATGTAATTGATTTCTTTTGTGGAGACATCACACTTAGATGGTATCCTTAAATAAGCTCGCTTTAACAATTTCATTATTTATAACATTTTTTTCTTGAAAGTTGCGATTTTCAATCGGCTCTTAGACTAAAATGGCATTGAAAGAAACGACAGATTTACTTTACCAAAAGATGATATTGCTGCTCATTTCGCATAATGGGTGTCAACTGGTCTGAAAAAGAACAGAGATCATTAAAAATCTTTCATAACTGATGAAAAGAGAGTCATGCTACGGGCTGGTGACGGTTATCAAGTAATTATCCTGTAATCTACTTGATGTTTTTTCAGTCATGTTGGGATGCGGGTTTTTCTGAAGCTTCGTACAGATCACTATCAAAACACGTTGACTGTAAAAATTAACTCATCAAATAGTATGCGTTTTTATCATCGATCTTTACTGGCCTAAAAAATTAAAATCTATTTTATTTAAAAAGTATACGAAGATTTATTTATTGTACTCATTTGTTGGCAACTTACGCCTTTTTAATTCGCATACTTAACGAAAAGATATTACTTGGTTTAAGAAAACGCCCTTCAATATTGTTTGAATTTAGATTTGGACAGAGGTGGCTGGTGCAGTTTTAAACTCCTCAACTTTTTCTAAAATACTGCCAATGATGGATGTGTCTAGGACTCTATGTACATCAGTCCAAACTGCTTTAATATATCGGCATGAACAAATAGCCACGTCAGTCTGCGCGTTTTTATGTCATCAGGTTAAAATATCATCCACGTGTCCTACATACTGGCTGTCAAATGAGGGATGAGAAGAGGGTCTGCTTTGATCAAAAGACCAACAGTCCTCTTATACTTGAAGCATACAGATATCCTTAATGATTTAAATGATGGCAGGTATCAGCGGTCAAATTCAACTAGGCCAAAATGTTTGCTAAAGCATAAGCTGACGACTTGCTGGTGGCGTGACATGTTAACCACGCGGCCTGTTAGCAAATTGCGGCTTCTAGCTGGGGCGCGCTCAAAGACCCAATGGATTGAGTAAGTTCCGTTGCCGACTGGTGATCGCTCACCCACCATTTTCTAATATCCCGAACAAATCCGGTCAAAGCATATGAGTGATTACTAAAATATTGCGTATCTGAGCACGTGTTCATTGCTGCCTTGGATATGGCTGTCTGTTTACGACTATTTAGTCAAAACTGGCAAGTACAGTCTCCCCTGTGTTTGACCGTAATGCCTATTCCCTTATAATATACGACAGCCGTTAAGCGACTGCTGACAAAGCATACATTTTACACCTTACGGCATGTCAGCTGGCTCAGAGAGTGTCCATACATTGATCCATTTCAAAATGCATGAAGATTGCATTGCCAAATATCATAGCGTTTTGGCTATCCTCCAAAGAAAAGGATGACTTACAGTCAACCTGTAATCTCTCCAAATGAACCCAAACCACTACTTACAGTTAAAATAGGCCGAAAACCTCATATGTTAACAAAATATGACGCTTTATTATTAAGAAGGCACTGTAACGGTTCTCATCAGGACCATATATGTTTTAAGGGTTTAGACCGTGATCAGCACCATGTTTTCGAGCGTCGGATGCCACAGAATCTGAGGGCCTTCAACCAGAGAGTATATATGAGTTAAGGCTAAGGCGGTTAACCTCAACACCTACAATCTTCCAGGCTCAATCCTTTTACATATGGGAGATGTCTTGGGAAGGCCAGAACAGATGGAAGAGTTTATTGTGTACACAATGGAACGCAGAATAGATGGAAAGAGTGTCGAGTCACGGAGTAGTGCGTCCGTTCCCTATTCAGGTGGGCTCCGGAGTGATGAGGACAGCGGGCTTCAATGACGCATGCTTTGGTGCAGCGGCCAATGACAGCGTGTGCCAATGAGAGTTTGCGCCTAGCCTTATGAGGCAGTGGGCACACATACATGTTAGATGAGTCATGCGTCAGCGGCTGGTCTTGGTTTCCAATTGTCTGCTAGGACCACTACGATTATCCAACTAGTCTACCTATTCCACTTACTCCTTGACATATGATATGACTCGATGCTTGCGTCTAATAAGCCGGAACATGCAGTTGCAGTGTCCCTTGTGTATGCCCATAATGCATATCGGATACTGGCCAGCCGTACGCCCTCTACGCCATGCGGGTCACACCTTATGCTATACTTAAGCACAGCAAATCATGTTTTTGGGTGAATCCATTTCGCTTTGTCTGGCATTATCTATGGACAGGTTGTATCATAGGGCTGCAAGTCGCCCTGCCGTTTGTCTTACCAGCTGTATACTCCAATACACTCAACAGCCTGGCCAGATGCCTACGTGAGTTCATACATTGCGCTTACTCTGTCGCCCGTAGTGCGCTTGGAGAGCTTGCTTTTCTCCGAAATAAAGAGCAGGTCGGTAGTCATCTATCCGGCGTACCCTACAAAATGTTCCCGAAACCCACACAAACCCCTGGCGTACCACATCCTTATTCTATAACCCTTGGCATAGGATATTCACCGTTGTCGACATCTTATCCAACGACTTTACTCTTCCAAGGAACCGTATGTCCTCAGTCCCCTTTTATTTTATCCATCTCGTATTTTATTGAAGTCTTATGTAATGACTCGTTTCCCAGAATAAGGATATTGCTTTCTTTCTAGGAGGGATCTTCGGAGGTCCTAGTCCGGCTAGACCCAAACTAATAATTTCCGTTTTATTGAAGCTAAACCTTCCTACATTAGTGAAATGACATGGTTTATTGTTTACGAGGAATAGTCACGATGTGTAAAATGACGTCAGACCAATCGTCGAACAGAATCTGTGGCCATCAGTTACACCTACGTGGAAGCTAATTAGCATCTACGGCGTATTGCATGTCATCTCTCCTCATACTTCGATTCTAGAAAAGGATATCCTTTTTTCATAAAGTATGGCCTACTCCGTTAAAATTATGCTTTACAATTTGAATTTCCAATGTAAATATATAAGCATTCTCATGGACCAAATTGACGCTCTATGTACCTCTTAAAAAAAGTTATGTTGTTCTCTTGACTACGACACACTTCTGTGTTGCTTACAATTAAATTGTCCAAACCTGGATTTGATGTTATATTCACTATGTTTTTATGATGGAGTTATACCGTTTGATTCTTTTTAAACAAACATAGGAGGCCCGGCCCAGTGGCTTTGATAAGACACTTTACTAAGTCACCAACTGGGTTTCGTCCACGCCATAATTCTTAAAATTAATAGAATACTCCATAGTCGATCAAATTCTTCCTTATTCAAACCACGACTTCTGAAAAGCAGAAATTCACCGCCATTCTATTTGGCCTTATTGAGTTATTATAATTCACCTTGTTCTTCATTTACTGTAGCTAAACTGTCAGCGGGAACTATGGCGATATATTTTGATTGATGTCATTACCTCTATGGTTAAAAATCGATTTCGCTATGTATGTTTCATGACCAACAAACATCGATACGCATACATTGGGCTACTATGTGCGCATAAGGAAAGGTGCTAAATGCATTGCTGGATTTTAAAAAGGAAGCTTGCAGACAAACAAAGAATAAACATTTATTTTTTTTATAAATAAGCCTTAATAAAACCCAGAAAATTATAACACAGAAGACTCATAGCACACAAAGACAACTTTACCAGTAAGCGCTAACCACTTGTCGCCCTATTTTATCGTTTGCTTTCTGCGCTGCAAGTCGCTCAGCATCAGAAAGAGTATGAAAAGCCCTCCGCTGAAACGCTCCATACGCATATTTCCAGGAATTTTTATGCCCTATTGTCATCGAATTGAACTTGTTTGCCTGATACTGAGAAGGCTGCGCTGGAGTAATGACATCCAGATGAATTGACGTCCACACAGTTGGCACTATGGGCGTAAAACTAAGTGACCTGCATGGCACCATATGCTAAGCTGTAGGCACACATTTATATCTAAAGGATGCTCGCAGATTTTCCTCTCCAATTGTATAAACCGCATTGCTTCAGTATAATTCCAACATGAAAGGAAACATTACCTGACAACGGGAAAAGTGAGGGTTAACAAAATGTCAATTAGCTGTATGATGATGGAGACACAGTCTCAAGTCGAACGATTCATTGAGAACCCTGCTGGTTTGCTAATATAATCACCAAAATACCACAGGTTTCCATGCGGATGTCTGCCAAACCCGATAATTCTGCTATGACTAGGCATTAATTTGAGTCACGTATACCTTCAATACAACGAAATTGTGCCTATTTGAGTAAGCAGTTTGATGTCAGCGCTGTGTTTCGACGAAACCTTACGGAGCCGAGTGTATATAATTGTATCGTTCCCATACATTGCTTGTTTCTTCCGATAGTGCACGTATTGGAAACAAAGCTGCTTTAGTAAATGGTCAGCTAGGTTTTTTAAGCAAAAGTATAGGCGTGAGTGGATGAGCAATCAGGTGCCTCGGTGGGATTGAATTCAACTAAATTCACGGACACCCCCAAATCTCGAAGCTGATACTGCAGAGCGTTTTCTGTGCTCGAACCTTTCCTTGTTTACGGGGATTTAGATCTCACAGGGAACGCCAATCGTCTCCAATTAGGTCAATTGTAAGTGCGTAAGTAAGATCAGCCACCCCCTCCTATCAATTCATGAGTAGGGTAAAGATATAATTTCAGAATCGAACATTTACTCACCAGGCTATAGAACGTCACATATATTTTTGGATACAATATGTGGCATTGGAACTCCAAAATAGGTAACATGCTCTGAGCGTCAAAATCCGAACAATAAATTGTCAGTGGGTTTTGCAAAATATTTGGCCGTATTTCTGTCGCACGCGAAACTTTGTCTATTGACGTAGCTCGAAACTGCATATTCAGTCTAGCTAACCTCTTTGATATCTCCTCCACTGGAAAATGTTTGTCATAATCTGGGCAGTCGGAGGCTTTAGGGGACATAATTGTAACAATCTTATGAGTAAATGGCACTTAAAGCTTATAGTAAATAAAAGGCCTTTTTAAAATTTGATCGACTTTTAGCAAGCAGGACCGCAGTTTAAATTAAACTTGAACTGCGAGTAGGGTGTTCATTAATTTCATGGACAATTTACTTGCAAATATTGTTCATGCAAGACTCAGTGACATGTGCGAACATCAACAAGATGATTCATGGGAGAACCATTACTTCCCACGCTATTGCGAACTTTGCCAGTTCAACAAAAACGTCGACTCGATATGGACTTGCGAGGCTTCACTTATGTACTTTCGTGTGATTAGCGGGATATGGTTGCACTACAGACTAGTGTCAGTTCATGCTAACACTGCGAAGTAGCTATACATTAGCTACGTGCGCTTGAAGCTTAATACTCTGGAAGTATGTTTCTACGAAGATCGCTAAGATTGGCGGTGAGTCAATAGAAAAAACCAACGCTTTGAACAATCGTTTATCTGCTCACCTCAGTTTTGGTAAAAGGAATATAGGCATAATGCCAAGGGGTCTCCTCGAGTTCTATCCTCGCACAACTTAGCGGTAGGAATCACCTAGTCGATTTTAACGAAGCCTTTCGTACTGTGCGCCGGACATGCGCGAACTTTTCGTAGGTGCTTGCAACATACGAGGCAGAGGCTATACGTCTAGCGATTTATATGCTGTGTTTTCTGAGGACGCTAGCGCAAGTACTTTCGTTTCCGTGGCCGACGCCGACACCAGGTGGCCATCGCGTATCACGCCAACCCCCTAGTGATATTCGTTCGCTCCGTGCAAATGACCATAATTATCACTCTACATACCTCATCTATGACAAATGCTCACAACCTTACCCAATTGTCTGCCCTCACTCACCCCTGCTACCCATGTTCAAGGAACTCAACACACAGATCTCACCATGCGGGCGGCGTAAAAATGATGGTTTGTAATCGAAGTCAATTTATTAACCTCATCTGAATGTACGATTTATATTAGCTCTGCAATTTGACTGGCGTATGAGGCATTTTTGGAAATACATTTGTGCCGAATTAACTTTTCAAAATCGAATTAGTTTGGCTTGGTAGGGCATTTTTTATCGTGTGAAAGAAAATCACGTACTCGTCCTTCTATTTATCATAAGATTACCTTTTGGGCACTGAACGTAATCAAACGCGCACAAAAGATCACAAAAATAAACCGGCTTCGTGGCGTTTATGTTTGTTCTCACTCCGACACAAACAAAATAGTCTTCTACTGAAGCCGCCGTCTTGTACAATAGCATTTGTGGAAATGCAGGAGGCTTGCATGAACCGCGTGGCCTTGAAGACCCAGCATAGCACGACATACACCTTCAAAACGGTGAACACTTAGGGACTGTGGAAGTTTAGACATAAATTTAATTTGGTGTACTTTTCATTTGAATCTTGTGCCACCTCTATGGTGGAATGATTGTGTGCATCGTTATCAACGCGCTAGAAGCGAAACTCCTACAGTGACCATCGGAGTGGAGCAGAGCTCTGAACTCGCCACTTCTCTGCTCAGTTCCGGACACTTCTGTAATTATCCGCATTTGCATGATACCCTAATTGGTTATTTTATGGATCCTCTGCCTACCTTCGTATAGTCATTTAGCTTGATCTGGACGACAAAAATGTGTACGTGAACAACGTGTACGTTCAACGGGCGGCGTCTGGCAGGGAGCATAAACATGACCGATTAAAACAAGAAATAACGGCACGGTTACTTCTGACCTATAACCCATCATCGGGAGGGGGTGATGACCTGCTCTAATGATCAGAAGTCTCAAACAAAAGAACTCAATGACGAAATAGTTTGCTGTTGAATGCCCAGGGAACCCAAAACGGGATGAAATGGACTGGGCTATCTAAGGTAGAACAAAGAAGCCCGGGGTGTTCACTGTGGTCTCCTCTTTAATTATTGGTATACGCAGTGCATTTTAGACATACGTCGTGTGTTCGAGCCTCGGGCAACACAACACCTGAGTGATTGCCGCTAACAAACTGGAAATGAGCATTCCTGTCTGATCGACGAAAAGCGTATGCATGATGGATAGGATCCCCATAGTTTTCAGTAACAGCTACGACTTCAGTGAGATGACGACCGAATGACCCAGGCCGCCTACGTGATTGTATGTCACCCTCGTCGTGTGAATGCTCAAACGCGAGAGGGGTGAGAGGGGAAGTAGCGTGTGAGGAAGCTGATGTTTAAGGGACTGAAGGGTGATGAAAGTAGATGAGGAAGGAGAATTGGAGGCGGGAAAGATGGCGAGAAATGAGGGAGGGCAGTGGAGGAAAAGGAGAGATAGATATACAGAGCACAAGTAGGAAAAAGGTAAGTATAGTATTAAGGGGATAGTGATAAAGAGAGGTAGTACATTATGATAGAATTTTGCAATAAAAGCGAACATGCAAGTCCCAGGAGGTAATTGAGACAAAGAAGAATATCCCGAGTTGAGCAGGATGTATTGACGTCATGCAATTTCGTGACCTCTATTTCATCTGGAAACGGTCGTTGCCTGTGATTATGGTTAATTAACTGTCCAATTAGAAGGGTGAAGCTTAAAAGGTATATAGGTTGGGGAAAAATAACTCAAAAAGTGGGTGTATAGTGAGGGGTAGAGGAGGGGGCAGGTTATTATCATAGCAAGGCGGTTTAGGTAACAGTGAAAGTTTGCTAAGTGTTATTAAAGGGGGGGGGAGAAAGTGCGGGGCAGCAGTCGATCATAGCGGGGGGGGGGGGCAAGGGAGAAGGCATGAGAGGGACTGGGGTGATTGATCGTTACCACGGCAATGTGAGGTTGATAACATAATCCAGCTGCTTACAGAATCCTGGTTTTCCTCCGCATATTGCAGCGGCTTCAGAAAATCGTAGGAGATTATCGCTGATAATCTGGGAAAGACAATCTCAGCTTTGGCATGTCACAGACAGGCCCAGAAAAGGGAGGTTTTGGAGCGAAAATGTAATAGGTTGAAACCAACTGAAAATGAGAACTCAGATCTGGTCAACAACCTTTCGTCCAAACTCCTCTCCGCCACACAGCTTTCAGTCCTACAGCGTGGAGTAACTTTAAGCACAGAAAACGCTTTACAAGCTGAATTTATCGCCGCCCTTGAATCAGCTCTTTAATCATCAAATGCCTCAGAAGACACCAAAGAGTTAATCCGCCATAAAACATCATCGCTGCTTATGCAAAGCAAAAAGTGTGAAACTCTTTGCCGATAAGAGCAGAGAGCATTAAACAGTCTAAAGGCTGATGAAGAAATAGTCATTCTGCCGGCTGACAAAAGTCGTTCTACAGTAGTTCTCAACAAGTCTGACTACCAAGCGAAAGCTCAGAGCCAAAACGTTGTAAGGACATGTCCAGCCAGCGAAATGAAACATTTACTTACCCAAATGAGCAAGAGCCTGGCGAAACTCAAGGCAAACGGTGCAATCACGCCCACCGATTGGTTTTCCATGAAACCAACGGACACGGCCCAAGCACGATTTTATGGCCTACCGAAAGTCCAAAAAGAAAACATATCACTCAGGCCAATCGTCTCCCTTCGTGGTACCCCTACATACGGTCTGTCAAAGTGGATGTTTACTTATCTGAAGTTCTTGGCACTAGGTTCAGCAACAATCGTAGCTTCTGCCAAACAGTTCCTTGAACGAATAAAAGATCTGAAGTTGGAGCCAGATGAATTCATGGTATCCTTCGACGTGGTTTCAATCTTCACTTCCACAACAACTATCGATTGATGTCATCGGACAAATTCTAAAGAAAACGCTACGACGAAAGCGACAAACCTCTGAAGTGTGACCATTTGCTCGAACTTCTACGACATTGCCTTAAAACCTACTTAACATTTGTTGGGCAAATGTACGAGCAAATAAAAGGCACACCCATGGGCTCCCCCCTATCATGCCTGATTGCTAAAGTGGTCCTCCAACGGATAGAACACTTGGTCTTCGCCAAGTATCAACCGACGTTTTAGTCTCGTTATGTGGATGACATGGTTGTCGTTGTCAAAACGTCTGATATCGAGCACCTCAAAGAGTTACTGAACTCGGTTGATCCAAACATCCAATTCACGATGGAAGCGGAGAGAAACAACCAAATACCCTTCCTCGATGTCCTTGTGCGACGGTGTTTTACTGGACTACTGCAAACAACAGTATTCAGAAAAGCCAACGACACAAACCAAGTGTTACAATTCAACAGCAATCACCCCATGTGTCACCAATGCAGTTGCGCTCGTACTCTTTTCAAATGAGTTGAAACACACTGTAGCACTCCTGCGGACAGAAGAGTTGAACAACAACAACACGTTTATGAACTCTTCCAAGCCAATGGATATCCGATGTCATTTATCAAACGCAGCAGGCACCGAGTGAACAGACGACGACCGATGCAACAACAACCTGACGTCTGGAGGGCCATTCCCTACATAAAAGGAGTCTCTAAGACAGTCTCACGACTACTACAACCCGCTGGAGTGGGCATAGCCCATGGACCTGAGGCAACAATATGCCGGCGTGTGATGCAACCCAAAGACAGACTGCTCCCTACCAAAACCTCAGCAGTTGTCTACAAGATACGTTGCAATGACGGAGACACGGAAATTTTGTGGGAGAAACAGGCCGAAAATTGCAGACCCGCCAACGCGAACACAAACGGGCGGCTCAGCAACTAGATCCTAACACGCAGCTTGCAGCAAACATTGGAGAAACTGGCCAAAACTTCAAAATTCAAGGAGCAACTATCACAGACCGAGGAAAATCAAAAGCCTAAATTATTAAGTTGGTTTGGCAGATTTGCTTAATTTGAGTTGACCCAAGTGTGAAAAACTCTAGGCGTTTGGCGGGATTTGAACCCGCGCATCAGAGAAAGCCTTTGCCGGAGGCTAATGCTCTACCGCTAAGCTACAAACGCCTAAATGTTGACACTTGAGGCATGGTACTCAAATGCCAACTCTGTCATCAGGCATTTAGACCTCCCCACGGCCTACAAAGTTTTGCGCCATTATGTAAGTGAAGGACGAAACAAGGCAATGCCGTACGTCAGAATTGAAAATGAAAAGGAACCCACTAAGAACCTGCCAGAAGAGGAGGCAGGATCACTGGGACCATCTACCCTGGGGACAAGGCGTTACACTTATTACTGCTCATGACCCCGAACGACAGCCATCTTCACTAACAGTTAATTAGCGTTTACCACTATCATTGCCCCCCTCCCCCCGACCGCCATTCTCCTGGTTTATGTGTTTTTTCGTTTACGACCGCTGACAGTTGATTGGCCTTTGGCCACTATAATTACCATCCTTTTGGTTGCTGCTTCGTATATCTGACGATGAACTCCTGCAAGAGTTCGAAAGCTCGGGACAATAAACAAATTGATCCGGAGCTCGACAAGTCTTCTGCCTTATCTAAAACTGGAACGCGAACCTTTTCATTCATCCGAGACACAATTACACCTTACAGGCTTTCACTGTTACCTGAACCGCCATGCTGTGATAATTGCTTGCCCCTCCTCTACGCCTCACTATGCATCCACATTTTCAACTTATGTTTTCCACCCTATTTGCCCATTAAGCTTCACCTTTCTTATTGGACAGTTAATTTACTATATTAACAGGCGAAGACAGTTTGTAGATGAAATAAAGGTCACGAAATCGTATGACATCATTGCATGACATCCTGCTGAACTCGTGATCTTTGCCTTGTTCAAACGTCTTCCGGAAAAACAATTTTTAAAAACGAAGAAGATTCGATCGCTGAATAAACACTTTTATTTGCCTTAAGATTCGAACTCCGTCGTGAAATCCTCATCAGAGATATGAGCGGAGAGCAACAGCAGAGATGGGTAGCATATGCACATAAATTTGCGGTGTCTGTACTGAAAACGTTAATCGGGACGGATTTCGGAACGTCAGGCGAATAAATGTGTTGTCTCACTATCGAATCTTTATTCTCTTCTCGAAGGTAATGGTATTATGAGATATTGCAGTATCAGTTTCAGTAGTTCAGGTGGCCATGGGTTAGCCATTACCATCCGGGTGCGGGTATGTAGGCGAATGGAAGTCGGCCAAATGCCTTCGTGGCCTCGAGGCAGTAGGCATTCACCAGGGAATTTTCTGTCAAATAACATTGATTGAATTTAGATTGGGTCAGTGATGGTCGGTTCCAATATAAGGCGCTCAAGCATTTGCAGGATTCTGCTAGCGGAATGCTGAGCTCTCTTCGTAACCTATTAAATAAGTCACTTACAATTTATCATGGACGCGTCAAGGACTCTTACCACTTTGGTCGGACTGTTTTGGCATATCAGACAAAACAACCAGCTGCCTCAGTCTGTACGGCCATAAGATGAACATGCCACTGAAGCTGCACGTGTGTCCTCACTGCTGCCAGCCAAGTGAGGAATACAATGAGTGTTGGATCTGGTTAAAAGACCAACAGTCCTGCCGCGCTTGAATCATACATGTTGCTATCCTACTTGTTTTCGTACGATGGCAGGTAAAAACGGTCAAATGTTGCTTAAGCAAAGTGTTCGCTAAAACCTTATCTGAGCACTTGCTGGTGGCATGACATGAAAATTGTGCAGGCTGTCAAATTAGCAAATTGAAGTCTCCCGATTATTTGTCCGAAATGCACCCGCTGGTAAAGTGTTGTGTGTAGCTCGCATCAACATGAACTTTCCCGAAGGTTCACATGCACTAGTCTCCACGCTTGGATCAGCCGATCGCAGTTTCCGCAGAAACTGCTTTGTGGTCTGTTAGGATGGCATCAAAGCAGCCTTAGCAAGCAGTAGCTTGCAAGCCAGAACCGCGTCCACAATAGGCTATCGATCGGCCTGTGCGAGAGCTAACACATCAAGCTTGACAAGCAATCGATAATTTAAGTTTCTAGCTACATTCACTCACCGAGCCAACAGCCCATGGGACCGGCCACTATTTCAGAAGCGAGTCTGATTAGCTCAAGGGACATCGTTTACACACGTTTGTTTCCCTAAATTTGGTGTTCCTCTAACACGCAAGGACTTCCGCTTTCTGCCCACTTCCTGTTGTGTTCTCTTTTCGGGGGCTCACATGAGGCGTTATTAGGCGGCGAATATTTTAGCCTGGGCCTCCGCTACAACGATTTGGCGAGGTGATATCTCGCCCTGGGCCTCCGTTACAACATGGTCAGGCGACGGATAGCTACAATGCACGCGTGAAGTCTGTATCTGCCTGCTGGCCTGACCGCTGTCAAACTGGCACTTGGACCCGACTGGCCCTCCTGGCAGGTCATGTGTTTGCAAGTCGGACTTATTCCATCTAGTCTCCGCTCGTCTGTGTACACAATAAACTGTTCCTAGCGCTCTGGTTTTTCCAAAACCTTTCATATGCCAAGTGATCATGCTCTGAGGATCACAGTTGCCAGTTTGGTAAGTATCCGATTAATCAGTTATATGCTTGTAGTTTCTGGCTTGTAAGTAGGCTTTAGAGAGGGCACCAAGTAACAATGAAGGGAATAAATGTGTAACCCATTGGCAAGCGCCCAGCTACCAGCGTCAATATTGCCGATAGAATTTGGCAAGAGCATTGAAAGTCTAGCAAAACGAACGTTGCAAACGAGCATCGGAAACTGGAACGCATTGGGGTTAGATATGGCTGCCTGATTAGCACTACAAGGCCAGAACTGGCAATTGCCGCCACCATAGTGTTTGGTCGTAATGGGTTGATGTCTGCAATATATAGCAATCGTTGAGCCGCTAGTCGTTTTCTGAAAAGGTTTAACTGCATCATTGGCATTGCTGAACCACTTCCAGAAAACGCCCCAGCATGCTACCTGCGTTCAGTATCTTAAATGCACAGTCACTGGGTACAAATAAGTGCAGCACTGTTGTCATATTCACAGCTGCCTATAGTCTTAGACGGTAAGTAGACTGCAAAGTTTGCATCAAATACTTGCAAAATATATGATGTTATATGCATCGAGCATCCAATGATATTAACTGGTAAAACCTTAATTACAGCACTCAAATTAATGGGACAAACATTCCTTCACACTCTCTTGCGTCCTTTGTCTGTTCAAAAGTATAGCTAGGTGGACAAACACGTGCTATTCGGCAAAAAATTATCTTGAGTTTTGATCGGGTGATGATTGCATTACGCACTACTGTTAATACGTGGTAGCACGTATGTACAAACTTAAAACTAGCCGCCCGATCAAAAAGCTAAGTTTGCCTTCGAATGCGTGCAGCGGGAAGGCTAAAAAAAGCAATGCACTGCGTGCATTTACTCTTTTTGAGGAGGATTTGCAGCGTATTTTAAGCCATACTATAGCCTAAATACACCGTATTCTAGCCTTGCATATGCTCATTCACGGATTGTGTTATTATCGTATGTCAAAAAGGCACCAGGAAAGTAGAAGCTGTGGTCTGAGATCGAAGTATCATGCTTAGACATGGACTGCAATTATCATTTTTCAAAGTAAGTAATGTTATTTTTTGTCGAGATTATAAATGTGGTCCGATCATGTTTTTACGGTTTTCGGAAACCTATTCTCGGCATTTTGACATTCATCTATATTTTTCACTGATTTTATTGACAAATCTAACTTCGGCAGCTTTTTAGCCCCGTTGCATTTTGTGGGGCGCTAATTGCTGCTAGACTGTAATACTATTTGACGTATTTCCTCCATAGGGGTTTCGGGAAGAGGAATGATGTGAACTTTGATTGCGTTGGACTGTTCGGTCGGTCACGGGAGTTTTTCGTACCGCAAGCGATCAGACGCGATATTCTGCAACTTAAACAAAGCTTAAAAGCATTGTTAGGAGTAGTCCATGATTGGCAATAATGCGATATTTCGAGACACGGTTAGGTGTTGTGGTGAAATGCGTGAGTAATTGTAATATTTGCCATAGCGTTAGCGTTCTGTATGTGTTGAGCGCAATGTTTAGAGTATATTCTAATGCAGACATATGCTCACTTTTAGGGACCAGGTACTGCATGGCAGGGCAAAGGACTGCAAATAAGTCAATATGACAAATTACGGTTAATGGTGATTTTATCTTTGCAGCAATAACTGTATCAATTAATATGCTTTCCTGAAAACTGTACTCTTAAGGCCAACAATATCCTTGCCAGAGACGAATACATCAAGGAAGGCCAGCTGATTCTTCTCTTTTTCTTCATCGTAAATTGAACTTCCGAGAATAGGCTGTTGACACGTTCCTTGAACGCGAGCAACTTATCCTGTTCAATAACAAAGAAGGCGTCATCCACATACCATGGCCAAACATTTGTTTTTTTGGCACTAAAAGATAAGGAACTCCAGCCGTTGTAGGACCGCCTAGGCGATGAGTCCCGGAATCAGTGAACCCATTGGTGTCCCTTACACCTGCTCATAGATTGCTCAAACAAACGTTAAGTATGTCCTGATACAGAATTTCAGGAGCTATATGATTTGGGCATGTCTAAAGCGATGCTAAATCTCATCGTAATTGTTTCGAACGAGTATGTCGATGGTCTCCGTTGCCCGGCAGGAGAATTATCCCCTTAAGCGTCTCCAATAATTGTGTTGATAAGCGGACAGTCGTCTCCGAATCAATAAATACGGCAAACTGCTTCTCGTTGCTGACGTGGCAAATCGGTGCTCACGCCAGACAGTTATTGATTTTGCTAAAAGTTTGAATTTAAAATGTTATGCGGAAAACTAATGTGCATACCCTACGTCTATCTGCCATTGCATTCTGACTATGCCTTTGATGACGAATCCGCGGCGAGTCTCGAAACATCAGGTGACTAAAACTAGTGTCTCAACTATCAAATCATCTTCTTCTCAATTTCTTCCTGAGATTCGCACATTTGCTCGTATTGACAATTCAATCCGTGTCTATCCAGTGTGTTCAAGGTAATATAATTTCATAGACTGTGTATCTAATCTCCTCAGCGAGCTTTTGCCCTTATTGGTAAATTTCACACGTGCGTTGCTCACAGTGCCAAAGGCGGTGAACTCAATGGTCGGCGAATGTTATCATCGACAAAATATTAATGGTGTAAGAATACAAACCTTAAAAAATGCATTCATGGGTAATGGTTTAATATAAGCCTGATCACAGAATCCGACTCGTATAGTTCTATTCCACTGAACCGCCAGTAGCAGGAATTTGTTTTGATTGCTTCTTTTAAATTATCACACACTTTGGTGTATTTTTATATGATTTTTTTAAGTAAATACAACTTTTGTTTCCTGCTTTCTTTTAGTATGTTTCTTTTATTTTCCCTCATGCG
>JAYGXS010000009.1:13197415-13237251 GCA_036362985.1 Ligula intestinalis
CATTCCGCGGCAGTTGATTGTCTTCGACGAAAATGTTCATCGAACTCTAGGGTTTGACCCTTTAAAGTCATGTCCCATCCACCTTCTTTCATGTCATGCACCTAATAATTTCCGCGATTATTTCCTTGGTATATATATATATATTTGATAAATTAGTTGAAACGTTACAGGTGCTTGAGTTTTCTGTTGGGCTTTTTAGATAACTTGTTTAACAAGCTTGCGTATTATTGGTTAATGTGAACCCAATTGTGAAAAAAAAACAGCAGCGTTGGAAGGAGTCAAACGCGCACAGCAGGAAAGGCCTTTACACAACCAACAGTTTATTCATTTGACTCCACGCCATGCCACGCCTGCGCATTAAAAGTTAATCAAATTGGAATCAATTTTACCCACCCAAATTAAAGTCAGTTTAGTTGTTATTTTGTTGGATTATAGATTAATTGCTAAGAAAATCCTGCTTGGGTATTCAGCCTTCTGTTCCGTTTTTGTAGATTTCATACAAGCGTTAAAGTTGGGCGGAGAAAATCAATCCAAGTGTGATTAAATTCACGGTCCAGGCTTGGCGTTCTAGGTAAAATCGATAGACCGTTGACGGCGTTGAGGCATTCTCTGCTGTGCGAGTTCGGCTGCCGCAAACGCTGCGACATTTTTTTCTCCATTGAGCCAAATAAATTAAGCAAAGCTGTCAAACCTCTTGCATAATGTATTAAGTATAATGGTTTTCGTCACATTAACATGGTCTCGTATGCGAGTGCAGACGTATCGTAGAGCTGTAATGGACCCATCATAATTTCAGTTCACCTGATTTTTGTTTCATGCAGTACAAGATATATTGTGGTTATGTGTGCAGCTAAAAGTTACTGCATTCGTTGTAGTGTTTAAAAAATCAGCCTGCCCATGGCAACATATAAATTTATTCGATATTAATTGAATGCGTGTAACAAAAGGTACCTACTTTCCTTAGAGTATTGTTCTGTTAAGAAGAAGTAGATGCGACCACTGGAGCAAGAATTTTATTTTTCTGACCTTTTGATTCTCTCGATTTTCCTTAATCAAAGGTAAGTATAGGATGAGTTGAGTGATAGGTGGGTAATGGGTGACAAATTTTCCACTGGTGTCGGTGAAGGTGTGGTGTCACCCTCTAATTACTCCCAATAGAATGTCTATGGGTGAACACACTAAGGAAGGTGTAACTTTGGATCCCTGCCGCAGTTACTTTATCGGATGGCAGTTGCCACTGCTTGTCCTCACATAGGGGCTAGCCCGGCAATGGAGACAGTCTTAGGGTTTCCTCACAGTTCGTGTGTAACTCACTGCCCGAGAAGTGACAGCGGCTTATAAGTTTTTTTCGAGCGCATTCACTTGTGGTAACATTGGGCGCATTGGGTTAAGGTTGATCTGCCGTGTTGGACCTAAGTAACAATTTTGGAACTGCGACCAGTTGGCACGTGCGTAGGTTCGCATTTGTGCTTGTTCAGTTCAAAGTCATCGCTCGGGCATAGCCCAGCAAAAGCATATGGCTTGGGAGGCCGTCCACTATTAACAAAGAAATCAATGTAGCAGTCGGCGGTAGGCCCGCCGCATGCACGGTGGCTGAAATTGCGTTAGGCTTGACTTACCACAAAACATACGCAGATTGCACGGAACTTATACTTCATAGTGGTCATCCGCGTGCGTACTAAAATTATCATTTACTTTAGACACCGATTAGGTCTTATCTGATGCGATGATGTCTTCACACTTCGCCTTCGACTCATTACGTGGCGCGATTTCTCTGTCCGTCTTGGATCTGTAGTTGATACTTGCGCTTTAATAATGCTCGCTGTCATCAGAGTTGTTGTTGCTGGGCCCGGCCTTTCCCACATGACTGATTACCTTGCTCAGGTAATCTCTCAGTGCGCAATATCTGTGAACGCCACATCTTTGCGCTTGTTGATGGACTGAGGGCCTGAAAACTATGACTAGAGCAGCTCAAGGCTCACGCGGTTGTCACCTCTCACGAGCATTTCGGCATCATGAAATTTCAAAATATGTCCGGGTCCCGTCGAGTGATCTACAACCACGGAAATGGCATCATTTTTCCCCACTTCTTCTGCATGCTTAGCTTTCTGCATCCGGAGTCATTTCCCGGTTCTTTCACGTAGTTGCCTTGTTTACAACTGCATTACATCCGGTAAACAACTCTTACCATATTCTGTCGGGGCACTTGGCCTCTTCCGCCAAAAAGTGTATGTTAATGCCCCAAATATCAGAAATTATTTCAAATGGGTTGCCCTAATAATTGATTTTAATCTATTTTTCGTTAACTAGGGTTGATCAAAAAGAGTTTAATGTTTTCGTGTTATCACTGAGAGTGTGTACCGCCAAAGCAATTTTTTGAGGGATGTTGGATATTAATTTTTGATGGCTTCTTAGGATGTTTATGATTCTTGTCCATTTTGTAGCACACAGCTATCTAACTTTGCTTTGGTGGCTGAAATATTTGCACACACCTTAATTGGCAGACCACGTTTTGGAGAATATGTTTGATAGGAATTTTGGTGAAGATTATGACAACATCAGCATCACTTTAGGTATGACTGGGAGCCGACAATCGAAAACATTTTGTAAGCGTTCCAAAACAAGAATATTAGGCAAACTTCCAAAACATTTGAAATTTGCCGACATATCAAATGTTTACGCTTGGTTGGGCACTTTTTACTCGATATATCAAGAATCAACATGATAGGACCGGCATGGTTATGATCAATCATTTTCTTTAAGCTTCCACATTATTCGACGTTTTCGCACTTATTGGGCATTAACTTACTCCGCAAACATAGATTTTCCTGAGTTTTGGGAGTTTTAAATGACAAGTGGTGTAAATAGTGGCTAAATATCGAGCAGCACTGCCCATTAGGAGCATTCATATTGAGACCAGTGGATTTTAGTAAGTTAACGTCTTTAAAAACAACATCTCTTTTTTGGAAACATAAAACTTTCAATCATACAGTTTTGCTTACTTAAAGTTCAGCTATGATACCTAGCCAAGTCAAGTCAGTCAAACGAACTTTTTCAATTATTTCATCATCAGCCAATACAGTAATATTAGGATGGGTAGAGTTAACACACGTTATAGGCAAAACAATTAGAAGTAACAAGGGAGACGATAGGGGAGGGAGTTGTAAAGGGATCAAGTTCTGCAAGGGCTGCAAGCAAATTTAATACATTTGTTTATGTTTGATTATTGCTTCCATGCCAGCAAAAAACGCATTAACAAAAACTCATAAATAATAATGAGCTAAATTAGGCATATTAAGTACTTAAAAGAACGATAAGAAGTAATAAGTGTTTGTTAGGAAAAATAAAATTTTCTCGATAATTACCAGCTTGTGGTAACGTCAAAAATTGCTATAAAATAGAACAAAAAAAAATACTTTGTTAAGTATTAAATATAAAGCAACCGCTTTCATTATACAACAAAAACTTTTTCTCTAGTCGAAATATTTTGTATATAAGAGAATGATTACATACGAAGTTATTTATATCGTTGAATGAATTGTCTCTTCATTTCGGAAATGTTTGCTGTATTAATTGATCAGTTTACTAATTGTCCATTTGTTCAATGTTAATATCAAACTCTAAAAAATGAGATAAAACTAAACATAATTTACTGAAAAAACGAGCTTTTGGATATATTTTCCTATGCAGGTGGCCACGCTAGCCGAATTTGGAAATGCTTCAAAGCAGCAAACCCCATTTTTGAACATACGACATGCCTCCTAGATACCACGCATATTCCCATTCCTAAGATTAATAAAAAAACCTTCCATAATAGGTCACCTTTTTTAAAAAGTGCTTGTAGTGGCTATTAAGGTGACGAACTTCTGTGCAAATTAACATTTTCCAAGGTAATGGCACAGTGAAATTGGAGAATTTTGACAATTTCCTTAATTTACCTGAAGAAAAACGATTAAAATTGACTAAAGATTAAAGAGCGTACCTTCCTCTTTATAACGGATTATGCTTCGCTTAAGGGGATAAATTACACGATCCCTTAAAAGTGTGCGAGTTAAAAAAAAGCAGGCCACATATATGACTATTTTTTGAAATAGTTATTATTCTGTTGTCTATTTCTTTTTTAAATAACGCTTGATCAGAACCTATTGTTTACAAAACAATCTCCTTTTTCCTGACTTACATATAAGAAGCCCTTCATTTATTCCCCTACGTGGTAAAATGTATGACAAGGTTTGGTTATGTGCACGGTCGGAGGAGAGGTTTCAATAAAACACTGAAAAAGTTTGTGTTACTGCATTTTGGGCAAAAAACCTTCACAGGATAGCTAAATATGATTTTTTAACTTCTATCCGTGTTTTTTTTCTGAAAATTAATGCGATTCCTAAAACTTCACTTTTGTTCAATTTGATCAACTTCACATACATTTTTTTAGTATTGGAAGGGATTATTATTCTGACTTTTTTTACTCATTATGAAATTCTTCCAAGGCACAATGCATATTACAAGAAAATTTCGTCCTGTCTTTCCTTATAGCATACGGAATTCCTTTTATATAAATATAGTCATGATTTAGCCGAAATGAGAGCCTATTTTCTCCAATAAATTTAATAACGAGGGTAGTTTTCCAAACCAAAGCTCTTATTATCAAATCCACTCAGTTGATCAAAATAACCTGTCAAGATATGCGCTAAACTACCAATTTTACTTTAGTCCTGAAATTCGTTTGCAGGATTTGCAGAACTGTAGTTTATGTCATCCTGTCGTCCTCGTCTCGAGTCTTCTTGGGAGGTGTGAGGATGTAAGGTTTCAACGTCTTGTGACGGCGTCGGTGGCCTCTGGATGCTTGATGCTGCAGTCTCATCACCGTTTCGCTGCGTGGTTTAAGGCGTGGGGTGGATTTTGAAATGAGCTTCTCTTATATTACTGTACTACTTGATGATTAATTAATAGAAAACATTCGTTTGGCTAATTTGGCTTAGTTAAAACGTAACTTTAATGCAATTTATTCATAAAAATGTTAAATTGTTGACTCTTAAATGTGGTACCGAGATGTAGGTAATATAAAGGCTACTTTTATGGATTTGGTAAGGCAAATAGTGGTTATGTTTGAGTCTGGTTTGACAAAAAAAGTGTAAATTAGATTTTATGGTTATACGTGGGAAATAGCGCGAATGGAGTGCTAACATTAGCTTAGAGGTTGACATAGGGTTATGTACTGGTATTGAATAGTAATGTTAAGTATTCGGAGCGAGAGTTTTTACAGAGTTGTATAGTTAGGGTTGGCTGGCACAGTTAGAGTCAGGAGTTATGGTTGGGTTAAGAAAACAGTTTTGAGGTTAGAGTTTAACTGGAGTAAATTTGAAGTTTAGTCTAGAGGTAGTGTCTTAAACACAATGACCGAAGTTTGAGGGTTCAAATCTCGGGGGTACCAACCCTCGAGATTGGTTATGACTAACTGATGACGACTTATTAGCCAGAAATGGCCATTCCGGTCTCCCTTTGCTATGTCGGATCGACTTCATCATTTCACTTTAGTCACCATGTGCCGGTCATTGAGGGTTCGCGCTGTGAGCTCCTTGGCAAAGCGGAACTTAATTTTTCCTTGACTAGATCGGTAAAACACCTGTATTCATTCGGTGAAGACTTCCTTTTAGACGTTAAGCTGCACGTTTGAGAATGACGGTAATATTTGCTGAGGTTATGTTTTGCTAACAATTTCTAGTAACTATATGTCGCTTATTTTCTGTCAGCCCACTTGTTGTCTAGTGACGGGCTTGCCTGCTTAGCACGTTTTACAATGTTTATAGAAGAGTATTGGTTACGCAGCCCTTGTAAGTCTGTTTTCAACGTCCTTGGTCTACCGTCATTAACGACATAGCAACTCCCGTTAAGGTTTGATCGTTGCGCTTATCTTGGCGAATATTCCTCTTGACAAACATCTCAGAAGCCAGTTCAGGAGAGTGGAAATGTTTATTTTCTGGACTAAACTCCTTACATTTGCAAACGCTTAACTCGGTGTTTTTTATGGAACCTGATTTCCAGTGGTTACTTTATGCGCTAAGCTGGCTGGATGCTCTGAGAAATAAGGACAGGTGCTTACCGATTGGCATGTTTCCGTAAACGCTATTATATGGAGGCTTTTAGGGCGATTTTATGTCGCAGCAACAAAGTATGCATACGTTGAGACAATGTGTTATTTTCGTGCGACTGTTTTAAAGCCACCAATCGTGGTGAGTCAGCTTTACGAGAATTCATTTATATAAAACGATATTTGTTTCTAATGTAACGGTTTGTAGGAACCTTTTTTGTACGCAAGAGCATAGAAATATAATTTGTTTATGATTTATTTTAATTCACCGCAATTTTAAATGCGTCAATAATCGTTTTGAGAAAATGGATTGTAAGCTGATACTTTGCATCAGTGCCAAAAGTCTTCAATTGACGTTGGGTGTCTGCTGCCAACTGCGTAATGTTGCAGCCTGATGTAAGTTATTGTCAGCAACTTGGATTTAAATTGAAGTTCACTGGAGAACGTCGCGTTTTCCTGGTTATATTGTCTGTTGATACCCTTGCTCTCCGCTCAGCTCAATTTCATAATAGACTTACATTGCCCGTTTGTTTAAAACCGTTTATTCCGTTTCCCAAATGGTCGTGCTACTAATGATAGCAAATCACACAAAGGTTACGTCAAGTTATCTCCGAAAACAGATATGGACAGTGATACGAAGGAGGTCAGGGTCACGCCACTCACTCATTGCTATTAAATAAGATTTCGAACAAACATAGGATATATACTGAAAATAAGCATTTGCACTACCTTATCAGGCCTGTTTTTGAGGAAAGCCGCTGTATGCTGTAGATGGAGTATTTTACACAGGGAAACATTGACGAGGACACTAATAACGCTCTCCTAGCACATATATAAATAGGCACAATTTCTTGCTTCACCTACTGGTAAACAACTGTATACTCGGCGTAGTAATAAGCTTTATGGTCAATTGCTGGGGCAATACGTTCACTCACAAGATCATGCAGATTCATGATCGAACCTTTTGTTAGACGGAGCGACAACTGAAGATGCTGAGCACCCCACGAGTGCGCTATTTACGTGACACTGTTTTTATTTAGCTGTATGCTTATCGATGTTGATTTGATGCTGACGAATCGTTGATGGTGGTATGTTATGCCCCGATGCTTGCAATGGACGCATCACTGTCGAAACTAGTCCAAAAACCCCGCTATTTGGAGAAATGATTATGCAAAAATTTACTCAGTATTCATACATTTTCAACCATAAGCTGTTACTCCCGCGGACAAACCCTATCGACTAAGAGCAAGGTGAAGGAAATATCCATAGCCAGCTATGGTACACACTTGTGAACTGAGAGGTTGGTGGCCCGTTTGATTTGCTGTGGACTAAGCTTTCTTGACACATGCAGCTAACAGTTAACACAATTATCTATTCGAGATATGTTCAACATCATCTGCTGTAGGAAGTCGTATGTCTAAGTTATTTCAAATGCTTTCTCTGGAATCCCAGTCACATCGTGATAGCAGTCAGTAAGGCAGATATCTGATTACATTAATCGAATCACGGTGTTCTACCCGTGTAAACGCAGAACAACCTCATGATAAAAAGTGGTAACATCTTAGTTACCTTCAGAAGCAAAGAGGCTATTTGCATGTGCTGGTAACCATGGCACAAGTATACCATTATTTCTAGGACATAGTTGCCATGCAACTGTTCGCGTATTCCAGGTAACAGTTGTCACTTTTATGGCTTGGATTTTAAATGTCACACCGCGCTGCACCTCAGAACCGTTTATTGCAAAAAACATTAATTTACCGTTGTTAATTATTGGTCTGCTATTTAAGCGGCAGTTAGGCGTACCATCAGTGAAATACTTGGTTAACTGCCTCTCCGGCGTTTCGGCTACATAGCCAGCAGGGATTGAGGCTCCAAGATGATAGCTTTAGCAGAGGATACGAAGATGCATTATTTGCTGTTCGGAGAAACATCAGTTTATACATTTGCCGCAAGCATGCCAAACTGGCCTGTCGTTCCGGCTACCATCCTGCGTTGGCCTGCCAGAACTTAATTGACTTTGTTTCTTCCTGCTTTAGCACGTACCAGATCTGTTAAACGAATCATGGTGTCCTCAAACATGGGCAATTCGTGTTTTCATGTTATTTATTTGCACCTCAGAACTGATTGTACTCGTCCGTGTACCCCAAATAATAAGGTGTAAGACGGCAGCTACGCTTACTCTTAACGTTTTGACGAACATCAAGGCGTCATTTTAAGCCCCTAAAACACATCCACACATTTTCGACAAATCAATATGCCTATTCAACGGAAGAAGATTTGTCATTGGTAGCGCAACTTAGTAACGCTTAAACCCAGCTTTTCGTCTTATGCTTAGGGCAAGTGTAATTTTAAAGGCAAAGGTTAGGGTACACTTTACAGTAATGTTTCAAATTATGTAGAGTATGTGTAGTTCATCTTGCATCTTTCAAATCTACGTTTAAATTGGTAGTTTAGGATTTATGTGGTCGCACTGCTTTGATCAACTGAGTGGATTCAATCTTAAGCAAACCTTTAAGTTAAGTTAATTGCCCTTATCATAATGTTTATTAAGGTTATCGGGCGATGGGTTTGGCGAAATTTGCTATTAATCTCATATCGAAAAATTATCTATGTAACTTAGTATGACAGAAGAAAAATACGTGTTAGTTTACGTTTGGCTATGGAAGTCCTGAAAAATAAAAAAGATAGTTTTAAAACATATCGCTTCCAGTACAGGAAAATTTAATCAAAAGCTGTCCAAATGCAAGTCCAGCCAGTTTCAAGCTATCACATTTATATTCGGAAGCAAGGAATAATTTCAAGTGCCAGTCAAACGTATTAATTTTTCTTCACACATTTGTAACTAACCTTGGAAAGAAAAACTATGTACAGAACTTTGGTAGCTGAAAAGTAAATAAGGGTTTTTGAATAGGTAGCCTATTGTAGAAAGTCTGTTTGATAATCTAAGTAATAGCAATATCAGACTCTTGTTGCGAATGCATGTGTTTCGTCTTTAGGGAAACTTCTGAAATGGACAATATGACCATCTTTATATGAACATAAACAAAATCTGCCTTTTTTGGTAAATTCTATTCACTAATATTTTATTTGAATGTTTTTAATATAAAGGTCAAATGTAATGTGAATTTGGGCACAAAATCTTGAACAGAGAAAGCGCAGGAAAATTTATCAGCGTTTAAAGATCCTTCTGTAATTTATTTTTTGAAAAAACTAAATATTGTTTAAAATATATTTAATAAAAAAATTTCCTTTTATATAAGGAACTTTTTGTTTTTACCTTTTTAATTTAGGAAAACATTGAAATCGATTGTTTGAATTTGTAGGTATTTTTACGTCTCTGGCACTTAGGGCTTATTAAGAAAATTAATTCTTTCTTAACAGATAGGTAGTATTACCTTCATTTATTTTACGTACCAAATTGGCCTTAATTGTAACTTTTCGTACATTCAAATGTCCTAGTGTCCAGGTGAAAAATTTGAACGTTTCGGCATATTGCACGATTTCATAGTCATATTGTGTAATGATATAAGTGTGCAGTTTCCTTTAGTAATTTTAATAGTCGCCCTTAGCCTTTTCTTGTCGTCCCAACTAATATATTACTTGTATTGTAAACGAAGGTCCTTTAACTTTGCCATTCGTGACCCTTTCATATTCACGATAAGTCTTTCGCATGTTTCCCTATCCTATCCTGTAAGATACAAGACTAAGGCTCAGCTTATATAAGGCGAACTACCAATTATACCTGTGTCCAGGCTGGGTTCTGTTACCACGTCTCTCCAAAAGAACAATGTAGGCATAACATTTGGCGTGCACAACCAAATTGCCGTGTATTAATCATCAGCTTCTAGTGACTCAGATCCGGACGTGCGAGCACTCATCAGACTGAGTACAAACACCGAAGAGGCTGATGATTTCGTTAATGTACAGTTGGCGAAATGAATACACTATGTTTTACACATTTTCTCTTCGGAACTGGCTCCTTAAAATCGCCTATTCCTTTCTCTGAATAGGAGCCCCTGATGAGGTGCTTCTAATGGATTAAATGAAAAGCCGCTTGGACTTAAAATCACGAGCTTTTTCTATTGCTGTTTTAAACCAGTAACTGGATAGAGAATCCAAATATATTGCAAATGTAAAATGCAGATGTATCGTATTTTCCTGGTCTGATCGCAGTAGGATTTATTTACAGATAAGGGCTTATGAAAAGCGTTGCGGTTATGTTCTGGGAAAATAAATATTAGTTACAGAAGCGTGCTTATGTTTTTGTTAGGGGACATAATTTAAGACAAGAATTTAAGAAAATGCGTTGGGGTTTTTGGTAAGATAAGAGTTAACAGGGTATGCAAATCAACGTTGTAGACTAGCCTGAGCACAAAAAGAAGACTCTAACAGAGGTTAATGATAGGATTAAGCCTACCGGCGGCATACCGCTCTGTTCCGTTATTATGTTATAGTAAAAAAAACACAAAAACAAAAAAAATTGAAATTTTGACAAAGCTTTACACGGGTACTTTTTCATCTGTGTCTTTAATCAATAACGATAGAACAATATTTAGATACATCTCATTCGAAAGATGTCACAGTGTCCGATATTCCGCAGCGCAATAAGCCACTCCCGTTGAGTTTCCTTGACTTCCACCAAAGCCGCGATTTTTTCATAAGTTGCTTAATCAAAGTATTGAAATCTGACAATCCCCTTACATAAATATTTCTTAATAGCGTTGGCTGCACAAGAAACTTTTCTACTCTGGGGGCGAGTGACTTCCACTGACGCCACGATTTTTTACAATTACGTCGAACCAACACAAGAGAAAGGGCCATGTGCTGCCAGCGCTCTAAGAGGCACACTGGGTGCCTATAATTTAATCAGAATTGGTTCGATTTTACCTGCATAACTTACTGCTTCGGTCGACTTGTTTGCCCAGCCTCAATGCCCGTACTGAATTTACCAATACGGACACAGTAAGCTGACCACCAGTTTATCTCCTTTACACAGCTACAACGCTTAGGCTTAGGTACATCTAATCCGCATCGACAAGCCTACTGTAGCACATCAGCGAAAAGTAGTTTCTGCGATTGCCTCAATAAATTCCAGTAGCGAAGTGCATTGCATAATTTAAAAAGCTGACGGAATCCTCTTTTTTGGAGGGTAACATGCGAGCTGGTGATTGACAGATAGCGAACGTCTAAGGTAGTACATGCCGCCATTTTCCTTGCATTTTCCGTCACTCCCTCTTCCTCCACAGTCGCTTTCAAGTTTTGCATTCAAAACAGTTTTTGTCGTGATTAGGAGACGAAAGCGAGCATGGTGTGCAAAGGACCACAACAGAGCTCACCCTTAGTGGCTGGGAGACAATCCATAACGCCTGAGCAGTTTTTCGTTTGTGTTTGCCTGAAGACTTGAACACATCGTGGAGCGGTTGCATTTTGGTGCGTCTAACACTGTGTCGCGATACGTGTCCGCATTTGCATAGAGTGTCGTATCGTCAAAGGAATTTCCAGCATGTCTAGACCTTACACGGTGAGAGACAAATGATATGATTCACTGCACAATTCCGATAGCATGATACATTTAAGGCACATTTATCAAGGTAGAAGGTACGTAGACTTTCGTTATTACAAAGAATTATTAGGGTCGTAAAAATGGCACCTAGACAATTTCCAGGTTGTCAACATTAAAAACAGCGGTAAGTTTTTCGATAATTATACTTTGATTTACGCTAGTGTCCATGGTGTATATGTAACAGACAGAGCCACTTTTAACATCGATAACGCGGCAATTGTGAATCGTGCACGCAGTTACAGACAAGAGAAACTGCAATGTTTATTTTTTGGCTTATTTCCTTTCGTCAATAGTCATACCCAGGCCAAAATGGCGTCCCACCCGAGCCTAAAACCCAAGCGACCGTTGTGATCGCAGTCAAACACTTTGAGCCATTGAGGCATTGAGTCACGAGCGCGTCGTCTTGACAGTTTACTTCAGGGCTTTTGACATTCGTTAGTGAAAATTCACCCGGGTATATGCCGCGTTTAACTTTGATCAAAAAGGTCGCGAGCTCGAGACTCAGGAAGGACACAAATTGGCCCTCGGTACGCCTTACGGGTGATGGCTAACAAGCCAGAATCGACCATTCCGGTTTTCCTTGCCTTTTCCAGCAGTACGATCTACCTATACTGCTAGCTACTGTGGATCTCAGGGTCTCTGTCGTGACCATAATCAGGCTGTAACATATGAGTTAAGTTAGCCATCAGGTAAACGTCCATCAAGATATGCGCATGTAATTAAATATCATTTGAGTCGCTCCCGTCACAGTAACAGACTTGCCTCGTTTATCAGCACCTAGAGCCCCAGAGGTCAAATAAAACTTAAAGAGTAAGGTAATTGCAAATGCACAAGGGTAGATCTTCACATTTTAACCCCCCAAAAGCGCGAACATCAGTCTCTGACCGAAAGCCAGAGCCACCACTTGGAATCATATCGTATTCCGTGGAATACAAAACATTTGGGCAGACGAACGAGCATGCACACAGAGATTACACCGTAAAACCGGGGTCACAAGTACTAATGGACATAAGTCAAAGTGCCTTCGGAGAGTTCACGTCTGAGTTAAGCTCGCGTTCAATAAGATAGATAGTTGAACGAATGTTATGCAAAGTGGTTCAATCGTGGCATTATCTGTGGCAACAGCGGGCATGGAGATGGGTTGTTTACCCACACTCGCACTGTAAGGGTGTGTGACAGATTTGCCTTATTCAGTTCATCCTATTTTAAAATATTGGCGGCCTCGGTGATGTTCCTTTCCACACAGCAGGGAAGTCATTTCACAGCCACCTCTCTAACAATGAGCTACGAGGCTAACCAAGAGTCGTGCATTTAGTCATACTTGGGTTGATTTTAACCACCTGAGGCTGCGAATGTTAAACAATTTGGTCAAATATATTTATCAAAAATCTCTTAATCCCTTAACAATTAGAGGACTCCTAGTAGGCATTTTGGTCTAGATGATTGATTAGGAAATATTGCTTGGACAGTCTGCTTGCTGTTCCGTCATGTGTAGATTCCAGACGAGCGGCAATTTTGGCGGTTAAAATAAATCCACTTCACGGCGCATGACGTTCGTCGTTGGTCAGTCGGAAGAGCATTCCCTGCTGAGCGATTTCAAATGCTACTGACGCTACTATAAAGACGTTTGAATACCCTTCTCAAAACGCAGAAATTTCACAGGACGTAGACCTAGAACGATATTGACGATGATTATTAGGTATCGTCTCAGGCTCTCATGAAGTAAGTAGGCATCTCCAATACAAACGGAAGAGTTCTCCAAACTCTGGTGCTGGGGATTTTCCTTTCAGCCGTGTTGCATGCCGCCATGACCACTACTCAGCACTCTGGTTTCGAATCACCGGAAGTCTTTGTCACAAGAGTATGTTCGTCTGAAACTGAAGTGTTTACTACTAACTATCGCATCAGTACTGTCAGGTAGCCATTGGCACATACGTAGAACAATTCCACGCCAGCGTTACAATGAAGCGGAAGAGAATTTTGCTTTATTACAAAATCTTTGATGAGTTCAGACAGCGACTGGCTACCAGCGCACGCGCAAACCGCCTTCTCTCTGTACTTTGTGTTTTGATGGCGCACAAACCTGGGGCAGCCATCGGGTCTAAGGGGGCAGACCCGTTAATGTAACAATCCAATGCACTTTTTTACTTCTAGTATCAGACGTGCTTGAACCGAAAAGAGGTTTCGGTTTTTTCCAACACATGATGTTACCTTCAGACTTTCTTCTCCTATTGGTCTTACTACATACTCTTGCCCACCTGTGGAACCCTAGGCTGTTCTTAGAACGCAAAGCACAATCTGTACTTATAAACTCATTTGATGATTTTCCTTTTAGAAATGGTAAGCGAAGCATGTGGTCGCTGTGGGAACTGCTAATTTGCCTGGGAATGCGCCTTTGCGGCGCACGTCAAATCCCCGTCAGCAATTTGAACCACCGATAAAAATAGCGGGTTGCGTGCCGATGCGCATAGGCGCGGTCTGCAGTAGGTGAGTTGTTTTCAAAATTTACCCTGACGCAGCTTTATGGCTCCCGTTTTTTAACGCCATCGCGATACCCTGCTTTGTTTATAATAGCAATAGGAAGTCAATTGTATTTAAAACTGATAAATAAGAGGGCGTTTCAATATTCCACAGTGCCCCCTCCACCAAGGGGGTGGATCCAGGCCGGTTTAACCTCAAGTAGAAAGAAAAGGGAACGTGCGCCGTCGCCTGAACTGCAGTTGTTATTTCCACCAAAAAAAACACTAAGCCATTCCGTGAAAAGCTAAGATTGAATTTGGGGCAAATATTCCCCGGCAGGACTTTAAAGCAAGCGTTGACCGCAGGATTTGTTGAATTCAACCGATTTCGCGACGGTATATTTACTGCATTCCATGCTTGCATAAGTCAGATAACGGTTAGATGCACAAAGGAGATTGAAGTTCACGGAAAAATAAGGGTCCAAGTTGGATGTTTATACGGATCAACTGATTAAAACTCTATTCAATCAGCCTATAGGGGAAAGGGTGAAGAGGATCTGGCCGTAAACCTAGTCATGATAAAAAATAGCTTCACAATTACCAAGGTACTTGGAGATTGACCATGTAGTCTAGCTGCTTGTGCAGGTTGAGTTTCTCCCGCCATATGTAAGCCATACCCAGGAAGCTTTCAGGGTCTGATTTGTTCGCGTCCGAGCAGATACTCAGTAGGCTGTTTTGAGATCGACCCAAAGACCGCTATCTAGCAGGTGTTTATTAATCGAAAATCACGGTGCATCCAATTAGCTACCATGTCAGTGATTCCTGCCACAGGAGCAAACATTTCATGTTTTTCGGCACCTAGAGGTTTAGCAGTAAAACAATTCCGAGGACGAACGCTCACACAAAGACAAATCCTTACTGCATGTGAAACCATATGACACACTTAAACCCCCAAAGCTTACTCTTCGATGTCCGACAAAATGCGAAGAACCTGACCACCATTAAGTTTTATATTGTATTCTCCTTAATTGCCTGCGAATGCGCCTTTGTGGCAAAGGTCGCGTCATTGTCAACAGTTTGAGAAACCAAAAAAAGAGTGGATAGCGTGCCGATGCGAATAGCCGCGGTCTGGAGTCAGCGAGTTGTTTTTAAAATTAACCCTGACGCTGTCTTCTGGTGCACTTTTTCTACCGCCATCGCAAGCCCCTGTTTTGTTCATAATACCATGAGGAAGTCAATTATATTTTAAAACGGGCAAATAGAAAGATGTTTACCATTCAACAGCCTCCCACCCCATGGGGTGAATGCAGCATGGTTTATCCTAAAACAGACAAAATTGGATGCTGCACTGTGGCCTACTGCGTTGGACCACCTTTGTTATTTCCAACGTTTGTGTGTGTGTTTGGAATAATTTAACCTTTTTCTGTGGTGAAATTTAATTTGAACTCAAAATATATAAAATCCCTCCGATGTTCTGCAAGCAGTAGATTACAATCTAGGCAATCAACCTATAACTATAATTTTTTTCACGTAGAACACTTTTTTCTACTCCAATTACCTGTCAATGCAACCTTTTTCGATACCATGCGCTAATCAAAGTTACCAGCAGTAAGTTTTAACTTTTAATCTATCATGCGTTTCTATAAACTATTATAAACATATTTGGGTTGTTTGCTTGCTGTTTCCATAAAGTATTTGCTTCTCTGGAGCAGATTGCCACGCTTAGCAGGCCAGTAACCGAAAGTGCAGACGATTTTTGACTGGACGCCACTTTTCCCACATTTTATAACGGACATTGCCGAAATTATGAAAATTTATATTTCAGATTAACCCTGCGGAATCTAGATAACTCTTTACTGCTTTAAACAGTCTCTCAATATCAGAGATATGTTCTACGCTGCGAAATACAACGTCTCCTAATTTCGCCTGTTGAAATATAAAAGCTTATTTATTTAAGACAGAACTGCGTTAGCCTTACCTTTTTTACAAAACGGAAAATATTGGTCTGCTTTTGAGAGAGAGAATTTATATTTTGCTCAATTACGCACGGGTTGCCCTTAAGTACACAGATTTGAACTGAAATCTTTTATGGTTAACAGTCTTTTGTGCTTTAAATGAATACAATTATAAAAAATGCCAACCAAAAATGTGTGATAATGTACCTTTCAAAGTGTCAGCTTCACATTCCATGAGGTGCAGAATCTACTATAAAAAAAACGGATACCCATATTAATGTACGCTGTTAGCGATAAAGCCATCTGGGAAGGAATAAATTTTATTGCGAGCATTTTTGACCTGTGTTCCTCAGGTCGTTGTCAGACAAATTACAGTGGGGCGGAAAAGTTAACTTAAAACTCTTATTTACATTAGATGCTCCGGTGGATTAGAATGTAGGAGGAAAATCGTCACCTGCATTTAATTATGTGGTCAGTGGGGAAAAAAGCTGTTACCCGCATATAATTATCTAGTAGGCCGGAGGAAATAGTTTTCAATCCCATTTAGTCATGCGATCAGTGGTGGCTGTTTTTGCTTTCGTCTGATCTTGAGAGACATCCAAACCGATATGAAGGTTGATGCATGCTTCGTCTGAGTGCATTAACTCCAAGAATTCGTGGCCTTTTCTAGGTGGGCAGGCACCATCGATTTGTGTTTGCTCATATAAAAATGCTTGTTCTGTGTCCGCTGTGTGTAGGGCAACCTGGGATAGGTACTCTCGTCTGCCCACGACGTACAAGCGTCAATGTATGAGTATGGATATAACTTTCCCGTTTTGAACAAAATAGGTGGCATCACAACTAGTAGACGGTATTCTGTAAACGAGTCGCCTTCTGTTTAAATGACAAACCCTGTCCTTAAAACGTACTTGCTGCGTATACAAAGTAAATGCCGGCTTGTGCGCCATCTGTATCTACTGCTTTCATTGCTGTCCTTTGACGAGTTTTCGCCAGTTTGTAACTTTTGGCAATTTAGTGGTTGCAGCCCTGAAGACACCCTTTTTGAAGTTTTTTGTCGTATCCATCGACTTACAAAGCGCAGAGCATATGACTTTTTGGAAAAAGGCTTCAGAAGTTATTTGATTTCTGTTCAATATACCTATTTGTCTGATCAGAGTGTTTCGGCTTATGTAAGCAAGTTGTTGATACATTTGCCTACGTGAAAAATTTAATGGTTACCCGAAATATGTGAAATGAACTCGGAATATGCATTTTCATGATTCACTAAAATATGAAGTGTGTCGTAATCTTCGTGTGTTTGAGGATATATAAGAATGAAAATTGCCCATTTGCCTCGCTTTCGAAGGTAAAGTGAATTCCTTGGATGTTGCCATTGCAGGTTTGGTGGAGAAATTCCAGCTTTTCTATTTTTACCATGGCAAATTTATCGTCTACGTTGCGCAACTATATTTTTATCTTAGCTAAAAGACGAGTTGTCGCTTCTTATTTCTGCATAACAGCTTCCGCCAAAGAGCAGGATAGTGGTGAGCCTATAAGGGCAGCAAGGAAAAAATTAACTTTGAAGCCAAGATCAAAAGGTTCCAGCAGGATATTCACAGGTAAGTTTGTAACATAAGCTTGTAGGAGGCCCGCTGTACCGATCCTTGATAAGTCTAAATGCGTCCTTTATAATTTACTAGCCTTTTTGCATAGAGGTATCTGACTTCTATGTAGCAGTACTCTGTAAGAGTTGATAAAATAAAGACTTTGAGATTTTGTATTTTGCTTTCCCGATTAGACAGACTGTCTAACACAGTGCAATGCCAATTGCGTGAACCTTTGGACCTTTATATATTTTCGCAACCGTTGGATCATTTTGTCTCAACGATTTCGCTATAACTCCAGGAAATAGTTATCGTCCTGTGGGATATCTAAATACTTTCGCTTGTAATGTTCGTGTTTCAGGGATTTATGTCGACTCGTCTAGTAACATTGATATCATATTTTCCTTGTTCATGGTTCTGTTTAGAATAGCGCTGTAGTCTCCCTTGTTAGCTGGCAATTTTAATGCTACATTTTCGTCGTAAATTATGCGGAGAAGGTCTAACGGTTCTTTACGTTTATAATTTTTTTCGGGAAAGCACAGTCATCATTACTTTTATCAAAAAGGATTGACCAGTTTTATTCCATACTGTTTTTTTCGTCGTCTTAATGTTGAAGCTTGTGTGATTGTTTCTCGATGAGCTTGAAACGCATATGCAGAAAGTCGATCGTGGCGAATTTTTATGTGTTCTTCCTTCCACTGTGAAATTGCGGAGCCTGCGTTGAGCAGCGGAAATGAAATGTCCGAGCATCTGGTGGTCATGCCGGTTAGCAACTTGCTCGCTTTGTGTTGAGTTCATGGCCTTTTTTACTCTTACAAACTTTGAAATAATACTGTTGAAGTAGGATAGCTGTTCTCGTCTTTAACTTTTGCTAATCGCAAATTCATCCAGTTGTCGAGCACATAGCAAAGCATTTATTTCATAATTTAATGCAGGTTATGATTATCTTCCTACACTTTTACCAACAGCAACATATTGTGTTATTATTTTGAGTTAATTGTTTTCTGCACAAAGTAGGCCTGACGATGAGCTGGGAACTTGAGTCAAAATGCATGCAAAAAAAGTTATTCTTTCCCAAAGACCTGTACTACTACAAGCATATATTGATATGGATATCCGTTTTTGTATAGAAAACTGTCTATCACAAATTGGTAGAGCAGTTTAATACGCAATTTAGGTTCGTATTTTTGAACACTAAATTTATTTAAAGCACAAACAGTTGTTTACTGTAAACCAATCCCTTTACTTCAGTGTATTGAATTGCTGAGTAGTCAGCATTGCGCAAATTCCAACGCTTGGCGATGCCCGAGGAATCTAATATGCTACTTAACGCTAAGAAATAAAACGCCTCACTTAAGCCTTTTATACTTAAGCGACAATTATTTTAAGGCATAAATGTGTTCACATTATCTTATTTAGAGAACAAAAACTATTGTTTTGCCTGCTAATGTTGCTTTTCGGAACATAAAGGCGAATATAAATGACGCAGACATGAGCCAACATTTTTGTTTTTAAATTTAGAACTCAATGCATTTAAGTTGCAGGGGCATGTGCGTGATCAAAACTTCAATTACGGTGGAATCCAAAACACCAGAATTACTTTTATGGAGATGCGTTTACTGACTTATGTGCAAGAAAAACCCCTGCGACAGTTTAAATTGATTTATTAAACAGAGCAAACAAGGATAGGCATTTTTTAACAAAGCATGTCATCCAAAGAACCTGAAATGAATGATGTCACTAAAATATCACTTGGCAGTATGGAAAAAATGGCATTCGGCAAAACACGTGGGCAATTTTATTTCTGTTCTGCCAGCTGCGGGAATATGCTAAATGCCAATTTTCCAACATTAATATCTTTATATATATATATATGTATATCAATTTCAATATCAATATTGATTTTCGAAATCTTGTTTTCAAGGTGTTTTGTTTTATTACACTAATATTTGGCCGTAAAACGAATCCGTATGTTTGACAGTTAAACTGAGCACCGAAAACCATATTTATATAAAATTTAAATCATATAAGAGCATGCCATTTTTATAAGCGCATTTCCCTTTAGGCTTAATTTCATAACTGAATGGGCATCAAAAATGTTTGGTGCAAATGCTTCCTGTATATTTGGTCACCCTTCGTTGTACTTGCTGTCTTATTAGAGGACGAAACAATCATCAAATATTCGTTGATGAACTTGCACTCAACCGTAAACGAAACTCGGCTGCTTCCTTCTGCCTCGAGACTCAACGACGCCCTGGCAAATATAGCAGCTGGTAGAAAAGGCAAATAGCATTGCCGTACAAGACAAGAGAGACTTAAATGGTCAGATCTGGTTAATAATTCCTCCTCAGCTTATTATGAGTTTGAGACCCGGATGTGACACTACTTTAGTCTGGGTAATGGCTGGCTGAGCATGGCTGAAGCGACGGGACCGGGTTGGATTCCGTCGTAAATTGCTTTTCAAAGAATGCATTGATTAGTTCAGTCTTCTAAAACTCATCTTGCACAAAGGTTTTTGTTTCATTCAGTACAGGGGATATTTTGAAACCTCGTTTCGCGGAGGACAAATGACGGAACAGCCGGGCAATAGATTTTGCAGAGCTTACCTCGCTGCGAGCGCAGGATTCCCTCTTTTTTGTCACGTGCAAGCCGAATCTTAGACGCTCATTTGAAAATCTCTGTTATTTTGAGGTGCACAGATAATAAAAATAGTAGAATAATCTTTCAACTGTCTTTGCATTTTCTTAAGTCTAGGCAAAAGAAAGTGAGGAACGGTGGGGTCCGAAGTATAAAGCTTAACATTTTTATCGGCACAAATTCCAAAATGCTATTTGAAATTGCCATCATTAGCTTACCAGGAATTGTTAAATTGTTCGTGGAGGAAAGCTCCTACCAGTCTAGTGAGTCCATCAACTTGTTAATTAAATAAATATCAGCTATGTCAAAAAAATGATAGGTACGAACGGTGCTAGCCATTTTCGTAGAAGCAAGCAAAAGACAACAATGGATTAAAGTATGGTCACTTTGAAAGAGGTTCTGATCGTTGTCCAAAAGGGGGGAAATGTCGTTCGTGAAACTTCAATCTAAAAAATGCTGATCCCTCATTGGGAAACAGACCAACTGAGACCAGTTTGAAAATTGATGGTATCTAGGAAGGGCTAAAATCTGGATGGACAACAGTTCAGTGACCAATCAATTTCAGGAAAGTTGAAATCCCCAGCGATAACTTGAGCGTCAAAGGCGGACTTCAAAATCAGCCTAGATACATCGGAAAGGTTTTCCTCATCTTTGGATGATGAGTAAGAGGGATTATAAATGCATCCGATAATCGCCTTTTGACGGGAAGTCAGGATAATGGATGCAGAGCAGTAATTGCCCGAGAATTACTCAGCATCTAGATCGAATGGGAAATCCATAAAATAGCTTTAATATAGAGAAAACCACCGCTACCACGCTTACTAGTGCGGTCTTGTCGGTAGCAATAATACTCGTCTATTATGAGTAAAGCATCAAAATTAGTGGATGGGTCCACGTCTCTGTAATGCATATAAAATATGTGTTCAGCTCGAATGCAATAGCTCTAAGTTGAGCCATTTTATTGAAAACATATCTTGCATTAACCAAGATAATATCTAGTGTAGCTAGAGTAATCGAACTAGGGTTAGCTTTATTTAGGTAATAAAAATTTGGAGGTGGGTAATTTAGTTGGAATTTTGAAGAAAAGCCATCGACTGGAGCTGGACAATTATTATTAGAAAGCTGAGTACGGTAGCTTAAAGCTGCAGGTAGATAGCTCTGTGAGATCGATGGGCCATAGGAATTATTGCCGTGCTGAGCTTGCTGATAGTTACCGAGAAATTGGGAAAACAACGATGGGAAATAGAGGCTGGTGGACGAGGTAGGGTAACTATGAGGATTAAGCGATAGAAATCCTCGCCAAGTTTAATATTTTTGATAGGTAGGGTAACCTTTTTTTGTAAGCTTCCTGTTGTATAGGCTTAGTTAGTATTTGGGAAGGCTGCATGCATGTGGTTGAGTTCTAAATCCCACTCTTTCGATGACTTGAATTTGGTGATTTAATAGAAGGTTTAGAAGGACTCTGTTCGAGTAACGAAGCTGTTGTTCTACCAGACGTAAAGGGCTTTTCGGAGTTTTTAGGAGGCCTTCCAGAATTATTGGCTAGGGCAACTGGGAAATCACCTAAGTTGGAAGTAGATGGGGATGTCTGGTGACTAGAGGGTGAGACGACAGTTGCAGTACTGGAAAGTGGTTACCCAGGTTTGACAGGAGTAAGGGTACATGGCATCCTAGGCTTCCTAGGACCACGACCAGGAACTAAAGTGGTTGTGGTGAATTAACAACTTGATAAGAAGAACTTGACGCGATTATTTGCTCCGTTGGAGTGAGATCATGACAAAGGAAATACTTTGTATTTTTCAGATATTTGGAAACAAGCTCTTGCTGTTTAAAAATGAAGTCTATTTCCATGGGTGAAAAAAAATTGACTAAAATTGGTGGTTTGTTACTGCGAAATGACAGTCTAATAGCATTTTCTATTTTATAATTAAATTCGTAGGAGAAGAGGCAATTCAAGGCAACTTTCATTGGCAGAATTGATTGCGCAACGTTTTTCAGAAAAAAAGTTTACGTCCTTTTTTGCCTGTCCTGCGACTCACTTGCGACCTAATTGACCAAAGTATCTAATCTTTTGCATTCCTGGGTCGAAACTGCAAAAATATTTCCGTCAAATAGGGTCCCAAGGATTGAGAGCACTGACCGAAATTTCCACCTTAACTCGTTGCAATTTTTCATTGCAGACAAATCTATTTGCTCGGCATTCAGATCTGGCTGGATACTGATATCAGGCTGAAGACTGAACTCAGTAATGATGTTTGCTTTTCGCAGACACCGCTTGGGTCTGGACGTCTGAGGCTTCCTACTAAATGAAACTGTCGCCTTCATACTTTTCGATGCAGCGAGTAGATTTACCGCAAAAACAGTTGGGAATTAAGAATAAACTAACTGTTTAAGCTTATATAAGTGGCTGAAAGCAAGACAGATGGTTAACCGAATGCTAGGTAAGCAAGCAGAGACCAAACAACCAAAAGGAATGGAAGCAGATTTTTTAAAGATAAGTACTGGTACTTACGATTTATTTATATAAGAAACCGTTAGACAATTAGTCGTATCTTCTCTTAGATAAATCGCTTTAAAAAATATTTGCAACTTATCTTCAAATCCGAAACCATCGCTTGACTTTGATGACCCTTCTAATGGCAATCCACAGCAGAGGAATTTTTCAGAGCCACCGGATTGAGATGTGTACGTAGATAATTCCAAATTTTGGAAATAAATAGTCTATTCTTGAATAATTTTCAAGAAACCGGTCTTCTATACTGGGAAAGAGACTAAAAACACGTGAGCGCGACAAACTTGAAATTCGCAAACAATTTTGAACTTCGTGGTTTCTGATCTTGCAATACTTTTTTTACTTAGAAAAAGGGTATCTTTAGGTTTTGAATAAGTTTCAAATCATAAGCTTGTCATTTGTCTGCGGTGTTCATTCATGATACATCGTACCAGTCAATTTAATAATGCTGCCTACAATGTAAACAGAATGACTGACGTACGTTGCAATCTTCCACAAACCATAGGAAAACGTACGTTGCCTTAAGCAGGATGTACACAGCCCGCAGTTTGTGAACCTGAATCCAAAATTAGCAGTCAGTAGTTTCAACAATTATTTGGCAATTTAGAAGCAACTAAAACAAAAAGATACCCTTTCTTTAAGTTTAATATTTCAAGAGGACGTAATTATCTACAAAATGAGTAAAAAATAACTTTTTCCTGTATTTATTCTATCAACTATATTCAAATGTATAAAAGCAGTCAAAATAAATGATAAACATGGAATTTATGTAAGTCGCCACTTTTTCAAGTACGCATGTTTTGCTTGTGGTCAGAAAGAAGCTCGTTAAAATGCCGGCATCCTATTTTGACTGACATGAAAAAAATCAATTACTCGAGAAAGCCGTTTTCATTAGTGCCTTTAGAAAGAAATGCACCTACACTCAAAAATATCTGGAGAATTTATGCAAATACAATTGCCTTGGTGCCCGACGAAAATATTACACTGCATAAAGGGGTCTATATTTATGCATACAGGGTCTATGTTAATGCATACCGGGGTCTATATAAATAAATACAGGGGTCTAAATAAATGCATACAGGGGTCTATATAAATGCATTCATGGGTCTATGCAAATGAATACCCCTGCAAATGAAGTCAGAAAAGACTTCAAGTAATCAGTATTACAGCCTTACTCAAGGCCGATTTGCGGGAGCGTATACATTTTTGTCGTTTGTCGCAATGTTACGCAAATTTTTGGCCGCACTGTTGAAAGGTGTCCGTTTGCCTTGTAAGCCGCAAAGATTAGGGCCACTAAAGTGAAGCAACTCATGCTTGGATACGCCCCTGTTCTTTCTTGGTCTTTTTCTGGATCGATAGCCAATGATATCTTACGCTGGTATAGGAAAACACGTTTCTCGAGAATTTGTATGTTAACAGCAATCATCACCCTATAATTTCCAACTCAAATATCCGTCAGTATCACATAATTCATTTGCACACTATATGCTGTTTAATAAAAAAACACAATAAATTATGAAAAACAATTGACTCGAGAAATCTTACCTAAGAGGAGGGTGGCAAGAAGCCCTTTAATTTAATTCCAGTTGTAATCTTAACGGACCTGACCTGATACCTGACCTCAAACCTGAAACCTATAGCCAAAATCTAACCCTCAACCACAGTCAAATGTTAATCTTCATTAATATATCAATGGCACGCACGGTGCAAACTAAAGACACCAGAAAGTGCATTCACTAGGACTTCCATATTCAGGTATGGCCCAAAATGCATAACTTTGATAAAAGTTTGATGACTGCTTGCATACCAGCGAGAACACATTTTAAAAATTAGAAATAACAACGAACCACATTAAGGAAGACGACTCGATTGGTTGGACAATGCGCTTATTCACCTGAAGTTTCCACGTCCGTTGCGGTTTCATTATCAGAGACAGTAGCGAAAAACAGAAGTAGAAACGGGTTAATGGAAAGCATAGCCGGGGGAACATGTAGACCTGATATTATTGGAGTAATTGCAGATTGACCACATGATCTAGCTGCTTGCATAAATCAGGTTTCGCCCCCCCCCCTTTTTGTGCGTTAACTAGGTAAAAGTTACCATATTTTTTCAAACCTGAACAATTTTTCCAAAAACTGCGTTGAAGTCCAGTGATAAATGTCTGTTTAACATATGTTTCAATAGCGAGGATCCTACAATTAAATATTCTTGTTTAAAAACTCAGTCAAGCAAATGCTTATCCGGCTCAGCTGCTAATTGCAAACAAATAAGTAAAATGATCTGGTCATCAAATTATATACCATTAAACCTGACTGCAATACTGTTTGTAGAGTCGATTTTTTTAATCATAAATGTCCAAGTTTTTACACACCATGATTGTTCTAAGCCCCTCAGTTCTTTTTCAATAGAGAGTGATTCCCTGATTTTCCACGAAATAGCAGCTGCTCTATTTCCTCTGTGCCCCAAACCGATTGTTTAAGCATGTCTATAAAATGCTGTTGGAAATGTGGCCTAGGCACTATTATGTCACGTCTGGGTTTGAGGACATCAGTCTTCTCTCAGGGGTAGGCAAAAGATTCCCTATCCTTTAATGTAAAACCTTTACTTTTTTAACATAGCGAGACATTTCAACACGTGTATCCAGGCCGTCTAATACAAACAATGGCAGGTTAATTTTGGGTAAATCAAGTTACGAAATGCTCACAAATAATGTTTGCGCGTTACTTGTCATGCTAAATCTGACACAAGTGTGTCCTACAAAATCTCAAAAACTTCCATCCCTCCGTCCTTTAAATCGGCTGCCGCGACCAAGGGAAGATAGGCAACTTTCGCTAACTGCTTTTAGGCCTTCACTAGCTAAAAGTGCCGGGAAACTTGCAAAACAGCTTTGTAGGCAGGTACTCACTAAAAGAAATTGCTCTTCTCCCAGTGAATGATTGAATTGCTTTCACCTATTTCCTTTACCTGTGCATGCTTAATTGGTTTAAGCTCAATGTATGAGTTGATCTGGCCATTGGTAAAAGTAAAGCTCGGTAGTTTTAAGCAAATACAACGCTGAAAAAGGCAATTTTAAGCACAAAAATGTATACAGTTGTATTTCTTTTATATTATTCAGGAAATGAAATGTGACCTATTGACGTCAAGTAAATAGGAAGCCACCGCAATATAATTCTCTGTGTGGAAAATGATTAAACAGTTCAGAAGTGGAAAGGGCGTTCACCAGGAGAGATTTATTTGTGATCTGACGTTTCGGGTAGTTAAAATGTCTATTCATCTTCTTTTTTTCGCTGAAGATGGATAGACGTGCCAAAATGTTGTTTTCTAGAATTTTATTACGTTCAGCTCAGAATACTGGGAGAAAAAAAAAGGCGAAAATAGGCGAAATCCAGCGTTTGTTAATATCCGACGAATTTCCTATGCTATTAAACACTGCGGAACAGAACTGCTTGCGTGTGCATGTTGCACTAAAAAAGAACATTCATGAAAAGCAGAAACTTATTAATTACGTACGTTCACAAAACGTAAAACTTTGTTTTGCGTCCATGAAATTAAGGTTAGTGTAATAAGAAGATACCACATTACTTTTGGGCATAGAAGAGAGAAATAAGTTCGAAAAATTATATTTTGCAGACCTGCCAAGTTTTGCGCTAATCATCGGGAATCTTAGATTTCATGGAGAATAAGTTGATAGGGTTTGTCAATGCAGAAGCTTACTAAAAGCAGCAGGATTTTAAAAAAAACCGGTAAGACTCTATCTGGCCCAGCAGCTGTTGAACCTCGAACATGTTTAGGATGTTTATTCACTGTTGCCACGGACATAGGAACAAAGACCCTTGGTAATAAGGTTCTAGCGTTTGTCGGATTATAATGGTCAACGGAAGTGGCGATTAAGTTTCAAGTTAAACAGCCTAAATTAGCATCGGCATGTGCTAGTGTATTGCGTGGGCCAGTGAGACACTTAGGACTCTTCCAAATTTCATCCAACGTCAGACGAAAAGAATAGTTAGAAGAATAAAAGAGCTGACTAAACGAGGCCGTTCAGCCTGAAAATATCAGGTATATGAAACACCTTATCACTGCTATCTAGTGTGTAGAACAGTTCTTTTTGACGTCGCGAAGTGTTTTGACGGTAAGAATTAAAGGTTGTCAGACAGCACAGCATACAGTAAGCAATTTTATCAGGTAACTAAAGCCAGAGTCGACTTGAGTGTGTTTGAGAAGGGCAGGAAGATTTTCAGAAATGAGAGTCTGAAGCAAACAAATATTATTTTGGGACCTGTCGCAATCCTAAAGTTTCCTCTCGGGTTTTGCCAACAAACATTTCTTAGAATTCAGACGGATTTTTGGTAGGCCCTATAACACACAATGATCTGAGCCAGAAATTGGCGATCTATTTTTGACAGCGTAAACAGATTGTCAATATGTGTTCAAGAGGGGCATGAGCACGACTGCTGAAGGAAACGTAATCGTCAAAACCTAAAAAAGTAAGGAAGCTAAGGTTAATGTGGTTGAAATCACCGAATAAAGCAAAAAATGCTCGCAAAATAGTAGGGCAATTTAAAGGGAAAAGAAAATCAAAAACCGGGGAGAGGAGAATTTGTATACTGCCATAAATAAGGCCCATAGAATGATTAAAAAATTGAGGCTTACATACTACAGCAATGGCGTCTGTTAAGTTTTCCGAATAAGAAAAAAGGACTTACAATTTGTGCACCAGTATCAGTTTACAAAGGAAGCCACTTCACCACCTCTGCTGCTGGATAAGGTGCTTTGGTTCGTTCAAAAACAAGAAAAAGCCAGTGGTGTAATACTTTTCGACTCACTTTCATTATTAAGCCAAATTTCTGAAAGACAGATAATGCAGACAAACTGTGAACGTTTTAAGCATAAGAGATTCTAACTGAATGTTTTCATTAAATAATGACCCCTTAATTGTCGACATGAATACTGCAATAGACATTTCCGTCAAATTTTGACGCTTCCTTGCCTGTTGCCATCCGCAACGATGTTTTCTTCAGCTTTTTAATCTCATGAGAAATTAATTTCTGATTGTGATATGTATCAGTATATTGAAGGTTTATAGGCGTAGACCGAAATTGTAAGTGTATATTTGTGTTGAAACCCATCAGTTCCTGTAAAATATACACGGGCTGCCATTAGACAGTCCTCAGTAGTATAAATTGACGTTGTAATTACTATACTAACAGCCTTGGTACTTGCTAAATGGCCCATGACACGTGTTTCACCGGAAATCTGCCGCTGCTTGACGCAGCTGCGATGTGACACATGTTTCGCCCGTATTTTGCCACTGGGCCTTTTAGCGAGTACCTAGGGTGTTAGTATGTTAAGTTACAACGGCGATGTTTTCTTCTTAGTATGAGATTCTTCTGGAGACTTGTTGACGCTTATGAGTTGCAACTGCGACAGGTCCGATAAAAACTGCGAAATCTGGCGTAATGGGCCGCCGTCGATAAAATTTTTGGCTCTTTTTTTTAATTTCAAAGGTACTTGTGTACTTCAGAGATGATCTCATGAATAAAATAAATACAAACTAAGCAGCGAAATAGACAGGGTGGTGAACGGCGACCAAACAACAGACAACATACATTTATTAGTTCGCCATAAATGGCCACACAGTTTGTTAATGTCCATGTTAGGCGTGACTAGAGGATTGAAGGTTTTCTTATAGGGTTTTTTCATTTAAACTGTACCATTCATCGAAATGACTTTTAACAAGCAAATGCAGAGAAAAACTGATCAAATAAAACAACCTTTACGAGTGAAATCTGTCGTCTCAGGGGCCCATTAGTTTTAAATGATACGTACAATCTTGCTGTCAATAACTCAAGCACGAAATTGCAACAATTATCCTATTGTGATTTGTTTGTTAGCTGTTTGTCAATATATCTTAGCATAAAATGCATCTCACAATGCTCATTCTGTCAAACAAGCCATTATTACAAAAAATAGGACAGTAGTCGAGTTAAGCTTTGTCTACTCTAGCCTTAACTCAGGGTATACACCTTTGATTTTTTTAACACCAGATCCATTTATCATAAACGTCTTTGTCCCGAAAGGTAGACATTCAACAATGCACTAAATTAAGGAGTTAGAAACCTTCAACAACGACTGTTTTCCCTCATGTTGTCCTTGACGCCAGTTTGTGGTTGGTCGAATATCACAACTACCCTGCTTCGTTATAACTACCTTTTAAGCAACAAAATTTCCACATTTTTTACAGTTGCCACTTGGCAGTTCTTTTAGCACAATTCGAAGGAATTTACACCTGTGCGAGCCTGTGCGCATTATATGATTCTGACGTCTAAACGCCTCATTATTTCCACCATTTTACTTACCTCCAATTACATTGGAATCTTCATTACGAATGGCATTCAACAAGAATGCTTGAATGCAAATAAGCAATTAACGTTTTGCTTGGTACAGCTGGTGGCTACCTTCAATCTTGAACAAAATTTCAACGTCGTTCAATTATATTTTGGAGGCTCTTCTAAAGCGGGTATCACAATTAAATACTTGTTATTGTAATACTCTTTTTAAAACTATAAATTTGTCTACCTTTAAGATGGTATTTCAGTTAAGGATATGTAGGACAATACACATAAAATGCTATCTACAGAATGCTCCAAATAATTTTTTTCTAAATAAGGGCACATTTTCCTTCAGGATGTTTGGTGTTAGTATGACGGTTGAATCAAAAGCCGAAAATTTTGTGCTCAGAAGCTGCCCAACAATTTGCATTAAACGCACTTAAAATAGTGTATCCTGCAATTGTCATTGCATATTTGTATTTTTAATTAATACACCGCCTAAAATGCCAAAAAAAGTTATATCTTACATCGACACCCTTTGTCTCCGAACTCTTGCGCGTCTGTCATAGATAACAACGTTCGATAAGTCAATCACGCAAAACCTAAAGTTCCAGTCATCTATAGGCCAGACGGGGTCTTCCTTATCAAGTGGCATAATTTTTTTAATATCGATTAAAAATGATTTTTAGTGTTGATTTTAAACGCTTTCACAGCAAACGCATCACATAGATATTCAAAAAAGCTCTACGCATGGATATGATACCATGGTCTTCAAGAAGCGGATAACAGAGCAGTTGGCATCTATAGTCAGTTAAATTCTCAAAAAGAGGTAAGGCATGGAAAAGATGTGGAGGTGATCATTAACTGTTTGATGTCTCCGAAGCGATTTCGAATATATCATTTGGAGATTGCTGGTAAATCGATCAACATAACGCATACACAAAGAGTTTCATTTTTAACTGCATGCAGTCTTTATACTTATATAAACGCACCTGCGAGAGATAAGTGAGCAGTAATGACTGTATCTTATAGAAACAGCAATTTCCTGTTCATGCACCTCACATGTCTGATACTGTGAAGAAGATGACTCAATTGCCAAAACAATACTTTTATTCGCTTTATAAACTCGCAGTATAAAATTATGGATACGATGTATAAAATTTCCTTGAAGCTGAAAAATACTTTCTTTCAGTACAAAATTTAACGAACAAACTATTGCCCACAAAACAAGTACAAAAAATAACTTTTTGTGTATTTTTTTCCACAATATACATTTGAATTTACAAATTCACCAAAATCACTGATAAAAATGCATACTTAACGAGTCGCCACTTTATACAGCACATAAGTTTTGCTAGTGATCAGACAGAAGCTCGCTAAAAAGCCGACATTCTGTCGTGACTGAAGTGACCTTCAGAATAGACTGCACGATAAGCTGTATTTAAATCTAACTTAGTGCCTATTACCATAGATCGGCATTTTACAGGAATTCTAGAACATATAGTACTTTTCTAAACATTCTGGTGCACCCTATCGCTAAAGCGAGATCAATAATTTCTTAAGGAGTGTGTTTATGTTCCTTCGTACGTGACTTTGTGACATTATTTTGTGCGTACGTGTCTCTAGTGAAAACACCGTAGTCGGAAAACGCCATTACTTATTTAATAGTGATAAGATGCAGTTACTAGATAGCATCTGGGAAAATAGCCAATTTTCAGCAGAACATGCGCTTAAATGATGTTGTGTGTCATGTTAGTCAATTTAGTCAACCAATTGTCCGTTTAAACCACAAGAAAAGCTTTCCCCCTAAGCATGATTATATTGTATTGTACACATCGCTTGAGACTTCGGTCAGGGATATACTACTGCGCATTATGCATAATCTCCACTGTGGCTTAATGCGCCTCTACTAAACGCCTGTGTTACTAAACGAGCAAACCCCAAAAACAGTTTTACACTAAGAGCAGAGATATCAAATAGGCCGAGATGTTGGACTTATTTCCTGTTGAAAGCAATGTGGTAACCCCTAGTAACTGGTGCTAGCCCTGTCAGCAAAGGTGCCTTAAAAGACGCCTGTGGACGTCAGGGCTTTCCTTGGCGTCTTTCTCGGTCTGTAATAAACCAGGTACGGGTGATTGTGTTCAGGCAGGCGTTTTTTGCGTTTCCTGCAGCCTGCCGCACTGGGACTGATTTTGACTTTAATGGGTGCCGGTGTTACAGTAGACGGGGACCGTAATTATCAGAGCCCCGTTGACTTAAACTGTACGTGAATGCAAATGAAAGACCTCTTACAGACATTTATTTAGGTTGTAATAATGACTACCGTGTACTGTATTCTGAAATTCTTTTAATCATGATGGAAGTTTGGCTTCCTAACGAGCTTCTTTCTGACCACTTACATAACGTGGATTCTGTAAAAATTGTTGTTTGTGTAAAATGCTTTTTTTTTTCATTCATTTTGTCTGCCCTTATAAATTCAAATATATTTTATTGAAAAAATGCACGAAAGAGCTTATGCTTTTAGTCGTTTGATAGTAATATGTACCTTTTTTAAATTTTGTATTTAAGATAAAGGTGAACTTTGGTTTTAAAAATCTTTCCAAATTGCAGAACACGCATTTATTGAGGCCTAAACTATCCATACCTGTAATGGCATAGCTAATATCTCTGATGTTTCTGTCTTTTTACGCAAGCTCGTGTGATAATTGCATATTTCCGAGAGGAACTGTTAGGTATGAAAACGACTGCCAGCTCAAAAGTGACAAGCCACTGATGTCTCATTTAGCATTGCAGAGGGCAAACATCCGCCGAGGAAAAGGATGGCCTTACGTTTCAGGGCTATTTGGTAGTCTAATAATCCCATCTTATAAAAACGGAAACGGTCTTTGTACGAATAACACTTTTTTTTTTCTGAACAGGTATTGCAGTTGGACGTTAAATCTACCTGTCCCGCGATGTCACCTTCTTCTTAACATGAAGGAATGTTGAATAATCTGGCGTCTGGTGATAGCAGTTGATCAGTTGAGTGACTTCAGGTTAAATAAAACCTGTCTACGCGTGGTTATGACTTACCACCTTTGGGCTGACGGAGTAGCTGTGGAGAAGATAGGTTTAACTTCTTTCGCCATTCTAGCTCACTTCTGCGGAATGCAGCAGCAACGCATGTCTTTATAGTAAGAAGTTAAATCCACCACCAGCTTTTTTGGTTGACGCACCAAATTTGGCGCATGAAATCTTGCACAGGAGCCTTGAAGAGGCATGTGTTGAGGCTCATAGCCCACTCAAAAGTGAACTCATTGTGACATTATTCGAATTTTGCCAAAAAATCCACTTGACCTTTGCCGGAATAGACCTACGGACGGGCCACAGGAACTCCGATGGGTTCTCAAATCTCCAATCTTTTGGCATAACTTGTCGTTAAAGAGCTAGAAAGCACCGCCTTTACCGGTTTTTCTAGTCCACATTTTGGCGGTGTAACGTTGACGACACTATTGTTATTATCAAAAAAAGCTGCAAAACTGCAATAACTTGCTCAATGGAATATTTCCGGCCGTACAATTAACGGAGTAGGAAGAACGAGAACAATGGCTGTCGCTACATGACGCTCTCGTCAAATGAACACCCAAGTGTGAAATTTTGATAGCGGTTTATAGGAAGGCAAAAAACATGACACAACTTCTGAGGGCTCCTAGCAACCATTTGGCTGCCAACAAAGAAAGTTGTGTAAAAGCGGTTCTTCACTGCGGTAGACCGGAGGAAAAGATGCGCGTGGCCCGATTTCTCCGGGAAAAATTCATGCGGAATGGTTATCCTAGATTATTTATGAACAGATGCCTACAGCTTCGGCCCACAAGGACCGAAACAGCAGAACCCTGGGTATATGCACGCTCTGTCATATATCAAGATCATATCGAAAGCAACTGAAATAACCGGTGCAAGACATGATTGTTGGAATTGCATACCGAACCAAAGCTTCAATGCGCAGCATGGTAATGAAAATCGAAGGCAGGTTTCATGTGAATGAAGAATCCGGGCTAGGTTATCGCATCCTATATGTAACCTGTTTTTGTAACTAAACGGGTAAACCGAACGCATGCTTGGATTATAGGCTGTTTTTACGAATAGACTACTAGTAATCACATATTGCGCTGCATACCTATGACACTGACCATGAGTTCCACTTTGCGACCGTCCAGGTATTTGCCTATGCCGGAGACAAGGCGCACCGGGAATTGATCGAATCTTGTTTCACGGAATAGAATCCGGTTGACCGATGTAACTAGTTTGCGTCGGCGTAGAGAGCTTTGCGCGGCCATACTCAGACGTCCGTTAGATGGCGCGCACACTCTATAACTACCCCTGTTTTCCGGGGAACCACAGCAGATGCGTCTATGACCGCGTTCCCCCCCCCCCCCCCCGGTGGTCAAGGTGTGCTAAACCCATCTCCCCACGTTGAATCAACCCCCCTCAGCCCAACGCGTGTTTTCGATGACGGAGCAGCCCCTCCTGGCCACGCTGCTCTGACTCCTCCTCCTCCTCGCCACCTGTGCTCTAACCGGTCTCCACGCCTCCAGCCAACCCTGTCCTGAACCCAAATCCTCTGGTCTTCGACCTTGCCTCACCGTCTAGTCTAAAGATCCTTCAGTTCAACGACAACGGCCTACTTGGCAAGCTTGACCAGCTCCTGGCCTTCATGCATTTGCACAGCATAGCTGTGGCAGCTATCCAAAAGACAAAGTGGTCCTATTCTACTTAGGTCCATTCCTGTGCCGCATACACGATCGTCCGTAGCGACCACGGCCGCAACAACGGTAAAGGCTTGGTCTTCCTGGTGGACAAATCCATTGCAAATCACCAGCTACTCCTGTTTGTAGCCGATCTCAGGACAGTATTGGCGGTTTCCCTTAACATTGGTCCGATGCCGCTAACTGTCGTGAACGTGTTTATCCCTCCAACTTCCAGTTGTCCCCCTGGTTTCACCGCCTCCATTGGTCTCCTACTTACCTTCTGGAGACAGCTTGGTGGTAAGTGACTTCAATGCCCACCACGACCTATGGTGCTCCAACCTGGTGGCCGATTCCCGGGGAGAAGCCCTAGCCGATAAACTAGAACACACTCCTTTCGCAGTCCCCAATGAGGACAGCCCAATGCGGCTTCCATCCAACGGTGACTTCAGCTCTCCCAATGTCTCCCTTGCCAGTCTCAGCCTGGTAGCCTCCACCACCTGGAGCACGAAAATCAGCGTAGGGAGCGATCACCTCCCTATAGTGCTCAAATTGGCTACCTCTGCCGACCGTATCAAGGCTCCAAACAGGCATTTCATCAACTTTACCGCTGAATGCGATCAGCTACCGCCCTTCACTTGTGTCCACACGGCGGAGTAGACCGTTTGTCACCTGCTTCTGGCAGTAGCAGGCCACCATATACCGAACGGTCGCATTCGCATACTCCGCTCTTACTACCCACGCAAAGCATCCCGACTGGAGCAAGAGACAGACGAGATCCGAGCGCCACACGCAACTGACCCACGTGTCGGCGAACTCAAAATCTTAATAACCAAGACCGTTAATGACGACAAACGGGAACCTTGGCGTGAAAGAGTTGCATGCTGTTATTTCCGCGTCAACTCAGCTGCCACCTGGAAACTTCTACGCAATCTGCCCAAGTCCCGGCCTGACAAACCTAACCAGCCTATTATCTTCGGGGATGGCAAGTTCATTTCGAACAATGGTACGATCGCTACGAAGATGAACAAGCTGTTCTAGCCCCGCTTGGTGCCCATTCCCAAAAGCCAGCGATCCTTTATTTATCTCCTTCATAGGGCCCAACCTTCGGACATCTCCTTCTCGGCCAATACTATCCTCACCGCCGTCAGAAAAACGAAAGTCTCGAAAGCCTTAGGACCGGATGGCCTGGCACCTATCCATTTGCGCCATATCAGGCCCAAGGTGGCTGCCTACCTGGCAGCCATTTTCAATCTTTTGCCGGCCAGTTCAATCATCCCCTATTGCTGGCGCCAGTTGACCGTCATTGCACTGGTCAAAGCTGGAAAGGACCCCAGTCAAGCGACGTCCAATCGCCCAATAAGAATGACTTTTCCTACCTATTCTGACGTTTTCAGCGGATCTGTCAAGCCACCAAAAGGGTTTCAGGTGAGGTCGTGGCACAACAACGGCTCTTATTGAGCTCAGCGACGTTATCCTGGAAGGCTTCAACCAAAAGATACCCGCTTCGCGGACTGTTGATCTCTCAACTGAACTGTCACGAGCCTTTGATTGCGTCCGCTACGATTTGCTCCTGCAGGATTTGGTCTCCTTGAACGTCCCGACTGGCCTGGTCCGATGGTTGGCGGCTTACATCCGTTGCCGTCACGATTGTGTCCTTTTCCGCGGCACTCTCCCCAAGCCCCGTAAGCAGGCCTGCAGTGTTCCTCAAGGCTGTGTGCTCGGCCCAACGCTGTTCAACATCTACATGCGGGAAATTCTACTTTCTCCGGCACCCGCCAAAGTGGTATCATACGCGGATGATGTCACCTTCGTCTGTCAGCACCATCACATTGATCAGGCTGCACATGTCCTCTCATGCCTTACATTGTAAACAACCTCACTCAGCACGGGATGTCGATCTCGGCAGCCAAGTCGTCCGTCACTTTTTTTCACACTGGATCCGAAGAAGTTCAATCGTCAGCCGGCTATTATCGTCAACGCTGAGGCTTTGCCGCTGGTCCGTAAACTCAAGCTCTTTGGTGTCCGTTGACATCCGCTCTTAACGTTCGCGGACCATGCAAAGGAGGTCGCAAGCAAAGTGAGCTGGTGCACCAAGGTCCTTAAGGGTCTCGTGGGATCATCATGGAGCTACTCGAAAGAGTTGCCAGCGACCACCTTCAAGGGAATGGCTAAGCCGTATCTCACCTATGCGGCACCAATTTGGTTTCCCACAATCAGCTCCTCCAGCCTTTGCCACCTTCATTTAGCACAGAATGGTCCCCTCCGCACGATCACGGGCTGCTTTAAAATTTCGCATATCGATCACATTTATGCGGAGGCTTCTGACTTGCCGGTCGCCGCACTCAACAAACTCCTCGGCCAGCAGTTCTGGTGGACATGTTCACAACCTGGCCATCCGTACCACTATCACTGCAACGCTCGTGAGCCTAGCCGTAACGTTCTGACGTCTTTCCGAGGTCTCCACAAGACAGCGGTTGCATCGTCTCTCTCGAATCTACCCGTTGATGGCTCCGCCATCACGACAGGCTACCAGCGCCTTCAACAGAGAGCCGTTGTTGACGGTAAATACAGCTACCATCCCCGGTCCTTCTGGGTGGCTATCCACCTCCGATTGCCACCTCGGAAACGTCATTTCCCATAAATGACTCGCTGTAGCCTGGCGCAGCTACGCAGTAGCTACTGCATGCTCCTTCGCCAGTACCAACACCGGCTGGACCCATCTATACCCGACTGCTCTCCTGACTGCGGCGTCTCGCCATATGACTGCCGCCATCTTTTCGCCTGTAGTTCCCAGCCAGGCACTCAACTCACCCCCGAGAACCCTTGGCTCAAGCCGGCCGAGGCCGCGGCTTTTCTCCGTCTCCCAACTGCACCCAGTTCGGACTCCGGCGTGAACCCCTGATCCAATATGGGCTACTTACCAACTAACCTCTGTTTTCTTTGCAGACGCCCTAGCTAACATTGACATACCTGACAGCTGATTAAAATAAATACCTAGACTTGCCCGTTCCCTCCTCGTTCCTCCACTTCTCGCCGTTTTTATCACTGTCTCTAATTACTGTTTCTTCACTTTTACAAACTAACCACCCCTGAAATTTGATTGGTGTACGTACACTTTTATTAGCCTCCTTTTGTTTCTGTTTCTCTCCTCTGGAGATGGACTCCAGTAAGAGCTCGAAAGGACGGGACAGTAAAAACATTGATCTGCTGCTCAACAATCGTTCTTCCTCAGTTTTGCAAATACTTTTAACGCGAACGTTTTCAGTCATCAATTAAACTTCTGTCTACCCTCAGCAGCTATTCTGAAATACGTTTTAAATTCTTTAGGTGAGTAGGGCTTATTTCATAAACTAAACCAGACCAAGACTTTAGAGGCTTATTTATAAGCTAGTTAAGACTGAGTGAGTCCACTTTTTCGCACTTTGTAGGCGTTCTAGTTAAGAATTTGAATAAACAACAAGGAAGAAGACCAAAATGATACTTGTTGACGCAGTAGTAAGCTGTCAAATTATGGTACGATTTTCCTAATATGTAATATGGTAGGATTTCCCTTATGTGTTAAATTTGCAATCCAGTGCAAAAAGGAAGTAAAGAAGTCAGTCACCAAATCGCATTCCGTCCACTATGTTTTTAACACTACGTGATGTAAGATTGTCTAGGTAAACCACTAGCCTATCATAATTTAGAAGCAAACGTTGCTTTTCCCTTCTGCATCAGTGGCCTAACATACGACACTTTTTTTCTCAAACGACAAAAGTTTAAAATAAAGTTAAGATTCAGTTATTTACTTTTGCCTGCTTTAAAAGATGATGCTGAAAAATGCAAATTCCTCTGCAACTTTTAGACAAGTAAATGATTTAAAAATTACTGTTTAGGGTGTCCACGTTAAGTAACGCCTCAAATTTATCATTCTTTAACTATTTTGGGACAACGTTATAAGTTTAATTACTTCGTATAAACAACCTTCAACTCACGTTTAGGAAAGGGTTGCTTTAGATGAACTAGAGGTTATGTTACTGTCTTATGAACGTAAGTGAATGATTTACTCATAATGGAAGACGTCCATTTCAAAATCACAGATAAAAAATAATCACCTTCCATAGTTTTCATTGAGTATAAACTATGCATATCTTGTCTCCGACAAATATACTGTTCTAAATGAAGGAATGTGTTTCCCCGATCTTTTCAAGGAACAATACATTTTCTTTTTGTCGGATTCACTTCATCATATCAACTTAGTCCGTATTTGACGGTCTTGAGGGTTTATGTTGCGAGCTCCTTGGCAAATGGGAACTTAATTTTTACTTAACTAGATCGGTGAAACATCTACATGTATTCATCATATTCTCGATCAAAACTGTGACTAGAGGTAGTGTTTTAAACACAATGACCGAAGGTTGCAGGTTCAAATCTCGGCAATGCTAACTGTACAAATTGGGTACGACTGGCTGATGACGGCTAATAAGCCAGAAATGGCTATTGTTGTCTCTCTTAGCTTTTTCGGATCCACTTCATATAATGTTCTTTTGTTAAATTTTTCCTTAATACACGGTCTATTCCACTTGCGAGTTTTTTTTAAGAAAGTGTTGGATCTACATATCTTTGATTTTTTGCACGACTGAAATAAATATTTCGTATAATAAAAAATGCATTGCGTTTTATTTGGATTATATTACGTTGGGGGCTGCAAGGGTGTTTCACTTTGGCCTATAGGTATATTTTGCAGATAACTTATCAATGACCATTTGGGATAGTTTCTTGATCGCGCCCATTTTGTCTTCCTTACACGAACTGGCAATAGGTCTAACGATGTAATTTTCTATATTAAGCAAAAATTCTAGTGCGATGGATGAATAATTAGTTAATATGGTGGTTGATCGAAGTGCTAATTATATTTTATTTACTTTTTTACATCAGAAAGTCTTTCATTATAATGTTCTAAAATCACTTTATTGTGCGGCTCATCATATTTCATCCGTTTTCTTCGGCGCTAAACTCAAGCTGTCGATATTGTTTAGCAGAAAAACTTACACATGCCTTATTTAATGCACAGTTCACCATCACATGTTATTGCGTTCATATAGAGAGCATAATTTCGTTTCTATGAGCATTATTTACCTTGAACTGATTTTAACAACTGGCCAGACATCCTGCAATATCGATATTTGAAATAATCATAACAGACTTACTGTTTGTCATAACTCATATTTCCCATAAATAAGGACTTTTTTTAAAAAGCAAAAAGTAATGCGTGGTTTGGCAGCATTTCATTTTTATAATAAAGAGATTCAATTCTTTGTCTCTGCATCGTTGTATATGCAATTCTAATGGATCTTAAGATAATTATAAAACTAAATGCTTAAATTTCTGAAATCTAGCGTGATCTATCAGCGAACTAAATCCATTATACTTGTATTCCAAATTTTTGCTTATGGCATATTTAATGGTTAATGCCCATTTACAGATAAAATTTGTTGCGTTTTCTAAGAAAAAAATGCTCATCAAACGCATTTTGAAGCAGAAAGATGCATTGAACCAGTGATATGTTTCATTTTTAAAAAACGTCGTCAGTTTTCCAAAATACCTACGATTTTAGCTGACAGCGTCTACTCTTCGCAAATTTATATTCCCGCTATAAATAGGTAAATAGGTAAATATTACGCCGATTTTCTTATAATTTATAAGAATTTATGCAGTTCTGGCCACTTACATTCGGTGGATGCTTAAATATTTTCAAAGTATAAATTAGAACAAAAGCTGGTAAGAGCATATTTACGCGTCAGACTATGAAGTATCTGCCCGGGTTGCAATAATACACTATACTTACTGCCAAGAGCAGTTGCCAGTTCAAAAGTTGCATAAGGCTTCAACAGGGGAAGTAAAAGGGAACCATTTTTTGTCCCGGTGGTGTTGTTGCCAAATCGTTTGTTCACAGTCAATCCGATTACATCACTTTAACTTGACTAAACCCAGAAGCCCCAGT
>JAYGXS010000009.1:13237261-13286817 GCA_036362985.1 Ligula intestinalis
ACAGCTTAGCCGGCTGTCCTTTTTTCAAAGCGAATGCTGACCTTATCGATTGGCAAGTTTAAAGTTGCGGTTGCTTGCTTTGACCTTGAGCTGATCAATTTTTTTCCATTCGCTGTTTGGCCCTGCGTGTGGATTTTGGCTTGGCGTGATGGCAGTGGGTGTTCTGTCTCGTCCCTATGGTAGGGGTTACTGGTAATACTGCTCCTTCTCCCAATAGTTTCGCCAAAGGGCCTTCTTCATCCGCAAATCCGGACTTCAGTTGAATCGTGTCCTGTCGTTTATTTACGTAATGGCCTAGGACTTTGTACGCCACAGGGAGGTCCCCATGGCTGTTGACAGAGTAGATATCTGAGTAAAATGCCTCAAGCGTCAATCTTGTAGTGTTTAAGGCTCCTCAGCCTACGATGGTCGTTACTAAAATATCGTAGCAGTGGCCAGTCTCTCTGATATGTGATGCATGCTGCAAGTTATGGTCTGGCCTCGGGGCCACCGCTTTGTGTTCCTGTAGGCAGGTCTGCACTTTGCGCCCTCTTTCTCCAACGTAAAAGCAGTCTCTTTCGTTACAACGTATTTTGTAGACAACCATGGTGATTTCAGTAGGTGGGACGTCTGTCTTTTGGTTGCATCACTAGGCTTCGTACTGCTGCTCGAAGGCTATGCTTAGTCCACTGGATCGTAAAAGTCGAGAGACTGCTGGTTGGTAAACAAATTCATGCACCTTTTAGCTCGGAAGAGGTTATTTTGATATTGTTGTGCTACGTTCTATTGTTAGCTTGTATGCTGCAAAATGTTTGAGTTCTGTGGCTTGCAAAGTCATTTTCGTACTCTTTTCCAAAATCTCCTTTATTTTATGCCGCTCTTCTTTGCCTTCGTTAGTTTCAAACTGAGGCTAGAAGTAAACAAAAAACGAAAAAACCGCTCCGGTTTACATAGAAAAGCTTGCGAAATTTCAGGAAAATCAAAAATCTGGGCAAATTTTCCCATTCTGATCTTCCTTTTATCTCAAGAAATACAACACGCATATATTTTAAATCAATTTAAGGCATATTTATTCGTGATTTTAATTGCGGACGTTTGTTTTTCTAGGCAATGAGCCCACGTGTTTGCGTTATTCTGTAACCATGACCCAATTAGACAACTTCATAAAGAAACACGTATACCTTGATTTGCATTATGTCGCTTTCTGCGCACGGTCCACTAACCTGCACTTAGCCTAAAACAACAGCATACCGTCCGTGCTCGTTCAAGTAGAACGACACTAGTTCTGCATCCCCCCTCCCCCCGGAAAAAGTAGCCCACAATCCAAACTTTAACACCCCCCATATCTGCACAACCTATCGCCGCAGGATTCACGATATCGTAACCCTTATCCCAGTTCGTTGTTACTTCTGCCCCCCAAAACCTCTAGTGCGAAATTACCAGCCTTCATTTTTCATTTAGTCTGACGACGAATAAGTGAATCCTGTTCAAAAATTCACGGGTACAAGTCATTTTTCTGAAGGTCTGATTGATTATTATCATATCATCTTGGATTGCAACTAATGTTTACTTATACACAACAACAAAGGTTTCAAACCTCGCTATTAACCTAAGTCTTTTAAAAAGAATCCCTTATCTTAAAGGTTTTGTGAAGCATAAAGAATAAAATTATAACTTAACGTTAATCGACTTAATCTTTTTCAAGGAAGTCCAAAACCTCATCTTATTCGAAATCCCAAAAATACGTAGAAGGGAATACGCTGGAAAGAAAATCCTCGTAGTGTACAAATATGGAACGTTTACAATTGGGCCTGGCAATTCTATTTAAATGTTTATGTCACTGACCAGCATGTCCGCACGTGAGTTTACGAAATATTGTACACTTGTGATCTTGCAATGTGCCAAATCTAGCGAAAATGTGTTTGCTTTACTCCAACGTAACTCAAGAAATGTGCAAAAGAACGAAATAACTAGCAATTCTTGTGAACGTGTCCGAATACATATCCGACATTTGGGCTGTTCGGTTACAGCAATACATTACATTGCATGTATTAAGGAAGCATATATCAGGAAATTATACAAAAAGATTATGTTCTAACGTAATTCTACTTGTGCTGTTTTAATTATTCAGTGGTTTTGCATGAACAGGCTTCCTCTATATGTTAAACTTAAGTTCGCACAGTACATCCAATTTCTTTTTTTGAACTTTTCATTTTTGCTAAAAACCCTTTTATCGCTATAAAACTGTATATGCTTTCATAAATCGAAGTATGCCTTACTGTGGAAAACAGCGATTTTATTATTGCTGTAAGAATTTGGTGGCCGCAGCTTGGGCTGCGTTTGGGTACAAAGCAGTTACTTGTAAAAGTTCTTGAATCTAATGAGAATAACAAACTACTGTTCATTAAATTCTCATTTATTCAATAGGAGTTTGTGCATTGGTAGCTCGCTGAATTCATTCATCGATGTAGGAGGGTTTTACTGCCCAGATAATTATTTTATAAGAGTTCGTTGTTAGTTGGAATTATTTTTATATTGTTTATTTTCACGATAGCACTAAGTGTGTAATGAAAGGGCCCCTTGGGTCTTAAAAATGCCATTTATTTATTTATTTATGTGCTTGAATAAATGAAATGGACGCTTGATTTCACAGCCATCCTATTTTATGTTTCTAAGGTGTTCTCAAAACTATTGGTCAACCTAAATTCAATTGTACCTTGCAGCCTTCTTGGTGATAAAATTGTGTTTTGCGGTGTATTAAGTAGACTGTTGACAACAATGAGTTTATAAAAAATAGTGTGATTGTTCTACTATTGTAAGACTACTGATATCTTAGTTTTTTGACTGTAAATTTACATTTATAATGCCCATTTTTATGTTAATCTCGATTGCCAAAGGGATACAGTTATAGAAGTAGCTCGTAGGATTGAGGTTTATTAGACTTGCTGGAGGAAACATTATTCGTCGATTCTACCAGAGAGATGTGTGGAAAGAAAGCTTTTAACTTGCGGATGTATTCTTCATTTGCACTGCTGAAAACACACGAGCTTGCTGAGCGAACTAAGAACTTTGGACCTCGGAAGCATATTTAAATATATAATGGAACTAGACAGAGTGTTTTTGGAATTGACTTTATTGTGTGCATGTTTCTTGAGGCTTGAAATCTTGGTATAATGTGAGATAAATGGTAATCTACAATTTCTATTTTTATGCCACACTCGATTACCAAATGAACGAAATAAAAGAATGCTCTGTAGCATTGAGATTCAAAAGACTTTCTGAGTGAAACATTATGCATTGTTCCTATCAGACAGACTTGAAGAAAGGAAAACCTTAACTTCCGGCTGTATTTGAAACGCGAGAGATCGGATGGAAATCATTAGGACACCCATCGCGCTGGTGCGTTTGACTTTAGGAAATAGACGGTTGCAATGGACTTTCGGGTTTCTCCAGAGAACCTTTTGAGCGGAACTCAAATAACGACTTGCTAATTTCGTATTCATTCAACGCAAAATCGCAATAACTGAATTTTCCAAGGTTATTTCGTAATCTAAAACTCGTTTGATTTTAGAATGGTTATACATGCAGAATTTTCACACTAAAAAATGTGTCTCCCTTTACGAACTTTCTATGTTATCGTTCACTAATGAGCGCTTCAACATGTTGTTAATACCAACGGCTCAAAGCCATTACATTTCAGTTTTCTAGTCCGGAAGGTTTCGCTAAAACATGCAATTATCGATTGAACTATAGCTCAATTTTCTTTCTGTAAGGCTTTTTGACGTTTTCTTATCCTGTTGAAGACTTATAGAAGGTTGTTAAAAAAAAACAGGTCAAAAATCAAACTTTAAGAGCATATTTTGCGTCATTTACCTGAAAAAACCATGTGTCAGCGTCCGTTACTCGATTTCCAGTTACGTTTATGCAGCACATTTGAATCTATGTAACTTTGCCTTTTCAGTGATTAGCTCACATTCCTTGGAGCAATGTTTTCCGAATATGACAGAATACTTCTTGCAAGGGGTAGGCTGCACAAAATTATCCACTGGTGCATCATGGCACGTAAATATGCGAAACTTTCATCCTATGTTAGAAAGTTACTAAAGAAAACGCTGAAAGGCTGCGAGCGAAAAAAAGGCGAATTTTTGTTTGCCACAAGGGAATTGAGTTGGAAATGGCGACAGTTCAAAGTGTCACTACAGCCACCGGCAGACCTGTTAACTCTATTCAGAAGAAAGTTTAGTCGCGCACAAAAGTGTTTTTTTTATTTATTTTCGAAGTGTCTAGCAACCAAGCGTTAGCCCATGCGGAGTAAACTAGCACCACACAAGCTTCATTTGATTGTGTAAGTGGTGTAAGAGACCTAGACCTGAACTGTATGGTCATGTTTTGACGGCTTGTCTCGTTTTACAAACGTGCTGCTCACAGAACCAGGCAATTACCCCTGCGAATTTCTTGTCTAAAATCAGCAGGGCATATGTATGCTCGTTAGTGCATTCAAGAAACTATGTTAGGTTTAGCGTGAATGTGCACTTCCCATTTGGCAACCATCCGTACAAGCAGTTGAGGAGAGTATCCATGAGCACCCCAATCGGTCGCTTCTGATGAGTGTTTTAATGGTCAAGCTGGAATCTTCAAATGTTCTTCATCAGCAACAAAGTATGACATAGTATGGACGCCGCCTGAATGGTATATTTGCGTTTGCATCTAAGCAGACTAACATTTTAGCTCTACTGCACACTAATAAGGCACGATCGTTAATCAAATTTACACTAAAAGAAGAACAGTCCAGATCGTTTCCATTTCTGGACGTGTTTTCGTGTAGATCTGACGTGAGTATTCAAAGTAGTGCCTATCGTACAACGACGTTGTCCACACAATACACCTATTTTTTGCACTTTTTTACCAGTGCATTTTACAACGACTCTACTAAGATCTTTCGCATAAAGGATGAAAATAATATGTTGAATCGATAGCATTGGAAAAAAGCGTGGTGTGGTATTTAAATAAATGGATATTGTACTCCTCGTCGTATTGCTAACAACATTGCTGAAAGATCGTTAAAGTCTCTTGTTCTAACAGTAGAAGGAAAGAAATAGTCCACTGTGTCCCATTTTGAAGGGTCGCACCAAGTGAACTTCTGAATAGATCTTTAGGGAAGCTTTATCATATGAATTTCCAGCAGCCGAAATCCTCGAATTCGCTAATTCGTTACGAAGAAAGTAAGTAAAAAGTTCCAATCTCGGACAACCTGCACGTGTATCTACTCAGCAACCAACTCCTGTGCGATGGCACTTATAGGCCGTAAGAGAATGAGCGCTTCCTCCAGCATGAACAGGAAGTAAAATATGGAAAAGCAATTAAAATGCGAGAAAATTCGAGGTCCAGCTAAAATATTCCTTACATCATCTCCGCAATAGGAAGAAGAGGAGACGATTTCTGAGACGAAAGTATATTCAGACTGATGTTTCAAAAGCCCTCTCATATTCATCGTCAGAGCAAGGTGTCTGTATTCCTATGTGCGTCAGATAGATGTGAGCGTTCATTCGCCCATGCATTAGTCGAATGTGCCGATCGATTTGCTTGGCTGTTTGAATTGCTCACGCCGTCGTGAGCTATGTCAAGTGGTTTTTGTGCCTCGTGAGAATTTCCACCCTCTTTGCTCGCGGCTACCGGCTGTCGGCCCTGCTTATATCTCTTGGCCCGACCTATTGCTTGGTTTTGAGCCGATGTTAACCTTTTTGAGAGCGCTTGGTAGGCGGGATGAAAGTCCATGGCTCTGGTTAATGTGTCAGTCGAGGACCGACTTTCTAGAAGCAGTCTGGCCATCATGTCGTTAGCTCGGCCTATTACTCCTGGTTTTTCAAAGGCGAATTTGTGTTTCTTCTGCTTTACGTGGTCAAAGACCCGTTACATCTGGCAGAACAGTCAGCTGTGTTCTACATCATACCATGCCAAGACTGCACTGCACTGCAAGTTATGTTGGTGAAACTTGCAGATGCTTTGGTACAAGGTTGCATGAGCATCAGCTCACAATCAAGTGCAAGGATTAGTTGTCTTTGGTATATGACCACATAAAGCAGAAGAAACACAAATTTGCCTTAGAAAAACCAGGGGTTATAGGCCGAGCTAACGACAAGATGGCCAGACTGCTTCTAGAAAGTCGGACCTCGACTGGCACACTATACAGAGCCATGGACTTGCATCCCGCCTACCAAGCGCTCCCAAAAAGGTTAACATCGGCTCAAAACCGAGCAATAGGTTGAGCCAAGAGAGATAAGCAGGGCCGACAGCCGGCAGCCGCCAGCAAAGAGGGTGGAAATTCTCACGAGTCACAAAAACGACTTGACATAGCTCACGACGGCGTGAGCAATTCAAACAGCCAAGCAAATCGATCGGCGCATTCGACTGACGCATGGGCGAATGAACGTTCACATCTATCTGAGGCACACAGGAATACAGACACCTTGCTCTGACGATGAAAGTGAAAGGGCTTTTGAAACGTCAGCCTAAATATACTTTCGTCTCAGAAATCATCTCCTCTTCTTCGTCTTGTGGAGATGATGTAAGGAGTATTTAAACAATTTTCTGCCACCCAAATTAGGATTCTCTCCAAAGCATGAACTGCTTTACAGTTAAGCATAGATACCAGAGACGATTTCCAAGTTATCTGCAAAATGCCTTCCCGTTTGTTTTTTAAATTTTTTGGCCAGTAGTAACCATTTCCAAAACTCACCAATTTAACCCTCCGCAGCGCACTTATTTGCCGACGGCCAGTTCGTCATAACGCTAATCAGATTACTTATTTCAATGTCGGTTCTCCCACTTCCGGACCCTTACAAGCGTAAGTAATAACTGACATATTTCATGTAGTTAATAAGGCTTTGCATATACAGACCTGTGTGATATTCATCCAATTCTTTGCTGTTTTGTTTGCCAGTATTTTTATCATGTAATGGAATTGCACAAACAAAATTAAAATAACTGGGCATTCTAGCCTTAAAATTTTTGCTTGTCGATTTAATGCGTTTCATTTGTTTTACATCTTACACATATCATGATCACCTTTATCCTATGTATCGAGTTAAGAAGATAGGATTCCAGGCGTAAATTGGTATCTACTGGACTTTGCCACACAATAATTGAATCAGGTCATTAAGGAAGTTGGTAGCTGGATTAATATAGCCCTTCCTGTCATTTAAAGCCGCAAGGCGAACGTGCTTGTTAAAGTCTACAGCACCACAGTATGTTGCAGAAATTTTTTTGCCCATTTGAAGTCAATGGGACAGCAGCAGAGGCCTAAGATTTTAATTTGGTTGGTATCTCTTAAAACAACGCGAAGTCCTGCTGTCAACTTCTTTTCTGGCTACCCAAAACCAATATTAAAAAATCAGCCAAACATTGGAGATGCATGACATTTCACGGAGTTGCATAAAAAACGCCTACGTTTGTAGAAGACTGAAAGTCACTCGCATATCGCGTGCAAGAAGTTGTGAAACCTTAGAAATAAAAGCGAACAACACGAGGAAATTTTTTTTCCTTAGCAGAAATATTAAAAGTACTAATTCCTTTTGCAAAAAATAAAATTATCTTGATAATCTCCATGTTCCGAAGACGCAACGATTACTTTGAAATCATACAAATAAATTTTAATTTTCTTTACTTAAATCCATTACCTAATTACTTTCTTTATTTAAAGTATTTTCCATAAGTCAACATATTTTAAACCCATTGCCGTTATTTTATTACATTTACAGATGAGCATTTCAATGCCGATAAATTTCTGAGCATTTTCAGTGCTGCAAAGCTTTTTTCCATTAATATAAATAAGGCTAGGCATTTATATTAAAACCTTTAAAATCATATTAACATTAAACATTTTTTACCAAATAATTGAGTTTTACACATAATTTGTTATAAAAATGACCATGTGGATCATATTTGGAAATTTTCTGAGAAGGGGAAAAAAGTTTTCGGGCAAATAAGAAGTCCACAACATTAGTCAAATATTGCTATGCCTCTTTAAGAAGCACTATAATTATATAGACCAAATGAATACCTGTGCATGCAAGTCTTTTTCTACTTTTAAGCCAAAACGAAAATTTAGATAATGAAAAAAGCATTTGTTATTAACCTTATCAAATAACTTACTATTTTTCATTATCCTAGCGTATTTTGCGCCAAAGAAAATTACTTTAATGTACTGTTCTACGCTCGCAAATGCAAAGAGATTTGCCTTATATCTTCTTGCAATATTACAGTGATTATCAATTTTATATCTGTTCCGTTTCTTTATCTCATGTAATTGGAAGTTATAGTGTGCTAAAAGGCATATATGTGCATAGCGTTAATTAAATAGCATGGTTTTTTACCTTCGCCTTTACGATAAAAATGTCCAAAATACTTAACACCGGAAAGCAAAATACCAGAAAAGGTTTACTGACGCTTTTGTGGCAGAAATATTTTATAACTAAAAAATTGGTTTTCCTTGCATTTACGCAAATTTAAACTTTATTTGTCGGTTCGGGACTGCATATGGTAAAAACGTTTCTCGCTTGCTTTTGGGATCTCCAATCGCATAGTTCATCTTCATAAAACTTTGGTTCTGTTGTGCTAACTATGATAAAAACTTTCGTCAACCTTAGGTTCGTCCCAACTAAGCCAAAACCGATGCCGATTACTTTAAATTAACTTACTTAAAAGGGCAGGTTGCCTAAATACAGGACTTTTTCAGGATAAGAACCACTCAGTGGATCAAATAACGTGACCAAAGTTATGCTTATCTAATAATTCAAACTTTGTCATGGCTTTTGCTAACAGCATTTACCCTACTGTACCAATGCTTCCAATTGAGCAAAGACTGCAGCTATACTCCCCTATCATACTTCAGTACTTGCACTGTTTGGTGAAACATCGCCACATTCTATTCCCGGTCAAGTTTTTTTTGCATGTTTTAAAGATTTAAGGTTTCTTTATGATGTTTTCGGCTCTTGTCATCAATGTCCAATATGTTTTGCTTAACAGAAGAGTAAGACTTTTCAATGCAATCGACGCGATCCTAAGATTAAAAATTCTGCTTAATCACCCAAATCTCTCCCAATTTGTGAAAATGGATTGTTTATTACTGGAGAGTTTATTGTGCGTTTACCCTCTGTGAACGTCTTTAAGAAATGCTTGGATAATTAGCTGTTAAAATTCCAACAATCAACTAACAAATGACGGCAAACACTACAAACAGCACTACCAACAAACATACCACTCGCCTGATTTCAATAGTTTTTTATGTTACACTAAAGATCACCAGACGAATACTGGGCATACAGTCAACTTTTTATACGCTGCCATACCGCAAACACCTCACCTTCTCAACTATTTATACTACCAAAATATTGCTATGCTCTTTTGCACGAAAATAGTAATCTGTAACAATTTAGACATATTTCACAAAACTTTAATTCCTGTACCGTTTTAATGAAGGTTTTAAGGGCTTCGGTCATTTACTCCAAATACACTGACAGATACTGACTGAACTTTTCCGCCCAACTTCGCAGTATTTGCTTTGCCCTTATATAATTCGATCTCATTGCATTCATTTTTCCTTCACATCTTTGTAAAATTCAGCATAACGCCTATCTTATAGCAGAAAAATGAGGACTCTGCAAAAAAAATACTAATCCATAATTTTTTTATGCATATTAGAAAACGTCTAAATGAATAGATTTTAATTTGCACCCGTCACTTGAGTTCTTGTCTTGTTTCTTTGACATTAACTTGCGTTTATTCTTCATGGCAAACTTTGCCTAATACAAATCAACATGCAAGTCTCAGGAAGTAGTTAAGAAAAAAACGACTCGATCGCTGGGACAATCTGTTTATCCGTCTGATATTTCGAAATCCGTCGCGGATTCATCATTAGAGACTGAATCACGGAACAGTAGCAGAAACAGATTGTGTGTACATAGAGTTTTGCCGTAAAATTTTTGGTCAGTGTGTCTTTGTTATCCATCTCGTTTAGCAAGCACCGGTAGACAAATTTTTGAGAGTATCCAGTTACTCTGAACACTCGTGGAATATATTGTAAATTGGCAACTTTATCTTCTGGTTTGCTGCAGTGCGTCTCAACACACCGACAGAGCGTCCTTACGCAACTGCGTTTGTGGCTGATTGGGCGGCTGTTGTTGTAATTTAGTACCAGCACCGTGCTTTTCGCTTTAAGGCCACTACTGTCTTTGCGAATGACGAGGACATCAAGGAAGGTAGGCTGGTTTTTTTCTTCTCGTCCATCATGAATTGGATGCTCAAAAAGGCGCTGTTGAGCCGTTGTTTGAACGTTAGCACCTGATCCCGTTCGATGACGACGAATTTTTCATCCACTTACCGCGCCCGGAATTTCAGTTTGTGATGTTGGAAGACCGGAGACTCAAACCGTTGTAGGACCGTATTGTCTATGAGTCCTGAATCGGTAAAGCAATTAGTGTCACTGTCATCTGCTCGTAGATTGTTCTGTCAAACGTCAAGTGCGTCTAGAGAAAGAAGTTCAGGACCCGTAGATTTTTTCTCCATCTCATAGTATTTGCTTTGAAGGAGTATGTCGATGGTAACGACTGCCATGATATTATTTGGCAAGAGACTTATCCACTTCAATTTCTCTAAAAAATGGGTTGATGAGGGAACAGTTGTCTCCGAATCAGCGGTCACAAATTCGAGACACCGGAACAGGTATTTTACCAGTCCGTACGTAAGAGTACTTTTTAGGGACACGAGGCGTCGGAGAGGAACGACCTCCTTGTGCACTTTCAGGAGGCCATAGAAGCTGGTCAAGGCCGTTTATGTGCTCTCGCCGTTTGTTGTTCCCACGGTGTTATTGCACCCGAGTTCCCTGGTGCCAACAAGGTCGAATTGATTTCGCTTATCAATCTTTTGTTGGCAAACTCTTGTGCATACGCAACCTTTATCTGCTAATGCTCTCTGATTATGTACGCAACGAATCAGCGCACAATTAATACATTTATCAATTTTTCTGTATGTTTAAATTTTACGGCAAAACCCTGTGATCACAAGCTGTTTCTGCTAGTTGTGTCTGAGTATGTCTTTTATGGCAAATCTTCGACGGATTTCGAAACGTTAAGCAAATAATTATGATGTCTTAGCGGTCGGGTCGTCTTTTTATTCTCACAAATATTCCAGTTTCATCAGTTTTGCATGTTTTAAATTGTATCACCTGTGCTTTAACTGCATAACGTGAATACAAACACTTTAAAAAAGGAATTTCTTGGAACGTTGGCAAAATCTTCCAACGAAGCCATTTTTTACGTTCATAGGCTCTGTTGTCTTTCAAGAATAAAAATTCACGGCCAACTAACCAATCCTTTTTATTGAAGTATTTTTAGGAACATTGCCAAACGTTTATACAAAATTTTCATATTAAGCAGCGTTTACTAAATAAATGAGTGCTGAACACATTAGAAATACGTTGGCAGTTTGTGATAACTTCCAGCCTATATGTGTTTATTAATAGGGCGTTACCCGCATACACAACATTAAGTTCAATAAAACTTAATTGTCTGTATTATCAAGGGAATAATTTCAGAAATTACTAAGCGTATGACAAGGAGTTAATTGACCGGGACATTACTTTAAGAGACAAACGTGCGATTTCAATGAGCATTTGAGTCAAATACAATCGACTTATGTGGACTATTCACCCAATGGTTACCCTACAAACACGCACTAGTAGAAGTTATAAAATTTATATATAGGCAGACAAAAATTCCCGAGAAAATGGCCACATTTGCCTTAATATGCGTGTAAGATAGAGATATGCGCTCATTGAGCAAGGGTAGGGGAAATGCATGTCCCAGAGCGCCCTTGATTCCAGTGAAGAGCCCTCTCAAGGCAATCACTTAACAACACGTAGAATATAATTAAGAGGCATCGACAAAAGCACTGGACCCCACATGACCATTTCCTACTTATAAGTCATCATCAGCCAGTCATACCCAATCACAAGTTTGGACCAACCAAGATTAAACGCTCGATAAAAAAGAATATCGAAGCTTTATCTTGCAGCTTATGAAGCCAGAATAGTATGTAAGTTTCTCCGGATAAAAAGGACTTAAGGCAAACTGTATTAACTTATTTTTCTACCATTATCATCAACAGCGGTATCGCTTAACAGTATATGTTTAAAAGTGAGCCAGTTTATTAAAAATGATTGTACCAGAGCTCAATTATTGTAAAGGTAACGTTCGATGGTTTTTGGACTTTTCACATTGTAACTACCGAAGATGGTTTTGACTAAAATTGTGGGCAACGAAAGCTTCAAATATTACTTCACAAAAACGTGTTCCTGAGAGACTATGTAGATTTGTGGAATGGTTAATCCATCTTCAGAAGATTTTCCGAATAAAATTCAGAAGATGAATTGGCGAACATATGTTTGTTTTCGATAATTCTTATCAGGCCTTTACATTTATAGGAAAAGGTCAACTTAAGGGTGTTAACATTTCCATTCTAGCGCATCTGGTATACTCTGACCATCGCGTGGATGCCAAAGAGGCCTTCCGAGTTATCTACAAGGAACCTTCAAGCTACTCAAAATTTCTTGGACAGCGTCTCTTGGCTACGGCAGAAGCGCCCGCAATCAGGCTACACCGACCCATCCTTTGCGCCCAAAAGAATATCGTCGCGGCACCACAGTTGCCATGGTCAAAAGCTGCTAATCAAACAGCCAGCGGCTTAACATCTCAACCGACTACCAGCTCCCACTTACGCGGATCAAATGTTGACCCCGTTTTGACCCCCCATGCTCCCTCCCCTGACAACCGTCCTTCCTTTTTCTACTAACCCGCATAGTCCATTTACTTAATCACCCTATAAATGTAAAGGCCTAATTAGAATTATCGAAAACAAACGTATGTTCGCCAATTCATCTTCTGAATTTTTCAATGGGAATTTTCGCAAATTTAAGACAATCTGAATAAAATTGCATATTGCTTTTGGTTCGTTGGAACAACTTTGCGTTAATAACTCATGCATGACAATAGCAATCTGACAAAAAGCATGAGCAGAACTACCGGGGATTTGCGCTTCAGTAAGCATGTGCAGTAGGCGTTAGCTGATAATTCCGCATAAGAGAAAAGTAAGCTTTTTTCTCACCACTGTAAACCATGAACAGAATTCTATGCTCTGAAGACAAACTTCGCAAGAATACATCTTGTAGTTTGCTTCACGACAGCCAACATTTTCCCCACTTTACGCGTAACCAAATTGAAAGTATAAATTGTGGATAACAAGCCTAACACTCCTTGCTAAGAAAGGACAAAAATGACCATTTTACGATTAAAAAAGGTATAAAACATATTACTTTTTCTTATTAAAACGTGAAAGAATAATTCAGTGTACGAAACCTTAAACCTCATTGAATACTTACATATATGCCAAAGAAAAGTATTGCTTCTTGAAATGTCAACAGCGTAGGAATAAGTCGTAAATATACGAGGTTGATATAAAATATATCTTGAACTGTTTCACTTCCAAAAAAAATTAAGAAAAGTCTATGGGAATTTTCATATGATCTGTTTGATTGATGTTTCCAGTCTATTCTTGCTTAAAACAAAACTGAATATCTTTTTCAGGTAAAACACAAGCACGTACACATTTATTATGAGCTTTTTTCGAGATTTTCGCCTAAAATTATCAAACAAATAAAACAAAAACGTTTATCTGCATTCTTAGTTAAAGTTTTCAAAACACAAATTGCATCGTATATCTTTGTTTAAAATTAAATAAATACAGATTTTACACCAATGGGTTGTTAACCAAAATGTCTTTGCTATTTACGCAGAGCTGTAACATTACGCATACGCATATAAGTATTTAACTGACACAGTTGATGTCAAACTAAGTCATAAAGCATTAGAGTTGTTCAAAGACATCTCTTATCAATCTTTTCACAGCAATCACCCGCAAAAATACGGTTCGTGATATGTGATAAGAATAAAGTTCAGCTTATGCAAAAAACTGCCATGCAATAGTACGTTTATAAAGCGAAACTATCCTTTGCGTACAGCTCAATGAGTTCCTATTCTTTTACGGGGACTGACAAAATGTGTTCTATGTGTAAAATACCAATGAAGCACGATGTGATTTTAGTTGGAAACTTTGTACAAAGTCCGCCAAACATATATCTGTTTTTTTAAACAGTAGATTACCTAATTTAGGCAAAATACTGAATGTTGTAAAGGTTAAATAATGTTTTTTTAATTTTAAGGAGTTAATATGAATATAAAAGAAGTTAAAACTTAAAGAAAATCTAAAAATTAATGTCAGAATTTAAGATATGTGAAAAGAAATGCTTCACATTCCGGTAATAAACTAAATGAAAAAATAAATGGATATATTATTGTCAGGTGACATGATTAAAATACTATTTTTTCAACCTTGAAGTTATTTTCTTTCAAAAGATCACTTAGCAAACATAGGCGTGCTCTGGATAAATTCTTATTACACAAGTAATAAACTAAATGAAAAAAGAAATGGAGATATTATTGTCAGGTGACATGATTAAAATACTATTTTTTTCAACCTTGAAGTTATTTTCTTTCAGAAGACCACTTAGCAAACATAGGCGTGCTCTGGATAAATTCTTATCACACTTGTACATGCGTATCGGAATAGGGTAGAAGTTAAAACAGGCCGCCAGTAATGTTCGTATTTCCATGCAGATGCGCTCGCTCGGAAAAGACTTTTACTGGTCTGATATTTCACAGTTCGTCGCAAATTCTTACTCAAAGCCAGAAGCTGCTTTTTCTGCTAACGTCTCTGATGTAGAATAAACGGTGGATGTCGAAACATCAGACGATCGATCCCGACGATCGAATATTATTCTTCTTAATTACTTCCTGGACATGGCATGCTCGCTTTTTGTGACAATTGTTTGGGCGCGATGCATCCCGATCTGCCCGTCCATTGAACATCTTTACCCTTCCTTAGGCCTCAACCTTTGCGCAGCACCAGTTTCTGCAAGGGTGATTTTATACTAACGTGTTGCTTAAGTGTGTACCACACAAAGCCTCAGTGAATATGGAGGGGGCGAGCCCCGCTATGTTTCAACACGACAAAACAATGATGCCCTTGTCCCTTCAAGATTTTTACGTGAGGCTGCTTAAATACCGTCGGATAATGGGCCAAGTAGAGACCAGATGCTGTGAGATTATGGACGAAGAGAGCACAATACTGTTTTAGAAGACAGTGACTGAACGAGCCGGTGAAAAGCAAGCGATTTCGGAAGCAGCCATGGAGAAAAACCAAATCTGTCAGGCAGTACTTGGTTAAATGCCTTTCCTTCTCGCTCACAAGTAATAACAAGATCAACGTTTGTACTGCAATAGGGCAAGACTTACATATGCATAGCTAATCGGCCCTGAATATCGATAGCGATGGTTGCTGCGAGTTGATCACGTGGAATCTGCAAAAGCATTGTGAGAACGCTGTTCAAAATAATTCAGACTCATTGCAGTAATCTGGAAGCCCCACCAACCCGCGACCAGGTTATGCGAAATGGTTGTCCTAAGGACTTCATAAGCAGACGCCTACGTGCTCGCCCTCCGAGGACCCAGAGAGAACGACCCCCTACGATTTGTCAGGTGCTGTCAACTATCAAGGATGTGTAACAAGCGACCGAGTACATTTCCGCGGGACTAGGCGTCGAAATCGCACACCATCCCAAGACTTCAACCCGCAGCCAGATCGTGAGAATCAAAGATCGATTAAATGCCAGTGACATGTAACATTTTAACCTGTCCTAGACATTACATGGAACATATTGGACGCATGCTGGGTTCGCGCATACACGAACATAAGCTGGCTGTTCGACGGTGTGGCACATTCTCCCAAGTGAGGGCACACATCTACGAGACTAGCCACTAGTACAACTTCGCAGCTGCGAGGATAATTGCCCATTTCGGCAGCAAGGTAAGGCGAGAACTACCTGAAGCCTGGTCCTTGGATGACAACTCAGTTAACTTATGTACCGAACTGGCACCCGCATATTTTGTCCTGCGCATATATCTCCAGAGTCAGGGCAGAGATGGTTAATTGGTGATCTCCCTTCTCTCCCTCCGTTCATTAGACAGCTAATTGGCACCTTTCCTTCATAAAGTTTGCTGGTTTTGGTTGACAATTGTATCTCTGACGATGGACTACCGCACGAGCTCGAAAGTTTAGACTGATAAAACTATGGTTCCGTTGACCGACACAATACTAAGTTTCTTTTTCCAGTGATCTGCTGATACAAACCATGAGGTGATTTCGTAGCCACGACCATTGAAAGGCAGCAATGGCAAATGATCATCTTTGTTCTACAAAATATGTTTTGGAAGAGTAGCTGACTATAAGTAATGGTTTCTTTGAACATGCTGAAATCGCTAGCAGTCGATGGCACATACGAGTCCTTGTTCGTCAGTTATTGTTTTCGCTCTTTAGACTAGTCTACCTCATTGGTGATGATCAGCTAGCGTCCCATTTGCGAAGCTTGTGTGATAATACACCTCCTCCTCTCGGAAGGTCGCGAAGTAGTTGTTCAAAAATCTCCATCCGGGAAGTAGACATTAAAATTTATCGCGCTGACCTGGTGGATGTAATGCAGTCTTCTTTTCGCGCATCTCCTGCACTTATGTTTTTGTCGCAGGACTAAGAGGTGATGATAGGTTCTAGTCATAACGATTAACATCGGGGAATGCCGAGGAAAGCTTAAACGTGAACATCCCATCTATGACAGATCGACCATTTTTTGCCTTTTAAGCCGTCATCGTCAAGTAATTCTCAGACCCAAGTGGCGCCAAACTGACGATCCTCGAAATCGTGACCCTTGTTGATCAGAGTCGAACGCCCTAACCATCGACCGTTGAGCTCATTGTCATGCCGGTCGGGTGAAGGTTGATCAACAAACAAATGCCAATATCTGAGGTTTGCGACAATCAAAATTCCGGGGAGCAAGATATGACCTATGAATGTCAATATTCTTGAACTTAAACCCACATGACAACGAATTTTTCACTCAACACATAGGGCGTTTGACGCTGATCAAAGAAGTTACAAGACTGAGTTTCGGGTGGGACGCCACTTGGGTATAGGTGTGACTAGCTGACGACGGCAGAAATGTATTAAAAGCTTTGCGTTCCAGGTTTCTGTGTGGATAATATAGAAGACGTGCTGAGCACCGCACCAGTTGATTTATTGTCCTTAACTTTCGAGCTCTTACAGAAGTCCATATTCAGACGTGACCTCTGCCCTCTAACGGCAGAGATGCCCATTCCGGGTATCAGTACCTTTCTATAAATGTTCTATGCTCCTAAGTTTGACAGAACTTAACCTTTTATTTTTATGTTATATGTTATTGGAGAACCCTTAAATGAGAAAAAAAAGTTTAAAACATAGGCTTTTCAGAAATGGAAGATTTAGTCACAAGTTGCTCAAATGCCAGCAAAGCCAAGTTAAACAAAATCGCGATTATTTTCACAGACATGAAGAGAGTTCATTTTTAAAATTTATTTTTTGCCCGTTTATGAAGTTTTCTGCCAAATTATAAAGAAATAACGTTTTGAACATATTGCGAATTACTGCATTAACTAGTTGGGACTTGGAAAAGTAAAATGAAGTCATCTTAGATGTAAGTGATGTAAAAGTTTAATTTTTGTACACTATAGTTTCCGCTGGTACATGATTCATAAACGCGAAAAACAGAGGTATAATAATTATATCAGCATCCTAGTATATATTCGGCCACACGTTTTTTGCATTCGCAAACATAGATAAGATCCTAAAAGTAATCCACTATGGTGAAAAATAATCCAATGAAAAGGCAAAAATGAGTTCTTCTATTTTCAGCCAAATTGCCTTATTTATCTTCATGTAGATTATAAAAAAGGTAACTTGCACAGTTATGCGTCAGCTGGGTGGTTATTTGTTCTGATCTTTGAAGAAGGAACATATTGTACAAAGTATTTCTATTTATCTTAAGATAAACAACGTTATAATGGGCTATGCATCTGAGAAAACCTTCATCTATCCCACTAAAAGCCTGCCAGTTAACCGGACAAAGGATGATCTACCTTCGCATGCTATCCAAATTGTTCTCTATGAATTCACGGGCACTTGTCTGTGCAAATATATTGGCCGTACGCAAAAGCAATGGCCTACCAGGACCGCTCAAAATTTGCCTAGTTGGCTTTTGAAACGACAAACCAAAGTGTCACGGTACTCAATTACAAAGCACTTGGCAGACAGTAGTCACTTTGTCACTTACCATACTAACAGCCTAGGTACTTACTAAAAGGCCCAGACACCTGTTTCGTGGTCACTTTTTCGATCTCCACCCAACACACAACACTTTATGCCACAAGTAATCAACCTTTTAGTCTTATTAATTTTCATCCCTACTTTTCTTTTCCAACGTAAAATGTAACATTTTTATTGACCATTCGCCGCGTTAAAAATGACCTTGCTATTATTTATTCTGTGAAAATGCAAGCTGCTGTGTTCTCCAGATGTGAGCTTATTCGTGCAAAGAGAGGAAGCAGTTGGCAAGCTCTCCCCAAATTTATTGGTACAAATAAATTCCGCTATTTTCGCTTGCTTTAAATATTGAAACATTGTTTCCCTGGAAAAAATTTGCACAAAGTAAAGGCAACGAGGTTTAGAGAGTTTGTTGAAACGATAAAATATTTAAAACTCTTATCCAATTACTTTCGCACATTAAAATTCAGAAGCAACTGAGTGCATCACTGGCGGTCTAGCCGTTGGCATTGCACACAGGCCCAAATCTACCATGTGTAGCAGGGTGGTGAAAATAAACGACCAGCTTACGCAGAATGAGCAATCTGGGGAAGTTTATAGAATCCCATGTCCAAACTGTCCCTGTTATTACAGAGGCAAAACTGAGCACATGCTCGGATCGCGCATGCATGAACACAAGTTGGCCGTGCGACGAAGCGACAACTTATTACAAGTTGCAGTTCACACCTTCGAAACACACCATGAGTTCAACTTCGCTGCCGTCCAGGTACTCACACGCAGGAAATATTACAAGTCGATAAGTTGTTGAAGTCTGGTCTACGGACGAGAATTCTATCAACAGATATGTTGAATTTGCGCCGATATAAAGAGCCTTGCACTCTTACAAACGATCACAGTCAGACGTCCGTCATAATTACTTGACCCCATATCTTCCATAATCGCCCCATTTGCGGTGCGGATGAGGCCATTAGGTGACCAAATCTAACAGTCATCGATTTTTTACACATTAAAATTTTAGCTGTTTGTTTGCAGGCTTTAAAAAGCCACTCTCTTGTTGCTGCTTCCCATCATTTACGATGGAGTCTAAAAGCGCAGAATGAAAAACAAATCGTTCCGGTTTATTATATCTGTCTTCTTTACCGATGCAAATACCGGAAATGCGAACTTCCTATTTCATTCGTCATAGAATATACTGTAATACGTCAATAAAGCATACCAAATTTGTCTCCTTTTCCTTGTTCTTATATGCTAGCTTAGTCAACTTGCTTCTTTTACACATTTGCAGCCCATCGAAAGTCCTATTTGCAGGTCCATCAAGAAAATAAAGCGCCCATATGTAACTGTATCCCAGGAATGCAGAAACGTTGACAGCTGACAGTCACTTCGCCTTCTCCGTTTCTAAAAAGCTCTTTCTTTAAAAAAGTTAACTATTATTCTGACAATAAGGGTCATTTTAAATTCTGCGTATCTCTCTGTGGCCAGAGCTCTGCAGAAAAATCAGTTTTATTTCGCTAACTTGCATTTACTTGACGTTCGGTAACGCAAAATTAAATGTTGCGTTCCCTGCAAAGATGCAGTCCAAACCTTTTTATGGTTTTAAGTGGCCTTACTTTTATAATAAACTACAAATATATAAGACGTTTTAATCTGCAGCGTTTGATATTGTAAACAATTCCAAGAATATCAAGAACTGTTGGATTTTTGCATAAGTTGCCCTTAATACACAGACTTGAACTTAACTCCTTTGAGCAAACAGGACTCTAAGTTTCAAGTCAATTCAACGAACAAAATCAACAACCCCAAGTGCATGTTTAACTTCTCCTTAACTGCCCGTTTCAGTTGTTGACGTGTTCGGTAATTTACTGCATGGGTACCCTTCTTCATGAGAAGTCACCAATGTCGCCGAACAGAGTTCGCTCCATTTTAACAAACAAACCAATTAAGGTAGCTTTCGGTTGTATTTACATTACTTCAACATGTAAGCACCATTTAGACTATATGAATAAAAATACCATTTCTTCAAAATTATTTTGTACATTTGCATGTTTGAACGGCCTACTCTCCTAGTTTAAGTAATAATTTAAAATCGCATGATGTGATCGCCGCAATTTGTTTGTTTTGCAAGCTGCAATTGAACAGTCTTAGTAACATAAACGTGTTATAAAGGAGTATCAGTAACACATTAATGGGGATTTCACAGCGCTTGGAATTTCAGATTGCATTTAAGCCCCCCCTCGCCCACAAATATTTGTTCTTACGGGAGTCGTGTTCGTGTCTGATACAAGGGGCTCCAATTATCTTATAATCTTATAATTGCAATCTATGTGTTATCACATGTGACAGTCGGCGTCGAGAGCTCTGAGGGTTCAACCTACCCCCCTCTCCAACCACAGTGCTTAAATGTCACAAATCCTGTTATGACTGTTACGCTTAGATTAATTCTTTAGAACCAGATTTAGATTTTATCTCCACTTCAACGCATCTATATGAACGAGGGAGCCAGATAGATGCCAGCAGCACTGACGTTATAAGGCAGATGACTAATTAACAACCAAACTCACCTCAGTGCTCTGCCGTGTATGGTCTAAATGTATCTCAGTAATGTTGCAACGAGTGGGAACAGCTTTGCTTAAGACGGAGTTGATGTAGCTCAGATGAGATAATGCTGCTCAGTCAGCAATCCCAAACACCTGATGCCTCACGCATGCAGCATCGTTTTCAAAATATTTTTAGAGCACTGACTGCAGTGATACCACATACATGCCTATCTGGCTGCAAGGGAAAATGTCGCGTTGCGTGTATATGCCATGTCTTAGGCATGGGAATACCCTTCGTAAACATGTACTCGGCAGAAAATGTCGCCATACTCTGTCCGTTTGGCGAAAACGTGCCTGTTAATATGTCGATCTCTGTATTAACTTCTGCGCAAAGACGGCAAAGACAAAACAGACTACAATGACCATTTCTGGCTTTTTATCCGTCGACAGCCAGTCATTTCCAGATTTAAGTGGCGTCCCACCCGACCCTCGAACTCGAGACATTTTTTCAGAGTCAAATGCCTTTACTAGTGCGCCATGAGCTCGTTTTCTAACCGGTTAAGGTTAAGGGATATGGTCACTTGTTAAAGAACGTTCACCTGACCGCTACTGGAACCCACCTGTCCAGCTCTGCCTTGGTTAGAGCCTTCGATGCTTGGCAAAACGATCGCGAGTTAGAGGCTTGGATGGTTCACTACTTTAATCAGGATATGACTGGCTGTCGATGGCTAATAGGCCAGAAATGGTCACTTTAGTCTCCTTTGTCTTTGGCAGCAATGTTATCTGCCTATTACCACCCGCTTTTAATGCCGCCAGGGCCTCTGTCGAGGACAAATGCAGAACGAAACAAATAATTTTCGTCAGCGGTAAGGTGAAAATTCATCATCGGATGCTTTCAATGGTACAGAGGATCAGACTGAGTAGACGCCCTTAATCGTGGCTAGTCACCTAGAAGTGAATGGGCTTGTGGACTCGGATGATGTGGTGAAATTAACAGAACAGACTTTCTCCGTAGACGTAATGAAAAAAACATATTTACAACCTTTTAATAAAACATATCACATTCGCTTGTAGCCTAAACGCTTTCCGTTAGCAATTCCACTTTTACAGTATGGCGAGTGCTGCATAAAACATGCATACGTTTGTAAAAGTCTGATTATTACTCACATACTGGAGTGGGTACATTTGCGAAAACTTAGAAATAATGAGCAGCACTAAAAATCGAAGAGTATTTAGCGTTTTGAAAATAAATAAATATTTCCCGATTATACCCAGGTTCCCGAGGCATAAAAAATTCCTACATATTTGGGCAATGAATTTAAATATTTTGTCAGTTTAAAGTGAAATGTAACCAATATCTTTATATTTATATGAATTTTCCTTAGTCAAAATATTTTGTACATATTATCATTTATTGAATATTGGCGAAAAAATCTGGCATCATTTCGACCGTTTTTAGTGTCTTCATTTATAAATTGATGAAAAATGCTTTTTTACGTTCACATCAAGACCTGCGAAATAAGATAAACATAAACACTTTTTTACCGAAAAATTATTCCATTGATATTAGTTCTTATGAAGATGGGCATGCGGATGCTATTTGAAAATGCTTCAAAACAGCAAAGTGCACACTCGAGGTAAAATAACGTCTGCATGATAACTCGGATATTTTGATGCTTAAGGTTAATACATGAACTTCCCATCATAGATTAATTCCCTTAAAAGTGCTTCATTAAGATATATAGCCGACTGACTGTTGTGTATATTAACTATTGTCAAGGTAACGTCACAATAAAAATTGGAGACTTTCGGAAGTTAATTTTAGTATACCTGAAGAAGTACAAACTTATTTCACTGGACATGAAATAACTTACTTTTCTCTTAATAGACAATTATTTTTCTGCTTAAATGGATTAATTCTACGACCTGTTATAAGCTTGCGAATGCAAAAGAGACTGGCCATCTCTATGGGCACATTTTGAAACACTTATTATTTTTCTGTCTGTTCGCTTTCCCAATAACACATGAGCGAAACGTGTCGTTTCGCCCTGATTTGAATTTAATTAGGCTTTCTTTTTTATCCCCTTCACGGTAACATATATGGCAGAGTTTGTTTATGCGCCAAAAGTTATCGGTGGAGTAAAACAATTTTGTAAAATAACCTTTTTACTACACTTTGTGACAAAACGTTTACCAGAAGAGCTAAAAATATTTTTTAAGCTTAAATGTTGCCTCATTTCTAAAAATACATACAATTTCTTAAAATTGGCTTCAGTTCCATTTAAGCAACTTTGAAAGACATTTTTTTATTTCTAGAAGGGATAACTTTTACACTTTCTTTAATAATTCTGGAATTATTCTATAGCAAAATGCATATAAATAAAAATGTTGGGTCTGTCGTGCCATTCAGCATAGGAAATTTGTTCGATCTAAACTTTATCATAATAAAGTCAAAAATTAATGCCTATTTTGCTCCATAACTTTAACTAAGGGACCAGTTTTCCAAACTACAGCCTTTCTTATAATAAATTCCACTCAATTTATCGAAAAAACGTGTCAAAATATGTGCTCAACTATTAATTTTATTTTTCTCCACAAAGTGTTACAAAGAAACTATCGATGGTGCTTATTTGCCCACATACGCTGTTTCAATGACTGTTTTTTGGAGGGTCCTGCATTTTTCTATTATCAAGTAATTAGAGTTTTAATCAATTTTAACTGCGAAAGCATATGCGTGGTTACTGATCACATATTTACACCATTTGGCTCGATTGGTTTTGCCATGATGTTGAGCTGAAGTTATATCCGCCATAACCCCGGGTATAAACATCGCTGAAAATATGGAATGCAAAGTTACCCTGATGTAGCATATTAATCCTTTCGCTTTTATTATACTATAAATAAGGTTAATTTGCATGTCCTTGGTGAATCCATAAATGATATTGTGTCCTTTGCTCACGAAAGCTGCTACGTGAATGGCTACCGATTTGTCTGCTAAGATTTATTAAAAAGCTACAGCAAATTACTAAACTGGTAAAATCCGAGTACCTTAAAGAAAATCCTTGGTACGTTAAAATAGGACAATCTGCGTTCCAAAAATTATAAGCACATAAAACGTCCCAATAAAACAGTTCAAATATTTTGCCTCATGAATTTCTATTATGTGATACAGAAAACAGTTTTTTGAATAACATAAAACGTTGAAAATAGGTAAATGAGACCTATTAAGAAAACGTTACTTTTGAATATAGAGATAAGCTCTTAATGCAAAAACTCTGAGTAAATGGAGCAGCACAAGTAGAACTTTGTTTGAAAAAAAATCATTTTGTGAAATTTTTGGACACATGTCTTGATGCATTACGTGGAATACAAAGTAGGTTTGTTACCGTACAGCCCAAAATTTTAGCTTTTAATAGATGATGACTTCCCAAATTATTCCATTTATTTCTTTGTTTCTACATCGTTCGAGACGCGCTGGACTTTGCCAACATTATATTCACTTGTTTACACCGATAAGGTTATCAATGTTTAGTTCTTTGAATTCTGCAAGCAAATTTCAGGATGAAAATTATTTTGATCAGTGAGCGAACATCTGGACAGGTTATTTTGAAAAACTTAGTGCACCTAATAATAAGAAGGGCTTTGGTTTGGAAAACTGCCCTCTTAAAGTTATTGGGAGAAAAAGGCCGCTACTTTTGCTAAATCAAATCCGTATGCTATAAAAAAAGAATGGACAAAACTTTCTTCTCATATACATTGTGCTGTGGAAGAATTCCATAATTGGTAAAAAAAAGGGATTAATAATCCCTTTGTACATTGGAAAATTTTGTGCAAAGTTGATCAGATTGAATTGAAGGGAAATTCAAGGAATCATAGAAACAAGGAATCAGACACAAGCAGCAATGGAAGTTAAAAAATATGTTTAGCTATTCAGTTAAGTTTTTGTGCAAAAAATGCAGTAAAAAACTGTTCTTGGTAGACAATATTTTTATCGCAGAGCTAACCATGCGTTTAAACAAAGTTACTCAATGTTACTTTGGAGACAGTGAAAGGCATGCCTATTTGAATGTAATTCATGTAGACATATAGTTTTTTGTAAGCAATGCGTTCCACGTAAGCGTTATTTAGAAAGGGACTAGGCAGGAAAATAACAGGTTTTTCAAAAAAATGGTCATAAAGGTGGCCTATTTTTTGCATTTGCACGTTTATTTCTGATCTTGTTATAAATGTCCGTACGTAAAAATTAATCCGTTATAAAGAAAAAGGGATAGTCTTTGATCTCCAGTCAAATTTAATCGCTTTCTTTTAGAAAATTTCGAGAAATTGTTAAATGTCACCAAATTCCCAGTGAGATTTTCTTGGAAAAGGTAAATATACGCAGACCTTTTCAGCTTATATCCAATTAAGGCAGTTTTTAAAGTGGTTACTTATTATGGAAACGTTTTATTTATTTTTGCAATAACAATATGCGTGGTGTATAGCAAACGTGTTGTACGCTCGAAAATGTGGTTTGCTGTTTTTAAGGCTTTTTCAAATTTGACCAACATAGCCATCTGCGTCAAAAATAATATCCACAAGCTCTTTTTTCGGTAAATGCTGTTTAGTTATATCTTATTTAAAAGAGTTTTATGCAAACGTCAAACAAAAGGACAATAAGTAAAGTAATCCATGAATTCACCAAAAAATACCGAAATAACGAGAGAATTTATTTAATGATATTAAATAACTACGAAAGTAATCATTCTCAAATATACAAAATATTTTGACTCAAGGCAAGTTCTGTTTGCATAGAGAAACTTGTGGCTTTAACTTTTATACTTAATAAACTATTTTAATTTTTTTGTTGTAATATATAGCTATTTTTGACGTTTTCACAAGCTTAACAAACACTTAGTACTTCTTAACGTTCTTTTAAGTACTTAATATGCCCAATGCTGATCATTATTACTTAAAAGTTTTTGTAAATGCGTTTTAGCTCATATGAGAGAAATAATCAAATATTTAAAAATTTAGGAAACTTGATGGCAGCACTCACAGAGCTGCAGAAAGTTATTATATATGCTCAGGTGTGAACATGCCCATTTGTGACTAACATCTTTAAATCCCTTAATAATATGCAATCATAAACATACAATCTTGTTTACATTGGGAAAAATTTCCGTCCGTCTTATTGATTCGTTATTATTTTGAAAGTTTCAATGCATCAAGAATCAGATTGCTCTACAAATTCTGTTAAACACTTTTAACATTTTCAGTGTTTAAATTCGCTTCTACTTGTCAACCTATATTGTTCTACCCGTTTACCAAAAACTTAAAAATAAAAAATTGCTTAAAAGGCATTACCTACATAACGAGTTTCATTTTAATGTTCCTCATTCTGCAGCTTTCTGTTTGGATCGTGGTTATAGAATCAACAAGCATGTCAAATCACTGCTGAGAAAAATGACTGCCTACAACAAAATACGCAAATGAAATCACCTATGATGAATTTTATTAAAAAAACTTTAACTGTCAAGTTAACTCTTCAAAAAACGCTTTTATTTGATATTTCGACATTGAATATCTGTGTACTTTACCTCATTTTGACGATGAAGTTTAGGTCAAAATGGGAAATTTGACCACTTTTTTGGACTTCTTTAAATAATATGTGATAAATACTCTGCTTTAATTGAAACAACTTACTTTTCTTTGTAAATCGGACCAGATTTCAGTACGTTTTTTTTGCTTAAGTCAACCATGATTTGAATTCACATGCACAACAGAGTGATCTAATATATTCTTATACATCTTTAAACGTGAAAATATTTGCCTATTCCGTTCTAAGTTTTCATATTCATTGACGTGATACATTGGACAGGATTCATAAACAGTTTTACAGAGAAAACTTATGATATTTCGTGACAATTCATGCCCAGCCGAATAACCTCAGTAATTTTGGCGTAGTAAAACAAATTTTGCTTTCCTATGTTCAGTATTTCTTTTAGGAGCACGCAACGTAACAGATGTGTAAGGAAATATTTTGATATCCTTCTTCATATTTGTTTTTCCGACAATAGGCTGTAATGCCTTCAAACTTGTTACTTAATTTCGTTGACGCAAAACAAATTTTTCTGTTTTGTAAGCACATAATTAAGAATTCGTGCTCTTTATGAATGTTTTTTATGGAACAATATAAGAAACGACTTCTTTATTGCAGCGTTTGATAATGAACTGAATTCCTTGGATATCAAAAAACTGGATTTTGCTCCTTTTTGGCCTTTGGTTCCTCCCAGTATACTGATCTGAACGGAATTTATTTTTAATCAACAGCATTTTATGCCTCAAATCAACCCAATGAACGCAATAAACGACTTCAAATGTTTGTTACATCCTCTACTCAAATGTCTACCTTAATATTTCATCAGATATAAAATGTACTGTAAGTCTTTAGGCTATCAGACACCCTCAGATTTGGGAAACATTTAACTACTATACGTTTTACCTTACAATACGTTTACACGGCACTTAACCGATCTTTTGATAAAACTATTATTTTCAAAGACATGGCCGAACTTCAGTTCAGGTCTAAGGCAGTGCTATTGAGTGCCTTTAAAATTCTCTAACTTAACTATCTAGTTGGGTGAATTTATGCCACTCAAATAAGTAACGTTACTCAACTAGGGATTACAGTAGGGTGTTCAGGAATGGCATTAAACTAAGGCAGTTGAGGGATTAATTGTTGAACTACACTTCCTGCAAATATTCATCTTGTCCCTTTAAATGTAGGCACGCATGCATGTTTTACAACACAGCGTAATTTTTTCTAGAAAATTGTTACTCTCAATATATTTGTACATTGTATATGTCTAAACTTTCCTATGATCACACACTTCGACATGTGAAAGATGCTCCTTACGCGGGAACCTACAGTTGATTGCCTACTCAAAAGCTGCGCTTTCTAACATATTAAATCAGTAAAATAAACAAGCCGATAAAGGGAAGAAATATTATGGTTTATCACATGATAAAAAATAGCTCAGAAAAGTAATCCGTTTTATAAAAACGGAAAATTCTGAAAAATTAGCTTATCTGCGTAACGAAGTAAACATTGGTTTTAAGCGTAACGAAAGTGTTTTTATGCAAAAAGAAGAAACTTTAAACACCATAAGCGGATTATAATTTGTTTTTCATTGCAGCTGAAAATTATGTAGCTTCAAACTGTTCCTTAAATGCTGGTTATTACTTTACCAATTTCAGTGTCTTCAGGCATTTGCCCATAAATGCAGACTCTACCCTATTTGTTTATCAAAAAATTCGAAATGTATTCTTATCTAAAAAACACCATAAATAGAGGGATTTGGATATTTTTTTGTTACGCACCTCTCCAAATGTGCCATGGTTTTAGAAGTACCCAAACACATCCACTTATTGCTGAAAAAGCATCCACAAGAAAAGTCGCCAATTAATTTTCCTATGCTTTATTTCTTTGAAAATTTATCTCAGGAGGTGAATTTTTAAGAAGCGCATGTATTATGATAAAATTGTCTACGTACTTTAACGTTTCCGAAGATAAGTTCAAAATAATAATGGAAAAGTCTGGCCCGTTTTTTAAAATTCCTAAAAGTTATGGAAATAGGACCTGTTGAAAATGAAATAAATCATTTTTTGTGTTTACTGCAGCATTCTTTGGTGTATTTGTTTACTTTTCGCTCCATCCTTACATTGCAAATGCCTGTTTCTTTTCAAATTTGCGTTTTCATCTAGATTCGTATATGGACAGAAAGTTCTGCGGTAATCGCACACAAAGTGACAAAGAAAAATAATGGTATGTTGCGGAGTTAATATCAAGACATCATTATGGTCCTTATTTGCAGTGTAATCAAACACATTGCAGCTGTACAAGTTTATTACTTACGTTCATGGCACAAAACTTATCATGGTTGCCAAATCCGTTTTCTTATAATTAAGCTCCCTCGGGTTTTCGCAAAACAATTTCGTTTGCCGTTCCTGATTTTCATAAAGAGTAAAAGAAATTTTCTGTCATTTACAAATATTGAATTCATTGTTATCTGGATTTTAATAAAGTTCTTTTATAGTATGAAACACACACAAAATGAGTTTCTTGTTTGCAGTGTTTACTCACATAGGAAAATCTTTGGATATCAAGAAACTTTGTATCAGGTCAAATAGGGCACCTATTTTCCTTTGATATAATCATCCATGAGAGAATTCTTGCAAGAAATCGCGTAAACTGGAGCTTTGCTAGTACGAAGCTTGATAAGCACACAGCTTGTCGTTGCGTTTTAAAATCTTACGTTATAACATTGCATTTCGTTTGTCCTGCTGTTGTCTGGAAATAATGCTTTGTTTCTTACTTGAGCGGACTGAAACTGTTTACTGTTATGGCAATTGTTGAGCTCTTACATTGGAGATTACCTCGGTTTAAATTTAAAGATGCCCACAGTTAGCACCAAGGGAGTCCTTATGATCATGCTAAAGAGGGGCAATAGATGCCTGTGTTGCATTTTCGCATTTATTATTTATTATTGCAAAATTATGTTCATTATTAATAAGGGTTGGCTACAACACAAAGAATTTAAAAGAGGCAAACGCATTTTCAAACGAAACAAACCACCAAATCCATGGAGTTATCAAGCGCTGAGTGCCGCCAAACGGAGTTCAAGGCATTCAGGGTTTCACAAGCTAGGGGAAAAATCCATGAATTTTCGAATCCTGTTAAATGCCGGTTGCTTATTTGGTGAGGCAATGATTTAATATTTATCAATCCTATGTATGTAAACGGATGTGATTTGTGTCGCAGCTCACATCCCTTACAGGCAGTAAAAAATTATTTGATCATGGTAAGACAATAGCAGGTTGGCGCAGCGTAAGCAACCTTTTTCATGGAGGTATCAGTGCGTGTTATGTCAACTTTTAACAAAAGTGAATACATGTAAGCGCTTCATAAATCTATTGAGGAAATTCAAGTACAGTATGGCGAATGCTACCAGCGAAATACTGGGAATCACTTACAAAAAAATATAAAGTACGGCAGCAATACTGATTATCATGTAGTATAATCACAAGTTGTTCCAGTCACACCAGGTTGCCGGTTCTGTAATAAATCTCTATCAATTGCCGACAAAAGGTCAATTCTGAACGAAAATGGCTGCTGAAGTGTCAAACATTTTTATCATTAATGTTGTCTGTCTTTAAAGATTCAAATATATCCTATAGAAAACCTGCACAACATTATTGTTTGTTGTATAAGTTTGGTAAAAAAATTTACCTTCGTTAAATTTAATACGTGAAGTAACGGAATGTTTATGTTTTAAAAACCTTCTAAATTTACAAATTATGTCGGAATGCATTTGGTTCTGTCATTTTTAATAGCCTACAAAATATTTTCTACGTCATACCATTTCCAAAAATGCCCCATTTGCCAAAATTAACGCATATTTCCCCTGATGAATTTAACCAAAAGAGCAGTTTTCCTCACTGAAAATTTTTGTAGGAAATAGTGTCACTTAATTGAGCAACAGAACGTTATCAAACTTGTGCTTAAGCACCAACTTCAATTTAGAAAATTACATTGTATGAACGTTTTGCCGTACTGTATTTTAACGCACATCTCTGAAGCTTCCCAATGGCTGTATGTCATGCGTGAAGCATCCACAACAGAAGTGACAAATTAATTTGCTCATGCTTAATTTTTTTTAAAAACTTATTTCAAGGGTGACTTTTGAAAAAGCGCATTCATTTTGACAAAAATTGCCTACGTACTTTGCCGTTTCAGAAGAGGAGGTCAAAATAACAATGAAAAAGTCTGGCTGGTTTTTAACTTCCCTGAAACTCATGGAAATAGGACCTGTTGTAAATGAAATAACTTATTTTTGTGCATACTGTAGCATTCTTTGGTGTATTTTTTTACTTTTGGCTCCATCCTTACATTGCAGATGCCTGTTTCTTTTCAAATTTGCGTATTCATCTAGATTCCAATATGGACAGAAACTGCTGAGGTAATTGCACACAAAGTGACAGTCATAGCATTCATAGCATAGCAATCAGTCAGTCAAAGCTTGTATAAATTATATTGTACGATATACAGTAGTCGCCACAGACCATGCAATTTTGATAACTTTTTATCAATTCAATCATTACTTAAATACCAATGTGAATACATTTAGGAAAATAAAGAAATAATAATGAATTGCATAAGGCATATTAGGTACTTAAATTAACTATAGGAATAACTAAGTGTTTGTAAAGAAAAATACAATTTTCGCCATAATCCCGTAAATTTGGAGACGTGTAAAAAAGAGATTTAAATAAGAACAATAAATTAAGACATTGTATTTAATTTATAACGTGAAGTACCAACTTTCTATATGTATAAGTAACTTGTCTTTAGTCGAGGCATTCTGTTCACTTCAGTCTTACTGTATAAGTATTTATTGAATGTCATCAACAAAAGTGTGTCATAATTTTCCTTGTTTGTATTGGCTGCTTTGATAAATTAATAAATTCTGCATTTGTTTGACATTAACACCAAAAACTTCGAAATAAGATAGATATTAAGAGCATTTTGTAGAAATAAAGTGTTTTGCGACATTATTTTTAATGAAGATGGCAATGTTTTTGATATACAGAAATACCCATGTAAGCATTAAGGAAGTCAAGTTCAGCGAACAAACATCTTCGATTAATTCATCACTAGGCAATGCAGTAATCAAAAGGAGGGTAGAGTTAACGAAAGTTTAAGGCAAACCAACCAGTAGTAACAAAAAGGCAGAAGGGGGAGAGAGGTGTAAAAGGATCAAGGAGGGATCAAGGGGATCAGATTCTAGTCTCAATTGGGGACAGAGAAATGGGGGTGGGCGGATAGGCGAAGAGGATGGAGTCAGACAATTAGTAAATGTCATCCAGTGGTCCTCGTCTCGGGTTTTGTTGGAAGGTGTGAGGACGCAAGGTGTCAACATATTGAGACTGTGTCGGTGGCCTTTGGATGCTTGATTCCGCTGTCTCATCCTTGTTTCGCGACGTAGTAAGAGGCGTGAGGGCGGATGTTGAAAAGGCTTTTTGGCTACGGGAGCCTTAGGGCCGCTACACATGCTTTCTGCGCACATTAAATTGGGTTTGTGAGGCGAATGGTGACTGCTTCTGCCATCTCAAGTATCCATTGATGCAGTAACTTCGAGTGTTTAGTCGGAACTTTATAGACGACTCAAAATGCTTGGTTGACGTCTACCCGATGACCACTGTCTACCAAGTGAGCCAGAATTGCGCTTGATATCGACTTAGTTTCGCATCTGTTTAGCCACGCAGGGTGATGCACTCGCATGCGCTTGGATAGATATCTAATTGTCTGACCAATGTAACTTGCCCCACAGGAGCATTTAAATTTGTAGATACACGTTGATGTGGTCTGGAACGGCAGTTTATCCTCGCCTTCAAGGCGGAGAAGTGGAGTGCTTGAGAATAATAATCTTAACTTTGCTGCTGGATATGCACGCGCGATTGCAGCGGTCAGGCGAAGCTGTTGAAGTTCGCTTGCTGGATCACCTTGAAAAGGCAGTGTAAGAAATATGGTTTTCTTCTCAGCCGTCGGTAACTTCGGCCTTGGTGGACGTTCCACCATAAACTTATTGATGAACTTATCGGGGAACCCATTTTTTTAAGGTATATTTAAGCTGTGCGAGTTCGTCCTCCAGTGTCTCTGGAGAAACTATTCTCCTAGCTTGGTTCATGAGGCAGCGGGCTAGGCCTCTGATACTTGCGACGGCAGAAGCAGTCACTATACACCTCACAAACCCAATTTACTGTGCGCAGAAAGCATGTGTAGCGGCCCTAAGGCTCCCGTAGCCAAAAAGCTTTTTCAACATCCGCCCTCACGCCTCTTACTACGTCGCGAAACTAGGATGAGACAGCAGAATCAAGCATCCAAAGGCCACCGACACAGTCTCAATATGTTAACACCTTGCGTCCTCACACCTTCCAACAAAACCCGAGACGAGGACCACTGGATGACATTTGCTAATTGTCTGACTCCACCCTCTTCCCCTCTCCGCCCACCCCCATTTCTCGGTCCCCAATTGAGACTAGAATCTGATCCCCTTGATCCCTCCTTGATCCTTTTACACCTCTCTCCCCCTTCTGCCTTTTTGTTACTACTGGTTGGTTTGCCTTAAACTTTCGTTAACTCTACCCTCCTTTTTATTACTGCATTGCCTAATGATGAATTAATTGAAAATGTTCGTTCGCTTAAATTGACTTCTTTAATAAAGAAATGCCGCAAAACAGCAAAACAAATTGTTGAGTGTAAATCTTGTCCTCACTGGAGTTGTGAAACTTTTATTCCTAAGATTAATTAAAAAACTTTCCATAAACGGGTACCCTTTGGAAATTGCAATGATTATATATTTTGCTGACGTACGTCTGCGTATATTAACTTTTTCCAACTTAATGTCGCAATGAAATTTGATACTCTTGAGAATTTATTTGCGTTTCCTGACGATAAACGATTCAATTTGACTGGAGATGAAAGACCTTTCTTTTCTCTATATAATGGATTACCTTCTGCATGAGTATGTTTATTCCACATTCAGTTATAAACTGGCGAATTCGAAAAAACTGGCCATCTACACTGCCATTTATTTGAACTTCTTATTGTTCCTTTGTCACTTCCATTTCTTAATAAAGCAAAAGGGGAACGTAAGGTACACCAAAACCTATATTTCTCGATGACTTACATCCATTAAGGGCTTCTTTGTCTTACATTCGTGAGAACAGGTTATACATTTGGTTTTTATTTAAGGAGATTCGATGTTCATTGGTGCATTCAAACAAATACTCCTCTGTTATTGCATTTTGTGCACAAAAACTTCACAGAATAGATAAACGTACATTTTAAAATACAAACCGTCAATGTTACTGCATGCAAATTTGGTCCCTTTTACTTGGCTTCACTTCAATCTGAACAATTTTGGAGAAACTTTTCCAGTTCTGAAAGGGATATTTGATATCTATTTTACTTATTTTTCAGTTCCTCACTAGTTTTATCAACATAAAAGTGAAGTTTGGTTCTCTCGGTTGTAATAGCAAAGAAAATTCCTTCCATATGAGACTACTTTAAATTTTCCTAAAACAAATGGCCATTTCTCTTAATAAACCTAACTAAAATGTCAACTAGACTAAGTAAAAGGCTTTCGCAGCATTCAATAAGCTGAATGAATCAAAATAGTGTTACTGAATATACGCTAAAGTAATAGGTCAAATTTCATTATCAACGTTGCATGTTCATTGGCATCTACTGTATTTCTTGGATGACTCTCCTATACCTGAAGCTTTATGTACGCAAATTATGTTTAAATCAGTTATTTGCATAAGAATATATGCACCTATACAGAAAATTAGATTTATGTTCAAAAAAGTTACAATTTTGCCGGACAGTTACGGTTATTTAGTGGTTTGCCTGCAAGAAGCACATTAATACTTACAGGAATTCATCCAGCACATAAGCGCTTATTTATATAAACGTAAAATCCTCCATTTTCTGGAGCCTGATTCATGAATAATGTAAGCGATCATGCGTTGTACACCTTGGATCACTGCGGACTATTCTGGATGCAGTACACGACTTACAAGTCTTTTAACCCTGAATATCATTTATCTCACCTGAGTGTGTATGAATTTGATTTAAATGCAGTACACAATTGTCAGACATTTTGTCCACATTCGTAGAGGATAGATGGTGAAGATGGGACTTTGTCGACATCGTGGAAGATAAAATAGTCTATTCCGTGCCATCGGTCACCGGGCTTACTCCTCCCTATCTCCGTGACGGCAACATTGAAAAGTTTGGCGTGATTAAACGACTGAATGCCTGCCTGCTCTGTCACCATTATTGCATACTCTCTCCTCTGTTTGCTGAGAAAAGGCAGCATATGAGAAAGAAACTGGAACAAAAGTTTTATTCCAATCTCTGTTGGGCACAATAATGGCCACCTTTTTGAGTCTATCATTCCACAGCGGCGGATATCTTTCTCGGAGAATTCGCGCGTTCAATTCACTAAATTCTTTACGGTTCAATGACATGCTGGTGTTAGGAAATATGATGGAAACATTGGACATGCTTGCGTTGACTTCATTATTCCACGCTGGTGGCGCTTTTTTTGGAGGGCTTGTGCGTTCCATTCACTCAATTCTCTAACGCTAGGTGACGTGGTGGTGGTAGCCATACTTACGTTGGCTTCATTCGAAGAGAAGGAAATTAAGCACTGGCTAGGTGTACCTGTGCAAGCGGCAGGTGTGCACTCGGAAAGTTGAAATAAAAGGCATTCAGGGTGATAAAAACTCTAAGTAAGGCATCAGCAATAAATAAAATGTGTTTATGTGCCTAAGCGTTGAGCATGGTGATCACTGCATGTGAATAAGTGTGCAATGAAACAATTTATATCTTTGAGATGTACCAAACCAAGCAACTACTCCCCTTCCGGTTGAGAAAATTGAATGACAACGACTTTGTATATGTGTGATGGCACTGGTTGGTTGAATAAAGAATAACAGATGTTTACTCAAGCAGAGCATATGACTTGCAACACTTACGTCGTGTTCTTATAGTGAGTAACATTGGTGGATTCATATCAGAGCAGATATATTTTTCTTAGACACCCTTTTGCCTCCCTGGTGTAATTCATAAAGGATGAACAGCTCTGCCTACAACGTTTAATTGCTTTAGGTGGTTGATTTTAACGCCAGTCTGATTAATTACTCTGCGCAAGGACATTCAGAGGATTCTAAAAATTTATAAAAACTCGCCTGTTGTAGCTCCATGTAGACAGGAAGAAGTCAGAAAGTGCGCTCAAAATTTAGCAAGGATGACGAACGCTCATGCTGTGTTTGCATCCTTACTGCACATGGTGTTATCCGCATGTACTTCAGGATCCAATTTACTCGTTGCTTCCGCATGCAGCAACAGACACAGCAGGGAAGCACTTGTTGGGCTTTTATCTAGAGCCTGTGTTGTGTGCAGGGTATATCTTTTTGCCATATACAGTAGCCTAGCATTCAGCGACAATGAGGCTAAAAGAGGCCAACTCTAAGGTTACAGCTCAGTCGACGACACCCGGCCGTATTTTAAAGTGTAACGGGACCGAACTCCTTGCAGTGCATGACAACCGTAAGCTGCTCGAGTCATGTTTCTCAGGCCTCCAGCCCATCAACAAGCGCAAAGATTTGACGTTCCTATACTGTGTGCTGCGACATTGCCTGAGCAAGGGAATCAGTCATGCGGAAAGGACTGGACCCAGCAACAACTCTGACGACAGTGGACATAATTATCGCGCAATTATCAAGCCCGCATACAGCATGGACACACATAATCTGTTCATGCATATATCCGAGTGAATGAAGCAGCACAAGTAGAATTACGTCTGAAAATAATGGTTTTTATGTATTTCTCGGACATCTATGCAGATGCATACATTTCTGCCTTCTTAGTTCAATGTTGATCTATGTATTTTCTTTAGAGACTTCCCTATCACATTTTACTTTTGGATAAATATCAGTTCGATCCATAAATTTCGAGAGTGCTCATCAGCTAACTCATTTCCCTGCATAACGTGTGCAACGTTAGAGGAAATACAAAAAAATGATTTCATACAAAAAGAGCAGTAAAATCAATATGTTCCCGTCTAAATACTGTGGTAGCTCCTAGGAATGCTTTATAGGGGTCATACTGTGGACCCATAAACATGTTTCCGAGTTCTTGTTTGGGCACGAACAAATTGTACTTTGCGCTATCCAGAAGCAGCCTATATACGGCAGTCAAAATCCAGCCTATGCAAACAGTTGGAGTATGTGTTGAACCTAATTTTGCCTTGTAACTTGCAGCTCCCTGATTTACACATTGCCCTGACCAGCTTTTGCCTCTAACTTTTCCCTCACTTTTACTCTCCACAGGGTTTGAGCACACCTAGGCAACTGATTAAATTTAATGCCCAAGTTCTATGACCGCACTGACCTTTTCTGTATGAAGTTGACTTCCTGTATTTACTCATAACTTACTCACCTTCTGCGGCGAGATGAAGCTGCTGATTAACACTCTATAAATCCATTTTTCCATTAAATTGACTTGCGTTTGCAATCTTAAATTGTGCACTATGGAAAAGATGCTCTTTACCTACTTCAATGCAACGTAACAATTCCGGAATCTAAAGTACTAATGATGTGCAGTAAAAGGTTGAGGCTAGGGTTTGCAGTTTCCTCTACGGTCTTCAAAGACATTTATTTTCGAAATAATGATCTAGCATCAACCCAAATAGTGTGAATATTCGTCATTTGGTCTTTGAGAGAATACATTCAGCACTGTTAGTTTAATCAGCAGACGACGAGTATGGGTAGACAATATACAGGCATTTTTGTTCAAACTTTCTATGACTTTTGCTGGCCAACACTGTAGAAAGATTCGAAGCACTTTATTTTATCTGACTTAACTAGGGCGTTTGCAACTGCTTTGACTTGGAAACATACGATGTCTATATTCCTTTTTCTGTAAAAATAGAACGAATAAAACAAATGCTATGAACCCAATTATCTTTAGTCTTTAAGCAGTAACAGCTTCGTTTGATTCATATTAATTTAGATTTTAGTTGCATAAAATAACACGGGAAAAGCCATTTTGATTTCGCCACCATGCCTCAGTGGCTGGCCGATAAACTCAGTTTACGATTTAACAAGGGACAGCCAGCCCCGCTGTTCAAAACGTCAGTAAGTAAACGAACTCATTTCGTTGAGCAAAATATTATCTATAATTCCTATCATGGAATTCTAACGTTTACAAACTTAAAACCGAAAATAAACTAAACTAATACCACTCGTCATGTGAGACAGACTTTTGGGGAAAGATGTGTCTGGGATGGTCGACCACATTAACTACCACCCATTGAGAGATTTATGCAAAAACTGATATGCATTTGCTCATTGAAATTGTAATTGCTGTTTATTAAAATGTAACCACCCTTACTGACATGGTCAAGACTGAACCTTTTGAAGCTAAAATAGTTTTTAATTAATGTTTTGGGGATGAAATCTATAATTCATAAAGTTTTAATTATTCAGCTGCTAAAATGAAAAATACACTCTATCCGCTTAAATGCAATGGTTAAGCATTATGTTTAAAGTATTTTGGGTTCATCAGTTATATAGGCATTGCTTGTGCATGATTGGATTAATAAGCGCATAAATGTAAACAAACGGATGCGAAAAAGTGGTCGATGAAAAAGAAAATTGTCAGGGTACAAAAATCGAACAATTAAGCTGAAAAGTTGCCATTTAAATATAGTTCAGCAGTTGAATATGTTATGCGCTTTATGCTGCTAGAATTGAAAACGAAGATTCTGACGCCCTTCTTTTTCTTCGGAAATAAATAATCTGTGGCCATAGAGCCCGCCGGATGTTAGGATGTTTTTTATTTGTGAAACAAGTAAACTGTTTGTCGATGTACACACATCTTAGCAGATTAGAACGCAAACAGTTACCACTTTCACATCCAAAGTAAACTAAGCATGTCTCGATCTGTGTACTGATATGGCGTCCTATTACTATTAATCCACTCGCACATTATACAGTCCAGTGCTTGTGAATCAAACGTACACCAAAAACCAAACAAAAAAATCGGAGTCAATTCTGTCATGGAGGTGGTAGCTTGTTTGATTAAGCCCATCTGTTTTCCAGCGACGAGCAACGTTCTCTTCTTTACTTAACTCGATTCGCATTTCGTTCATATCACGTGGATGATTAGCATCAAACTCTTCGAATATGCCAACGTTGTAAGAAGCTCTTTCTACTGGAATTTTGTTAAGCCTTAGACGAGCTGCCAAGTCATCGTCCTCTCCGCCCCAGCCATAGAAGATGTTTGAGGCGCCATTGATGCGTTCAATGTGTTCCCATCTAAAGGCTGTAACAGCTCCTAGGAAATTATCGTACAACCTAAAATCGAAGTGAATATATTTGTTATTTATATCAAACGAATCATATATACACATCGGTGGGTAGTATTATGCGTGGAAGGTATGATGCAGCCACACTAGCAGTAGAAGACCTAACACAGTCAAAATGCTAAACTTTGCCAATGAGTGATAATCACCTAAAAACCGTCTTTTACGCATTACAAAACCTTTGAAAAATATCGAATACGCTAAGCAAAAAAATTGAACTTCATTCTAAAATTAATCAAGAAAGTTTGTAACTGATTACTTATTGAAAAAATTTGCGGTATTTGAAAACGTAAAATCTGCTCTACTCTTGACCAATAAATCTAAAGAAAATTGATTTCTTAGATCAACATAGCATGCTGTGCATGTTTAATAAATCACTCTAAGCTAAATTTGTTCAAAGACATTTCTCTTAGTGGATTAAAATTGACTTTGAGTCACCCTTGAAATTGCAGCGAAGATTTTACTATTTCCCGCATTGCCAATTATTGTATTTACCATTTAGATTAAGTTCAGTGTGGGTATTTTAACCTTTAACAAGATATTTCTTAGAAAGTATATACTTACGAAGTATTGTCTCTTTATTTCCTTTTTTCTTATTTTACTTTTACGTTGACTCACCCGAAGTCACACTGCTGAGAAACGATGAACATCCACGGTAAAATTTTGATACTCATTAAAAAACATTCTTAAGCAAGCTTCCTCTTACAACAGCACAGCAAAGTAAATATGGGGGACGTTAATCTGCTTTTGGTTTTTCTGAACATTTGTATGCAATTTTTGCTGAAAATTAAATGCATTACTGTTCTTTTTATATTGAAGCGATAGTTAAATATTGAATTACTTTTAAGCTCTATGGCCGAATATATAGTCCAGGTTTCTGTTAATATCTAGCCGGTTGTATTGCTTAATCATCCATCAGCGAAAATTATAAAGTACAACCTATCTTGTTTTAAACTTTAAATGTAATGCACATAACCTTCAGCGTTCATGTTCACGATGAAGCTACCATATTTTGTGGGATAAAATAAATACGGCTACAAACTTTATTTCTGCGTTTTATGCAAAGCAAATTCAAAAGTTTGAACTATTATTTTGCAAAGCTGAATTTGTTCCTCGTTTAGGCGAAACATGTGTTATCTTACAGCCTTTACCTGATTTTCATTTACATCCGATCTGTTTTTCTTGTTTTATTAGGACTTTGTTGCTATGTTTTTATTAGGGACATTTTTAGATATGAAAGTTAAACACAACAGGATTTATTCGCTGCCGGTCAATAGCATAGAATATTTATTGGAGATTCGACGGCGTCTGATTTTGCTCAAATCTTTCCAGTTTTTCATCATTAAATGAGATTACGCTAGCAGTTTTCTGTAGTGACTACCGTTTTAACCTCCATTTTACTCAGAAAATAAAAATGAACATCTTCGACCTATGACTAATCACCTAAACGTATAATGATCGTGACATTGCAAGGGCCATGATATCAGTTAGGCATCTTCGCCGCCTGGGATGACATTATGACATGTCATTGATTCCGAACATATCCCCTTCAGCTGACATTTACCATTTACGCGACAGCACTTTTACAAAGCAGGCATGGCATACGCTCTTATACTTAAAGTCCTATACAGACTTGCTAACCGCTATCTGTCCGTCACAAACATAACGAGAGTAAAAATCATCTACAGCTGCACTATAATAACCGAACATGAAACAGCTTTCATGAAACAACTCATAAAAAGTATTTGGAAAAGCAGACAGTAACGCCATCAAAGACAAAGTAGACTGAATGGCCACTCCTGCCTTATTAGATGTCCCAAAGAAGACGAAGCAATTCCGTCAGGAACCCTTAGTCATTGGTAATATTGAACAAGTCTGAGTTATGCGCAGATAAGGGTAAACACAAGCACAGACCGCACCGTATTAATAGTTCACAGCGGTCAACAGCATGCGTTCTATAATTGTCAGTTTCTGTAGCCACCGCTTTAGGTCTTAATTGGTGCGATGATTGCTCATTAATTGCCACAGCGTTCTTGTCCGCGTCGAATGCGGGTTTGATAACTGCGCGACAATTATGCCCGCTGTCTTCAGAGTTGTTTTTGCGCCCAGTCCTTCCCACGTGACTGATTCTCTTGCTCCGGAAATTTCTCAGTACACCACATAGGAACGCCAAATCGTTGCGCTTGTTGATGGACTGGGGGCCTGAGAACTATGACTCGAGCAGCTCTCAACTCACGCGGTTGTCCTTCTTGCGAGGATTTCGGCCTGGTAAAACTTTAAAATGTGCCCGAATACCGTTGAGTGAGCTGCAACCTAAGAGTTGGTGTCCTTCTTCCTCCCCGCCGCTGCATGCTCGGCCATTCGCGTCCGGAGTAATCTCTTGGTTTCTCTGGCGTAGTTGCTTTGTCCACAACTACACCAGATCCGGTAAACAACTCCAGCCGTTTCTTGCCATGGCAGTGGGTCTTTCGGCCTCATGACCCAGCGCCTGATGGTTGCTTCCAGCCTGTGTGCAACTCCAACTCCAAGTGAGGTGAGTAGACGGCTGGGCGCTTCCGATACATTCTTCACGTACGGAAGAGCTCGCCAAACGTTGGGACCAGCTGGACGTGGCTTTTTCTATCGTTTGCGTATGCGCCTGTAACCATTCGCTCTCAGAACCCGTCGAACATATTGTAATTCAGCAATTTTGTCTTCCGCTTCGCTGCAATGTGTCTCGACGCGCCGGAATAGTGCTCTTACGCAGCTGCGTTTGTGACAGATTTGGTGGTAGCTGTTGTAGTTCAGAACTTGCATAATGTTGGTTGCTTTCCTCAGCACTTAAGTTTTTAGGCCACCATCGTCTTTACGGCAAACGAGGACAACCAGGAAGGCCAGTTGGTTGTTTCCTTCTTCCTCCATCGTAAATTGAATGTCCGGGAAGACGGCATTTAAACGCCCCTTGAATGTCAGCACCTGATCCCGCTCAATAACGACGACGGTGTCGTCTACATACCACGCCCAGAGTTTCGGTCTGTGGTGTAGGAAAACCAGTGACTCCAGCCGTTGCAAGCAAAGATATAGGAGGCTGGAATGGTCTTCTCTGGCTTATAAGCCATCGTCAGCCAGTCATATCCATAGCCGTCCGAGCCTCAAACTCGCGATCTCTTTGTGCAGAGCCTGCCAGTAGTACTATCTGATATATCGACTTTCTAAGACCAAGAAACAAGGCCCAAGGCAATGACAGAACGGAATAAGTTAGTTGCAATAGCGGTCGGTGAACATTCATCAAACAGTGTCAATATCTTCTGAAATAAACTGGCAAGACAAAGAGCGCGTGGGTCAATGGTTATGACATTAGACTCTACTAAGAATATCGCCAGCTTCACATTTTGTGTGGTGCACTAATTGGTCGATGTATTCTGTGCGCTTCTTCAAAAATGTTATCTAAAAAGAACATTGGGGTCAGCGTCGTAGTCATTTTGGTGGATTCTAGATGATTGTTTAGGAAATCCTGCTTCAGCAGTCAGCTTGCTGTTCCTCATTGGTGGATCTCATACGAGTGGTAAGGTTGGGAAGGAAAACATTGATGCAAGTGTGATTGAGTTTACGCGCACGGCGTGGCGTTGTAGCTCAAGTGGTGGTGCGTTGGCTGCGTAAATACCTTACTTGTTATGCTGGTTCGACTCCCGCAGACGCCATGACTTTTTCCACCATGCGTCAACTAAATTAAACAAATCTGCGAAAACTCCTTAAATCAAAAACGAGTGTTTCTGCTTAATAATTTTAAAAAACCCTTAAATTATGCACAGAAAATTTATGCATAATTGTTGGGCCATCACTCAGGAAATCAACCTAGCTGATTTATGACTTGACTTTCTGCCTGACTCTGCTCGATTGAAATGTTTCCAAAATAATTGCTCGAACATCATACAAAATTCAACTTAAGGCCATATACTACACCTTTTTACAGAAGTAGAATAATTGGCTGCTGTCAAACATTTACGTCTTCCCAAGTATGATAATGATATATGTTTTTTTATTAAGAGATTAATTTCATCATATTTTACTACTTAGACTGATCGCAATATTTAACTGGAACTTATTTGGAAATGAATATCAGTTCTAAGAAAGAGCATTTAACTAATAAAAATGCTTTTGATAAAATATGCAGACGTTTATGCTTCTCCTAGAGTTTTTGAGCTTGAAATCCGTCAAAATTATTGGCAGATACAAAGAAACTACATGTGGAGGCAAAATGTTCTCACCGTCGAGTTGTATTCTCAGAGCGAAATGACGTGGCTAATTGCCTGACACTTTGTCCGCATTCGTACAGAATGGAAGGTGAAATTGGCAGTTTGTCAACATCGTGTAGGATGAAACACTTGATGTCACGCAGTCGGTCACCAGGCGCAGCCTGCCTAATCTCCTTGACAGCAACATTGAAGAGTTTGGCTCGATTAAATGCTTCACTGTCCGCCTGTTCCATAATAACTATAACATACTCTTTCTTCTGCTGGTTTAAAAATTGAAAGATGCGAGTAAGAAAAATGAGCAAATCGTCCCTCCGCTTCATGTAAGGCACAATAAGGGCCACCTTCTCCTTTGCAGTATTCCATACCGGGAAAGACAGTCTTCTACCAAGTTCAGCGTTTACTTCACTGATTTCAGATCTATTCGAGGTCCGCTGTAAGAAATACTTGTACACAATGCGCGTAGAGGGAGAATTGTCAGTAGTGAAGTAAAAAAAGACCACAGCGTAACCGACAAAAAGGCCTATCAGGCATGCCATCAACTGCAGAAATTGGTTAAACGGGGCGGTCTTTGACATGTTTGCTACTGCAAGTGGCCGAACTGGTGTGGTTTTTATTTAAGGAACAGCAACAACACACCTTTTAAACAGTCGTCTGCTACAGAAAATGAAAGTAAGTTACGGTCAATAACTGGAGTACAAACCTCATATTTTATTGGCTGCTTTGCCTGACGTGCATTTCACAAAAGTTGATTCATATGACATTTTCGGACAACAAAAGCACACGTTTACTATTTTCACGTCTGTCTCCCGGGAGACCACGAACAACGCCTAAGGGCTGAGGACTATAGTTGCCAACACCATGAGGAATCATCTTTAAAGGGGTAGCAAATTTGCGACGTACATTTGAATTTAGGTAAAAACGGACTTGATTCTGAACGGTGCTAGTGTCGTGTGCTCTTGACCTCATTCTTGTATTGCATATTAACAAAAAGAGGTAGAAACTAAGTTCATAATGGGTGCTTGGGTCCAATTAATGCATACATAGGACCTGTTAGTGCCAATAGAAAGCAGAAAATGGGGGTTCATTTGGAAATCCTGCCGGCTTTTTTTAAGAAAGCACGGTTTATTCCTGCGATGGAAAAAATGGTCAGATATCCACTTATTTCCAAAAACCTAACAGAGAGTTGTTTTTCGTCAATATGCTTAATTGTTTGGAGGTGTGACCACTAAACAATGTTTTCAATTAATTAAATGCACCTGAAAAGTTCATGAAGCTACATTGGTTACGATCTGTAATATCGGGTTGAGAAAAAGGTTTTACATTTTCCTGTATGGAGTTCAAAGGCCTTTCTCTTTGAAATAACGATCAACCATCACCAATACAATGTAAATAATCGTCAAAATGTCATCGAAAGAATACATTCAGCACTTTAGTTCAATCAGTAAAGTGCAAGTGAGTGTAGGTTGGCAATAAACAGGTATTTGTGTTCAAAATTTCTATGACTTTGCTGGCAAACGCTGTAGATTTATTAACTGGTTAATTTATTGATAAATTTATTAATAAATTAATTATTTCTGGATTAACTTGTGCGCTTACAGCTATTATAACGTGGAAACTTGCAATATCTATAATCCTTTTTATTCATAATAAAAAAATGATCGAGAAGAAGATGACTCGATCGTTGGAACTCTCATATTGAACACGGAGGCAATGAGACGCGTTATATTTCAAAACTGGCAAGAAGATGATCCGTTTGTTCATTCAAGATTGCAACGCGAGGCTTCACAGAACAATGAGCATCATCTCCAATTAATGATTTTAATAGTCCATCGGCTTTAAGCGGTAGCATTGGCCTCTTCAGTTCAGTTTTTTTCAGTGCATGTTTGCAGAAACATATACGGAAAAGGGCATTGCTATTTCACCAATATACCGCAGGCGCTGCTGCAATTCATATATTTAGGAAGTTTTTGATTTACATGTAAGCAATCAGTCAATATTTAGGTCTTCTGTTTCCTCGTCATATTTGCGTATTTATACCGGATTCTCTATTTCATGAGATGATAATCGAAATTCTTAAGTGCGTGTTTGATTTGAACAAATTACTTAAGCAGGGTTGCATTGCCCATTCATTCGCAGCCTTATTTTAAGGTATTTTAATAAAATCACCTTTTAAAAAGCTCATTTCTGAACTGAAAAAGTAAACACTGTAAAACAATTTACCTAAGCAGTACGGGATTTTCATTTATTTTCACCGTCCTTATAAATGCAAACTTATGATATAAAAATGCCAAAATTATTCTTTCTTATACTCAATTCATACAAACCTATATCGTCTTAAGATGCTTTATTTTTAAGAAAGGGCGCCTTTCTTTTTTGAAAAATTTCCCTTATTGCCGAATACTATTGAACCCTTCTTAAATTCAGGTTTTCCCGAATACATGCTATAAACATTCTATATATATGGAAAACAACGAAGGTTACTACGGTGTAAGGAAGAGATAAGATAATTTTCGGACCATTTTGCAGTGGATGTGGTACAGCTTTAAGGCAAAATTAACAAATTGCCAGATACGATGTATTGTGAAGAAGATTTAGCGATCGTAAAACTACTGGCAATTCGATAATTTTTAAAACCTAAATACACTCATTCTACATCTATGCAGTTTAAAGAACCCACTGAAGCCACGTCGTCAGAAACACACAAAAAGAATGCACGAAGAATAGTCAAGTGCAAGCTGTGCGGCTGACAAACAGACCTCAACCCGCTGACCGCGAGAACATCCACCCTGTCGTCTCTGCGCACCGCAACTAACGTCCTACCCGCGCAGGCGCCCGCATTCAGGAGACGAGGGAAAACCCCGCTGCTACATTACTCTCATCCCCTTCCTCCCCCAACCTAACGCATATATAAACAGTGCAATTAACTGACCATATTTATTCTTTTTGTCATTTACTGGCCTGATGATGAATGACCGAAAACAATCGTTTGCCAATCCGACTTCTCAATTTAAAAAAGGGTAATTTGCCACCAAATAAGTACGCGAAATAGTAATTGTTGCATTTTTTTCTAGAAATGAATTTGAACACCAATATGAGAAGTGAATACTAGCTAGATAGCTAATTCCTACAAAAATATACTTTCTGAAGGCGGACAGCAAGAAACTCTTTGCAAAAGTCGGCCTCCTGAGGTGACTTAAATATTCTAAAATTGGGTTGCTCGATAATCACTATTACGCAAAATGCTACTTAAGTAGTTTTTTCGAATCGGGAAAAATCATCTCCGATTTTTGGTTGATAAATTAAGTGATAGGGAGTCTAAGTTATGGATGTGGGACAGTCTGGGATGCCTTTGACGCCGTGCTACCTAACGAGACCGGCAAGACGGAAGAAAATTTATTTTCACGAATCCAGATACTTTTAAAGTCCTATGCCATCAGACAACAGCAAGAGAGGGACAATACGGCCACAATGGACACTAGAGTACCGAGCAGTCAGAGCCGCGCGATGGATGCAAACGAAGGGGAAGGTCAGTTTCAGTATGAAGAGTCCTGCAATCAACTTGCTTAAGTTTGCAAAAGTGTGATTATTTCTCTCATACCTGCAAGAATGGATTTACGAAAATTTTTAAATTTTTATGAGCAACATTAGGCATATTAAGTAGTAAAAGAACTATGAGAAGTAGTTAGTGTTTTTTAAGAAAAATACAATTTTCTCGATATTCCTCAGGTTCTAGAGACGTCAAAAATAGGAAGAAATTAAACAATAAATTGAATTATTTTGTTAAGTATTCAACTTAAAGCAATCATTTTCCTTATATAAAAAGCACTCGAGTTAAATCAAAATATTTTGTTTATATTACCATAAGTTGATAACTATTAATTCAATATCACTTGTTTACAGTGTTTTCATTGATAAGTTGATAGCTTGCGCTTCTGTTCGACGTTAACATAAAAACCTTTAAATTAAGATAAAACTCATTAGCACTAACCGAAAAAACGAGCTTTTGGATATAAGTTCTTGCGAAGATGACCATGTATGTCATATGTGGAAATGCTTCTAAACAGCAAACCACATTGTCGAGCATGCAGAATTTCTGCTAGATACCACGCATATTGGTATTCCTAAGAGTAATAAAAAAAACCTTCCATAATAAGGTACTTCTTTAAAAAGTGTTTGTATTGGATATTTAGCTGACAAACTTCTGTGTATATTAACTGTTTCCAAAGTAATGTTACAGTAAAATTGGTCACTTTTGACAAGTTCTTTAATTTACATGACAAAGGATGAAAGAACTGTCTTTCCTCTTGATAACGAACTATGTTCCGCGTAAGGGGATTATTTCCACGATCCGTTATAGGTTTGCGAAGGCAAAAAAACAGGCTCAATATATGATCATTTTTTGAAAAACTTATTATTCTTCTGTCTGTTCCGTTTATGAATGACGCTTGAGCGAAACGTATTGTTTACAAAAAACTATATTTCTACATGACTAACATTCAATGAGGCATTCTAAAAGTTTTCTTCGCGGTAACATTTGCACACTTTTCTTACGCGTAAGAACAGCTATGCGGTAAAAGAAAATGTTCTACCAGAAACTTTTAGTACTGCATTTTGTGTGAAAAACCTTCACAGGATAGCTAACCATAATTTTAGCAACTTTAATTCTTCCTTGTTTCCTAAAATAAATGCGATTCCTTAGACTTGGCTTCACTTCCGTTTGATCAACTTCGCACAACATTTTCCACTTCTGGAAGGGATTATTATTCCGTTTTATTTTACTTATTATGGAATTCGTCCACAGCAAAATGGATATTGGAAAAACATTTGGTTTTCTCTTTCCTTATAGCATAGAAAATATCCTTAATATACATTTACTCATATTTAAGCTAAAATGAGTGCCTATTTCCCTTAATTACTTTAACTGAGAGGGCATTTTTCCCGACTTAAGGTTTTCAAATTATTAAATCAACGTCGTTGATCAAGATTATCTGTCCAAATATATGCTTTACTACCAAGTTTAATTTCGTCATGAAAGTTGTTTGCAGGACCTGCCATACTGTATGTGGAAGCGTGACGCCAGAGAAGGTGGGCGTTGGTCATAAAAGCCATGGATTTTTACAAGAAAATCCTTGTTGCGCAAATGTAGTTCACATTGCCTCCACCACAGTTTTACCACAGCAAGTCAGTGGTAGTTCTTCAAACTAAGGCATATTGCGGTTTATCATGTATTACGCTGTTCAGAAATACTATTATTTTTAGAAAAGTGGGTAATTGCGAAAAAGTGGAAATCAGGCGCATTGGTAAGACTAAGGTTTTAAAGTTAAAGAAGGCCTCTTCATCAAAAAATACCGTGTGACCAAAACTGCACAGGTAGAAGTTCGCTGGGAGACAATTTTTTTGTAAAATGTTTGGACACATATGCTTCCATATAACGCGCGATGTAACATATAGCTGTTACTGAACAGACCAAAATTTGAGTATGTTTTTCACCATGGTTTCTTAAAATTGCTCGTTTTTTCCTCCATTTATAAATTGTATAAGTTATGGTGGACGAAAGAAACCAGATTTTTGCTTGATTGTGCTGACTTGGAGGAAGATATTCTTTGAGTTAACATGCGAAAATTCCAATCAGGGACTAATATATTGAAACGGAATTGTCGGGTGAAATCGTAAACGTACTACTTTGTCCGCAACACGAGAAATTTCCTTCCGTCACATTTCTTTATATTTATTTTTAGATTTTGATAACGAAGAGGTTTAGATCGTTCTTGTAATGGTGGCTAACACTTTATGATTTGCAGCAGTTTTAGTCGATGACCCATCAATGAGGATAATGTTCAAAGTGCTTATCGAAACCTTCAACACAGGCTACTTCTTAAACGCATTAACCTCAAAAGCGGGTTTTCAGCTATTCGTTGCAATGCACCTAACTGTTTGGATCATGGATTTAGAATCACCCGAACACACTGCCGACAGAAATGAAAGTCGCCAGAAAAGTCAGAGCGCGCCAAAAAGCCTGCCACCTTAACCGCAGAAAAGGAAGGAGTGTTCATAAGACTGCCTTTCTTAGGCGATGCAACAAGCGAGCTGGTCAGACGACGCCTGAGGACTGCAATCGCAAGCGCTTTCCCAGCGGAGAACTTACGGGTGCTCTTCACAAACTCTCCCCTCCTACGATTAGGAGGAAAAGACCGACTCCCGTTGAAGGCCACATCCATGTGCATTCACTTTTTCACTTGCTTCTGTGGAGCAGGGTACATTGGCCGAACAACAAGGCACCTGAAAAAGATGGTATGTGAGCTCATTCAGGCCTGGTTAAGTGAGGGTGAAACTAGATAGATTTCGAGTTCGATTCTCACACACCTTGTCGATACAAATCATTGAGTCGATGCTAACGAAGCCTTTCAGGTTGTCTACCGGACATCAGCTTACTTCTCCAAGGGCCTACGCTAACGGGTGCTTACAACAGCTGAAGCAGTGGCTAAACACCTAGCTAAATTAGTGATGTGTTGTCAGAAGGCGCTGAAAGAAGC
>JAYGXS010000009.1:13286827-13307644 GCA_036362985.1 Ligula intestinalis
GAAACGTCAGGACAATAAACCTCGTGTTCCAGTGATCGCTTCTTCTTTATCTGAACTGCTTCCTGGAATTCTCATATTTAATTCTATTGTACAGTTTCAATTACCCCTGCAAAATTTGGCCTGATAACGATTTGCTGAAAACACCGCGTTTGCCAACTTGACTTCTCAAACATCTAAGATAAATAGGCAGGCTTTCTACAACAGGCTACTTCTTGAAATATCGCTTTAATTAGATATTATAGCGTTAAATAGCTGTGTGATTTACCTTTTTCGAAGCTAAAGTCAAGCTAAAAATGGCAAGGTGTGGCAGCTTTTATTTTGACTTCCCTGGTTATTGGGAATATATTCTCTGCTGAAAGTGAAAGGTACCGAGTAGTCAAGGCCGCACGATGGATGCAAATGAAGGGAAAGCGCGACACATCAGCCACTATTTAGGCCTCTAAACATCAGCGAAAAGCTGCGACAGTAAAGGTAGCCAAAAAAACCAGTCACCTCAGAGCCAGGCTGGAAACAATTTGGTAATTTAACGTGTCGGATGCACTCAAGTTCAGAAAAGGACGATGCCATCACTGGAATAAGAGTTTTATTTTCCTGACGTTTTGGATTATATCGGGAATCCTTGATCATAGGTACTGGTAGGATAGTCTGAGCCATACGCATGTAGGGCTGAAATATGCACAGACTGCACGATATTTTTGGTCGTAGCAGTCATCCGCGTGCGTAGTATAATTATCCGCTCCTGAAGTCACCGCTTGGGTTCTTAATTGGCGCGTTAATGGCTTGAAACTTCGCGTGCGACTTATTAATTGCCACTATTTCCTTGTCTGTGTCGGATGCGGGCTTGGTAATTGCGCAACAATTATACTCGTTATCGTCCAAGTGGTTATTTCTGGGCTCGGCCCCTCCCAGGTGACTGGTTCTCTTGCTCAGGCAATGTCCCAGTATGCAGTATGAGAGAGCCAAATCGTTGCGCTTGTCAATGGACTGGAGGCCTGAGAACAATGTTTCGAGCAGCTCACGCGGTTGTCACCTCTTGTGAGGATTTTGCCCACGTTAAACTTGAAAATATGGCCAGCTCTCGTCGAGTGAGCTGTAACTTAGGAGTTTGCGTCTTTCTTCCTCCCCACCGCTACATGCATGACCATTCGCGTTCGGAGGTATTTCCCGGTTTTTCTGACGTAGCTGCTTTGTCCACAACTGCACCAGATCCGGTAAGCTACTCCAGCCGTTTCCCGCCGTGGCAGTGGGTCTTTTGGTCTCATGATGATTCCTTCTGGCCTGTGCGCAACCCCAACTGCAAGTGGGGTTAGCAGGCGGCTGACCGCTTCCGATATGTATTTCACCTATGGAGTCCTCGCCAAACGTTTGGACCTGTTGGACGTGGCTTCTTCTCTCGTTTGCGTGTGCATTGGTTGACGAAATTGCGCCGGTAACTATTTGTTCGCAGGACCCTTCGAATGTATTTTAATTCAGCAACTTTGTCTTCCACTTCGCTGCAAAGTATTAAGCAATCACCGCACCAACTAAGACACTGACTGATGATTACAATAACCGAAAATTAAAGAAGACATGTAGATGACTGCTACGGATTATACGTACCGCGCAGCCTTTGAGTGTATAACCGCTATCTGCGCATGTCTCAAATTACCCTACGGTTACCTTTGATTAAGTGTTCTCGACAGAATCTGTAGGAAAATGACGAAGATTATCGATCGCTTGTTTAAATATAACCCTCTCATATAAATGGTTTGGCCTGAGGAGAATTTATCGAAAGTGTATACTCGCCAAATACTTTTCTGAATTCTCTGATGGTAATTTTTGAACGTTTAAATACCGAAACGTCAGGAAAACATAATTCTGGAATTAAATAAAATTGTTGTTCCAGTGATCTCATCTTCTTCTGAACTGCTTCCTGAAAGTTGCATATTTTCTTCTGTTGGCACATTCGAGTTCGTTAAATAACAGGTTTTAGGAAAACCCCTCCGTTTCGAAAAAGCCTTTCTTTTAAAGCAAGTGCGAGAGAACTATTGGGACCGGCTTTAGACCGGCAGTCCAGTTCCCCGGTTCGGCCGTACTAAACGCCTTGTGTTCTATATGTTTGAGAACCGATTTATCAATTAATTGTCATACCTAGCTTCTTTTAACAGTGCTTTTACTTTCTTATGAAAAAACATGCAGTTATGTTGCTGCACAACTGCAACTAGATCGAATACGTATTGGCATCGGATTAGCCTTAATCATTTTCAATAAGTGAGGTTTCTAAACACTCGCACCGTTTAATAAAACTGTATTTTCCAGCATGTACAATGATAACACATAAATTCCCACTTACGAAGTTACTGATAAACATGATTATGAGACATTCCTAAAGGTTTATAAAACAGATAATCGTGATTTTCTGTGCAGGCGATAGTGGTTGTGCTGTTAAATTCGCAAAAAGTATTGTCTATGATGAACACCCTCCCCTAAATGATAAATATAACAGGAATTCTTGATCATGATAATTTTAGTTCATGCATGTGTTATGTAAGGCAAAAATTTTATGAATTCTTTACTTTAACAATTGTCTCTTAAGGACGTGGTTGCCATGCCGAGCAACAGCCCTGAGCTCATGGTCGGATTTCGTTCGCGAAGTGATTGCTTTCCTAGAATGCCCGTGTCTTGAAGTGGAGTAATTTCATCCCCTATGTTGATCTTCGTTGGGAGATAAAACGTATCCGAGTCGTCTGCGTTTTTCAACCACCTGAGCCGGGGACAACCAATAGGCGCCCGATAATGAGACCGAAAACTCACTGCCATGGCAAGAAACATCCGAATTTGTCTACCAGCTCATGTAACTCGCGAATGGATTGCCTCATTGTTAACGGATCCCAATCTAGTTGCTAGTTCAGTGACCTCCACTTACCCCTCCTTGGTGCTCAGACTAGGTTTGGTTAAAGCAATCAGTCCGTCGTGGGGCGAACACGCTTCCTAGCGTCAGATGACAGAGCAATCACCAAGCCAACTTTCAACACGGATGGTGAAATTTCAAAAAGTTACGACCGGCACGCCGGCCCCAAAGCAATTAGCGCAGCGGAGGGCAATCATTGTCACTGAAGTTGAGCCTATCACTGACATGGGTATATAATAGCCTAGCGATGGCATCCTATAAATACGTGGCTCCTGGCTCAATGGTTAGGGCGTCTTACTCCCATCAAAAAGTCGCAAGTTCGAGATTCTTGTGGGACACCACTTGGGCCTGGATATTACTGGCTGACGATGGTTAATAAGACAGAAATGAGCACTCAAATCTCCCCTGTACTTGTAGGTAATATTATTTGCCTTTTATCGTCTGTAACGGTTGTCAGGGCCTCTGATGAGGCCCAAGGCAAATGAGTTCCGTTAGCTGTCAGGTGCACTTTCATCAACGAATACTGCCACTCCCTTGGTAAGACTTACCTGGCATCGTCTCTGAAGATATATAGGAGTTAAGGTTAAGACGGTTTACCCTAACAGCTACAATCATTCAGGCCCTGGTTCCTTAGGAGATAGGCGAAGTCTCGGGAAGGCCAGAGTTGAAGGAAGAGTTTATTGTGTACACAATGGAACGGAGAATAGATTGAGAGAATGTTGACTCGCGGAGTAGTGCGTCCGTTCCCTATTCGGGTCAGCTCCGGAGTGATGAAGACATCAAGCGTCACCGGTTCATGCTTTGTTCCGGCGGCCAATGACAGGGATGACTAGCGTGTACCAATGACAGCGTGGGCCAATGACAGTTAGCGCCTAGCCCCAGGAGACGGTTGGCACACAGGCAGGCTAAATGAGTCATGCGTCAGCGGCTGGTCTTGGGTTCCAAGTGGCTGCAAAAAGGCCACTACAGATACTTGGCGCCAGAATCTGAAATGGCAGGCGAATATCGTTATTGTTCTAGAGCTCGCATCTACTTCTGATGAATCTGTTGCAATGCTATCTTGCCTCGTAGAGGCATACTGTGCAAAGAAAGTAACGTAGCTCTATAAATTTTATGTTCAACCTCACCGCTTATCGAAGTTTTCCTCCCTATAATGCATCCGTCAAGCATTAATAGAGCACTTAGCTGTACGTATCGCGAAATGGGACTTTCATAAATGAAAAGGGGCTACTGCCTATAACTGCTCACAACTTAATTTTGCAATTATTAGATGCAAAACCTTCTTACATTTAAGCCCGCACGAGAATTGTGAAGTCTTTCTTGCTTGACATTCGTTTGAAGGGATTTTTGCCTTTGAATTTGGAAGGAAAACGTGTTGAACCTATAGTGCACATAGGTCTCACCGCACGCAATTTTGTAGCGGCATTTAACAGTCCCTTAGTCTTACGCAGTTAAATATGCTGCAGTCTATGCCCCCTGTGCTCCTCCGTAGGGTCAAGCCATCATACTATTAGAGTGTGACAAGGGTCGGCTAAGCTCATGGACACCTATTAAAATTCTCTTTGAGTTGACCCAAGTGTGAAAAACTCTAGGCGTTTGGCGAGATTTGAACCCGCGCGGGCGTTTGTAGCTTAGCGGTAGAGCATTAGCCTCCGGTAAAGGCTTTCTCTGATGCGCGGGTTTAAATCCCGCCAAACGCCTAGAGTTTTTCACACTTGGGTCATCTCAAATTAAGCAAATCTGCCAAACCAACTTAAAAATTCTCTTTGTCATGGCTGGCTATCCTTCAGCCTATTGTATTTAAGCCCAGGCCAAGCACTTTCCAGGCCGACGATCAAAGGACCTTACGGCCGTGACTACCTACGTCCTCGCCACTTTGGACTGGCCACCCTTCATGGTCGGAGGTGCACTGGTCCGACAGTCAACGACTCCCGGACCCGGCGACCTCACTGTCAGACTTCGGATGCCCAGACACTCTCATCTCCCGCGTTTTATCTTCTTATAACCGTGCGGATATTTCTATCTTTTATTACCCGGTTGGAAACACTCCAAATTATAGGCACGCTACGTAGACGACACCTTCGTTGTCATCAAGGGGAATAGTATCAGCAACGGCAAAGACTGATTGAACTCTATCTTTTCCGATCTACAGTTCACGATGGAAGAAGAAGAAGTAGAGGGCAGACTTCCGTTCTTGGACGTTCTCGTCTGCCGCCAACCGGACGGCAAAATGGCGACTTCTGTCTACAGTAAATGGAAAAATACTTCGCAAATATTCAGTTACAATAGCAACCCCTCCACGGCAACACAAGCAAAGTTGCATATGCACGCTAAACCGCCGGATCGCAACCCACTGCAGCACGCCGGCGGCCAAAAAATACGAGGTAACGTTGCTCCGGGAGCTTATCAGAGATAACTGCTATCCACGAGCGTTCACTGAACGAAGTCGTATGCCAGCAAAACCACGGACCGAAGAGCGTTGCCTACCAAAGTCATGGCGGCGCATTCCATACATGAAAGAGGTCTCTGAAACCGGTACTAGATCTCTCGCGCCGTTCGGAATAGGAGTAGCCCTCAGGCCTGCCACCACAATCCGGCAACAAATAATGCAGCCAAAAGACTCTATACCGAAACATGAAAAATCGGGCGTTGCCCACCGACTTCATTGCAGTTGCCAGAGGTGCAATTACGTTGGAGAAACCGGCCGCCAGCTTCAAACGCGAATGCACGAGCAGCAGCTGGCGGTAAGAAGGCTGGATCCAAAGTCGTAGGTAGCCACTCATACTGCAGAAATAAGGCACGTCTTCAATTTTGACGCCTTCGAAATTGTAGGCCTAGGTGAAGATCACACGTCAGGGCAGATTAAAAAAAACTTGCATGTCGATCGATTGTTCGGTTAACCGCCACATAAATTTACCAGTCCCCTATGTTGTGTTAAGAAAATTCTTATCAAAGGATGGTCACGAGACATAACAATCGGGCCCTCAACCAGTGATCCACTCAACAAACATTGACACCCTAGGTGCAGACAGTCACAACGCAGAGCGGAGCGCGAGGGACGGCTCTCTGGCTGCTGGTACGGCGAACCGTTACCACCTAGAGACGCGACCTATGCAGAGCGCCTCGAACTGGATTGGCAGAATACGCCCGCGGACGAAAGGAGCGGCATCTAACGAGAGTTAGAAGCCAGAGTTTTCACTCTCTGAAGATGGATAGACGAGATAACTATCCGAGACGTCAGATCACAAATAAAACTCTCCCGGCGAACGCCCTTCCTCCCAATGACAATCCATAACCTAAAACTGCATAGCCTCTTTAACTATGTCGTGAGTCGTTTGTAGGCGTCATTGTTTTTAACAGTCTCGTTCTCATTAGAGTCGCGTTTATCTAAACAGCGAGAGGAATAATTTTATTTGCCTTACCTTACTGAACACAGCGCTCATTGTGAATCCACAATCAGTTAGAACGAAAATTATGAACCCTCGAAACCATGATGCGGATACGAAAAGGACGTTTAGAGTAAGTCAAGGAGATATCTAGTGATTAGACTAAACAAAAATGAGCAATCAAAGCAGTATTATGCATCCAGATATTGAGAAGCTTAACTTGTAGTGACTAGCTTCGCACGAAGCGCACTTGTGAACCCTTGTCGTGACTAGCTTCAGTCGAACGCACAGTTTTGAACGCTTACTGTTTCCGGCTTTTGGAACAGCCAATTGCAGGCCCACCCACACAGCACCTCGTGTGACGACTGGCAAGCAGACATCACTAAGGACGCCGTCCGCTGGCTTGCGGTTGTGCGGTCATCCGACAGTCAATTTCCTACTGTCTATTCTTCATTCCTTCTGTACACAATATACTGTTCCTACCACTCTGGCCTTTTCACGATTTTCCTTCTCCTAGGTAACCATGCCTGAAGATCGTAAATGCTACGGTTTAAGTTACTTAACCCCCTGAGATAACGGTGACTTCCCCACGTGTCCCTGCGACAATTTCTTCAGTACAGTTCTCTGACCCACGGAGACTACCCCATTCTGAGCCACAACCACTGGCCTGGGTGCAAACTTTCCGAAGCATTTCTGGGATTTCTTAAGGCTTCCCACTAATAATAGGCGAGGCACTGTCTGCGTTTGGCATTTGAGTGACGGATAATCGAGGGTATGTTCAGGGCTCAACTCGTAGCTTAAGCAAATTCTACCCAGTAAAAGGAAGCACCCATTTACTAAGCACCTATTCTGCCGAGTGACTCGGCCTATCGACCGTACTTCAGGTGAACGCCTTTATGCGCTAGGTCTGTTCATACAAAGACAGTGGTCACGCACCCATGACTTCTGTATTGATTAAAAGAGCATGCTCAGGCCAATCAAAACTTCGATCGCCAGCATAAGTGTTTACAGCCACTCTAACAAAGGCTAAAATCGTGCACACGATTTGTTAGGGAGGCATGCCTAATTATGACTTACCTTAACACCAAACAAGATACTATTTCCCCGTTGGTATTCGCCAATGTTGAGGAAACCTCTATCGTTAGAATTTACTTACTGATTTAAGTCTGTTTAAGAACTCAGCTCACAAACATATATTTGCGTGGATAAGTGAAGTAGTTTTCATTCTGAGATAGTATAATTAAAAGAAAGGTTTGCGAAAAAATTGAGTTGTACTCGTGAAGTTTCAGGTCGGTGACGCCGGCCCGTCGTCAATCAAAACGAAAAGTGGGGGAATTAGATGTTTGCACCACGGCGTTTGGTGGGGGAGGCAGTTAGATAGACGTCCACGGCAGGGAGGCGAATAAACCTATCACGCTTAGTGTTGGGGATGAGGGAAAGTGTCGGGTTCACGTGTCGAGGGATCACATCAGTACACTTCCACACGGCCGAGTATTGATAAGCGACTGTTGCGGTTGTGAGTCAGTGAGCCACGCACGCAGACCCCCGTAATATGAATCTAGATCGACATGTCCGCCGTTTATGCTGGTCGCAGTTAAGTGCTAAGGTTCGAGGAATTCCCTTGCTTGTCTCGTGTTGGCCATGGCCATCACATCGGAGCTGTCTCAACTTAAGCACCAGTCACACTCAAGGGAGTGCGCAAATATACGTGATAAAGGGTCCCGTAGGCGAACGGCTAACTTAGGTTCGTTGATGCGAGTCTCCAGACGTCAGCCCCTGTAATCAACGTAGACACAAGGACAGCTATATCTGTATACCAGGGTAATAATTAAAGGAAATACTAAGTGATCGGGACATTACTTTTTCGGGTAACATCGGAAATATCAATGAACATTAGTCTGGCAGACAATAAACTACCGAGGAATAAACACGAACTGCAAGCAATATAAATTCTGTAGGACAACGGCAAAACGTACCCCCACATTAATTTATGACGAAAGGAAAGCATTAAGTCCACTGGAGAAAGATGTAGCATCCTAATTTTGCCACCTGACAAAGGGGGTTTTGACTTTTATTTTAAAAGGACCGACTACACAGAGATGAAATTAATAACAGTAGACAATTTGAACTAAACGCCTTTAAAGACCGACCCTACGAAGCCACAGAGGTCACAGATCGGGAAGATATCAGTAAAGCTTATCATTTTTATAATATAAAGTAATCAGCAAAATAATTTAGAATGAGAACAGTTTACATAATATAGAAAAGGTAGTTTTCAGAAATCGCGTATAAAGGGGAGCATATCGCGGTATCTCTCTCTCCCCTTGGCTCAAAAATTAAGTTTAGATTTTTGTAAAGAAACCAAGCATAGGATAGCAAGTTTTAGGGTTGTGGTAGGAGGGACGTGAGAGTGGTTTTAGCCAGAGAGAGAAGACTGTCGAGGGAACTATCTCCGCCTCCTGTGGCGGGCAGATGCTTGACCAGCCAGGACCGTCCCTTCTTCGCGAAGAGAAGCCATTCGGTGGAGCGTCGAGCTGCCTGCACTTTGAGGAAGGCCAACACCAGCGCCGTGGCCCACATGGTACGGCCATCTTCACCACTGACTGTTGTAACAAGACAGGGTCTGCATTAATAAGTGCACAAATATACGGTAGGCGCAGAAAAGCAGTAAGCCACGGCAAAATATTTTTTCCCGACGTCATTAAAAGGTCAGCAGATTTCCTACTCTGTTGAACACCTTTGGATAGTCTGAATTTACCAAGTACGGCAAAGCCTGGCATTCAGGGCTTCCTAACTGTTGAAACGAATTCCCGCAGCTCTCCATGCTAAGAGAAAGAGGTCATATGTTTATCCCAAAACTTCCAATGTATGTGCATCATGTTCCAATGTATGTGCATCATGCTCTTGATTTTATATGAAACATTATTAAATTAACCGGTATGATGTATTAATGCACATTTAACGAATTCCTACAGCTTTCTGTGCTAGCAGAAAGAGGTCATAGGTTTATCCCAAAACTTCCAATGTAATTGCATCATGTTCCAATGTATGTGCATCATGTTCTTGACTTTATAGGAAACATTATTAAATTAACAGGTGTGATGTATTAATGCAAATTAATGCACACTAAACGAATTCCCGCAGCTATTTGTGTTAGCAGAAACAGGTCACAGGTTTCTCCTAAAACTTCCAATGTATGTGCATCATGTTCTTGACTTTATATGAAACATTATTAAATTAACCTTTATGAGGTATTAATGCACATTTCACGGTCTTAAAAGCTCTCGTATTAAAACCAGGAAATTCTCTTACTTTAAACCATTAATGCTGAAGGAGGCGTAAGTTTCTAAGAAACAGGCAAAGGAAACATAAAATTTTGGCATGCTTTCTATAAAATATATTTTAAATAATAAGGCTATTCAAAACCACTTAGATAGACAAATCTTCAGAGCACACGTTTTCCAGGCAGTAAGAGAGAAACTCGTTCAAAAGCCAAGCTTCTTGGTGTGACTTAAATAAGGCTGCAAAACAATTCAAGTAAATTGGTAAACTTAAAATCAGATTTCTACACCTTCGGCTCTCTGTTTTTAGAGGTGCGACTACCGACATTGATCAGACTGGTCGAACCTGCCGACCTCGCACCCTTAAAACTCGTTGATGCACTTTCACGGAACTCACTTGTCCCACACCACCTTTGCCTTCGGCCTCAGTACAGCAGCTAGTAGTATCAGTCGATATTATACCAGCAAACATAAAGGAGACAGGAATGGCCATTTCTGGCTTATAAGCTATTGTTAGTCAGTCTGAGAATAAAACTCTACGGTGACAACATTTTGCCTCCACATGTAGTCCCTTTGTATCTGCCAATAACTCACGGATTTCAAGCTCAAAAAACTCTAGGAGAAGCATAAACGTCTGCATATTTTATAAAAAAACATTTTTATTAGTTGAATGCTCTTCCTGAGAACTGATATTCATTTCCAAATGATTTCAATTTGAATATTGCGATCAGTCTAAATATTAAAATACGATGGGGTTAATCTCTAAATAAGAAAACATTTATCAACACCATACTTAGGAAGACGTAAATGTGTGACAGCAGCCAATTATTTTACTTCTGTAATAAGGTGTAGTATATGGCCTAAATTATTTAGCAGTAGCACCCGTTTTTTATTTAGGGGGTTTTCGCAGATTTGTTTAATTTAATTGACCTATATGTGGAAAAACTCACGGCGTCTGCGGGAGCCGAACCAGCATAGCAAGTAAGGTCTTCACGCAGCCAACGCACGACCACTTGAGCTACAACGCCACGCCGTGCGCGTAAACTCAATCACACTTGGATAGATTTTTTCCTTCCAAACTTTACTACTCGTATGGGATCCACCAATATGGAACAGCAAGCTGACTGCTGAAGCAGGATTTCCTAAACAGTCATCTAGAATCCACCAATATGACTACTACGCTGACCTCAATGTTCTTTTTAGATAACATTTTTGAAGTAGTGCACAGAATACATAGACCAATTATTGCACCACACAAAATGTGAAGCTGGCGATATTTTGATAAGAGTCTAACGTCATACCCATTGAGCAACGCGCTCCTTGTCTTGCCGGTTTAGGTCGGAAGATATTGACACTGTTTGATGAATGCTTACTGACCGCTATTGCAACTCACTTCTTCCGTTTTGTCATTGCCTTGGGCCCTGTTTCTTGGTCCTTTGAAAATCGATGTATCAGATAGTACTACTAGCAGGCACTGCACAAAGAGATCGCGAGTTTGAGGCTCGGACGGCTATGGATATGACTGGCTGACAACGGCTAATAAGCCAGAGAAGACCATTCATGCCTCCCTTGTATTTGCCGGCATTGCTATCTGCATATACTACTAGCTGGTACCGTTGCTGTGAGGGCCCGAGGAATGAGACCTAAAGCAGGATGAAGTGGGGCAAGTCGTTCTGTGAACGCTTGCCAACGCGTGTAAATATCTCCCAACCTAACCGGCAAGGCAACAAGCTCGTGGCTCGTTGTGTTAGACTGACCAAAGATATCGCGAGTTCAAGCCTTGGGGCTGACCATAACTGGTTGACGACAAATAATAAGTCAGGAGTGGCCATTCAGTCTTCCTTTTCTTTGACGGCATTACTGTCTGCTTTTCCAAATACTTTTTATGAGTTGTTTCATGAAAGCTGTTTCATGTTTGGTTATTGTAGTGCAGCTGTAGACGAACTTTACTCTCGCCATGTTTGTGACGGACAGATAGCGGTTAGCAAGTCTGTATAGGACTTTAAGAATAAGAGCATATGCAATGCCTGCTTTGTAAAAGTGCTGACGCGTAAATGGCAAAGGTCAGCTGAAGGCTATATGTTCGGAATCAATGACATGTCATAATGAAATCCCAGGCAGCGAAGATGCCTAACTGACATCATGGCCCTTGTAATGTCACGACAATAATATGCTTAGGTGGTTAACCGTATGTCTAAAATGTTTATTTTATTTTCTGAGTAAAATGAAGGTTAACACGGTAGTCACCATCGAAAACTGCCAGTATAACCTCATTTAATGAAGGAAGACAGGAGAGATTTGAGCAAAATCATAGGTTGTCGAATCTCCAATAAATCTTCTGTGTCATTTTCTGGGACCGAATAAATTCTGTTGTGTTTCAATTTCATATATTAAACTGTGCTTAATGCAAAAATAGCAACAAAGCCCTGACTGCAGCCCTATTAGCTTGTAGTATAGGCAGATGGTATTGCCGGCAAGGAGATTGGAATGGCCCTCTCTGGTTTATTAACCGTCGACAGCCAACCATACCCAGATCCATGTGGTGCGCCAGCCGAGGCTTGAACTCGCGACATCTGTGTGATCAGAGTCAAGTTCCCTAAAGCACTGAGCCAAGAGAAGATGAGTTCCGTTGTAGGAGCCTGCCTCCCAGCGCTGCCATGATCACTCATTCTGCGTGCTCTGTCAACGTGGCCAGTCAATCGATTTTTGGCACATCGCTGATTACTGGTTCACGCTGGACTCGCCTCACTATTTGTGATGACTGATCTACTAAGCGTGAATTGGCAGTCAAATCACTCAAGCAGTCAATTGATTTTTGCGTACCGCTGATAACTGGTATGCGCCGGATTTGTGGTCAGCGCTGGCAGATACGCACTTCACACGAAGCCCATCCAACAGGCAAGACGGAACTCACTCGGCCTTTGGCCCCGGTGCGCGGAGGATGCGAGGCCGCGGCGCTCTGTCTCCCTCTCGCTCCTCATGGTTGAACTCCACCCTAGGCCGAGTCAACCCTTCTGTTAATTCTTCTCCTACTTATTCTGTACAGAATACAATCTCCTTCTACCTTGGCTTCCACGACTTCTACATCCTTCTAAGGACCCGGGCCTGGAAGATCGCAGTAGTTACGGTTTAACCCGCTCAGCCTAAACCCTTTGCGATACCGTTAGCGGCCAGAAGAACCTTCGTCCACGAATGTCAATATCCCCTGACCTAAACCGGCGAGATAACGAGCTCAGGACTCAACGGAACGGGCGTTTGACTGTGATTAAAAGGGTCTCGAGTTCGAGGCTCGGGTGGGCCACCACTTGGGTCTGGTAATGAGTGGCTGATGAAGGCTAAGAAGCCGAAAATTGCTATTTCAGTGACCCTTGTCTTCGCCGGTAATGCTATAGTAGATTGTATATTGAAGGCCCAAGGGGCCCTTTCATTACAAACCTAGCGCAATGGTACAACAAATGCAAAGTTGGAAATCACAGCTGCGCGTAAGCAACTGTCTAACAACAGGAATAAGTAGTATACTATACACATTAATGAGAACCTTTTTAAAGTCATAGTCAACCATTTTAGGTAAATATGGTGAATTCACAAAGAGGCCGTGAAAAAAACCCTAGAATTGAAATCGGGGGCAGAATTCATCGAGCTACCGATTTCCAAAGGCTGACAAGTTCGGCTAGTCATTCGAACCCTGAACGATATTGGCAATCGACGCTTTGAAAATGAAGAACCGACCAAGTTCTCTAAGATATCAGCATGAATCAAAATTTGTTCCGATAAGCTGTTTTTAGATCGCACATTTTTTTCCTGCAAATCTCACTTTTGCAGGCTTTAGATTCGCTTGTAGAAAATCGCTTTTTGTGGAGATAGGGACTAGGTCACGTGTGCTACACGCAGCGAGTCATATATACAGGTTGTCCCAAAATGTATGCACGTTTTAAATAATTTTAAACTTGGTGCTTATTATAATTTTACCATTTCAAAAAATGTAAAAATATTTACAAGTATCGTTTTATGGCTTTTTCACTGCATGTTCGCAAACTGACGTCTATTTTGATCTACACAAGTCATTGGAAATTACTACGCCCAGATACCAAAATAATTGGTTTATGGTATGCGATTCCATTTCTTCGTGTTTTCAGCAGTGCCTGAATGAAAATGGACGTCAGTTTGGGAACATGCAATGAAAAAAAACATAAGAACGAGACTTGTAAATGTTTTTTTACATTTTTGAAATAATTAATTTATAATAAGCACCAAGTTTACAACTATTTTAAATGTGCATACATTTTTGGGACAGCCTGTATACTTGTCGGACACCTAGCGCAGTGGGGCAGGGTAAAAGTGAGTGTAGGTGAAACAAACTTTTGTCGTATAAATTCCGTAAATCTAAATGAATTAGAGAACTCAGCAGATTGGCAAACATCCCAGTTTCCCATTACCTCAAGGGTCTTTAACAAATGCATTCCATTGTTCGTAAATATACCGAGAATAACGCTGCTACTTTTACTTGCAAAGTAGACATGTATAATGACACGAAACTGGCATCCCTGTCGAAATCGGGATAGCACCACCTCTTTGAAGGGCTAAAAGGTACAGCAAATGTGCCTACGCGCGCATATTCCCTTCTAACTCCCCACTTAGAGCATTCAGTAGGTTCCCCAGCTGATAAAATGTCATTCGGATATCTGAAATGCGTTTCAGACTCAAACATATTAATTACATATGGCTTTAAAAATAACGATCGTACACCCTAATCTCAATATATTTTGTACACATCAGGATGCCGGCTTTTATCGAGCTTCTTTCTGACCACTAAGTAAACGTGTGTACTATAAACGTAGCTACTTAAGTAGTATGCCTTTTCGCATTGATTTTGAATGCTTTTATGCATTCAAATATATTTTTGGGAAAATGCACGAAAAAATTATTTTTTGTACTCGTTGGTAGAAAATTACGCTTTCTTTACATTTAATACGTATAGAAAGGGTACCTGTCGGTCTTATAATGAGCTTTTTAACAATTTTCAGGTTTTCATTCATAGAACATCGTTTCCGTCAATTTGTTAATGCTGCCTTTACTGTATAAAGCATGCTCCATATCTATTGCAGCATTTAATGAGAACTATGTGAGATCTTCCTCAAACTATAGGCAAAAACGTACTTTTCCTTAAACAGGATGTACACAGTGCGCACTTTGTAAACCTCGAATTCTAGTGTAACAGTCAGAAGGTTTCAAAATTATTCAGCCATTTAGAAACCTTTTTAAAACCGATCGATACCCTTCCTTTAAGTATAAAATTTAAAGAAGGCGCAATTCGCTACCAAACGAGTGCAAGAAATACTTTTTTTCCTACATGTTTTCCAAAAATTATATTTGAATTTATAAAAGCAGTCAAAATCAATAAGAAGAAAGCATGCTACTAAAGTAGCTTTTTTAAAGTACACACTTTTTCTTGGCCATCAGAAAGAATCTTTTTAAAAAGCCAGCATCCTGAAGTGTCTAAAATATGTTCAGATTGGGCTATATGATCATCTCTATTGCAACCATCCGCAATTAATATGTTCCAATCAAAAACTCATTTCAGAATTCTGGGTGACGTTTCATGAGATACGGAATCTACTGTACCTCTCATCCGCGGCTTCATTTGGTCCTCGCTGGTCATACGGTGTTTGTTCGAACATCGATTTCCATAAAGTCCACCAGGAGCACCAACAGGTTGGTACAGAAGAAGACAAGTCTCAGAGGACGGATTATAGTGATTATAGCATAAGAAAATGGCGCCAACCGCACGCTTCACCTCCGCCCAGGGGTAAAGAAGCCCAAACGGGGCCTGGAGTTGGCCACTTTTTCCGATGCAAACCAAAAACACCGTCTAACTTAGTCTTAAGTGAAACTACCGCACCACCTACTCTCACTAACTCTTAGTAGGCGTCAAGACAGGCTCAAGGAGACCGAGACTGATTCGGCAACTACTATTTCTACTACTACTCACCAGCAACGTAACTGAGTCTTAGCAGTACTGGTATTATTTCTGAGGCTAATATTAGTTAGAGGTGCCGCTGATCTGAAACCAGCAATGGGGCCTGATACCCCTTTGACCCCTCTATGTGATTGCGAGTAAACACATGTTTGAGGCCCTGAGCACATCATAGCTTGCCTTGGTTTGCGCCCTCTCAGCTCTAACCCCTAGACAGTGTCCGTTTCTACTAGGAGTCAGCCTACAAGGACGACGATACTACGACTATGAGCACGTGCCTATGCTAAAGTGATCCTTCTAGGAACCAAAATTACTAAGATTAGTAACTAGTTTTCTAAGGATATGGCCTGGGTGTGTTTGCACGAAGTCGGTACCTAGTATGCACTCCCAATCTGTATGTGGTAAAAGAAATTAATAATTTATGGGTTAAGACAAAGCGTCACTAAATAATAGAACCAGTTCTACCATGCCTTTATGTCGTAACGAAGTGCCGCTTGCCGTCTACAGGCTAGCTGCAGGCCTACTTAAACGTCTAGCTTACGATAGACAAAGCTCAATCGGAGGGTACTGTCTTCCTACGGATTGTTAGTAGTACTGTTACTATATGTGTCGGTATTATAAACCAGACTTGATTCTGATTTGAGTGTGAATCTGGATTTATGCTTATATTTTTAGGTAACCATTACCCTGAAGGTCTGATTGATGACAGTCGTATCTGCCTCGTGGACGTGCAATCTCGCCGGATGTCGTACAAATCAGCCCGGATGAAAGCTTGGGGCCCGTGTAAGCTCATTTACTTTTAATTCTTTGATTATAGCCTAGTTCTCCTAACAGCAGCATTAAAATTGCTTTATTAGCCACACATAATTCCAATCTACCTAAATTAAACTCTAATTGGCAGTAACTTCATTACTCAGTTTATACACTAATGTACCCCTTAATTCATGCAGTTTAGTCTCTTAGTTTAGACTTGCTACGCTTTCAAAGTGCAGTCGAGTCCTTAGAGCTTAGTCCAAGCTTTTTAGCCTATTCTGGTCTCAGCAACACTGTTGTCCTCTATTACCGGTACTTGTAGCCCACCTATTTAGCAAGATGATGGTCTGACCTCCGACAAATGGTAGCGTCAGAGTTAGCACAAGTTCTACTACACTTATTAGTGACATGTGGAGATATGAGCCCAGAGTTGACTTTAATCACTTCTCTACAAACGCTGTATTATTGTCCAAATGCTAATCACTACCACATCCCACAGATAGGGGGTGCATACTGGGTGCGTCACCTTAAAAGAGGACACAGAGGCAGTACTTATAGTATACTATCTACTAGCCTCAGTAAGCACGGTTGTTAGAATTAGCACTTCTATCATAAGCACACACCTATAGTAGCAGCATCTTAGTCCGTACAGGTCGAGAAATCGAGTTGAGAGTGCGGAAGCCAAGGCAAGCACAGCTTCGCTCAGGCCCACAAGCATGTACTTACCCGAAAGAGTTAAACCCAGATTCACCTTCCTTGTTCAGGTCAAGGGTATATAAGCCCTAGCAAAGGTTTAGTCAGCGACAAGGTTAACAAATGGTGGCATCGGTGCTAGCAACAGTAGTAATACACATATTGATGAGATTGACGGGATATGAACTCTGTGCTGGTTTTAACTAGCCCCACTCCTGATTTACAATGCAGACTAAAAAAGTACCAGCGAACATATAAGTCAGCTGCACCCTACTCTAGCTGCTATTTCTAGTAGCTGTTTAGCAGAACGAGCCTTGTCCCCTTAGAATCAGGCTAGATATCTACTAGAGGTGAGTGAGGGTAGACAGTGCAGTAGTAACGGCGCAAAGTCTACTGTCACTACATACTAAGTATAGGCGGTATTTTACCGCTGCGGCCACGCCCTCTCCCTGCGCGGTCATCTCGATTCGTCTTGTCACCATTTAAAGGCAGTGAAGAGGGTTTAGAGTGAAGTAGTCAGCGGCGCGTCTACTATCACTATAATGGGCCCCCTGTCACTGTCCCTGCTCTAGGGCAAATGGTTGACTTTACCGAATACGGTAGTCGACCGACAGTTCCCCCGTCGATTTCGACGATGGGCACCACGCGCTCCAACAAGCCGCAGCAAACGCTGAAGCAAGCCGCAACTGACACAAAGGCGAGCTGGGCAAGCAATACGCAAGCGACAGCTAGCAGGAGCAACGCAGAGAACTGGCGCGAGGGAAAACAGGAGTTTAGGCAGACTTGCGCAGAATCTACCCACTCGCTCGCCACTCCCACCTCCGTTTCCGGTGTAAAGACAATGTCAATAAGACCGGGGATGAGGGAGGGTGTAGATGGCTGGCGCGATAAACACTCAGCACGCACGCGCACACTTGACACAGCCATCTCGCTAGGTATGCTCCCGACTGCGCGGGAGCGCCATAAAGGCCACATTAAGAGGGAGCCATTGCAGCCTGACTCTCAGTCCTCCCGCTCCTCCCGTACGCACACACACAGACACACGCGTACAGAAGGAGCAGCTACGTGGGGGCCCGAGGTTTCCCGTCAGTTGGCAGACCCTCCAAGCCACGGCTTTTAGCGCACCGTGATAGATTCAGACGCATTCAGATTTATTATAGTGAGGGAAGAATCGCGCCGAGGTCGACCTCACTCTCTCCCCCACCGCATGGTGACCGCCTAGCTTTTCGGGCACCCGCATTGGGGCCAGAAACCCACTGGGAGCGCGAGCGCAGTCACCAACAGGGAATCAGAAGTGAGAGAAAGTACCAGCGCCTTCCGGGCCGCAGGGACCGTGGTTGGCTGAAGACTGGCATTGCATGTGCATACAGACCATTGGATCTCAGAAGGGTGAGAGCAGCCCTGCATGAAGCCTGGGCCAACACCCTCCTGAGAGGGGTAACCAGTCAGTCAACGACTGAGAGGCAATACCCATGCTCCGTTGACGGTCGGCGTCCGTGGTCGAGGCTTGCAGCAGACACACACACACCCTGAAGGTAGTAAGATGGGCATCGTCGTATATGGATTGGAAAAAATTAATGACAAAAGGGATGATGTTAGCATAAGAATTGGTAAACAGCTCTAGCCCGCTCCCCCAGGCACACACAGGAAATATAAAGTGGGGGCTCGGTTAAGTTCTGATATGACCAAATCGGGCGGGACATACTAGCAAAGTATCGACTCGATACTAACAAGGCCTTTCAGGTTATCCAACCGAGCGAACTTTTCCAAAGGCCTACTCCAACTAGTGCTTGCAACAGCCGCGAAGCAGTAGCTATAAGGCTAGCGAATTCAGTGCTGTGTTGTCAAAGGACGCTGACACAAGCACTTTCAGTTCCGTGGCCTGCCTCGATGCCAGGTGGCAATTACACACCACCCCCAACCCCCCAGTCCCCTAGTGACACTCCTTCGCTCCGTCCAAATGGCAGTGATTATCACTCCAGGATGTACCTGACTCCTGCCCAATGCCCACAACCTAACCCAATCTACCCCCCCCCCCCCCCTCCCCGAACACAAGGACCTCTACACGCCGATCTCGCCAAGCGGACGGCGCGAAAAGGGTGGGTTGTAATCAAAACACACACTTATTAACCCTGTCCGATTGTACAATTTTCATTATCCCTGCAAGTGTACTGGCCTGATGAAGAGTTTCTGAACACACATGTCTGCTAAATCGACTTTTCTGTCTTAATTGCCAAGTATGCACACCTTCCGGCTAGCGGTGATGGCGGTTAACTCATCACAGCTCTAGAGGTGAACCAGGAACGTACAATTTGATGGTGTGGTAGCCACAAGAGAGTCCAGAGAACAACCGAGGAGTCGTGCCAGTTCAGCGCTGAGAGGCCAGCATCCAGGAAACTGCTGAAGGGCCGCGATACCAGCGACGACATCTTCTGTCTTCGTCGTCACCGCCGCCGCTGGTTCCTGCGCCTCTTCCTCCAACTCCGCCCCATCCATTTCTACGCTGTCGCAGACGGCCTCGGGGGGAAGAGAATGGAAACACTGCGCCTCTGTCTTCGGCTCCAGTCCATCCACTACTAGGTTGCAGCAGGCGACTGCTGCCATAGGCAAGCACCCACAGTAATCCACACAGTCGTACATCCTTGGCGGCGTTGGACGTTTGGGGGCAACTACAGGAAAGGTTGAAGCAGGTTTTTTCTCCCAGTAAGAATTTAGAGTGCACCAAAGTTATTGGGTCGAAAAAATGTGTGTGACTGCGCATTGGCTGTAGGCCGTCCCTGCAAAACATCATGAATGCATAAGAGAATGAAAAAATTTGAAAAAATCGTCAAAAATGTCTTTGAGGCCCCCCTAGATACCAAAAAGCGCCCCCCCCCCCCCCCTTTCCTCCCCCGCCAAACTGTCTTATGGAAATTAGTGGTTAGGCGTTTAATTCTTGTTAAAAAAAGTGTTGATGAATATGTAATTCAGAAGACGGGCAGTTAGAAATCTGAAGCTATTTTATGGCTACTTAAGAAAGACCACACGAAACCGGGACCCAGTTCCCTTTCTGAAGGCAAGCGATGGAACAGAAATGAGTGAGGATGGAGCAAAAGCTGAGCATCTCTCACAATTTTTCAAATCGAACTTTACGACTGAAATCGGATTCATCCCTCCCAACTTTGGCTTAGACGACGGTCCAAAGATTGAAAATGTATTTTTCGTCGAAGCAACTGTTCGTCAGGAGTTGTTGGTATTTAAAATTATCTGGTCCGGACGATATCTCGCCTAAATTACGGAAAGAATTTGCTGAGGAGCTAGCCAAACCGCTTTCCATGCTTTACAGTACCTCGTTTAAAGCAGGTTTTTTACCCGCCGATTGGAAATCCGCACGGATCACACCGCTATATAAAGGTGGCAGAAAGGTTTCTGCAAACAATTATAGACCAATCAGCTTTATTTCGATCTGCTGCAAGATTATGGGGAAATAGTAAAGCGAGAACTTGTGCGTTTTTTAGAGCAGCATAACATTCTATCGGATGCGCAGCATGGATTCCGCAGAGGCAGGTCCTGCGTGACGAACTTACTCTATTGTTTGGAACGCTGGACTCGGGCAGTTGATGGAGGAAATCCGCTTCATGTAGTCTACATCAACTTCAAGAAGGCATTCGATAGCGTCCCACATCAATGACTTCTGCACAAACTCAGCCAAATGGGTGTTCGACGAAATCTGATGAAGTGGATTCAAAGATTCTTACTTGGCCGCTCCAAGACTGTCCATATAAGCGGTCGGGAGCGGTGTTCCCCAAGGCTCTGTCCTTGGCTCAATTAGGAGGCCAATTAGGACATTTTACCGTAAGA
>JAYGXS010000009.1:13312644-13331135 GCA_036362985.1 Ligula intestinalis
TCCATTAATCGGTGTGTGACGCTACCAGTTGCCTACCAAAGTCTACGCGAAAAACACAGGAAGCAGAACCGCAGGCAGGAGATCTCGGGAATAATGGGTATAATATCCTGACGTTTCGAAAGCGTACAGGCTTGCATCGTCGGGGGAAGCCAGCCGGACATGCGGCACTGACGCGATCGATGCAGACGCGAGCAATGACCGCTGGCAGGCGAACACTGCCCTCCCCCTCCGACGAGGTGACGGCGAGAAACCCTGGTCAGCAGGACGATGACGGAGCTCCAGCCCCGCCCCCGCAGGGGATCTAGCGCCAATAGACGGAGAGCGAACGAGACGTCAGTTGTAACACCTATAAAAGACTGTGAGGCGTGTACAAACACCAACCTCCGACGATGCAAGCCTGTACGATTTCGAAACGTCAGGATATTATACCCATTATTCCCGAGATCGCCTCTTCTTCTTATTTATGTCCGGACACACGCATTTTCGCTTCAATCAGCAATATATATATATATATATATATATTTGTCTTCCAACGGATATCTCGTGGAAGAGTTTTGACACGGTAAGCAACAAAGACTTTCAGTGGTATAAAGTAATAGACGTTTAACAGTTTTGCGTCCGGGACTCACCCAAGCTGTCTGGGTCCACACCGATAAAGGAGGTAAAGGGAGAGCTGACATTGGCAGCCACTGCCAGGGCGGTTACTTTGCGTTGGATGCTCGATGCCTGTTCAGCGTTATCCGGGCCCCTACGCAGACCTGAATGCTGATCCACCAACTCCACGATTTGCGTCTTCGCGGCCTGACGGTGAAGGAGGGAAGCTGAAGAGGCGGCGGTAGATGACGTCTGTGGAAGGCGGGCCGTCAGGCGGTGCATCTGACCGTTCAGTTTGAAAGTCAGCGTTGCTGATCCGGTCAGTTTCTCTCGTGCAGCTAAATACACATCAATAGTTAGGCATGTGATGCGCGACGATAGAATGCTATTTATATTACTTTAAGTTGATTATGGCGGCGCGCTTACTGTCGGCTTCAGCCGCACCAGCCACCTACGCCCTCTTCCGTCGTACGGTCTCCTTTACTTGTGGTAGTCAGTCACTCCGCACACACGCTCACTGCTGATAACGAGTGCACGTGCCCTGATATCGGCCTCTGTGGCAGCCAATCAGAGGTGTGTCTGCCCACCCCGGTCCGGTCAATCGCCTTTCAAGGCTAACGCACACAATGACCGATCTAGACGCTTCTGACTATGCACGCGCTTACTGAACTTCCGACGCGGCCCTTTGGCCTGTGGTCGCGGGCTCGTCTGACAGTCAGCTTCCTCCTACCTATTTGCCAGTTCTTCTGTATAGAATAAACTGTTCCTTCCACTTTTTCTTCTCTTATCCTAAAGAACCGGACTTGAAGATTGCAGTGGCTAGGGTTTAACCTATTAACTTGATCCCCTGCGATAGGACCTCATTATTGCCGATTCTGATGATGGTTAATGTATTACAACCGCCTACTTATAAGTCTTCAGTAGTGTTATTTTGACAGTCTTCATTTTCTCTAATTTACACGCGACTGCTGTTAGCCCAGTAGGGATAAGTACCTCCACGGTAGGAGTTCGTGATGAGGTATTACAGCCACCTACATAAAAGTTTTCAGTAGTGTCATTTTGACGGTCTTCCATTTTCCTCAAACTTACACGCCGCCGTTGGTCCAGTAGGGGTTACTTATGAACTTAAAAAATATACTTCCAACCTAGCAACCAAACTATAGCACAGTAAAACAAATGTAATCGGCATTTCGAATTTTTTTAATTTTCACAGCTACTGTTCCCTTACAAGCCCCTCCCATACCACCCCTTAAACTAGGTGCCCGTAAGGCGGAGGAACTCGCTTCGCGCGCACTCAGGCGACACCACGAGGAATTCCTACCAAAATAAAATAAAAATGACCGCATTTGAAATTAAAATTTTTAATCAGAACTCACAATGGGCCCTTGTAAACTACTCCTCCCACCTCTAAAAATGTCAATTCGTTCTAGGTTTGCCAACCGCTTGCGTGACCTAACTAGGAATGTGTGTGAGGGAAGAAACGCGCCGAGGTCGACCTCACTCTCTGCCCCACCGCATAGTGACAGCCTAGCTTTTCGGTTACCCGCAGTGGGGTCTGAAACCCAGTGGGAGCGCGAGGGCAGTCACCAGCAGGGAATCAGGTGTGAGAGAAAGTGCCAGAGCCTTCCAGGCCGCAGGGACCGTGGTTGGCTGAAGACTGGCATTGCATGTGCATACAGACCATTGGATCTCAGAAGGGTGAGAGCAGCCCTGAATGAAGCCTGGACCAACACCCTCCTGAGGGGGACACACACACACAGTGCACAAGCAAATAATAGATACCCCCGATCTACAACCGGCTAGACACCGAGCTCGATGGCTCAATGGTTAGGACGTCTGCCCTGACCGGCGAGGCGCGATTTCGAAACTCGGGTACGGCGGCAATTTCAGCTGCTACACCAGAGTTGGCTGCCCGCGGCTGATGAGGGCCAATAGCCCGAAATACCTATATCACGGTTGCCAGTGTCTGCCGGAATACTCCTATAAAAAATTGCATCGTGTGACGCCTTGCCCAGTCCTGCCAGGCGGTATGCTAACACGCCAACCCTCATGACTCCCCCAGCCAATGAAGTCGCGTTTTTCTTGTGACCACCACCTAATTGGTCCAGCCTTGTGCATACGCATTCGCTTATATTAAATTATGCGGTACTAGGTTTCCCGAGGACTTCTGCTTTCTGCGCACTTTTTTTCGTCTTCTTCCTTGGGGGCTCACACAAGATGTAACCTCGACGGTGATAACGCAGTATTTGGCCACCGTTACAACAGATCAGGCATGATCACAGCCGTAACAAGTACAAGTAACGGTCGGCTGGAACTGAAATAAGTTGACAATTTAGAAAGTTTGATCAGAGGCCTGGTCCACATCACACAACGGGTATGCCTCAGCCACGGGAAAGTGCATTTTTTCACACACACACAAACACACACAGATTGGCGGCGATACAACACGTGAGCACACTCTAGCAAAGTACCTACATGCCCCGCATGTCGTACACGAAAAGTGCATTCACATTACCTTCACCCGAAGCAGCAAGACCGAGGCCAATGAGCAGGCAATCGCCATGGCTCCTCGAGATTGCAACACCATGCTTTACTAGATGCAAGCTTTGGCGATCTACAGTCTATGGTGTCGCGAATAAAACGAAGTCACATCGGTTGTCGGGGAAGATCTTTTAGGGTCGTTACGTTGACGACACGCTTGCTATCATCAACTTGTTCATAACTTGTTCAATGGAATCATTCCTGACATACAATTCACGAGGGAAGAAGAAGAAGAAAAAGAAAAAGAAGAAGAAAAAGAAGAAAAAGAATAGGAAAAGGAAAAAGAAGAATAAGAATAAGAAAAGGAAAACGAATAAAAAGAAAAAGAAGAAAAAGAAAAAGAAAAGAAGAAGAAGAAGAAGAAGAAGAAGAAGAAAAAGAAGGAGAAGAAGGAGAAGAAGAAGAAGAAGAAGAAGAAGAAGAAGAAGAAGACGAAAAAGAAGAAGAGGACGAAAAAGAAGAAGAAGAAAAAGAAAAACAACAAGAAGAGCAACAGCTGCCTTTCCATGCGGTCCTCGTCAATAGAACGCCAAACGATGAAATCGAGACGATGGTTTTCAGGAGGGCAACGAACACAGCACAATGTCTCCGTTTTTCCAGTTACCATCCAGTTGCCCACAGAAGAAGCTGTGTAAAAAGGGATTCAGACTAACTGCAGTAGGCCGGAGGAAAAGGTTATCGAGGCCCGATATCACCGCGACAAATTTATGCGGATTGATTATCCAAGAGCCTTTATAAACCGATGCATACGCGTTCAGCCTCGGAAGAGCCATACAGAAGATCCACAGAGGATATGGCACGCCCTGCCATACATCAACGACGTCGCAGAAGTAACTGAGCGCATCGCTGCAGCAGTTGGTGTTCGAATTGCACACAGACCCAAAGCTACCATTTGCAGCAGGGCAATAAAAATAAAAGGTAAGCTTACTAAAAATGAACAATATGGGGTAGTGTATCGCATCTCATTCCTCAGCTGTCCTCATAACTACACAGGCCAAACTGAACGCAGACTCGGATCGCGCATACATTAACGCGAGTTGACCGAATGACGAGGCGACGAATTATCACAAGTCGCAGCTCGCACCTATGAAACGGACTATGAGTTCAACTTCCCTGCTGTCAAATTACTTGCTCACGCTGGAAGTAAGGTGAGCAGAGAATTGATTGAAGCCTGGTCCACAGAAGGGAATTCAATCAACCGATGTATCGAATTGACGCCGGCGTACAGAAGCTTTCGCAATCACGTACAGTCATGCCCAGAAGTCACTCAGAGTTAAATGGACTACTTCTTTGATAATTGGCCCCAGTTTCTTTTCTGACGCCCTGATGAGAGTTGACATTACTGAAGGTTAATCAACGTATACCTCTACCAAAGTGTTTTTATCCTATATTCCTGCGTACGAGAAGGCATCTCTTGAAATAAGTGGCTGTCAACCTGTCTCCCGAATTGACGCAACTCAACGAATGTTCTCCAGCTTTCAAAAGTGCCTGCGGACCCGACACGATCTTTCTATCTGCACAAAGATCTGCGTGTACCGTACATCTGTATGGTCCGTTCTTCTATACGGATGCGAATTTTGAGCTATGCGCATAAAAGGTGAACAGAAGCTGGAAGTCTCTGAACACTACTGCTTGAGAACCTTCCTGCGAATTAAGTACAGTGACTTCGTCTCAAATGAGACAGTTCGCACTCTCTGTAACGACATGACAAGGATATCCCAAGCAATCCAAGAAAGACGACTGAGGTGGTTCGAGAACGTTATTCGCCGTTAACCTCACAATTTCAGTGTTACTGCCTTTGATCCGGTACCTTTACTCAGTCGGAGACGTCAAAGAGGGGGTCACAGCTTTGGACTCTGTATGTCAAGGCATGGAAGTGGTTCGTGGATATTTGGTATTCGGCCGCCGGCGTTGGTGAAGAGGAAGAATTTAGCTGTCCAGTAGTTATGTTGCCACGGATCATCGCGCGTGCAGAAGTACCATCTGTGACATAATCGAGGCCGACTAGTTCAGTCATGATCGCAACGATAATAAGTGCACGGTGTGTTGTAACGGAAACCCAGCCCGAGATATCACCGTCCAATAACGCCTTGTGTGAGTCTCCAAAGGAAGAATATGGCAAGAAGTGCGCAACGGCAGAAGTCTTTGAGTGTAATAGGTACAACGTATTTAAGACAACAACCTTGTAACACGATGTCCATCGAGCCAATCAGCTGCTCTATTGACATATTCGCCGGTAGGATTGGCTGGTGACTCAACGGCTGACTAGTTTGAATTTCAAATTATCGATTGATTGACTGCATGATGCGTTCGCTCGCATGTAGGCCGATCGATAGCCTACTGTGGGCGCGGCTACTTGCTTTCAAGTTAAATGCTTGCTAAGGCTGTTCGTTAGGCTGTCCTAACACAGTGCAGAGTAAAGACTTAATAGTGAGGGGAGGGGTGTTCCCCAACTAACTCACGGTTTTTCACGAGTCCGAAAACCGTCAAGTAGGTACGACAGAAGAGTGGTGGTAGCTGAGAGGGAATTGTAAGGACTTCCAGCGGTGAAGACCCAGTCGTTGATTGGACCTGCCAGGACAGAGCAACCTCCGTGACTGGGTCCTGTAGGGCACAGTTCAGTATGTCCATCACTGCAGTAGTCAGGCTCTCACTAAATGAACGCGGGGCGAGGGAAGGGAGTCATAATTCAGGATTGGCATTAGAAGGGGGCGGCAAGTGAGACGTGTTGGTCAAGGATAGGCAGACGGGGTGGAATAGAGTAGATTCCCTATCTCATGAAATGTCGACCGGAAATCTGAAAATCGTTTTCGATGCAATCATATTAATTACGTATGGTTGTAATAATGACCACCGTACAGCCCAATCCAATACATTTTAGTCACGTCAGGATGCCGACAATTTAACGAGCTTATTTATGACAGCTAGTAAAACGTGCGTACTGTAAAAAATGGCTACTTAAGTAGTATGCATTTTCGTCATGGGTTTTGACTGTCTTTATAAATTCAACTATACAGCAGACGCCATGGATAACGTAACATTTTGACATAGGCGAAAGATTGATACACTTTCGCTAATCGGTATTGACTCAGGTTGTGATACTGTCTATGGTGTATTCTATTCTGAAGTTTATTCTGTCATGATAGGATGCAGGCTTTTTAATGAGCTTTGTTCTGACTACCAGCAAGAATTATCTACTGTAAAAACTGGCTTCTTAAGTAGTATGCATGTTATCATCGAGTTTGACCGCCATTATAAATTCAAATATTTTTGCGAAAATTCCCATTGAAAAATTCAGAAGATGAATTGGCGAAAATACGTTTGTTTTCGATAATTCTCATCAGGCCTTTACATTTATAGGGTAATTAAGTAAATTGTACTACAAACGTTACGTAGATGATATATTTGCTGTTGCATCAGACCAAACCGACTTTTCAGCTCTAATGAATAAAGTGAATCAGGTGCATCCGTCTATCAAATTTACAGTAGAAGTAGAAGAATCTGGATCACTCCCATTCCTTGATGTACTACTGAGTAGAAGGGCTGATGGGAGCATTCAACGTAAGGTATTTCGTAAGAAGACGTGGTCCGGGCAATACACCCATTTTGCTAGCTTCGTACCGTTAAACTTCAAACGTAATTTAGTACGATGTTTGACGCAAAGGGCGAAAAGGATCTGCTCGAATGATAGCATAGAAGAGGAGCTGAGGATTGTTGAATGTGTATTTCGACAAAATGGGTACCCCAGTCGATTTATCGCTAAGCACATGGCTGAAAGGCCACCAAAACCTGCAATGCTAACAGCAGAAAAGAAACGAATATTTATCAGGGTCCCATTTCAAGGGGACGGCCCAAGCGAACTTCTAAGGAGGCGCCTGAGTCAAGCTGTAGCAACCACGTTCCCAGCAGCCAACGCCCACGTACTCTTCTCGACTGCTCCCATCCTATACGGAGAGATCAAGGACAAACTGCCAGCCCAGACCACATCCATGTGCATATATTCATTTACCTGTTCCTGTGGGGCGGGATACATTGGTCGCACGAGTCGGCGTTTGTCCAAAAGAGTCCGAGAACACATCCCAGCATGGTTAGGAAAGGGTCAACTAAAGGGTGTTAACAGTTCCATTCTAGCGCATCTGGTAGACTCTGACCATCGCGTGGATGCCAAAGAGGCCTTCCGAGTTATCTACAAGGTACCCTCAAGCTACTCAAAATTTCTTGGACAGCGTCTCCTGGCTACGGCAGAAGCGGCCGCAATCAGGCTACGCCAACCCATCCTTTGCGCCCAAAAGAATTTCGTCGCGGCACCACAGTTACCATGGTCAAAAGCTGCTAATCCAACAGCCAGCGGCTTAACATCTCAACCGACTACCAGCTCCCCCTAACGCGGATCAAATGTTGACCCCGTTTTGACCCCCCCATTCCCCCTCCCCTGACAACCGTCCTTCCTTTTTTCTACTAACCCGCATAGTCAATTTACTTAATTACCCTATAAATGTAAAGGCCTGATGAGAATTATCGAAAACAAACGTATGTTCGCCAATTCATCTTCCGAAATTCAAATATATTTGATGTAAAACATGCACGAAAAAAATATTTTTGTACTCGTATGATAGCAAATTACGCCTTCTTTAAATTTTATACTCAAAGATAGGGTTGCTTTCGGTGATAAAACCAAGTTGCTAATTATGATCTTTTTTTAATTTTGAGGTGTTTATTCACAAAACGTCGTATTCGTATTATTATTAATGCTGCCTATACTGCACAAAATATGTTATACATCTATTTCAATATTTTATGACAACTATGTGACTTCCTTCTCAAACCGTACGCGAAAACGTACTTTTCCTTAAACAGGATGTACACAGTGCGCAATGATTAAACCTTGGATTCGAGTGTAGCAGTCACTAGGTTACAAAATTATTTGGCTATTGAGCAACTTTTTTATCACCGAAAGCTACCCTATGTTTGAGTATAAAATTTAAAGAAGGCGTAATTTTCTATCAAACAAGTACGAGAAATAATTTTTCGTGCATGTTTTCCACAAAATATATTTGAATTTATAAAGGCAGTCAAAATAAATGATAAAAAAAACACATCACTTAAGTAGCCAGTTTTTACAACAGATACGTTTTGCTAGTGGTCAGAACGAAGCTCGTTAAAAAGCCCACATCCTGTCATGACGGAGTAAACTTCAGAATAGACTACATTATAAACAGCATCACAACCTGATTGAATACCGATTAGTGAAAGAGTATCAATCTGTCGCCTATGTCGAAATGTTGCGTGATCCGTGGCGTCTACTGTATTCTATGGAAAACGTGCCTGAAGAAATTATTTCTTGCAGTCTTTTTGTAGAAAATGGCGCCTTCTTTAAATTTTTTGCTTAAAGAAGGAATATCTTTCGGTTTTAGAAAAGTTTCTCAATTGCTGAATAATTTTACAACCTACGAACTGTTACACTTTAATTAAAAGTTTAAAAACTGCGCGCTGTGTACATCCTGATTAAGAAAAGGGACGTTTTTGCCTCCGGCTGGAGGAAGAAGTCACATAATTCTCATAAAATATTGCAACAGATGCGAAAATTGCTGCACACATTATAGGCAGCATTAATAAATTGATGGATGTGATGTATAATGAAAAAACACCTCGCAATCGTAAAAAAGCTCATTATAAGAAACTTGTTTAAAACCGAAAGATACTCCTTCTTTAAGCATAAAATTTAAAGAAGGCGCAATTTGCTACAAAAATTCTGCAAGAAATAAGTTTTAGTCCATGTTTTCCATAGAATATATTTGAATTTATAAAGACAGTCAAAATCCACAATGAAAATGCATACTACGTAAGTAGCCACTTTTTACAGTACAAACGTTTTATTAGCTGTCAGAAATAAGCTCGCTAAGTTGTCGGCATCCTGACGTGACTAAAATGTATTGAGATTGGGCTGTACAGTGGTCATTATTACAACCATACGTAATTAATATGTTTTAATTGAAAACTTAGTTCAGAATTCCGGGTGACGCTACATGAGATGGGGAATTTACTGTACGTCCCGGACATACAACATGATGAAAAGGGAGGAGGTAAATGGAGCAGAAGGGAGGTACGTCGAAGACTTACGGATTTCGCACAAAAACTGCCTTTCCATTGCCAGCTCTCGCAACACCCCTTACGAGGCTGGTACTTGCACCCATTCCCAAACCAACAGCGAAGAGACGTGAGTCAGTTGAGTGCTTTTGTACCAGAGATATCACCTAGCAAAAAAATGAGGCGAGCGTAGGATAAGACGGAAGAAAACATGTGCGCAGTATGCCTACGAATTCGTGCAAAGGTCATGACGAAAGTTGACTTGGTACATTGGCATATATTTGGCCATGTTACTTTTGATCCACTCAGTGTATTTAATCCTAAGAAAGCGTGTTAATTAGGAAAACTGACCCTTTTAATTCATTCTAGTAGGCGTAATTTCAGCGAATTTGGGAGTACTCTCAGCTCGAAGGAATTTTCTGTGCCATTAACTACGAATGAACCAAACTTTTTATTAATATGCATTATGGCATGGGAGAACCCAAAAATGCGTAAGAAAATATTTCCTTTCTGGAACCGGAATATTTAGCCTGAAAATGATCAAATGCAAGTAAGGCCAGTGGTAAGAAGACGCTTTTATTTTCAAAAGTAAGGAACAATTTCAGCTTTAGAAATTATTTTTTGCTAACCTGTGAAGTCTTTTTCCACAAGATACAGTCACAGAAAAGTTTTGATCGCATTTTGTTTTACCGCAGCGAGTAATTGGAATATAACAAAAACTGTCCATATATGCTATTGTGAAGATAATGTAGAACAGATCTTATTAAATATAAGGCGTGTAAAAATATTGTGTTTTGTATACTATAATTTCGCGTATGCTATCTCAAAATGTTTCTACATATGAGCACTGTTTTTTTGAATTCGCAAACTTAGAACAAAGCCTGGAAGTAATCCACTATGGTCGAAAATAATCTAATAATAAGGAGGAAAGTGAGTTCTTCTACTTCCAGCCAAATTGAATAAGTCATCTTCGGGTAAATTAAAAAATTTGTCACAAATCTCCACTTTCATGTTGACATTACCTTGTGAGAAGGTAATATGCACAGAAATTCGTCAACTGGATAACAAAATGCTTCTTAAAGAAGTGAGCTATTATAGAAAAAATTTTATTGCTTTTTTTGATAACAGTATCGGACTATTTTGCGAACGTTTGGTTTGCTCGCTAATGTGATTTGCTGTTTAAAAACGCTTCTAAATATGGCCCACATAGTCATCGTCATGAGCACTGATAACCTGAAGTTTGTTTTATCCGTAAATGCCTGCAATCTATATCTTGTTTTAAAGGTTTTGATATAAACGTCGAACGGGGTTTATGGAAGAAAGCTTGAAAGCACTGAAGACGCCCGAAAATATGCCGGAATTGAAGGTTCATTAATAAATATATGGTATTCCAATAACGGTAATTTCTATCAAAATGTTTGAGTAGAGAAAATTTCTTTTGATATATACAGTGGTATTGTTAACACAAACTGACGATAAGATATTAATTTATTGTTCTAATTAATAGCTATGTTTTACGTCGTCGGAACATAGAGATTATTAAAGAAATTTATTTTTCTTACAAAGTAAGCAGTGCTTCTTACATTTCTTTTAAGTAAAAAATAATGCCTAAAGTTGCTCATTATTTCGTGTTAACTAAAAAAGCAGGCATCCTAAGTAATGTAATTTCAAGGAAAGGCGTCCTTTGCGAAAATCAATAAATTTATTCAGTAAATTTTCGACACTGTGTCCCCAGGTGGTCGTCAGACTTGAGCGAAATTTGCATTAGCATTTCAGAGTGTTGATACAGTTATATAGTCACCTGTAGTGGGCGTTAATTGGGAGTTACAATTTGCGTCACATCGTGGTGGACATGATTAGCAGTCCAATGGCGTAATGGCTAATTGGCACCTGTAATTTGAGTCAGTCCGAGGTCAACCCAGGTCATCCGGTGTGGACGCTAATTGCGGTTCATGTTGGTCTATGTTTGTCGACTGCAGACGACACATTTGTTGTCGTTAAAAAGGACCATCTTGAAGCGCTCCACAAGACCATCAACTCAACCATTTAGGGCATTAAATTAACGCTCGAGAAGGAGGTTAACAACAAACTCTTATTTCTGCTTGTTCTCGTGAGGCGAAATGCTGACGGAACATTACAAACGTCCGTTTACTGCAAAGACACGTATGTGGAAGTTATTCTTAACTATGGGAGCAACAACCCCATCTCTCACAAAAGGAGTGCCGTCAACTGTCTGCTACACCCAGCAAAGACACACTGCTCTGACGAATAAACCTACCGAAACGAGCTGAATTATCTGTGTGTATTGTTTTCCCGCAACGGTTACCCCAGAGACTTTGTACGCCGATGCATCATACAACAACAAACCACAGCAGACGCGTCTACGACCGCGTTGTCCCCCTGGTTTAACCGCCCCCATTGGTCTCCTACTTACCTTCTGGAGACAGTTTGGTGGTAAGTGACTTCAATGTCCACAACGACCTATGGTCCTCCAACCTAGCGGCCGATTCCCGAGGAGAAACCCTGGCCGATGAACTAGAACACGCTCCTTTCGCAATCCCCAACGAGAACAGCCCAATGCGGCCTCCATCCAACGGTGCCCCCAGCTCTCCCGATGTCTCCCTTGCCAGTTTCAACCTGGTAGCCTCCACCACCTGGAGCACGGAAATCAGCGTAGGGAGCGATCACCTCCCTTTAGTGCTCAAATTGGCCACCTCCGCTCCAAACAGGCACTTCATCAACTTCAAGAGAGCTGACTAGGGAGCGTTCACCGCGGAATGCGAAGCGGGAACCGATCAGCTATCGCCCCCATCTGTGTCCACACGGCGGAGCGGACCGTTCGTCACCTGCTTCTGGCAGCAGCAGGTCACCACATACTGAACGGTCCCATTCCCCTTCTCCGCCCTAACTATCCGCCTGAAGCCTCCCACCTGGAACGACGGAGAGGCGAAATACGAGCGCGCGATGCCAGTGACCCGCGCGTCGGCGAACTGAATGGCTTAATCACCAAGACTATCAACGATGGCAAACGCCAACGCGGGCATGAATGAGTTGCAGATTGTAATGTCAGCGGCAACTTAGCCGCCACTTGGAAGCTTCTATGCAACCTGACCAAGCCCCGGGCTGATACATCTAACCAGTCTATTAGCTTCGGGGACGGCAAGTTCGTTTCCAACAACGGTACGATCGCCGCGAAGACGAACCAGCTGTTCTCGCCCTGCTCGGCGCCCAGTCCCAAAACCAGCGCTCCCTTCGTCTCCTCCATAAGGCCCCGCCTCCGGACATCTCCTTCTCGGCCGATGCTATCCTCACCGCCCACAAAAAAAAGAAAGTCTCGAAGGCTTTAGGACCAGATGGTCTGGCACCTATTCATTTGCGCCATATCGGCCCTAAGGTAGTTGCCTACCTGGCTGCCATTTTCTACCTTTTGCTGGCCAGTTCAATCATCCCCGATTGCTGGCGCCAGTTCATCATCCCACTGGTCAAAGCTGGCAAGGATTCCAGTATAGCGACTTCCTATCGCCCAATCTGTCCAATCAACAACATGGTTCCAGGTCGAGTCGTAGCACAACGACGGCGCTTTTCGAGCTCACACTATCCTCGAGGGCTTCAATCAACAGATGCCCGCTTCGTGGACCATGACAGTCTCAATTAACCTGTCACGAGCCTTTGACTGCGTCTGCCACGACCAGCTCCTACAGGACTTGGTCTCCCTGAACGTCTCGTCTGGCCTGGTCCGATGGTTGGTGGCTTACATCCGTGGCCGCCACGATCGTGTCCTTTTCCGCGGCACTCTCTCTAAGCCCCGTAAGCAGACATGCAGTGTTCCTCAAGGCTCTGTGCTCAGCCCGACGCTGTTCAACTTCTACATGCGGGAAAACCTACTCCCTCCGGCACCCGCCAAAGTGGTATCATACGTAAAGGATGTCACATTCTTCTGTCAGCATCAGCATTGATCAGGCTGCGCAGGTCATCTCGTAGTCTGTGCCTGATATTGTGGACTTCTTAACTCAGCACTGGTTACCGATCTCGACAGCCAAGTCGTCCGTCACTGCCTTCACGCTGGACCCGAAGGAGTTCAATCGTCAGCCGGCTATCATCGTCAACGGTAAGGCTTTGCCGCTGGTCCGTAAGCCCAAGCTTCTTTGTGTCCGTTTAGATCCGCTCTCCACGTTCGCGGACCATGTGAGGGAGGTCGCAAGCAAAGTGAGCCAATGTGCCAAGGTCCTCAAGGCTCTCGTGGGCACATCCTGGTGCTACACGAAAGAGACGCTGACAATCATATTCAAAGCGCTGGCCAAGTCGCATCTCACCTATGCGGCACCAGTCTGGTCCCACGCAATCAGTTCCTCTAGCCTCCGTCGCCTCAAATCAGCCCAGAACGGTGCCCTCCGCACGATCACGGGCTGCTATAAAATGTTGCCCATCGATCACCTTCATGCAGAGGCTTCTGTCCTGCCGGTCGCCGCGCACAACAAACTCCTGAGCCAGCAGTTCTGGTGGACCTGTTCACAACCTGGTCATCTGAACCACCAGCGCTGCAACGCTCCTGAGCCTAGCCGTAAAGTTCGGTCGTCTATCCGAGGTCTCCACAAGACAGCGGTTGCATCGTCTTTCTTGAATCTACCCGTTGATGGCTTCGCCATCAGGACAGGCTACCAGCGCGTTCAACAGAGAGCCCTTGTGGACGCTTAATCCAGCTACCATCCCTCAGTCCTTCTGGGTGGCTATCCACCTCCGATTGCCACCTCGGAAACGTCATCTCCCATGGGTGACTCGCTGTATCCTGGCGCAGCTACGCAGTGGCTACTGCATGCTCCTTCGTCAATACCAACACCGGCTCGACCCATTCGTACCCGAAAGCTGTCCCAACTGCGGCGTCTCGCCGCATGACTGTCGTCATCTCTTCGCTTGCAGTTCCCGGCCAGGCACCCAACTCACCCTCGAGGACCTTTGGCTCAAGCCGGCTGAGGTCGGGGCTTTTCTCCGTCTCCCAACTGCACCCAGTTGGGACTCCGGCGGGGACCCCGCATCCAAAAAGGGCTACCAACCAACCAACAACAACAATCCAACAAACAGGAACCAGATAGTTCCACTCAGGCGCCCAAAACGAACACATGGCGAGTCCTTACTTACATAAGGAACGTGTCTGAACCCGTAGAAAGACACTTGCGGAAACAGCAAATAAAAATGGCGCACAAACCGATGGCTACCTTACGCACTCAGCTAATGCACCCTAAGAATAGGGTTGGCTTCCCCGATAAGAAAGAAGCCATCCACAAAATCCCATGTAAGGCTTGCGACACGGTATAGTGTGGCCAAATAGGAAGATCCGTCTCCACACGCATCCCCGAGCACCAATCGGCAGCGAAGCGAGATGACCATCTTTCCGAAGTGGCTATGCATTGCCTTGACACAGGACATACCTTTGCACGGGACAAAAACACGCATCGTCGAAGTTTGCCCCTACAAAAAAGGCCGAGAATTTATCGAGGCCATGCACTCCGATGATTCATGCATCAACCGGCGTATCGAGTTAGCTGGAGTGTACAAACACCTGAAAGAAAGGTGGAAGAGTATTTGGCGAGCATACGTAGCTTTCGATAAATTCTCATCGGGCCGTTACAATTATATAGGGAGGGGTGCCAATTAACATGCTGGTAATCAAGTTATTACAAAACGCAAATTAGTCATGGGGATGAGGGAGGGGGTGTGGGGTTGGTAGTAATCAGCTAATGAGGTTTTGTTGAGTCCGGACAGGGGATGGGGGAAGGGGTGTGGTGGGGTGGCGTGAAGCGGTAGCAAGCGCGAAAAGATGCAGGTAGTTACGTAACCGTTGGCCAAGCTAAGCTCAGGGCCTGCAGAAGGTTCTTCTGTGCGCACAGGACCGGCTTCCTCAACCGGATCGCGGTTGCTTCTGCTGTTGCCAGCAAACGCTGACCCAGGGGCTTTGGATAGTTTGGCGAGACCTCGTAAAGTACCTTGAAGGCTTTGCTGGGGTCCACACGATATCCGGAGTCAACCATGTGGGCAAGAATTGAGCTATTGATGCTTCTGGCTTCGCCTTTGGCCAGCCATGCCGGGAGGTGTTCCTGTATTCTTTTTGATAAGCGCCGATTTGTGCGACCGATATAACTTGCTCCACAGGAACAAGTGAATAATTATATGCACATGGAGGTGGTCTGAGTTGGCAGCCTATGGTTACCTTCGCCGTGCAGGACCGCGTTCGTTGAGAATAACACACGGACGTTCGCTGCTGGGAAGGTTCGTGCTACGGCTTGGTTAAGACGTCTGCTGAGAAGCTCGCTTGTTGCGTCCCCTTGAAAGGGAACGTTAAGGAACAATGTCTTTTTTTCTACAGTTGGTGTTATAGGATTCGGTTCTTTCTGCATCATATTCTTCATGATAAATCTGTCAGGATACCCGTTCTCTCGAAGTAGGTCCTGGAGTTTTTGGAGCTCCAGTTCAATAGTGTCTGCCGAACAGATTTTCCTGGCTCATTGCGTTCAACATCAGATCAGATTACGTTTCTGTCGAATAGGTACAAAACTATTCAAGTTTGTGTACTGTCCGGACCAGGTTTTCTTACGATAAACGCTCCTTCGGATGCTACCGTCGGGTCTTCAACTTAGGAGGACATCCAAGAATGGAAGCGAACCTGCCGTCTTCACTTCCAAGGTGAACTTGATGGAGGGATGTGTTTCATTCGCAGTACTAAGAAACGCATTCACGTCGGTTTCTACTGGGGCGATTGCAAAGATTTCATCGACATATCGACTCTACTGTTTTAATTCATGGATATGCTTGCTGAGTTGCGACTTCTCCAGCTTGCCCATGAAGATGTTTGCCAAAAGAGGTCCGAGAGGCGAGCCCAAAGCAACGCCGTCTAGCTGTCTATATAAGTGGTTGTCAAAAAGAAACTGCACATTTAATGTGCACTTTAGTATTAGTTCATTTAATGCTGCAGTTGGTATTCCTACTTCTATTTGATTTGACTGCAACCGAAACACATGGACCAACATGAACCGAAATTAACGTCCACACCGGATGACCTGGGCTGACCCCGGACTGACTCAAATTACAGTTGCCAATTAGCCGTTACGCTATTGCAACTGCTAATCATGTCCACCACGATATGACGCAAATCGCAACTCCCAACTAACGCCCACACCAAATGACTATATAACTGTATCAACACTATGAATTCCTAACTGTTCTTTGCACATTTCTCTCAAGTCTGACGACGACCTGGGGACCCAGTGTCGAAAATTTACTGAATAAATTTATTGATTTTCCCAAAGGACGCCTTTCCTTGAAATTGCTCATTATTATTTATAAATTTTCGCGCAAGAGTTAATACCGGTTTGCTAATGATTATCAATCATTCGCAAACTTCGGCAGTTTACACGACTTATGTGCTGTACTGTAGTGTCCAGCCTCGCACAACATGAGGAACACCCCCCAGGCTGCACCTGAAGCCGGAGGGTGAGTTGGCAGTGTGCACAGAGGAGGAATAGGAGGAGGAGGAGGAGGAGGAGGAGGAGGAGGAGGAGGAGGAGGAGGAGAGGGGGGAGGTGAGAATACGGCAAACTCACTTCTGTCTGGTTGGTGACATCACCGTCAGTAAGGAAAACGATCTGTCGACTCCAACCCACGCCCGTGAGTGGGACTCCGTAGACGGCTTCGAGAGCTGGCAGCACCTCCGTGCCGCCCATGTCAGCCTCCAAGTCCGCCTGATAGGCCAGGGCCCGCTTCAGGGTCTCCTCAGTATAGTCAACAGGCCTTAAACACCGGGGGGGTGGAGAGAGAGAGATGGGCCCAAGTTTCAGTTTAGTTGGTGAGGATAATAGGCCAATTTCTCTGGAAACCCAATTGGTTACATGCCCGTACGTCATATGAATCTATACATGCACGCGTAAAATTGTCACTACTAATGTATTATTGACAAACGGTGAGTGAAATTACTTTTTTTACAAATAACTCTTGTCTCTTGTGTGGTGTTACTTCGAGTTCATGCTGTCAACAGACACATGTAAAGATAATAAAATGAGCAAAAATAAAATTGCAATAGACGTAATTGACCAACAGTTGATAACGCTCGGGCATATATCATCGTCAATGTTCAAGATTTTTTGCCCAAACTAACTGTCTGCCCTTTGTAAATATTCCCATGTTCAACTTGAAAAGACTATTTGGCGAAAATAAGTTTTCGGAAATTCATCATCGGGCCGGTATAATTACATGAATAATGAAATAGTACAGTTGGACATGGCCCGCATGGCGAGATCGGCATTGAGAGGTCATTGCGCTTGGGCGGGGGGAACTAGAATAGGCTGCGAGTATTGGTCATGGGTCGAGTACGCGGAGTGAAAATTATTGTGACGTGCACAGAGTGAACAACTGTCACCATGGGGCAGGCGCGATATGCGATGGCCACCTGTCGTCCTGGTCGGCCATGGAAGTTCTAGAGCCTATATTAGTGTCTTCTAGCAACATAGCACTGGATTCGCTAGATATATAGCCACTGCCTCGGCTTTTGCTGGCATCCGTTGCTGTAGACCCTTAGAGAAATTGGCTGCTGTCTGGTAGACAACCTGAAGCGCTTTTTTAGGATCAACCCCGTGAGTTGTACCGACAACGTATGTGAGAATAGAACTTAAGATCCGCTTGCTTTCACCTTTACTTAGCCAGGACACTCGAAACGCGAGGTAATGTTGCTTTAATTAGGAAAAACAGGTAAGGATTGGAGGTTGTCAAGTATAACGCACCTTTTTTTAATCAACAGCCGTCCTTCTACTAGTACTAATCGTAATTTGATTTCTCGGAAAACATTGGACGAGGCTGACCTACACGCATGGTCACGGCGGACGTCTCATCTCACCTTCGGTCGGCTTGATTTGGCCTTGCCTCGTAAGTCTCGTGTACTAGAGACGATAAAATGCTCCCACAACACTTTTGCGACTATAGCGAGCTTTGTAATAAATAGAGATTAGTCTGAAGCGGATCTGACAAAGACAAGGAAGACCGAAATGGCTATTTGTGGCCTCTGCATGGTCGACAGACCTAAAACATTGAGGGGGAGGGAGATGGGTGCAAGTAATAAAAATTAGCGAAACTACAATTGCGACAGGCCTAGTAACTTGGCCTGCACAGATGATGACGCTGGGGTATGTTATTATCGAGAGAGTTCGATATTTGTTGTCCAAACAAACCGTCTGCGTTCTGAAAATACCCCCATGTTTAACTTGAAAAGTCAAAAATATGTTTTT
>JAYGXS010000009.1:13339454-13351020 GCA_036362985.1 Ligula intestinalis
GCCTGGCAGGCGGTCACCCGTTGGGACCTCTGACCACCACATGAACTCTGTTTAGTTCGGAAGCCTATTCGATCGGTTTTCGCACATTTCTGAGTGAATATATATATACATATTTTTTTACACCATAGGAATAAGTTGAAAAGGGATGACTTACGCTTGCGGACAGTTTATCTTCGGTCACATATTTCATCACAAACGTTTGCTGTGGTGCAGGGGAGGTGACAGCTAAGATTGGTGAGCTGCCAAAAACCTCCGCGATAAAGTTGAGTTTACAATTGCTTGAGATGCTGGAAATTGTGGGCACAGTAGAGGAAGCGTTGAACTGGCGTTGAACAGATTCCTCTAAACGGTAGAAATGATCCGAAGAATCGCAAAAAAGGTCTGTTATCCAAGAAGAGAAATGACATAAACTTGGTTGCGGAAATTAAGTGCCTGATTACTAGGCCGATGAGGTTCCTTCGATTTCATGCGACTCTCGAGCAGGGAAGAGTTCGAGCCTAAAGAGCAATTTTAAGCGTCTTTGTGCTTATGAGTAGACGTCAGTCTGCAGAAGACTCTGGACTACCACCACATGGTCGCCCCTTATCAAGCCCTTTGATACATCAGTATAAGATTCGACAAGCATTTAGGGCAATAATGATTCAAGCTTGACAGCACTACAACAAGAATTCGACACGCGAGTAGCCCTGCTCGCGTGCAAGACAGCCAATTAGCATGCACCGACAGAAATTCGTGGGTTTACGCCCACGCTTTCGACGAATACGGACCAATCAGGACGCGCGCGCGCACGCTCACCAGACGAGGAGCTGCGTTGACCTCAATTGCCGCACTCCCTAGACAGGAAGTTTAACTAGCTCCTTATGCACGCCCCGGGTTACTCCGTCAGTTGGCAACCTTCCAAGCCACGACTTTTAATGCTACTTGGTAGCTAGCTCTAAGCGCGTCAGGTTGTTTACAGTGAGGAAAGGAGTGCACTGAGTCGTTGACCTGTGCTCCCATTCCCGGGTCCCGGTCACCGTCCGAGTCGGCCAGTGGACTGGTGTGAGGAAAAGGCACAGCTGCTGGTATATCTAATGGAATCGTCTACACGTACTACTCACACGACCTGACCCACCCCCACCCGAACATAAGCACCAGGAATGCACACAAACGAGGGTTGAGGGGCTCACAGTTCACGTATGTGGGAGTACCAGAAGACACGTTAAAAAGGAGCCAGTGCAGCCTGACTCCCAGACTACCAGTCGGATACCATACACAAGCCCCCTCCCATTTGGTTTCCGGTATCTAGATGTCACAGCGACTGCACTTACTAATTCTTCAGCAGCAGTTAGTTACCGCTGTCTGTTGACCCGCCGGATAATCAATTGGTAGACGCCAGGTACTACTGTCGGCAAAGACCAGGGAGCGACTGGAATGACAACTTCTGGCTTATTAGCCCCGTCGTCAGTCGGTCATACCCAACCCTTTGGGTGGTGCATCACCCAAGGGCTCGAATTCGTGACTTTTTCGATCAGAGTCGAACAGGAGCCACGAGCTCGTTCTCTTGGCGGTTTAAATCGAAGGATATTGACACGCGTTGAACGCGTTTTCCGGAAGCTTCTGTTACGCCCCGGATTGTACAGTTTGAGAGCGGAGACATTCAAAACAGGCAACTGAGTCCGCTAAATGCACACTTAAAGGCAGGGGCGAATCAATGAGCGTTCTAATCACCCTCATTAGCACCCAATCGGGCGGACTATAAGGTCAGTTTTACTGGAGAGGGCTCTTGGCGCCCCTCGCCCCGTCGAACATTATTCAGTCAAACGGTGGATACTTGAAGGAGTCGAACCAATACAATGATGGAGCCTGCAGTAGAGGCGGGGCTGGCTCGAAGATGAGTGACTAGCGGCTTTGAGTCGCCATTTTTGAATACTATGAATACTACTCTGCCTAGTTCCTTTTGTATATTGATATCTTTTCTGTCTTTTGTTTGTCTGAACTATAACCATGAGGTCATTTGTACAGTACAATCAGAATTGGTGTACATCTTGTCGTGGCGGACAGCCAACAATGCCGCCCGACTTACTTGTCCCACGTCTGCTGCGTCAAGGTCACGCAACGTGATACGGAGCGCTTTCCGAGTCGCTGACCTGATGACCCTTGACCGAATTCCATGCGCGCACACAAGCGCACGTACAGGTAGTCACAGCTGCCTCAGGCCTAACTGAACAAGCCCCCCCCCCCTTCGTTTAACGCAGCATGGGCCTGTTTACGCTCTCTCGCACACCCATTCTGGTCTGGTTAGACGTAGTCAACATTAGCTTTGGTTTCGCCAGCAACCACGGCTGCCGAAGACAGCCCTTATCTGAGCAGACTCGTTTACCTATGACTAATGATTCCCGACAGAATCCGAAACGTCGGGACAATAAAACTCCTGTAACAGCCATGCAGTGTTTTGTGTACAATACAGACCTTATTCTGGTGCCTTTTGTCCGTTACCTACAAACCGGGATTCAATCTGATGATTGTAGCGTTCTAAGTATAACCACTACTGGATCGTAGTGTAGGTATCTGACATAGATTTCATGAGGTGACTTGGGAATTTTGAAAACAAGCGGGTCCCCAACAGTCGCATGGATTGTTTGTTTGAGGTAGACTCCCCTAGCGCTTAGGCTCAATAGCCTAATCACAAGGCAGTGATGGCAAGGAAATTGTTTTATGGCGGTTCACGCTAGCCATGTCACAGCGCCGGCGTCAGGCTTTGCGAAACTTTATAGGCTGGTCCGCAACTGCTTATTCGTCAGGCCCGAGAGTCCGCTTGCTTCACAGCTAACCCTCACTGAAGATCATTCTACTATCCACGACCTGTGGACGCGCCAGGTAGCCAGCAGCCAGGCTTTGGCGATCTACAGTCTGTGGTGTCAAGACTGAACAAGGTCACGAAATCGGTAGGTTTGTCCATAAAACGCTGGGAAGCCCAAAGTGTTTTCCTGCTGCATCCTTGTCCATGAGAAGGCACCTCTCGAGATGAGTGGCTATCAACTTGAAGAAGTTGACAGTTTCAAATACCTCGGAGCGAGGTTGCTGTCGAATGGCCAGAGTAAAGGTGACATTGTCTCCCAAATTTACGCAACACGAGTTTTCTCCAGCCTTCGGAAGTGTCTATGGACCCGAAGCGATCTCTCTATATGCACAAAAATCCGCGTGCACCGTGTATCTGTATGGCTCGTTCTTCTATACAAATGCGAATGTTGGGCTATGCACGAGGAAGATGAATGGAAGCTGGAAGGGCAACAGTAGCTTATGTAGCCCCACTCATATACCCCTAGTCCCAGCATATTGTCCTGTAAAAACGGTGGTTTTAGAGTTTTGTGGGGTGAGAAAATAGGATAGGCAGAGAGGGAAATTTTTAAAAATAAGTGTAAACTGAAAAAAAAATGTCGAAGTTGCTTCCCGCGGCCGCTGGGGAGCAGGTTGTTCTGTGTGTTAATTGAAGGTGTGCGCGGTGCGAAGCGCTGCGGACTATACTAATCTATTTCCAGAACGGTAAGTTGGACCAAAGGTAAGTTGAAGTAGACGACCTCCTATCCACCATTTCAATTTTTCGGGAAATTCAAGAAACCTCCAATTTGATGATCAGGTTTTTCCGCAATAAGTTAAATGATAATACAGATTATGAAAATCTACAGATATAAATAAAAAACACTTCTAAATACAGTAAAATGCATTTAGAAATTATTAAAGTATATTCCACTGCGCGTCCTAACTCCCTGTCCATGAAACCCGATAACCACAGTTTTCGTAGGGAAACATGCAGGTTGTAGGGATTAGTGAGTGGGACTACATAAGCTACTGTTGCCGCTGGAAGTCTCTGACCACTACTGTCTGAGGAGCATCCTTCGAGTGAAGTACACCGACTTCGTCTCAAATAAGACAGTCCGCACTCGCTGCGAAAAAATCATCAGGATATCCCAGGCCATTCAGGAAAGACGACTGAGGTGGTTTGGTCACGTTCTTCACCGTCAACCTCAGGAACTCAGTGCTTCTGCCCTCCACTTGAAACTATTACCTAATTGCAAACGTCGAAGAGGGGTTCAACTCAAAACCTGGCTCGATTCAGTCCGTCAGGACATGGAAGTGGTTCTTGGACCTTCGGTCCCCGGCGCTGGAGAAGAGACTGGGTAAGGGTCTGCAGATCCGCTGCCGCCAATCGTTACGCATAGAGCGGCACCTTCCTTGACATCATTTAGGCCGGCTAGATCAGGCATGATCACAGCCGTAGAAAGTACAAGTACAACCACTACATGGACTCTACATTGCTGTCATATGTGCAGTACACGAGTACAAAGAAACCAAAACTACACACACAAGCGGTGACAGTTGTGCAAACATACCCGTTGGTCCGTAGCGGTCATTGAGGACAAAGGGCAGCGTAAGCACCAGCAGGGAAGAACTGATTTGAAGTTTTTTGAAGCGTTCCTCCTCCGGATCGGCGTCGCGTACAGTCAGGGGGGTAAAATACCTCAGAGACAGGAGAATATCTTCTTTCGGTGGAACATTGCCGACTTTCATGACGAAAAAGTCCCCCATGAACTCGTTCTCACTCAGCATGAAGGCCGTGTGGTTTTCTTCCACAGCTTTCGTGTAGGTTTCCTCAGCCTTCGGAACGAAGAAAAAAATTGAAGGGCTCAGGGGGGTTGACAACCGAGGTCCTCGGACCGGAAAACTAGGCATGAAATGAGTTCTCATGGCCAAAAAGTTCAAATAAAAACGGAAAACGAAAGCTGCAGAACTTCGAAAATATGTAGAAAGAGGTTTTCTCCTGAAGAGCAAGCATTGAAGGGCTCACATAGGCCTTGACTATGCCCGTCCAACAACACCTCAATCGAATCCCCAAATGAGAACCGAAACAGAAAGAGCAAGAGTGATTATCACTTTTTGTTTGCGTCTGGGCGAAGACTGGGTCGAGCATCTTTCCCACTCTGCCGTCTGCTGTCTTTGTTTGACGCGCTCGGCCGCACGTCAAGGTCATTTGCCCTGCTGGCTGACCTTACAGTTTTGCCAATTTGACCGCCCTCGAACGCTGACGTTCAGCGCGAGTCCCCAAGCGCAGGACGACTAGCTGAGTGGGAATTAGTCTATTGTGAGGCAGACTTACACTGCGTCTGCCGCACTCTCTTATCCCTCGAGGCAGCCGGAAGGGTATTAGGGTGTGAACTTCTCCTCACAGCCTTCTTGACTGTTGGACTATAGATTCCAATAGTGTCTACCGTGTGGATGAGGGTAGGGAGAGAGAGAGAGAGAGAGAGAGAGAGTGGTTGATCCTGCGGTAAGTCGACTACTACTTGAAACCAACCTGTTTGGAGCATAAATTGGGCATCATTATAATTGATGGCCGAGTTGTCGCGTGCATAACCGGGAGTTATTGGTTGCGCTCACAAACCAATCTGGGCGCTCGATCAACACATGAGTTATGATTATTGTAAATACATGCAAATGCATGTCTAACCACTGAGATATTGTTACGGTATAGGAAATAGCATGTTATTATGCCAAGTTAATTCTGAAACATGTTGTGCCCTTAGATAGACAGGAGACGTTATGTAACTTCCAAAATATAGCTGGATACAGTAGCAATTCTATAGCTAGCCTGAAAACGGTAAATGGCACTACCTTGGGAAAGGCACGTTAACTGTTGAACTTATCATGCAGAAAGACGGTACCCTGGGTCTGTGCATTGTCTATCGAAAGCTACACCCATTGACTACAAGAGAGGCATATGGTAGTCATAATCGAAATCGGTGATCGAACTACCATCTAGCTGATTCTATATCGTCACTGTAGTTTGCCACTTACTTGTTTTAGCAAGTATGATTACTAGAACTAACACTTCTCACAGTAGTATCCTGGAAAAATTGCAAAATCCGCTCCGTTACGACCTATATGCATGGTAGATCCCGTACATATGCTCCCACGCAAGGAGGATTTTACACCGTCAGTACAGGCCTACTTGCTTGTCAGCGTCTGATAAGCTGGCCTTGACTTGATGACAATGATAAAGCACACTTAATGAGGCAGGTGCTTGTCCAAGCGATCGCATCTACCTCTTCTCAGTCACAAGTACAAAAAAGCATTTGTGCAGATTAACATGGGAGTTCCTATTTTGTAGCAATATACTTACCTTAACTTTAAAATTTTTGGGCACAGTTCGAAATCTACGCACTGACCCATGATAGCGCGTACAACCAAAATAGAAGCTAGACTTCAGCTTGCAACGAATATTCAGGAAATTTGTCACGCTTGGCTTTGGCGATATGGCGATCCTACACTGAGGAAGTTCAAAGACCCTGTGACTCCCACTAGGGCTATTTGTGTCTCTGATAACAGTAAGAACGAACGGTGCAGAGATCTGCTTACGGCCTGCCAGGTCTTACGTCATTAACTACAAAAAACTAATGATAGGATGGCCACAAGGGACATTGGAGGGAGGAAAAGAGACGGCCTGACGGAGAGTCAGTTAGCCTTCAGGCCGACTACTCTTCGTCAGCGTAACAAAAAGAAACGCAGGTAGATCATCGCAATCGCTAGGGAAGGAAAAAGTCCAGATTAATTTACTGTCTCAGAGCCGATAAAAAGCAAGCCTTTTGATTTTTTCCGATCAATTTTGTGCGCAGTAATCGCTGTGCCAATGGTTCAGTTATGCGCAACGTAGAAGATTAGTTTCAGCCAACACCTCGGCCCTTTTATATGGCCGACTTCTTGATTCTTGAAGGCGAGGGCGAAAAATTCCGGAACCTCATCTAACTTTGTAGTCCTCAAAGGGACATTGGTAGCTATCCATCGTGGGGCCGCCTAATTTCAAAAGCTCCCTGACCAAGTTTCTTACGGAAATCTTGATAAGTGGTTTAATGCTTAATTAAGGCGTAGGTAACGCGTGATAAATGCACAGTAGAAAATAAGCTAAAGCCGCTTGTAATTTTTTTACTGAACTAAAAATAGATTTGCGGAAAGCATGCGGAAATAAGAGCATCGACCAATATAAACTCCTATTGGTCAGCAAAGGATGCCTATAGAGCAACAAAAATATTAGAACAAATCCTATTGGTTAGTAAAATAAGGGAAGTGTTTAGATAGGCAGAAGTTTGACCTATGGGAAATTCGTAAGAAAGTGGTTATTGATCTCCCCCCAAAAAAATCGAACATTTTTTTCTCTTTTTTCTCCTAAACCCCACACCTTCCCCCACAAGAGCGACAGTTTTTCTCCTAAAAATCCTTTAGGAGTTTTTTCACTGTCTGCTCTTATTTTTCTACCCCATGACTCAGGACAAATGGCCTCGCCAACAGTCTGAGATACAATTTTTGTGATACCACTACAAATATGTACAAATAGGGCACTCAAAGGTAATTTACCTACATATCCCTCAACATACTGATACTGAAGCATTGTTTTCCCGGAAGAAATATTTACAAGGCGAAGCCTACCTGATTAGCAGAACTTAATGACGTCATAAATTTCGATCTATGTCAATCGATCTATCGATCTGGCGCCGGCATACATAGTCCTGCGCATGCATCTCAGGGCTGATGACACTGGTGGTTAATGGGCCTCTTTTCCCCCACCTCCTCCCCAAATAACAGTTGTTTGGCCCATGTCGCATAAAACTGTTGCTTGTTTTTCGTTGAAGCTTTTATCTCTGACGATGCACACCAGTAAGAGCCCGAAAGCTTAGACGAATAAAATTATGATTCCGGTGATCAAAACGTCTTTTCTTTCTCTAGCTACCAAAATTGTTTATCATGTGTAAATGAGTAATGAAAAAGGGGAAAAGAATAAATACCTCCAAACGCTCCCGGCACTTAGCAATTAAACGTTTTTCTCCTATTTTTGCCTCGAAGTGATAGACAGCTGAATCTGAATCCAGGGGGAAGGAGAATTCCGTCTCCAGAGTCTTGTCCGAGTCATTGCGAAAAGCGAAATTGCAGACCACGTCTGCCGTGGCATTTATGATAGTAGTGTTAACCTGAACTGATTGGAGGGGAATAGCCGTCGGGGGATAGTCTCCCACATTTTTCAGTCCGAATGCGTTTCCTTTTTGTGAATAGTGTCCCATAAATATGTGCGTTAGACTTACCATAGGTGCAGAACATTTTTAGGTAGGACTTGGTCAATAGAGATTCGTGTCCGCTCTAAAATGTATAAGAATATGATAGAATGAGTGCAACGTACACATAATTGCGAAGTTGGCACGAAGCGCAGGGTTGCCTACTCATAGGTAGGTTTGGCCTCCGTCTTAAAAATCATGTTCACGGGCCAAGCATTGAAAAAGCCTGGTCGTGGCTTGAAACATTTCCTATTTTCCGGTCTCTTTATTCAAACCCTCGGGCGTCGTCATTTGATGAGAAGTCCAGGTCATCATCAGGGGACAGAGATCATCAGACTGTTAAGCTTTCTGTAAGTCGCGCCTTTTTTAACATTGCGCCCATCCCACCTCAGGCGACCGGTCAGCTAGACAGCAGCCTGTTGCTGACAGTGGAAGAGAGAGTGAGGTCGACCCTCAGCGCATTTCTTCCCTAACTAAAAGCAATCTGATGCGCTTGAAGCTATCACGGTGCGCTAAAAGCAGTGGCTTGGATGGTTGCCAACTGCAGGGATAACTTGGGCACCGCAGACAGTCCAGTGTGTGTCTTGTTGTGTGGAGTGGCTTACCACGGCCTGAGAATCAGGCTCAATAGCTCCTTCTTAATATTGCCTTTAGGGCGCACCCAGGCGGGAGCCTACCTGGCGAGGTGTGCTGTTGGTACGCGTGTTGACTTTTGGTCTTGACATCAGATCCTGCTGTGGGAGTGGTGGGAGAGTGGGACAGATTTTTCACATGCCTACTTTCACTATAGTCCTACGGGAGTCACCACGTTGCTTCAACTTACTGAGGCTCGTGGTGGACATCGTTGGAAGCATCAGTCGAACTGTCTCATCGCTTGATGCGACCGCTGATGGAACGTAATGGAAACTTGATAGGGAAATAGGCACTCCTAAGAATGGCAATTTAACCCTCACTTTTGTTGACTGCTGTAGCAGCCCAAGCGTCCACCGGAACGCCTACTTTTAATATTACGAAAACTATGCTCTTTCGTTAAAATTTCCAAATACACGTTACCCGCCAGGAGGTTAGCACTGGAAGACATCGTGACATGCACAGTAACTCTGAACATCCACTACCGTCAAAAGACCCGCTGATTACTGGGTCCATCAAAAGTACCAAATGACAGCACCTATGGGGCCCATCATAGTGATACACAATAAAATTCGGTGCAAAAGCTGAATTGAGGGGGGGGTTCATCCAACACACACGGCATTGCTAAACTCAAGTCGAAAAACTGCCATGACCAAAGAAGCTGTAGGTGTGTCCTCCTCATGCAGTAATTTTCTCTAGACTCTGTTAAGACTTGGAGCTCACAACAGTGGATTCCGGTTCGTACTCTATCCTAGTGTGTGCTGGAGAAATGGTTCGTCTGTTATTCATGTGTCGCATCCACAAGCGGGCCCGTCACGGGGGTCGGTAACTTATATTTACGACACCGTCATCAGGGCCATTTAGTATACATTCTACTACATTTTATGTCATTAAGTCTAACGATACCGAAACAACCCTACTAGCAACTAGATATCTAATTGATGCACGTTAACTGGCTAGTGCTAGACATACGCAACGCTCTAACGTAATTGGTTGCCGCAATAAAGCAATCTGGCATCTGATTGGTTGGCACACTTTAAGCACATTGCGACAGCCGCACACGCGCACAACCGCCATTATTTGACATGCGTGGCGTGCAACGTGTATACTTGCAAGTTTTGCCTGACAAACTGCCTGATATTCCATGATATTTTTGTTTTTATTGCCTATAATATTCCTTACCTTTGCCATTTTTGCTAACAATGCTTAAGGGTGAATCCAGGAGTACACGAAAATGCCGTTTAAAGAGGTATTTGGCGAAGGAAATTTTGGCTGTGGAAGAGGCCATGATGATAAGACTGGAAGCCGATGATATGGCGCTAAATGCAGGACAAGGGAGCCCAAAACTTGCTGATAATTAATCAAGTGATGATCATTGGGAGTCGTCGTCCATAGTATGTGATGATGACTGGGTTCTTACGGGAGAAGAGGAAGCGATCGACGAGGCAGGTTGCACAGAAACGGAGAAGAATAGCTACATTCATTTGTTACGTGAATGGGCCGTGCGAGACCAAATAAAACGCGCTCATTTGCGCGAATTGATGGACATACTTAGGCTACTCATATCAGAATTACCTATCAACGAAAAGACTCTGTTAAAGGCGTTGTACAACTTAGAGGTTGCACCAATGGGCAGCAGTGAGTACGTTCACGTTGGGTTGGAACGAAAACTGCGCCAACTTCTATTGAATAATACAAATTTCGGTGCCAGAGGAACTTGATGTGCGCTTGGTAATAGATGGGGTGCCAATTTATAAAAAATTAAACATTCATATGTGGCCTATCTTAGGTAGAATAATTCGACCCTTCCGGAGCGACGTGTATCCAGTAGGTATTTACTATCGAGGCAGTAAGCCCTCTGATGTTCATGAGTACTGTAAGTTAGTAATTGCTCTGCAAGGCAACGGAATTGTAAGTGAAGACGGCATGCAGAGTACGAAGGTTAAAGTGAAGGCCGTGATATGTGACGCTCCGACAAGAGCGTTTTTTAAGCAGGTTAAGAATGTCAACGCCTACTACGTATGTGAACGATGTTCAGTTCATGGTGAGCATAAAGGGATATTCGCATACGCCGACGACGCCAAGGGGAAAGAAGTGAAGACGACTTCTATGAGCTGGCAGGTGAACAGCACATAGAAGAACTTTCTCCATTCACGTCATGCAACGTAGGACTAATTACAAAGTTTCCTTTAGACCCACTACACCCAGTGTACCTGGGAGGAGTGAAGGAGTTAGTTTGCTTGCGGGTTAAAGGTTTTAAACCAAAAGCAAAGCCCCATGGAGCAGTGGGAGTACACTCTGCCGATATTGAAGCCAGCGGAGTTAGCAGCTGTAGATGAAGGAATGCGAGAAACGGGCACATATCTTCCTACTGAGCTTTCACAACGACGTTTTAAAAAACTCAGAAGAGTACTTCTCTGTACTACGTGCAAGTGGAGGGGGCGTATTTAAGGAGCAATGGGCTCCCATCGCCCAAATGAAAAATGCAATACGACTTTTCGTAACGAATTCATCACGAGTTCATGTGTGAAAGTTCTACGAAATCGCGGTAAATAAGTGGCTGATTTGCTGTTAAGAGAGTAATAAGATGTGTTGCAGCAGCTCTGGTTCCGCGGTTAAAATGATAGGAAGCAGCCAAGGATCAAACAGACAGATTACGGAGGCACTCAAATAAAATAAACAGGATTATGGAGCGCCATATGGTAAAATTGAATATTCTATAATTACAAAGGTAAAAAAATAGTGACAGTATAATGGGTATGTATTAGCTAAGGAATAATGGATATGAAGATGCTTTTCAACAAATCCTACGTCAAATTAAATAAATATTATCCTAATAAGCCAAAAAAATAAAT
>JAYGXS010000009.1:13351120-13364219 GCA_036362985.1 Ligula intestinalis
ACTTGATACAAACTCCCTATCTCGCCCAGTATTGACAAAACAAAAAAACCTGAAACAAAACCAATACTGGCCGCAACATAGGGAGTTTGTTTTAGGTTTCTTCCGGTCTTCGATGTGTTGGAAGGCGCCCAAGAGGTGCATTACCAACTCTTTACAATTGCCTGTAAACTGGCATAATAAACATATTATAAATTGTAATTATATGATAATTCACGGACGATAGTGCATCCTTTATTTCATTGAGATCTGCCTTCCATATGTTCGGCTGGTCCTCCGTTTTCTTCAGCCGTTGAGTATGGAGTGAGTAATCCCACATTAGCGTCGTAGGGTCACTCTAACCGAGCGGAGCACTTGAATGCACTTCATCGAGGTAGGATGAATCCTTGGTGAAAATGAGATCCAAACAAGTAGCCCGCTGGTTTTTTCGACATCTGATTATGCCCTTAAAGTTCTGAACTAAAGAGAGGTCAAGCGTGAGATCCATTCATTTGGAAATGAAGGAATTTGATGCCGCCTCCACTGTCAGGTTGTTCCGTTCAATTGCAGGGTTGCTAAAATCATCAACAATAAGAATCTCCTGGTGGTTAGCAGCTTCTTTCACCAGACCAAGGAGCGAGTCGTCGGCTCCACTCAAAATGTTTGGTGGCCGGTAAATGGCCAGGAATTCAAGGTTCTATGAATTTGCCTTCTTGATCTTTAACCAGGCGGACTCATACTCCAGAGCTCAAGTGTGTTCTCTTTCTACAATAGAGATTTCATTTCTGACATACACAACAACCCCACCTCCTTGTCGGTTTTGGCGGTATTTGCGAAAAAGCTAGTATGCTGGAATCGAAATATCCGAATCTGCGATTTCTGTTTTTAGCCATGTTTCCGTTATGGCAACTACATCAGGTTTCCGCTCCGAAAGAACTGCCTTGAGTTCATCAATTTTTGAGGGAAGATTTTGGGCATTAGTTTAAAGAAAGCTCAATTAAGACTTAGTCACCACTTTATGCAGGCGGTTGCCTCTTGCGTGAGATTGCATGCAGGAAGCTATCGGTGCTGATAAGGACGGACTGTTGTCCATCCCGACTAGGCTGTTAGTGTTATCGGCTTTCTCCAGAGGAGTGACCTCAGGGCATGGACGATCTCCCCGCTCAGAAATCGAAATTTGGTCTCCTCGAGTTCGCATCTCCTGTGGAGTTTTACTTTTAGCAATCTCCATTTCTCGCACTCCACGGGGAAAATCCCACTGAAAAACACCATTGGGTGTAAGTATCTGAGTATTGGTTTCCTGCTTAACAAAAGCTGAACCTCGGCCTTACGCTTCAAAACAACATTCAACGGTTTTGGTTGGCAGAGGCCAGTTTCAGAAGGAGAAGGTTATGATCAGCCTAATCAAAGGCCTTAGTTAAATCAAAATAGACGCTTTAAATGACAAACCGCTATCTCTAGATTGCAGCACAAAAATCAAAAAAGAGAGCTGGCAGGTGTCAGAATATCTTTTCTCGAAAAAGCCATGTAGAGCTGCATTGAGCAGGTTGTTCTCTGTCAAGCGACGCGTCATCTTTTCTTTGATCAAGGTCTCCATGAACTTCGAGGCTGCAGGAAGTTGTTGCATGACGTTGATCGGTCATGCTTGCAAATAGGCATTATGTGCGATTCCTTCCACAACGAAGGAAAGGTTTCACTCTCAAGAGCAACAATAATCATCTTGCAAAGAATAGATGGCAAGATATCATTCGCTTCAGCTTTAAGAAGGCTAACTGTGAGGCCATCTGGTCCTGGACTATAAGATTGACGATAACGAAGAATAGCCACAGTCACGTCCCAGAGGGTAAAACTCAGGGTTTCGAGTACAGCACCCGTCCATGCCCGGATAGCCGGAGGTGCAGCGAACGAGCTTTCACTAAACGTTTTGGATAGGAACGCATTGAAACTATCGGCGGTCAACTTAGCGTCAGCTATGGGGTTTCCTAAGGCGTCTTGAAGTATGGGGTGTTGCGTTTTCCTCTGTATTTTTACTGTACGCGAAAAGAGTTTCGCAATATTTAGGGAAGGATTTTCAGCGAAGTAGGCATCATCGAGTATCCGCTTTTCTTCGGATAGCTTCTTAGCCTGCTCACATAACAGTGTGATCAAGGGCAGAACGGAAGTTTCGTTCTGCTGATGCAAACGACGAGAGAGTTTACGCAGCCTACGACGGAAAGACAAAGGAAGGTACACTTCATCCTTGACATGTATTACTTTCTTACGGGGGACAAAGTGGAGGATGAGTGAATCCAGCACTTTGTACGGTGCATCGGTACAAAAATTTACATCCAAACATTGAAAAAATTCAGACCAGTCGAGAGCGTTTAGATGTGCCAGTAGGTCCGCCATGTTTGCTGATCGGAAGTCATGATAAAAACTATACCTTTGGGAAAATGTTTCATCCGCCTCCAGTTCTAGTTCACTAACAACTGTAAGATGGTCTGAACTCCCAAGTGCGTCTAAGGATGACACTGCAAGTGGTTCGCATCCCTTACAAAAAATTTGGTCGTATATGGTTGCTCCTCGAAAGGGGAAATCGACTACCTGATCCTACATGCCGATATCTACTGCCTTAAGTAAGTTCTCGAACTTTGAAGGAACGGATGGTGGAAACCATTGCACGTCAGAAAGGATAAAATCACCTGCAATCAAGCAATACTTAAGATTCAAGTCAGCTGCGGCATGACATTAGGTGGGCGATAAACACAGCCAACAAATTAGGAGTATTTGTTTTGTAGAACAACTCGGAGCAGCAGCACTCCTCCACCGCTGTGAATTGTCCAACGGGAGAAATGCAAGTGGCTGCTTTATACAGATGCAGCATTTTCCGCCACGGCCATTGTTTCGGTCGTTCCGAACGCATGCATAGCCTAGAACAGAGAGTTCAGAGTCAGCTACGGAGGCCGATGCTTATGTCTTAGTTACCATAACCATGTCTGGGTGGTTGACAAAAGCCAGATTCTGGAGCAGAGGCATTGTATAAATCAGTGTTTTGGCATTTAAAACGACCAATTTAAGAGAGAATTGAGAAGAATAAGACTCGATCGCTGGGACAATATGTTTATTTGCCTGACGTTTCGATATCATTCGCAGATTCTTCAGCAAAGACATGAGTAGCAGAAAGGTTAAGCATGCACAAACGTTTGCATTATTTACAGGACACAGTCATTACTGCGAGCATACAGCGACAATTAACGTTCATTGCCTTCTTGTGCGTGAACTGCTTATTTGACGGCACGCGGGCTCAGACCTGTTGAACTTTCATTACGGGCGGTGAGCTCGGGCATGATGATTGCTCGGCCATCTGGCTCCCCGGTGTTGGCGTACGCTGAGGTGCTGACCTGCATGCCCTCAAGTAACGGCTTGCTTTGGCCTAATTGAATCTCAGGATTGAATAGGCACTCCGATCAACCAGCTCAAAACAGCCCCTTTCCTGTGCCACCCCGGATTCGAATGCCCGCCTTTACACGCTCCCCCCCTCAGACAGAGCCCTGTCCACAGGGCTCGCTGACGGCGTAGTCTCTACAGTCTCTTCCCTAACCGGTTGTGGGACTAAGTAAGGAGGTAGTATAGCAAGGTTAGAATCAGTGGTGTTGGGTGGGTGCGCACGGTACGGCTTAAGCTTTCCAAAATGGGCGGTGAAGGTTTGACCGTCAGGTTCGAAGGCCTCGCGCAGTACATAGGTGGTAGGGCTGTGAGTCGCCACGATCACAAAGGGACCTTCCCAAGAGTGGTGGAACTTGGCTGACGAACCTAGGGGCGGAACTTGTCGCTCATGCCACACCCAGTCACCCCGTTGAAAAGGGGTGCCATTCACCTGCCTATCGAAATATTCTTTTTGCCGGTCTGCCGCCGCGCCTAAGTGCTGTCGAGCCATGTTATGGGTAGACCGAAGGAGTTCTTGTAGTTCCCACACATATGAACTTGGAGTGTATTGAGGAGGAAGCGTAGACGGTACGCGGGAATCAAGTGGTAACCGAAAGGGACGTCCTGTAAGCATAAAGAATGGGGCATACCCGGTTGATGCGTGTTCCGCAGCCCGGTAGGCCATCATAGCAAAAGGGAGTCGCTCGTCCCAGACCTTCTGGTAAGGTCCGCTCGCGAAAGTTTTTAGGAGTTGGATGAGAGTACGGTTAGTTCGTTCGACCTGGCCATTACCTTCTGGATGCCACGGTGTCATTCTGGTCTTGTAAATATTCAACATCTCACACACTTCACGTAACAGTCGGCTCTCGAAGTTGGCCCCACAGTCGGAGTGAATAGACAAGGGAGCGCCAAAGCGACCGATCCAATAGTTGAAAAGGGCTGTGGTAATGGAAGCAGCGTCTTGCCGACAGAGGGGGGCTGCTTCAGCCCATTTGGTAAAATAATCAACCATGACTAGTATGTAGCGGTGGCCATGTGCGGGCGGGAGCGGCCCTATGATGTCTAGACCAACTCGTTGAAAGGGAAAGCTAGTAGTCATAGGTTGTAATGGGGCTCGTGGGCGTTGATTGGGGGATTTTATAGAGGCGCAAGTAGCACAGGTATTACAGAAGGTAGAGACCTGGCGTCGGAGTTGGGGCCACCAAAAGCGTTGCCAAGCTGCGGCTTCGGTTTTATTGCGGCCGACATGGCCTAATTCACTATGTAGATCCGACAATACCGTGCGAACCAGGCTGCTTGGAACGACGACCCGTGTGCCACGAGTATCTTCGTCGCGTATGAGTAAAATATCGTTCTCAATGTAAAGACGGGGCCAAAGGCTACGAATGGCGTAGGCCGTTTCCGACGAACCACGTAAATCATTGAGAGTGGGGCGAGGAAGGCCGCGAGCCAAATGATCGTAGATGACTGCAGTGTCTGGGTCGGTGCTCTGGGCCACGGCCCAGTGGTGCAGGGTTTCTGCACTAGCAGAAACTACGTTGACAGAGTCTTGAACAAACGAGGGGTCTAGAGAGTCGGCCGTGGGCGGAATGCGCGATAAGGCGTCGGCGTTGGAGTGTTGCTTACCGGGGCGGTATATGGGTTTAAAGGTGTACGCCTGCAAAATTTCCTGCCATCGGGCCAGCTGGCACTCTGCGTCTGTAGTACTTTGCAGCCACTGGAGTGCTATGTGGTCAGAGCGGAGCTCAAAGGGCTTGCCAAGTAGGTAAGGTCGGAACCGCTTAACAAAAGTTACAACAGCTAGCAGTTCACGACGATACGTGCAGTAATTGCGCTCAGGTTTAGACAGCGTTCTACTGGCGAAACAAATGGGTCTCTCCAGACCATCCTCACTGGCTTGTGACAGAACAGCACCTATCGCGAAAGCGCTGGCGTCGGTGTCCAGAATGAAAGGTGGGGCATCTGCTGCAACATTAGGCAGCGCCATAATAGGGGCACTAATTAAGAGTGATTTCAATTCGTCGAAGGCGTCTTGACAATCCTGAGACCAAATGAACTTCGCTTTCTTTTCCATCAGTCGGTTAAGGGGCCGTGCAATGCCGGCGAAATTACGTATGAACCGACGGTAATAGGAGGCCAAACCAACAAACGCTCGGACCTTGGTGGAGTTCGTCGGGGTGGGCCAACTGCGTATGGCGTCTATCTTCTCGTCTGAGACTCGAATGCCGGCCGCTGTAACTTCATGGCCCAAGAAGGTAACCTGGGTACGGAGGAAGTGGCACTTTTTCGGATTCAACCGTAGGCCAGCGTCGCGGAGGGCCGCCAAAACGGCATGCAGGTTCGTATTATGCTGTTCGATTGACCGTCCGAACACGATGACGTCATCCAAGTACGCTGAGGTGCTGACCTGCCCGCCCTCAAGTAACGGCTTGCTTTGGCCTAATTGAATCTCAGGATTGAATATGGATTGGGCAAATCCTTGCACTTGTTGATGGATTGGGGGCCCGTGAGCCATGACTCAAGTAGTTCTCGGCTCACCTGATTGTCACCTCTTGCGAGAATTTTGGCCTCATCAACCTTGAAGGTGTGGCCGGGTCTCATCGAATGAGCCACAACTTGAGAATTGGCATCACTTCGCTACATTGCAGCGGCATGTTCGGCAATTCGCGTCCTGATAAGTCTGCCAGTTTCTCCGACATAGTTGCTTTGACCGCAACTGCACAAGATCCTGTAGACGACCCCAGATGTTTCTTGCCGTGGCTGTGGGTCTTTTGGCTACATTATCTGTTGCCTTATGGCTGCCTACGGCCTGTGTGCGACTCTAACTTTAAGTGAGGCGAGAAGGCGGCCGACTGCTTCCAATACGTTTTTGACATACGGTATCGAACGCCAAATCTTGGGGTCGGTACGCTTTTGTTGGCCAGATCGTTTGCGCAAGCACCGGTTGACGAAGTTGCGCGGGTAGCCATTTTCTTTAAACACCCGTTGGAGATATTCTACCTCCGTAACTTTGTCTTTTCGCTGCAGTGCGTCTCAACATGCCAAAAGAGTGTTTTTACGCAAATGCGTTTTTGGCTGATTGGGTGGTTGCTTTTGTTATTCAGTACTTGCATCGTGTTTGTCGCTTTCCTGAATACTTAATCTTTAGACCACCACAATCTTTTTGACAAACGAGGAAATCAATAAAAGCCAGCTGGTTGTTCTCTACTTCCTCCAACGTAAATTGGATGTCCGGGAAGGCGCTGTTGAAACGTTGCTTGAACGTGAACACCTGATCCCGTTCGATGACGACGAAGGTGTCATCCACATTCCGAGCCCAGAATTTTGGTTTGTGGTGATGGAAAACCAGCGACTCCAGCCACTGCAGGACCGCCTCGGCTATGAGTTCCGAAATCGGTGAACCCATCGGTGTCCCCTTCACCTGCTCGTAGATCGTTTCTTTTTAAAGATAAAGTACGTCTTCAGGCAGAACTTTAGGAGCTGGAAGATTTGAGTATGCCCGAGGCGATTCTCCGTTTCATCGTATTTCTCTCCAAGGAGTGAATTTATAATCTCGACGGCCAGGTCCTGTGGAATAGAAGTAAAAATGGACGTGAAATCAAATAAAACCATGATATCATTTGGCAAGAGACTTACCCCTTTTAAGTTTCTCCAAGAACTGTGTTGACGAGCGGACCGTGGTCTCCAAATCAGTGGTCAGAAATTTGAGACGCCGAAACAGCCACTTTGCTAGCCCGTACGTTGGAGTGCCTTTTAGTGATACGATGGGTCGGAGAGGAGAACCGTCCTTGTGCCCTCGCCATGCATCGGTCGGATGGCGTTATTGCACTCGAGTTCTCTTGAGCCAACAGGGTCGAATTTAGTTCGCGTGTCAGCTTTTTGATGGGATTGGTTTCACCAGAACATAAAACTGACGATCCTCCAGTAAGTTTTTCGCCTTCTGAAGGTAGTCGGTACTGTCTAATACGACCGTAGAACGTATGTTGTCGGCTGGCACGATGAAAATGTCCCGGTTGGCCTAAAGTGCTCCTAATGCAACGCGTTCGACCTTGGGGAGCACTTCCCGCGGTTGATGAGCTGTCAGGACGGAATCAGTCATAAATCAGACAGAAGCCACGGAAGAGACGAAGAACCGTATCTGACACCAGGTATCGTCCCTCCTGATGTCTCATCAACCGCGGGAAGTGCTTCCCAAGGTCGAATGCGTTGCATTAAGAGCACTCAAGGTGAAGGCAAAAAACGTACTGGAGGATCGTCAGTTATATATGTACGGCCTACTAGAAAATGGAAGGGGGGCAAAGTAGCACAGCCGCATGTCTATCTACTTCAGAGCAATCTGGTTAGATTTATATCGTGCCCCTTCGCAAAGCGGCTAATCCACCTTTTCTTCTATATCTCCATAGGTCGCCATGGCGATAAAGGGGCTATATCGACAAAGCGGACAGAAGCGATATAGCGGCGACATATGTATGTCGTCATGGCGATATATGGGCTATATTGCCGTGGATAAAGCCTGTTTTTAGGGCATATGTCCACCACCAACTGCACGTTAACTGTTAGAAGACATTGTTTGCTTTACATTTGTAGGGTCCTCAAGGGCATTCCATGCCTGTTACCCTTAAATATGCATATATAATATATCAATGGGCGCATCCTATTCTTATCGTCTCAATAATAAGGTTTATTTGTAAAGCACATATTTAACGCCATCAAAAACCCCGGAAGGCAGGAAAAAAACTAGCCAAAACCTCTTCTTTCGCAGTGACTATTACATTTGTTTTTGTTCTTTTGCTAGGTCAATAGTATGCGAAATAAGGAGTTTGTTTTAAGTGAAAAAAACCTGACTTCTAAGGTTCAATACTAGAAAAACATGAAATGTAATAACTATCAATTGTACGTGTTACGGTTTTATAGTATGAACACTTAAGGTCTGGAAAAACTGTCATGTCCTTTAACTGAGGTGGAGTTAGACACGGCAAAACATAATCAGCTGAGGACATCGCATCTTCCGTGTGTATGAGTCTGCTCGATGCGGAGATTACAATCGCTGTCCATTGGCAGGATTTTGATAATAAGATGGGACGTTGCAGATGTCTGAGGTGGGTCGAGGCAGCTGGAAGCTGATTGCGAAGCACCATTGTCATTCAATTGCATCGGCAGAAGACACTTGGCCTTTCGTTTGTCGAATATCTAAATGAGATTGAGATTTACATGATTTACATTTAAACTGCTGATACATTGTAAGAGGAACCAATATATAATTCAGTATAGTTGCAGAGGAATTTATTTTCTTTCATAATAATTTTTTCTGAACATTGATATGTTAGTCGAAGAATATTGGAATGGATAAATTGTTCTTTGTTTTTGTTTTTTTTATTTCTAAGGACTAGGAAAGGAGGCAAAGCATAATTTTGCTTAACGTTTGATTTGAACAGCGTTGGAAACCGTCGTCTGGAAAGCCTCCAGCAGTGGCCAGTTTTCCCAAAAATGTGTGGGAGCTCTCCTGGACCGTTAGATCCCTTTTGGTTCGAATTGAATGTCAAAGAACTGGTTTGCAAAGTCTCCTATTTTGTTCAGAAATATATGCGGCATATCATTTGAGAAGAACTACTTGGTCTTCCTTCTAAAATCGTCTAAACTGTGGCTTTTGCGAATATCGTTGGGTAGGGCATTCCAGATGATTGCATATCTTATGGTGTAGAAATTTGATCGCTGGGCCGTCCTAGATTTAGCGTTATGAATTGTATGCTGGTTGTTTCTAGTGGGACGGGAAAAGTTTTGGTTGTTTAACATGTTATTGCTAAGGATGTTATGATTATGTGTCACTTTAAATAGGAAAGTTAAACCATTTTGTAGTCGCCTTTGCCATAGGGGTTTAGGACCATATATATTTGTGATATGTGATTTGTGATACCATACAAGATCACAGTCGATATTTCCCCTCTCTCCTTCTAGGGGAGTTCTACATCCATATCCCCCATCAATTACGATCTAGGACATTGTGGCTGCAACCGTTCATAAACAATTTTTTTCTGCACCGCTGGAATTATTTTTCTTGCGAGGACGATATTTTGAAGCCGAAATTAAGAATATTTTGTTTTCCAACCAATTCTACAGAGACGCAACCTCTCTAAACCACACACAACCTCTTAAAACCAGCGAATTCGCGGCCTAGTAAAAGAAATCGTCAAGATCAGAATATTCTCGAGACCTTCAAAGGCTGAGGCGTTTCTCAATATTGAATACACTTTTTCAAATAAATTTAAAGTGCTTATTAAAAAATAGCTAGAGTATTTGTTAAGTTCCCTCTGATTATTTGTCGTAAGTCATAATCTGAAAATCATATTGCTAGAGCGCACACCATCCTTACGAAGTCTGCATTCGCAAGTTTTTTTTTCAGCCGGATTACGAGTTGAAAGAGCGGAGAAAGATGAGACAGCTAATAATAGAGCTGGAAAAACGGAGAACCAATGGCGAGAAAAATCTCAAAATAAGAGAGGGAAAAATAGTTCAGGTCAAAAGGACATCGCTCTGGTCGAAGCCGGTAACAGTGACGGCCTAGCTGTCCCGCCACCGAAATCTCAGACATGCCCGCTTAAATTGGTCATTTTAAATGCTAGATCACTGCTGAATAAAATGCCTCTGCTCCAGACTATGGTTTTTGTCAACCGCCCAGACATTGTTACGGTAACTGAGACGTGGGCATCGGCCTCTGTAGCTGACTCAGAACTCTCTGTTCTAGGCTATTCATGCATTCGGAACGATCGAAACAATGGCCGTGGCGGAAAAAGCTGCATCAGTATAAAGCAGCCACTTGCATTTCTCTCGTTGGCAATACAGCGGTGGAGGAGAGCTGCTGGCTACGATTTGTTCTAAAAAAACAAATACTCCTAATTTGTTGGCTGTGTTTATCGCCCACCTAATGCCAATGCAGACTACGATCTTTGTCTCTCGCAGGCATTTCATGCCGCAGCTGACTTGAATCTTAAGTATTGCTTGATTGCAGGCGATTTTAACCTTCCTGACGTGCAATGGTTTCCACCATCCGGTCCTTCAAAGTTCGAGAACTTACTTGAGGCAATAGATATCGGCATGTGGGATCAGGTAGTCGATTTTCCCACTCGAGGAGCAAACATACTCGACCTAATTTTTTGTAGGGGAAGCGAACCACTTTCAGTGTCATCCTTAGACGCACTTGGGAGTCCAGACCATCTTACAGTTGTTAGTGAACTAGAACTGGAGGCGGATAAAACATTTTCCCAAAAGTATAGTCTTTATCTTAACTTCCGATCAGCAATCACGGCTGATCTACTGGCACATCTAAACGCTCTCGACTTGTCTGAATTTTCCACTTTTTGGATGTAAATGTGTGTACCGATGCACTGTACAAAGTGCTGGATCCTCCACTTTGTCCCCCGTAAGAAAGTAATACATGTCAAGGATGAAGTGTACCTTCCTCTGTCTTTCCGTCGTTGGCTGCGTAAACTCTCTCGTCGTTTGCATCAGCAGAACGAAACTTCCGTTCTGCCCTTGATCACACTGATATTTGAGCAGGCTAAGAAGCTCTCCGAAGAAAAGCAGATAGCCGATGAGGCTCACTTCGCTAAAAATCCTTCCCCAAATGTTGCGAAACTCTTTTTGCGTACAGTAAAAGCGCAGAGGAAAACGCAACACCCCATACTTCAAGATGCTTTAGGAAACCCCATAGCTGACGCTAAGTTGACCACCGATAGCTTCAATGCGTTCCTATTCAAAACGTTTTGTGAAAGCTTGTTCACTGCACCTCCGGTTATCCAGGCTTGGACGGGTGCCATACTCGAAACCATAAGTTTTACCGTCTGAGATATGACTGTAGCCATTCGTCGTTATCGTCAATCCTATAGTCCAGGAACAGATTGCGTCGCAGTTAGCTTTCTTAAAGCTGAAGCGAATGATATCTTTCCGTCATCTCTTTGTAAGGTATTTAATCTTGCTCTTGAGAGCGAAACCTTTCCTTCGCTGTGGAAGGAATCGCACATAATGCCTTTTCGCAAGCATGGCCGATCGACGTCATTCGACAACTTTAGGCCAATAAATACACTTCCCGCAGCCTCGAAGATCTTGAAGACCTTTAGAAAAGAAAAGATGATGCGTCACTTGACAGAGAACAACCTGCTTAGTACAGCTCAACATGGCTTTCTCGAGAAACGATCTTGTGACACCTGTCAGCTCTCTTTCTTTGATTATGTGCTGCAATCTAGAGACAGCGGTTTTGCCACTTATAGCGTCTATTTTGATTTTACTAAGGCCTTTGATCGGGTCGATCATAACCTCCATCTTCTGAAACTAGCCTCCTTCGGCATAGGTAGCAAGCCTCTGAACTTCACATCTTCCTATTTGTGTGCTCGCACACAACGAGTAAAAATTTCCAATGTTATCTCCAACCTCACGCATGTGAGGAGTGGAGTTATACAGGGTAGTGTACTGGGTCCGCTCCTATTTTGCCTGTTTGTCAACGACGTTTCAGATTGTTTTCAGTATGCAGATTCTTCATGTACGCTGATGATTTAAAAGTCGCTTATCGATATAAACCGGCAGATCGCAACATCGTGCTCGAGCTGATAAAAAAGGATCTTCAGGCCTTCGCCCAGTGGTGTTGCACATGGCGCCTCACCCTTTCATGGCACAAATGTTCCGTTATGGTTGTTGGAAACGATCATCAACCGGAATTAAGCATTGACGGCCACGAAATAAATGACCCTGGAGTTATCAAGTTTTTGGGCATATCATTCTCTAATAGCCTCAATTTGTCAGAGCACTGTGCCCTGATAGTCTCAAAAGCACGCCGAAACACCGGATTTATCCTTAGAAATTTTAAGACTATCACGGTTAGAACTAGCCTTTATAACATGTACGTGAGACCTTATCTTGAATACTGCTCGCCCCTATTTAGTCTTCTGCGCACTAGTGAACGGAAGAAGATAGAATCGGTGCAGCACTTCTTCACTAGAAGAGTTTTTTTACTAGAGAACACCGTAATTAACCTACCAACAAAGGTGCGAACTTATAAAGCTGGATCCCCTGTGGCTTCGTCGATTGCAGAAGGGTCTATTTTTACTGTTTAAACTTTTGAATGGTCAAACCTTTAATCCCCTTAGTACAATAAGGCAGCATGAGCACTCTCGATGCGCCAGTAATCGAGACGTATTTTTATTTCTTCCTATGGCACGCACAGTTAAGTACCGGCAATTCTTTTCAGTAAATACCATATCAATCTGGAATAAACTGCCCAAAAGTATTAAAACCCAGCAAAACTACCCTATGTTTAAGAGAGCTATAACTAGTTTTCTACATTCAGGACAACTTTCACGAATTTTGGGTGCTGACTCGGTGGAATCTCTCTTTCACTCTGATGGCGTTCGTGGACTTTGAACCCCGCCAGGTTTCACTGCTGAAGATAATGCTGCTGAAGCAGCAGCCCGCAGTCTGCTAACCCTTCAGCCGATAGCGCGCAACTTTTGCCGACAACCATTGAAGGAAGACTGAGAACACTGTGTTCTTGTGCCAACCATCTCCGTCTGGAACTAATGTTTTTAAACGAAATGAAACAGTTCTCCTGCTGATGAGTCAACTCAGCTTACAACTGTACATTTATTCCGTTTGTATCATACCTTTGAAGGCAGGTTTTTTTCACTTGATACAAACTCCCTATCTCGCCCAGTATTGACAAAACAAAAAA
>JAYGXS010000009.1:13364319-13375408 GCA_036362985.1 Ligula intestinalis
CGTTAAATTTTGCAACTCAGCGAAGTCCATCAAACACGCTTGCAAGTACATCAACAAAGGATCCGATGTCGCCATGTACTCTCTCAATTACCGTAAGAACAACGATGAGATTACCCAGTACGAAATTAGCAGATACATCAGCAGCAATAAGGCATTCTGGAAAATCTTTAGTTTTGATATCCATAACTGTTTTCTGGCCATTGAACACTTAAGCATCCACCTCGAAAATGGCCAATGGATTTACTTTACGAAAGGATTGCTCTTGGATCAGATTCAGAATCCTTAAGATACAACTTTGACTGCTTTCTTCAAAGTGTGCCAGCAAGATTCGTTTGCCCAGACATTTTTGTAGATTCAGGTCCCCTCATACTAAACATGGAATCAAAACAAGTGGGCCGACGACAGATAGGTATTCCAGTTGACGGACATCCAGGCATCAAGTATGATGTGAAAATGGGCAGAATTTACCCTGTTCATCCCCACTTAACCAGACTTCTTCTACTTAAGAATGCTACTCCATGAAGTTCAAGGTCCAACACCATTTGAAGATCTAAGGATAATTGACCGTTTTCTGTGTTCTACTTAGAAAGAAGCCTGCACGAGGCGTGGTCTGCTTCAATATGATAAGCATTAGGAGAACATCATTGCTGAAGCTGTCGTTGCTAATGCTCCTGTTCAATTACGATGATTGCTTGCGTTGTTGATCAGAAGTTGTGAGTTCAACTGCCCCCATGATCTATGGTTAAAGTACAAAAATGATAAGTCGGAAGACTACCTACATCAACTAAAGTTGCAAAATGCTCATCACAATCTACAACATGGCACTCATTCAAATTGAAAACACCTTGGTGGAAAAAGGTGGAGACCAAATTGAAAGGTATGAATTTTCTTCTTCTGACAGGAGCATTGGGAATCAGCTTCTAACTGAAATTCAGTGGGAACTTTGCTACAATGTTAACGAGCTGGCAGCATACGTGGCTCTTCAAAAACCACGGATGCTGGGTGATCATCTTCACGCATTCAACACTATTATTGACAGTGTCCATAACCACGGTAATGGAGGACACGTTTGCTTTTTGGATGCACCCGGTGGAAGTGGCAAAACGTTCGTCATTCAGCTGCATTTGGCTGACGTTCGCAAAGAAAGCAAAATTGCTTTGGCTTTTGCATCGGCTGGTATAGCAGCGACGTTACTTCCCGGTGGCCGAACTGCTCACAGTACCTTCAAGCTTCCTCTTAGGTTACCTGATGATGGCACCGCAACATGCCACCTTAGCAGAAGTAGTAGATCATCTGAATTGTTGAAACGGTTATCAGCTGTAATCTGGGACAAGTGTACCATGGCCAACAGAATTGCACTGGAAGCGGAGACAGAACGCTGCGTGATGTCACAGGAAAACACTTTTCGTTTGTTTCCATCACAATGGTTTTATCTGGTGATTTCCGCCAGACACTAACGGTGATTCAAAGGGGAACCAGGGGTGAATAGGTAAAATTCTGCCTAAAATATTCACAGCGATGATCAACGGTGATGACATTGAAACTCGCGACCGATATGAGAGTTCTCAAAGCGCAATGCTCATGACAACGACGGATTCTCCAACAAATCTTGAAGATTGGCGAAGGTAAAATTGAAAGCGATGCTACTGAAAACATCCCCAATAGTTTGGTTGCAAATTTGCTAAGCAGTGACGAAGATCTTAGAGACAAAGTTTTCCCTGATCTCCAAAATAACTTTACCGACGCAGAATGGCTATGCGAACGAGAAATTCTTGCTCCGACCAACAATTTCGTCAATTCCATTGACGACAGAATTAACCGTCTTCTTCCATTTAAGGAAAAACTCGAAAAATAACTCGATACGACGGTTGATCCTTCCAACTGGGTTAATTATCCAGTTGAATTCCTGAGCAGCTTGGAAATACCTGGCGTTCTATCACACAAACTGTTGCAGAGGGTTGGCGCGCAAATTATGCTGATGAGAAATATTGATGCACCGCGTCTATGCAATGGAAATAGGCTAACTGTCAAGCGACTGATATCATAACTTATAGAGGCCACAATTATGACCAGTTGTGCAAAAGGGGAGACTGCTTATATCCCCCGCATTCCTATCGTGTCATCTGACACTCCGTTTAATTTCCGAGGACTTCAATTTCCCGTGAAGGTTTGCTTCGCCATGTCTATCAACAAGTCCCAAGGTCAACCCTTCAGGGTGGGTGGAATTCACTTGGAAGAATCATGCTTTTCCCATGGTCAGTTTTATGTGATATCCCGGTTTGGCTCAAAAACCAATTTGTACGTTGCAAGAAATGTCGTTTACCCAGAAGAGTTATTCTGACAAATCTACCTTCCATCGCCTTACGGTCCTTATTGATCCTTATTTCCTGCCTTCTCATAATCCCATATTTCTCACTATGTTTAATTCAAAATCCTGCTCTTTAATGCCCACATTTATAACTTTCCGCCGAAAACATACCTATTTACTCGCTCCTATTTTAATGCCACCTGTGGACACGTTTTTGATGCAGTTGGACAAGCATGAACAAAATATGTTCTTTTTAATGATGCTAGACTAGTTACATTGCCGCTCGGCAGCAAGTAAGGTTTGCCATCAAACTTCTCTGGCAGAAATTTCCCTTAAAAACGATATAGCTTGCTACTTTTCAGTACTTTGTTTGCTTAGAATAACTGTTGACGATCATTGGGCTCCCGTGCTTCGATATCTGGTCGGCAGACCCGGTAACCACCAAGGGTGTACGATGGGCTCAACTTCGGTACTCGGCGATGTTCTCTTGCACATTGCGATCGTCCCCTCATGTGACCATTAGGGTATTGATCAACCGCGATGGCCTCATCCTGACATGATTCCAACATTTTCAGCAGCAGGACATCCGATTAACATACCCCCGTCTCCTCCCCCCTCCCGGCCCTAGCCCCACACTCGACAGTTTTTCTCCTTAAAATCCCGCAAAATGGCATTCGCAACTTTACTTATGGAAAATGCCTAAGGTGTTTTTTACTGTTTTCCCCTACCCAATGCTTATCCATTTCTGGCAGCGCCACAGGTTCTACATCATTACTACGTACAAAGAGGGAGTTTGAAGGTATTTACCTATTAATTTCCCAAATAAAGCTGAACTTGACTTTACATAATCATTTTAAGAAGTTCTCATATGCGGTTTGCCTACCTTACAACATGTAAGAAAGCCCAAGGCAAAGCCGGGCTTCCGCGCTAGTTGTTAAACGAACCAGATGGCAGTCCCTGTACGTCCATATTAAATCAGAACGTAGCGGTCACATCATGTTCGCTCGCGTAAAAGGTCGTCAGCCTCTTGCCGAGGAGTCTTGTATCCACATCATAAAAGGATAGGCTATAGAAAGTTTTCAAGAATAAATCCTCTAGGAAATTTTTTCATGACAGCTGTTTGATCACTTAGGTTAAAGTAAGGAATCTAGGTGCCCGATACCTTTCCGTTATTTACCTGACCATTGTAACGCTTACGGGAATTTATCACACCGATAAAAGTAAAATGAAAAACAGCAACCTTAGGAGGGTATTTAAAGTTCACTTACACAGCCACGACGTTTACTGAAGAGAAGTCTGAACCATAGATCATTGCCACTCACCGGAATGCGTGTCTTGGTCCACTGATGCCTCGGGCAGCTAGACCGGCTGTCCATTGTCAAAGTATTGACTGAGTTTGAAAGGTATGGTTGTGTGTTGGCCATGGGCTAATTGATTTTACAACGCTCGCTGTCTGGCTTCCGCATGAAATTTGGCATAAATTGATGGCAATTAGTGTTGTGTTCCGTCTCCATGGCAGAGGATGTCAATGATCCCGCTCCCTCATTTGGTGGTTGTATCAAGGGGCCGGCTTTGTTTGCAAATTCTAGGTTCGCTTTGACCTGATCTTGTCCTTTACTAACGTAATGACGTATGACATGGGGAGGTCCAGACGCCTGTTCACGTAGTTGGCGTTTTAAAATCATGCACAAAATAACCAAACAAAGACAGCCCCGGGAAGAAACCACTGGAAAAGGGAGCAATATTACGGACATGCTCTACCGTGGGGATGGAACACAACACTAATTGCCATCAATTTATGCCAAACTCCACGTGCAGCGCCAATCTGCGAGCGTAGAAAAAAAAATCAGCCCATGGGCAACACAAAGACAAAATTCTGAATTGCTGATCGATAAAGTCAGGATAACCCGAACGGCTGTGCGAAGCGTCAGCGGACAAACAGAGGCAATCAGGTTAGCGACAATGATATATTATTCCCAGCCCGGAATTCTTACTTTTGAAAACTATAGCTCTATATACCGGTGCTAGGTTGACATAGCGTTAGCCAGTAACTAGGTTCTCATAGGAGTCAAATTCGTTAGTCAAACCGTGACGCATCCCAAACCAAATCATGCCATACAACCGCGTGTTGGATTATCACGACTGGCTGTCCACAACTGTATAATGTGTGGTGAGTTTACCGTCGTAGGCACAAACATATTCGACCACGTTTTAATCATGATTAGTCACGAAATGGCGGAAGCATGAACCTCTAGTCAGAAGTGGACCAATAAAAATAACGTTCAGGCACCTCGGCAATCGCGTCACTGGTCTTTGATTCGCCCACTCTTTTACAGTCACTTCTACATCCTTTGCTGCATTTATATCTGGCGATATATTGCTATGCCAGTTTACGTCTTCAGATGAATGCAATAATGTTTGTGACGAATTAATTTGGTTATCTTATACGTGTTTGGCTTCAATATAATCTCGTTGCAGCATATGGCAGTTTTTAGCATTGGTTGTTTACTTGCAGTATGCTCGATTGCACTAAAAGACCGCAACCCGTGACCGGATTGTACCATGTGGAAGGAGATGGGATTTTCAATTTATATTCACAAAGAACTTGACGCTTTCTTCCCTCGTTGACACCTTGGTACATATTTACATGCGTATTCACAAAATGTTATATTCCTTTCTAAAAGCAGGTGTAACCTACTATGCCTGGAGCAATGGCCTCGTGCGAAAGTCAGTGTAAACGCGAGAGACAAACTCACTTTCGAAAACTATGTTTTGGTAGAATGGCAGGCTTAACGCCTTTCACTACTAATCACCGTGTTGTTCTTTTTCACTAGCTCTAGCTATTTTTTATGAAAATTTGCGCATTCTGCATGATCACGGGATAACGACACCATATACGGCCACCCGCTATGTAAAACTAGTCAGCCCAGACCTTTGACTATATCTTTTCTAGTACAGTTCCTCATCGGAAAATACGTGCGAAATGCAACACATACTTTCTCCCACGTTATTTTGGTCAAAATAATGACGCACAGTTTGCGGCAAAATGAAGCTTTTGAATATGTACCTTCCCATGAAATAAAATTAATATTGTTATCAAAAATGCGCTTGAAAAATTCAGATACTGAACTCTGCTTATTTCTTACTTTACATTTGAATTTTTCGGGGAAGACACTGGCAACCTTAAAATAGTTTTCATTCTAGTGAAACTCCACTTTTTTAAAAAAAAAACACTATTGTTTGACGCCTGTTGGTGACAAAGTGGAAAATGCAACCGCAGCCGCAAATAGAGACTCAGCAAGACGTTTTTTGAAGAAAACCTTTTAATATATCTGTAGGATTCATTTTCCCATTTTTGGCGGATGTCTGCGTACAATTACCAACCATTTTCAAACACTGTGAAGCAGAGCACCATACATATTTCCACGTTGATACAGTGGCATAGATGAAACGTTGAGGACAGTTAAGGTGTTGGTCCATATTTAATGCTGGAGTCCGCAAGCTCGATTCCATATAATAGATGTCCTTTTATTTCTACGAAATAATGTTTTTTTTCGTTACGCAAGATTTCAGATAACCAGCTGCCTGTGATTTATGTGTCACTATTATGCGGAAACACCCAACACACGACTGTAGCAGTTAAATATGTCTCAGAAAAAAGTGAACAAAGTGAGCCATGCAATGTATCGTCATCGCAATTATAGCCATAGCTGATCATGCAATTTTCTTCAAGCTGGACGTCCGCGAATACTCTGAATGGAAAATTAATTGAAAATGTCTGATTTGGCACATATGACAGAATATCGCACTCATATCCACTGAGGATTATGTAAAGAGATTCATACGTGCAAATTCCTTTCTGTGACAGCAGAACATTGCGAAAACCATTTAACTGTTAAGTGCCGAATTCAGTTTATTCAAGGCAAATGTCCGTGTAAGCCTTTAAAGTGCCCGTATGTTCATGCATGATTTGGAGTCAAAAATAGTCTCTGACATTATCTACAAGACAAAATGACATTAAACAATGAAGCTGCACGGGGCTTAAATAAGCAGACAGGGAGAAAGACACATTGGGATTTTTTAGGCAAAAACAGTCACTCCAACTTTTACCCACCATCAATTTACAGATGTAAATAAAATCCTGCTGTTGTTCAGTACCATAGTTTCAATTATATTGATCTGTTTAGGAAGGTACAAAGGTGCGTTTGCCCACAGATGATAATTTACCCATCACAAATTTTGAATTTCTGCCTGATCATAAATTTGCCAAACACTGCACTTAAGACCAAGCTTCCACTACAAAGACACCATCCTCTTATAATCAGAGGTGGAAAGGAAAAAAAGCTTATAAAACCCTGAGTTTTATTTGTACTCTTAAATAAAAAAACTAAAAGATCTAAAATTTAAACCACTTATAGGTTTATTTTATTTTCATATAGTATAAACACATTAAAATATAACAAAAAGTCCCTCGTCCTCAACCTGTTTCAGTGATTAATTTTCAGGTGGAACGTGTGGTAAAATGTGACCTGTTTTGTTTGCCTGTTATAGCATTAATCTCAAGTAGTAAAGGTCCCGGGTTCGAATCTCGCGAGTTTAAACACTTCGTTTTGAGTATGACTAGCTGATGACAGCTGAAAAGCCCGAAATGGCGATTCCGGTGTACCTTAGCTTTGTTTGATTTATTTCATCCTATGTCATTAGTCACTGTGTGTCTAAATGTGCGGGCTCTAATTGTGAGATACTGGGCAAAGTGGAACCGATGGTTCCTCTACCAGATCGGCAAAGCGCATGTATTTATAGATGCATTTCTTTGAAATATCTATACATTCATCGCTCGTGCTGTACGGTTTTAATCAGATAGTATATACCCAGTTCTTTAATTTCGTGAAAATATTAATTTTGCATACTTAGAAGCTGATCAATCACAACATTTTGAACTGACCGATAACATGCATGATATCAACACATCCCAGAGATAGTACATAACAAACAGCAATGTATGTGTTCCTTTCGCGAAAACATACATTTTGACTGGCGGACTTTTTTTTTATAGCATTCCTATGCGTCCATGCCGATTGTATTCGGGCGAGAAGAAGGCGATTAAGATACAGCTGGATGTTCAATATGTGCCTCAGTTTGAGGTATATTAGAAGCAGGTTATAGTAATTAGGCTGTTCCAGACACTGAGATTTTCAAAAAAAAAATTAAAACAACTAAATAAGGATTGCTTTTGCAATTATTGGTGATATTGAAATTATTTTAAAAGACGCAATCGTTGTTGAAGTTCTCAGTTTTCGTTAAAACATTTGTATTTCTTAAATAACAGTTGAGGTGCACTTTCAAAATATTTGTGTTTCCTGACTGCATGCTTTTAATTGTTATCCCAGTCGATCTCCATGCTGTAGGACCAAGTGCAGCAGAAGAATCACACATTCGCATTTGAGAAAGCATGGGTAGTACGTCCAACTGATGACAAGATGGGCAGACTGCAACGAGGACGTCGGTCTTTGACTGGCACAACTAGCAGAGTCATTTACATTTTACCGCCTATCAAGCGGTCAGTGCAAGGCTACAAAACGCTCAGAACCCCGCAGGAGGTTGACGGAAGGAAGCTCCGTGGGACCAACAGCCGGTACCTTCGAGGAAGGACGGTGGCAATGAACGTTAGTTACACGAAGGACGTGACACACTTTCTCAGGGAGGTGCCTGGGAGTGCGAGAATGATAACAATGACCACCACCAAACGATCGGAGCAATCGACCGACGCTCGTACATCAGGCACATCTATAACACCGCACACACATAAAGGTACATTTATTCACGCCGAGAGAAGAATAGATGGCAAGAGATAACGATACATAACTTGGACCCAGAAATTACCTTATTTCTTTCTTCTCTTACGGGATAATACAACACTAAACATTTCCATATTATTCGCGTTTTATAACGGCTTCATATATTTTTTGCATTGCTGATTATTGATACTACGCGTATGATGATCCTTAGTTCGATCCGGATAGTACTACCAAGAATGGGTTTCATTGAAGCAATGCATTGTAGCTAATACCTAAATGTATTTTAAATAGTTTTGATAATTAGCATGTACAACTTACGATAAAAAATGCGTGCATGCTCTGATTATAAGGTCCCTTCCTGTAACTAGAATTCTTACTAAATTTATTCTATAGAGACATAGTGATTAACCGTTTTCTGGCCAAAGATTTGAAGAAGGTTTCCATATTTATAACTGAACACAATTAATGCCACCTTATTTTGTTTGTAAGGCAACAACTTCATGCTAGACTGCAGGTGCTTAATGATAGAAGGTGCAAAAAGGGTGGTTAAATCATGTTAATGTCTTAAACGCCGTGGCACAATTTGCACGGATAGCTTGTCAATTATTAGTAAAACTGTATGGGTTTAGCATCTTTTTAACGTAAATAAATACTTTTTCCGAATTTGTTCTGTGATAATGATCAAAGTGCTGCGTTTTCCTGGTTACACACATGAAGTTAGGCTTTCAGAACGTCAAAGCCCTCGTTTTTAATTTATTTGTGTGAAAATCATGTAAATGAGAGCGAACTATCTCAAAATCAGCCTTATTGAATTTTCCTTGTAGAATGTGAATTAAGATTCTACTGCCTGTGTTGATCAAACTTTTTTTCAGTTTTATAGCTAACCAAAATCCATGCTTGTAGTCCTCTCGACTTTTTCTTTCTTAATTACCCTACAAATACGACCACGGGGTTGATTTTTGTCGTTCATATTCATTAGCCATCCTTTAATTGTATACATGTCCGCATTTTCGGACAATTTTAACACACAACTAGAAACAAGGAATTAAAAATGTGTGGAGCAATCATAGCTTAACGATTTCCAAACCGATGTGAAAGTTTTACCATGAGTTAAATGATACAGATAAGATGACGCCACTTTTAAGTAAAAGTGCTTAGTTTAACCAAAACTGGAAAATGAAAATTTGACCATCGAAAGCGACTGCGGATTATTTTGCTGGTGATGTTTATTCTGCAAAAAAAAACAACGTTACCAATATCTAAGGCGTTATATGTAAACATACGGATGACCCGGAGGCACCACCTTTTGTGCCAAGTTTTTCCTATTTGCACGTTGAAAGAGCATGCTAACATTTCTATTCTGTCATGTAAAAAAGTCAGCATTATACCACAATGTGTTGCTACACATTAAAAACAGGTCGTGAAACAGCTGGATTTCAACTGTGTCTATAAACATACAATAAGCACAATTAAGGTGCATGCAGGGTTAAAATCTAAAATTTTGATTACCACCGCCGTTATTACTTGCAAACTTCTCTAAGTGTCATCGTTATTACCGTTACATAGGCCTGGCAATACCTGCTTAGTCAAAGGCCGTTGTTCCTACGATACTGTTGGCTTTTTTCACAGGCATCAACAGGGGACTGTTTGTTATTTAAAGGACTGTTTTGTGTTTTGTTCGTGTACGACTACCAGAGGCATACAAATTCTCTTCTCAACACCAGCTATTGTACATGCAAACAAATAAAAACTGAGCTCACAGTTCAACAAAAAGCCTAATGCAGAAAATTGACAGCCTCATGTTTGAACACAGTTTCTTTTAAAGCGGTGAATGTAACCGGGAGCCGATATAACCAATTGTTTCAGCTGCATTTTACAGAAATTTTATATATATATTTGCACTTGAACGGTCCTCTCCATACCCTGCATTTGGGAGCAAGGGCTGACGATGATATGACAAAACATAAAAAGCCAGTTAGTGGTTAAGCAAATACAAGGTCTATATCAAAAAAAAGAGTGATCTGGAATATGATATTTTACTCTCCCGGCCACATATTTCAGTTTATCCATGAACAGTAGCATTTCTTTCATGTAGTGTGTTCTAGAGCAGTCGTCCTCAGCTATGCAATATGGGCACGAAATCGTGTAATTCCACGGTAATATTTGACGTTATAGTCAACCATATATTTGGTCACGTTATGATTGACAGCATATTATTCCGGAAATGATTTAAAGTAAGGACAAATACTCTTTTAGTTAGGTTTATAAAGGGAAATTGCATTCGTTTAGGAGAAAATGGAAATAGTCTTATATATTATATTATTAAGTATGGAAGAACCAAACGTTATACTAATGTGCACTATGCTTTAAAAGGAGTCAAGAAAAGGGAAGGACAGTTTAAAAATAACGTTTCAAGAACGAGGAAACTCAGCCCTAAATGCATCCAATGCATCTGCACCCATGAGTTTTTATCATAACGTCGTAGTTTTTGTCTATAAGCAAATTCCACTAAGCGAGTGATATCAAAAATATCTGCCTGTTGTGCGGTTTTGCACTCATGCTGCATTTCCCAGCCATACAACAATATTTTCTGATTTCTAATTCTTAGCCTTGTAGAGTGCGTCTGATACACACAGTTATGTAATGTAGTCTTCACTTAGATTGAGCATAAAAAAGATTTTTACTTGTATAACACATTTAATACGTTTTTTTGTTAATAAAAACAATTAATCAGTAAAAAGCATTACTGTTTTCTAAGAATTTCCTCAAAGTGCATTGCTGTTGGAAGACCCATGTAATCGTCATTAGACTGTAACGCTCTAATCAAGAAGTCCCAATGGGATTTGCTTGTTGGTTTTTGTTGCCTTTTGCATCAACCTGCCCACGTCAGACGCTGGTTACCAATAGTAGCGAATATTCGAGTCCCAGGAAGCAGTTCAGAAGACGAAGATGCGATCACTGGAACAAGAGTTTTATTTGCCTG
>JAYGXS010000009.1:13375508-13395781 GCA_036362985.1 Ligula intestinalis
GTGACTCACTTGCTTCACGATCAGTTTTTTATGGGGAACTTTGTCAAAGGCTTTTTTTAGATCAAAGTAAATTGTAGCTACCGTGTTCGCATCATCTCGATTTCTGGACACGAATTCCAAGAAAGTGAGATGGCAGGACTGACATGACTTTTTGGGTAAAAAGGCATGTTGAGAGGGTGGTATGAGATTTACATTCGTCAGATGGTCTAACATTTGGTTGTAAATTATTTTTTCTAAGATTTTTGCTAAAACCGATGTTCGGTGAACACGATAATTTTGGGCATTGGACCGATTTCCGTTTTTGTAAATTGGGGTGATGCATGAATTTTTCCATATTTATGGCTAAGTACCATTTGACTGCAGTACGAGAAAAGGTTAGACAGAAGTATTGGGGCATATGTCAGATGTCTCAGTATGCAAGGAGGGATTCTATCCGTTCCACATGATGTGGAATTGGACAGTTGGTGGATAGCTTTCTCTACAGTTTCTTCGTTAAAAATATCTCTTTTAATACGAATGCCGTCATTTCTGTTGGTTAGGGATTGGTTCTTCCTGGACTGAATAGTTGTTTAAGAAATACTCGTTAAAATGAGTTGCTAGTTGGTTGCCATTTGTTCTTACTATTCCTTGGTCATCAAGCATGATTTGAAGGCCTTGTTTTTGATGATTATTCATTTGTTTCCGGAAGATTTGGGCTGTCCCTTCTGTGGACTCGATTGCCCGATGTAATGCTGCTATTTTCTTATTTGTTTCAATGTTCTGCGCTTACTCGTGAATCTCTGTAATGCGTCTGAGCGTAGACAGATAACCAGTACATTGGTCGCGGAGTTGTTTTTTTAAGTTTTTATGCCATTTGGAAAGGAAGTTTGGGATAAGTGATTTCTTACATGGGGATCTCTCGTCAATTAGGGTTTCGCGAATTAAATTAAGGGTGGCATATAATATGTTTACAGCTTCTAGAGGGGATGCTGTTAGGAGGAAAGAGCTCAAATTCAATGACCTCACGTAGTTATTCATAGATTAAATGTCAAGATTTTTGGGGTTTCTAGAAGTGTAACTAGGATCAGGTCTTACTTAATCTTAAGAGGGAGCACTGTTGTTATTGTCTGATGATCACTTTCAAAGGTCAAGCTGTCGTAGTACGTATATAAGGGCCAGATATCATTGGTGAGAATAACATCGAGCATATTGTTTCCTCTGGTTGGTTTGTTAATTATTTGCGTCCGGTTATAAAAGACAATTGATGATAATAATTCATCATGTCTGGATGGGGCTGATAGTTCTGCCCAGTTTATTTCTGGACGGTTAAAGTCTCCTGCAATTATCTTATATTCTGTTTGGATATTTGATATAATATCTAGTAGATTTGTAAGGCCCGTGTCATCGTTTCTATATTCCGGAGGGGTGTACAAACATCCAATTAAAATGCTTTTAAGGGTCTTGGATGTTATTATAGCGAAGCACGCTTCGCCATTGAACGTCTCTTGTAGAACCTCAAAGCCACTCTGTTCTCTGGTAAATCTAATGTAGATCATACAACCTCCTCCTCGTTTATTAGCACGGTTCTGTCTATAGAAAGTGTAGTTCGCTATAAACAGTGAAGCATTGGAGGTTGATTCGTTTACCCATGTCTCTGTCAAAAAGACTATATCGAGATTGTATGTATCAATATACGTCCTTAGTCGTGGAACTTTGTTAACTATCGATCTAGTATTAATCAAAGGAACACTTATGGTGGCGGATACAAAAGCTGGAATCTGTTGTGAAAAATGGATTTCTAGTTCTTGTTTGATTTTGTTGAGGGCTCATGTGCGGAAATTGTGTGATTGGTGGATGATATGGTGGTGTTGGACTATTTGTGGCGAATTGTGCATTATTGGGAAAATTGGTGATGAGAGTCATGGAATTCGATGGCAATGTGTAAATAGCGGAGGGTATGGTGTTGTGCGAGGTGGGATTTGAGTGTGTGTGTTATATTGAAAGGGTTAGGTATGCGGTGGTCGTCTTGTGTATGGGCTAGGATACATGGGTTGAGAGAAGGGGTTAGGTGTCATTTGAGGGTGTGCATTTAAATACGGATATTCGTTTTGATATGCAATTCTGTTTGGGAACGGTGGTCTATTTTGGGTTGTTCGAAGGAAATAATCTAACACTGGTTTACTACTTTGGTTCGTTGAGTTAGGACTGGTATTGCTATTTATAGACATGTTAAGACTTGTGTTGCTATTTATCAGTGTATCGTGATTAGATCCAGGATAAGTGTCGTTCATGTCTAATGGGGTTGTACCCTTTCGGGGTCTTTTTGTTTGAACCTTATTCTTTCCCTTAATTGCTTTGGCAAATTTATTATTTGCTTTCTAGTAGTCATTATTATAATCAGAAGAAGTCACTCTCAAGTCAACTAAACTGATGCTTCGTTGATAGTTTTTGTTTTCCTTCCCAGAGGCGGAGGAATTCGTTAATTTTTCCTCTTCAGTAGCATTTTGTGGAGTGCTTCCGTCCTCTGCGACTATATGTGGCTGACTTTGTTTACGCCCGTTTTCTTTGTGAAAAACTTGTCTGCGCTGCGTCGGGGTCAAGTCAGGGCCTATATATGCTTTAAATCTCCGGAAACTCCTATTTATTTCAAAATTTTGTAGCAGCATTTGAGTTTCAGCGTGAGTAGAACAAGTAAGCAAAATCGGTTTGTTTTATTTCGCGAATTTAGTCTTTTTAAAGACACTTTGCGTATACTTATCCCACATTGTTGAAAAACGTTTTGTATTGCTGCCATTGGAGTACTCCCCTAGTAGCAAAATAACGGCGACTTCAGCGGATTTGGGAGCGCGGTAGAGCGATTTCTCGCTGCAGTGCCTCTGCGGCATCTGATTGGCTAATGTTGTTACGCCTGAGTGCGAAATCATTGGCTGCCGTAAGTTACGCGTGCTATTGCTTGCGCGCGTAAATTCTCACTCTCACGTGCGTGTGACGGTAAACGGCTGCCTACGACGCTCTGCTCTGCTATTGACTGCATTATCTGTTAATATACCTAATCTACCTTTTTTATTGAAGAAAACTTTTATTATTATCGTGTAATATGTTTAGAAGTGAAAGCAAGATGACTTTAATGCGCCATGCGAAGAAGGATATGGAAGAAATGTGCCGAAAAATAGACGAGGAGGTTGATCGCATCTATCCCAACAATAAATATTATGCAATTGATGGTAATGACGGGGAGGGTTCTTCGAACAGATCGCTGGACTTATCAGTGTCCGATAGTGAAACTGTTGATGCTAGCCTCTCGCAGGAGGACGATCCGTCTGATCTCGTCAGTCTGTCTGGTGTTGACAATTTGTCTGATGTTGCCTTTCTGTCTGATGTTGATAATCTGTCGGAGAATGATAATCTGTCTGATCTTGATAAGGTGAAAGATGTTGAAGACATGCCGGATGTGGATTACGAAGTACCCGCACCTGTTCGATGGATCCCTTGTATCGACGAAGACTGGTAAAACGTTTTTTCCTCATTAAATAACACGTTAAGGTTGCCTTCCTCTCAAGCGTGGGAGGGCGCAACATAGAAGATTTCCTACGGAGACTCTTCCACTACATATTCGACGATGATATAACGCGTTGCGTTAATTTCTCGGGGAAATCAGCCAAACAAGCGCTACGGGAGACTATCCTGTCCGGCGCGACATAGGGGACAAATTCGCGCATAAATCCGGCCTAAAAATGCGTGACATGTCGCACCGGATTCCATGGTTGATTCCGGTTGGAAATGTTACTAGGGTCGTTTGAGGAAAGTTGCGGAAGATTATATTACAGCTACGTTTTGATCAGTCTGAAACTTCTGATGATACCAAATGCACCACAGGCTCAATCTGAGGAAAATTCGTGAGTTCAGAAGTGAATTAAGAATCTTAAATACAGGTTCATACTTTTCAATACAGTTCGTTAAATTTAAGAGGGCTGACAGATCGATTTGATCCAAAACAACTTTCGCGTCAGTCATTGTTTCTAATAAAATTTTCAAGTAAAGGATGTTTAAATACTAAATATATGTCTAAGTAACGTGTTTTTGACAAATAAACTATAAACTTCTAGCCGATCACGAGTGGCGTTTTACAAGGCACGGTTTTAGCTCTCCTCCTTTTCATTCTTTACATCAATGAACTTACAACAGTGCTTAATAATTCGGAAAATTTATTTATGCTGATGACCTTAAGTGTATTTACTCCTTTTCTAAGGACGCGGCCAGTAGGTGTGTTGATAAAGTAAACGCAGACTTGCGTATTCTCTCAAGTTGGAGCGCTACATGGCAGATGGAGTTTTCTCCATCAAAATGTAGTTTCATGAGTTTTGGTCCCGCAAGGCTTCCTGGACCCATTATCTTCCAAAATAGTCCACTGTTAGAAAGATCTACGATAAAGGATTTGGGTCTTACTTACACGAATAAGCTTCCATTATCACCTCATGCAGATGGAATTTCTGCCAAGGCCGCACAGATATGTGGGTTTATATCGTATAATTTTTTCTTTCCCGAAATGAAGTTAAAACTATACCGCATGTTTGTTCTCCGTATACTAGAATACTGCTGTCCGCTTTTTGGTCTCATGACCCGGCATGACCGTAGTAAGATTGAAAATGTTCAGCGAGTTTTTCCTCGTAAAATATTTTCTGTTTCTGCGTCTGGTATGTGTTATAAAAATAGATGTCAGTTAGCAAAGATTAAATTTCTTTGGGTAAGAAGACTCGAAGCTGGTATATGCTTTCTGTTTCGCGTTAACAATAGTCCTAATCTCCCACAAATTAACGCTCTCCTTCCGTTAGACCGACCTTACGCCACTCGTAACTCTCTCATGATAATTTTACCCCCCGTAGCACCACATCTAACCGTTCTCGGTTTTCAACCTCCAAATATGCTTTTATTTGGAACAACCTTCCACTTGATATTAGACTGCCTTCTACACTATCGATTTTTAAAGGCAAATTACATAAGCATATAAATTTAGAGGAAATAAAGTCGTTACTGTCTGTTTCCTTTTCAAACACGCAAGTTGTAGATTTTGAAAAGGGTCCTCCTGGCATCTGAAGCTCTTCCCAGGATACTAAAATGATTTCTAAATATGTTAGCATTGTCCTCTGCAGAGTCAAGCATCACTTCCAAGGGCTGCGAACTCTTCTCCGTTTTTGCAACCTTCGCTGTGGTCTTCGAGATTGGCTCTGGAATCTGGTGGGTCGCAAATCGATGATGTTGCCTTGACTTCTACTGACTACTCCTGTTGTCCCGGATGACCCCTTCTTAACTCAACGATATATTATTTTTTATTATGACCATAAACGTCCAAAACTAACCACATCAAACCCTGTTACCTATCAAGGCAGTTTTTTCTCCTAAAGTTTTTTGAACTCGATGGCCCGCTGAACTCATCCACCGATTTAGGCGTTTTTTTTTACTGCCGATGACAATTATTTTATAAGAGTTCACTGTTCATGATCATTATTTTTATTTTCACGATAGCGCTAAGTTTGTAACGAAAGGGCCTCTTGGGCCTTAAATATACAAATTATTATTGTTATAAGTGCAACACAAATGATTTGTACAACGTTCTAGAAAACAGAGGACAATATCTAACCAAATCAACGAAGGAGTTTGGTAACAGATTTTGGCTAGGATAGTCAACTGTTACTTTCTGATAATTTAAGAAAATTAAAGACTTTGACTCGTTTATTCTCTTATGTAAATCAATTTATGTAAATCTTTCACTTATATTCGAATTTGAACAACCTGCCGGTGGAATGCACACAATGTATCAGAGCACTGCACACTGACTCTCTCGAAAACACGCTGAACTACCGGATTTAGTTTCGGAAACTGCAAGACCGTCAAGGTTAGAACTAGCTTTCATAATATGTACGTGAAAAGTAGTGTCGAACTCTGCTCGCCCCCAAAAATCTTTCTGCGCGCTAGTGAATGGAAGAAAATAGAATCGGTCAGCACTTCATTACTTAAAGAGTTAGCTCTTCAGAACACCGTAACCTATCCTACTAACCACGTTGACTTATTAACCACATCCATCATGCTTTCGCAGATTACCGAAGGGAAAATTTTTACTGCTTCAAATTTTCAATGGCCCCATCTTTAATCTCTCCAGTTCCATAAGGCATCTTGACCACTTTCGACGCGCCACTCATCGAGATGTCTTTTTATTGCTTCCTATGCAACATATTTTATGTTGCATATTTTGTGCAGACTGTTTTCAAAAGTGTCTTCAAACGCATTGCCTACCACTCTAAATATACTCAATTATAGTGAGATATGCACACACAGTTTGATACCGTAAATATTTCCTCAATAAACGCCATAGCAATCTGGAACTGCTGCCCAGAACTATTAAAACTCAACAGAGCTATTCTTTGTTTAAGAGAGTTATCACTTTTTTTCTACATTCAGGACAACTTTCACGAATATTGGGTACTGATTCTAAGGAATCCAACTCTATTGGCTTTCAGGGATTTAGAACCCTGCCATGCTGAGGATAATGATGCTCAATCTGCGCCCTGCAATCGGCCAATTCTTCAGCCTAAAGTGAGCAGCTGTTAGCCAAAAAAACATTCAGCTGGTTCAGAATCTCGGAATCATTACACTCAAGGAAGACTGAGAACACTGTGCTTTAATGCCAACCCTCCACGTCCCGAACTAAAGCAACTCAACGAGTTGCGGTTTTTTTCTTTTAAGTTGCCAACTCAATCTATAACTGTGCATACCTTTCGTTAGTATCGTACATTTGAAGTGATGTGTTTTCATTTAAAGAAACTCCATTTAAGCCCACTATTGATCAAGCAAAAGAACTAAAAAAACCCAACACTAGCTACAAAAGAGAGAGTTTTTTAGGCTTATTCCTGTCTTCGAAGTTATGGAAGGCACCCAACAGGTGCTGAACGAATAAACCCAAGTTTCAAAATTAGCTGTAAACTGGCAATAAATAAATGACAACATTTATAAATAAGATACTTTTGTCAAATTAGAACGGAGGTATTACGGATATACTTGGATGAATCTTTTCCATAAACGTCGCTGGGGACTAGATTAAGGTTAAGGAACGATTGCTACACCTAATGAAATGCGACTGTCCGATATTCAAAGCAAGGATATCCAAACGACAACAGAAGCACACACGAGATCTGAAAAAAGAGATTAACAAGCAGAAGAGACTTAAGAAGACATGTTACAGTACCAACGGCAACGCAGTCTGCGAAGAGTATAAAATTCATTTGAAAAAACAACCAGAATGATTTTTAGGAGACAACAGGAATTCAAAAGTGATTTTCTGCAACATGCAGATTTACATCCGAAATTGCTGGGCTTCTGGTTGAAAAAAGGTACACGTAACAGAAAACCAATTCCTGTTTAAGGACTGGTAGAGGTTTTTCTATGTCTGGAAGTAAAGTAAAACTGAGCATGTTTCTCAGTTCATTTAGTCAGTTGTCACCTGCAGTCTGTTTTCCTTCCATTCACTTAGAAGACCGTGATAGGCCAAATGATTCTGAATATTATGCTTCACGAAGAAATATTTTTCAAGGAAATAACTAGTTTGAAACCGCATAAAAATTCTGGTTCAGCTAAAATACCAGGAAGACTGTTCTTTGAACCTGCTGGGGAACTAGCTATGTTTTCTGTGCCAGAAATCTTTCATACTAGAAATCTTCCCAGGGACTTCAAAACGAAGCATATAACAGGACTTACAACCAACCACAGACCCGTCAGTCTGAACTTCATATGCTACAAGTTTATTAAGAAAACCACCAAAAATAAACTGAAGACTTATTTGGAAACCCGTAACCGCTTGTTAACTGCACGATACGGATTTCGTAGGGTAAGCTTGAATGCAAAGAACTTTCTTTAGACGAAGCAAAGCTGAAAAGAGCAGTGAATGAAAATACACTCTGACTGTAGCCTGCATTTTTTCTGAAAGAAATTTGACAATTTTCCACCCTGCGTTGAAATTGATGTATATTTAGTAGACATGTGTACACCGATCAAATGCAGGGCACACCTGTATATTTGTGACAAAACGTCTTACGAAGATCGACAATTTCCTCGTCGGTCTTCCCCATCTTGACTGAGTCAGACAACAACGATCAACTGGCATTATCGCAGAGACTTGCTACAAACAAAGTTCAGTGCTTGGGCCGAGCTTCTCTTTCTTGTTCCTTAATGACCACGTGAGTGTGCCATTCTTGCGAATGGTATGTAAAGCTGAGAAGTCATCAACAATGCTAATGACGAATTCAACTTCCCAGCAACCATATGGCCCCTCCGTGAAGGCGTGACCTAGAAGAGGATAGAACGGTTTATCCCCGGCAGAATTAAATTAAGGCTAATAATTTCTGTAGAGTTTTTGTCCTGGCATACATTTATATATTTTGGGGATCAAAAGAGAAAAATTAAACCATAATTTACAATATATACAGGATAAAACGGACGTTAAAGCTAATTTGAGTAGGTATATTAAGTGAAGGGGATTTGATCATAACAAAAGATTTGTACGACCAAGCTATCAGTATCGCAAAAATAAGCTTCACCCTGCGCATGTTTTGCATGTCGAACAGTAGGTGGTCACATGGGCGAATTTCCCAACAATTTCTCTACTTGTGGAACCTCTATTCCAGCCAAATGCCCCTATTGCCTCACGGGACATTGGGAATGTTTCAGTTTATTTGGTGAGAATAATAGGCGATACCTTTGAAAACCCCAGTGATTACATGCCTGTGTGCCATACACATGTACATGCAAATGTAAACATTACCACTACTAGCATAGTATTGGCAAACAGTGAATAGCACTGTTTTTACAAATAAGTCTGGTTATTAGAGTTCAGACTTCGAGGGACAACAGGAGACGCATTTAATTATCTAAGCGTTGTTTGTACAACTGAAGAGGAGTGGCCTCCACGATTGACTGCGGGAGGTCGTTCCAACGTTGAATGACATGTTGCGTGAATAATTCAGAGCGGAGGTTGAGCTAGGACATCTTCGTGCGCAGCTTCATTGTGTGCCCATGGAGATGAGGCGAGAGGTGCCATTCAAACATGTCGTCATGGCGCCATCCTTTCTCAAGACCACGTTTTATCTTGTAAACTAACAAAAAATCCCCTCTTTTGCCTGTAATGCAGAGTAAATAAATTAACGCATGCCAGTCTGTCTATGTAAAAGTGGTTCTATAGACCTCTTATTATCTTTGTTGCCCGACGCTGCACTTTCTCGAGAAATTTTGAGTCTTTTGCTAGCCCTGACCGCCCCGCCTGTATACCATATTTTAGGTGTGGTCGAACGAATGTACCGTACACTTTGCCAAAGAGATCTTCATCGAAGGCTAATAAGACCCTTTTTATAGCGTGCAGCACTCCTGTTCTTTTATTTGCAGCTATGGTACACTGCAACAAGAGCTTCAGATTGCTCTGTATCCAAATGCCGAGGTCTTTATGTGAAAATTATACGGTAATTGGACCGTTTTTAGGTGATATGTCCTCATGTTGTGGAGGATGGTGAAGTTAGCTTGAAAGACTGGTGTTCGTAGGGTTGGATATAATATTCGTCGACTAGACGAGATATACTGCAGAGCTAAAATTAATCCAAATCCAAGTCTAACGCCCAACCTCTCGCGTCTGCTTGCATGCACGCATCAGTTTATGTCAACCCAAATCCGGTCTGGCTAATTATAATAATTTCTTTATTTAAGGCCCAAGGGGCCCTGTCGTTACAAACTTAGTGCTATCGTGAAAAAAAAACTTATAATGATAAACAGTGAACTCTTATAAAATAATTATCATCGGCAGTAAAAAACTCTTAAATCGGAGGATGAGTTCAGTGGGTCACCGATTTCCAAAAAAACCATAGGAGAAAAACTGCCTTTATAGGTAGCAGGGTTTGATGTGGTTCGAATAATAATACAATAATAATTTGTATATTTAAGGCCCAAGGGGCCCTGTCGTTACAAACTTTGTGCTATCGTGAAAATAAAAATAATAATAATAAGCAGTGAACTCTTATAAATAATTGTCATCGGCAGTATAAAAACCCTTGATCGGTGGATGAGTTCAGCGGGCCACCGAGTTCAAAAAAAGTTAAGGAGAAAAAAATGCCTTAATAGGTAAAAGGGTTTGATGTGGTTAGTTTGGGACCTGATGTTGAGGGTTCGGGACGTTTATGGTCATGGGAAAAAATAATATATCGTATAGTTAGGAAGGGGTCATCCGGAAGGCAGGAGAAGGCAGTAGAAGTCAAGGCAACATCATCGATTTGCGACCCACCAGATTCCAGAGCCAATCGCGAAGACCACAGCGAAAGTTGCAAAAACGGAGAAGAATTCGCAGCCCTTGGAAGTGATGCTTGACTCTGCAGAGGGAAATGCTAACATATTTAGAAACCATGTTAGTATCCTGGGAAGAGCTTCAAATGCCAGGAGGACCCTTTTCAAAATCTACAACTTGCGTGTTTGGAAAGGAAACAGACAGTAACGACTTTATTTCCTCTAAATTTAAAAGCTCATATAATTTGCCTTTAAAAATCGACAGTGTAGATGACAGTCTAATATCGAGAGGAAGTTTGTTCCAAATAAAAGCATATTTGGAGGTAAAAAAGCGAGAACGGTTAGATGTGGAGCTAAGGGGTGGTAAAATTTTCATGGAAGAGTTACGAGTGGCGTAAGGTCGGTCAACTGGAAGGAGAGCGTTAATTTGTGGGAGATTAGGACTATTGTTAACGCGAAACAGAAAGCATAGACCAGCTTCGAGTCTTCTTATCCAAAGAAATTTCATGTTTGCTAATTGACATCTATCTGTATAACACATACCAGACCCAGAAACAGAAAATATTTTACGAGGAAAAACTCGCTGAACATTTTCAATCTTACTACGGTCATGCTGGGTCATGAGGCCAAAAAGCAGGCAGCAGTATTCTAGTATAGGAAGGACAAACATGCGGTGTAATATAACTTCATTGCTGGAAGGAAAAAGTTCTGCGATATAAACCCACATATCTGTGCGGCCTTGGCAGAAATTCGATCTGCATGAGGTGATAATGCAAGCTTATTCGTGTAAGTAAGACCCAAATCCTTTATCGTCGATCTTTCTAACAGTGGACTATTTTGGAAGATAATGGGCCCAGGAAGCCTTGCGGGAGATGTGCAGATTTTTGGGGTGCAGAGGAGATTTTTCACAAAATCGATACGTCCAAGAAGCAATTTTCAAAATTTGGAAATAAGTCACAGGTTAAGCCTCTTTAGCAGGCGAGGTACGCTCGGGAGGCGATGGAATTTCACTTGAGCCAGGAGTAAGGATTGCGGTGAGGTTTCGGGTGAACTTATCGTTGTCCCTGATCCGGAGGGACATGAACTTGGGTCGGCCTCAGGAGTAAGGATTGTGAGTGAGGTTTCTGGTGAACTTAACGTTGTCGCTGATCCGAAGGGACGTGAACTTGCGTCGACCTCAGATACCACATTTGGAATAGTAGGGGTAGGATTGGGCTTAGTTTTTGCAGAAACAGGCAAAATCCTACGTTTCATGGAGGTTTTATCCCTACATATAAAAAGCTTATGTTTTTTCAAGTATTGAGCTGAACGCTCATGCTGAGAGAAGAGGTTGTCAACTTCTATCACCGAAAAAAGTTTGATTAAAATCGGCAGATTTTTGCTTCGAGAGGACAATCTTTTAGCTTCTGACACCTAAAAGTTAAAGCCACACGAGTAAAGGAATTGACAGGCGACGTCTAGCGGAATTTTACTGTTGGGGACATTCTTTAAAAGAAAATTTTAACTTTTTTTGCCGGTCACAGGTCTCAGTAAATTCCAAATTGATGAAGGGCTCTAATTTCTCACACTTCTGAGAAGTGAGCGAAGAGACATTTCCATTACAGATGGTACTAAGAACCGTAAACAAACAGCCATATTGAGACATGAAATTATTAAAAGTGTCCAAAACATTAAGATTCAGTTTTTTCATATTTAAGACGGGTTGATCTTGGAAATATTTAACACCAAGAGGGTCGTTAAGGACGGATTTTTGTCTAAAAACTGAATGTTATTTTTATATTGAAGTTTAAAATATCAGAATGATATGCAGTTCGATATATTTTTAAGCAAGGCAATGCAAAAAAGTTTCTCTTATGCAGAAAATGAAATTGACGAGGAGTCTACGCTGAATGAAAACTAACTCGATTGATATTGCAGCGGGAAACAGAAAGCAAATACCAGCTTCAAATCTTCTTACCCAAAGAAATTTTATGTTTACTAACTGACATCTATCTGTATAACACATACCAGACCCAGAAACAGAAAATATTTTGAGAGTGAAAATAAGCTGAAACTTTCAATCTTACTACGGTCATTCTGGGTCATGAGGCCAAAAAGCGGACAACAGTATTCCAGTATAGGGAGAAAAAACATGTGGTATAGATTAAACTTCATTTCTGGAATGAAAAAATATGCGATATAAACCCACATATCTGTGCGGCCTTGGCAGAAATTCGATCTGAATTGCACCTGCGTGGTTTGAATTTTCGAGCAAAACGAAGGCAAAATAAATTCAAGTTTTACACCGAAAAAAATTGTCGAAAGACAAAATTGGATAAAAAACACACTGTTTTGCAACGATCCTCCGTCCAATTCCCTGCGATACTCGCACTGTTCGACCAGAAAATTTCTCCAAATCCAGCATCCTGCTGAAATTATTGGCTTGGATTACACAGTCTACCTGTCCAAATCAATCTCGCCAGGATTTCTGAGAAGCATTCACGGAGAAAACGACAGAGGCTGAGTCACTCCATTATATTATATCACATTTGTTTTGATACCAGTATTGGAATTACCTACTGCATACTTATAAACTAAATAAGCTCGGTTGCTACGCCTGTTTTTATCAACCCTGAACTCATTTTAAAAGTTTAGACATTTACATAGTAGTCAGTCAAAGCTCTGCTGCTTAAATTCTAAACACAATCGTCTTCAGTAAAAAGATTCGACTCCTTAAGGATTATTGTATCAGCAAAGCGAAGCCTTAACATTTCTATCTCGTATATAAAACAAAAAATCCATATCTTATACTTTTATGTTGAAAATACAATTGTTGTACGCAGTTATGCAGACCAGAAGCCAAATGCAAAATTCGGTGCGAGGTGGGACCGAACTCAAAACCGCTCCTTTACGAGGCCGCGTCTCTAACCATTACGCCACTGACGCACGGTGTGAGACAAGACCCAGAAATCTTACCAATTGGGTGCGACCGACGCAAGTAGCAGTCTATTGCGACGGATATGATGTGCTAGCCTCAAAGTTTGATAAACTTGTTGACGTAATAAAAAATATGCAGAAGTTTATGCTGCAGACCCTCGTTTCAAAGGAAAAACTCGAGTAAGAAACGAAAGGCATGAGAGATTTTATCTAGCAGACCTACGTGTCAACAGAAAACCTGACAGCTGCCGAGCTTACGTGTAGAACACCTCAGAAACCTACGAGTGTACCTATACCTAAAGTACAGGCCCCCATAGTTGACCATGCAGCCACAGTGGTGGCTAATTCGAACGCGAGAACAAATGCAGTATCCTACGAGTTGGCCGACCCAGCTCTCAGAACCCCATGGTTTACAGCCTAAATGGCATCCAACTGCAAGAAGTGGACGCGAAAAAAGATTTGGGAGTATGGATCTCTACGTCTCTCGAGCCCTCGCTGCACTGCGCAAAAATAGCCAAGTCTGCGATGTCCGTCCTGTATCTTGTCAAAAAGGGCTTTCTGTGCCTTCGATAAAGACTGCTTTGCTAATGTCTTGGAAACATTTGTGCGGCCAAAGTTGGAGTTCGCAATCCAAGCATGGAAACCGTGGACCGCGAAAGACCTAAATTCCCTCCAGAAGGTCAAAAGGCGCGCGACCAAACTGGTTACCGGTCTGAGCTTTTTACCCTACGAAAGACGGTTAGCTAATATCGATCTATTTCCATTAAGTTACAGACAGCTACGTGGCGATCTGATACAAGCATTTCGTATAATGCGCGGGCAGGACTGTTGTCTTCTACCTGGCGACTTCTTCGAGTTAGCAACACCGACGAACTTAAGAGGGCATCTCTTCAAACTACGCATAACAGGGGCCAGCCTAGACACACGCACGTTCTTCTTTGGTAATAGAAGAGTTTAAGCTTGGAATGCTCTCCCCGAGGATATTGTTATGTCCCCACCTGTGGATGCATTCAAGCGAAATTTAGATTTTCATACCCGAAATGCCCACTAAAATTAGACCTGGCCAAACTGAAATCATATATCTATACATATGTACATAAACATACTACTCACTGATTTTCAGTAATATATTAGTTTAGAATAACAAGAATTGCAAGCGTTGAGTCCACCGAACGTTGTGATCCGAGGCTACGCGGCTTTGTAAAACTTTTCCCAATTCAGACATGGAATGCTCTGCCCACGGACATTGTCATGTCACCATCTGAGCAAACGTTTACGATTAAGTCAGACGCATCTGTAGACATGTTTAAGACACGATTCGTGTCTTAAACATGTCTACAGATGCGTCTGTTAGAACAAATAGCCACTGAGCCCCCGAAATTAAAATGCCAGTTTTCGAATGCAAATTGTGGAATAATCAAATTATAAAAAGACATACTGCTTGCTAATTTTCAACAATATGTTTGTTTAGAAAACTACCGATTACATTTCTTCTGTCAATTAGTAGGCAGACTCGTTAACCTAACAAGGGTGCACGATGGGCGCATCGCCGACACTCGATGAGGTTTGCGTGAGCTCCGCAAACTTCTCTTCGTGGGACCCTTGGTATTATGGCGAAAACCGCGATTGCCTCGCCCTGACATGCTTCAAACACTCTTAGCACAGCCCATCCACTTCAAATATATTCTGCACCCCCCCTCCACCCCCACCCCCCGGGCGACAGTTTTCCTCCTTAAATCTCTCAAGTGGCATTCAAACCCCTAGACTTCTGAACAATGCCTAAGGAGTTTTTTCACTGTCGGCCCTCAAATTTGTGGCACCGCCACGGTTCTGAAATGTTCTGCAGATCAAATGCATTGAAAAAACTGTACTAATTGGGAGTTCACAGGTATTTACCTATATTTCCTCAATCAAAACCTGACCTGAATCTGACCTGACATGAGGTAATATTGCAAGCTTATTCGTGTAAGAAAGACTATAATCCTTTATCGGAGATCTTTCAACAGTGAACTTTTTTGGAAGATAATGGGTCCAGGAAGCCTTGCGGGACCAAAACACATGCAAATACATTTGGATGGAGAAAACTCCATCTGCCATGCAGCGCTCCAACTTGAGAGGGTACGCAAGTTTGCGGTTATTTTATCAAGACAACTATTGGTCGTGTCCTTAGAAAATGAGTAAATACACTTAAGGTCATCAGCATAAATGAAATTTTCCGAATTATTTAGCCTGTTGAAATTTCATCAATATAAAGAATGAAAAGAAGGGGACCTAAAACCGTGCCTTGTAAAACGCCACTCGTGATCGGCTGAGGCATCGAGTTGCTATTGCCAACTATGACCTTCTGGCTGCGGTTAGGGAGGTAGGAGGCAGTGAAATCAAGGAGGGGAGGCCTGATGCCTAGGGCTTCCAGTTTCACTAAAAGGTGGCTATGCGGCACCTAGTCAAAAGCTTTACTAAGGTCAAAGTAAATCACGATGAATGATTGCTGTTCATTGCGAAGTGAAGTAACCAGGTTAAAGAATGCCCAGTGGCAGGTTTACCATGATCTTCCAGGTAAAAAATCCATGCTGTGAGGCGTTGAATAGTTTATTTTCTACACAAAAAACCAAAAATTTGATAAAAAATGATCGTTTTCAAAGGTTTGGCTAGGGCCGGGGTTTTATGAACACCTCGGTAGTTATTTACATCCGAACGAGATCCTGCCTTGAAGACTGGAAGAATAGTAGATATCTTCGATGAGTCAGGAAAGAAACCGTTTAGAAGATAAGCTGAGAAGAAATGACTAAGAAATCGGGGGTAGCTGAATGCTCTCTAGATAAATGAATTTAGAACGCTGTCAGTTCCCGAGAAGTGCGAGTTTTTTAGACGGACAATGTGCTAACGAATTTCTTCTATGATGAAATCTATAGTACCGATAATATTGACTGAGCATCGCTGAACCGACGGGACCGGTTCAGATTCCATGGTAAGGTGCTTTGCAAAGAATGCATTGAACAGTTCAGCCTTCTCGGACTCATCTTGCACAAAGGTTTTATTTTCATTCAGTATAAAGGGGATTTCGTTACCTTGTTTAGCGGAGGACTGACGACGGAACAGTTGGTCAGTAGATTTTGCCGAGTTGAACTCGCTGAGTGCGCAAGATTCCCTCTCTTTGTCACGTGCAAGACGAATCTTAGACGCTCATTCGAAAATCTCTGTTATTTTGAGGTGCACAGATAATGAAATAGTAGAATAATCTTTCAACTTTCAATGCATTTTCTTAAGTCTAGACAAAAGAAAATGAGGAACGGTGGGGTCAGAAGTATAAGGTTTAACATTTTTGATCGGCACAAAATCCAAAATGCTATTTGGAATTGCCGTCATTAAGTTACAGATAATTGTTACACTGTTCATGGAGAAAAGCTCCTACCAGTCTAGTGAGTCCATAAAGTTGTTAATGAAATTAATATCAGCTAGGTCAAAGGCATGATCACCTCTCTAAGACTGACTCACACATTACCTCACCATAGGCACTGTAAGGATTTTCAGATTTTCCAACTTCGGACACCACCCTCATCCGGCTGTCTGCTTAGTGCAACCTGTTATCACCTGGCATCGAACTTCTTCTGTTTTCAATCAAATGGTGCCTGAAGATGGCCGTGGTAAGGGTCTTGCCTCATTAACCTTAGCCAGTGCGAAAGATGTTTCCTGTATTTCAACCGCAACAAATGTGTTCTGTTGCGTCTGCGGAATAGAAAGGACGTCCCTGATACACTGCCATATTATCGGAAAACAGCGCCACTCCAACGAACAGAAACACAAAAGAGGATCTCGCTGCTTACATGAAAAATACTATAAAAGCATGTGCAAATGTTGCGAAGCAGCGAAAGCCGTGAATTAATTGCCGGACTTGATCAAGAGAGAGTTAACAGTTTTTCAGAATGTTGCTTTCTGAAGTCTTTGATACACTTTTTAAGACGAATCTTGAATGTTCGACCTACGCCTGCAGACTCTGGATTTGGCAAGATTACAATTTATTCGAAAAGGGACAGAGACGAGCAACCAAATGTGTAAGAGTTCAAGCCACACTGCCATACGAGCTCCACTTACATAATTTAATCCTCCATCTTCTAAGTTATAAGCGTGCGTTTCTTAACAGCGGTTAAGAGACAGAATCCTTTTCCCGCGATCGCTGATACTAAACAAGATGTATTTGGGGCACTGAGCTGAACATTGTAGAATAGGTAGATTCTTGAGGAACCGTGCGTGAAGTTGGTTAATGAGGCTGATCGTCACTTAGAGGTTCTGTTTGTTAGCGAATTAGTCCTCCCTGAAATAGGTTTGGAGAACCTGACAGTTGAGTGCGTGCAAAGTTCCTTCGGCCTCAGGTCAATGGACTACACACTCGACCACCTTCTAATAAACCATGTGAGGTCACCGACGAGAGTAAGGTAGAGCTGCAGTGTACATGCCGCGCAAGTGGTAATATACAGTGACTTTTCGAACTGCCCCATATAGTCGCTGGGAAAATCAATAGCAGGTGTGCACCAGCTACTATTATGAAACCAAGTAATTCACAGCTAACGTTTACTTACTCACATCCACGTCACTCAAGCGGGCAGATATGCCTGCAGGCCCAAAGATTGCCGCGCTTCGGCGCCTATACTCAAATGCGATGTTCGTACGGCAGGATCGAATCGCATGTGTATCGATGCCTTGAAGTGAAATCCTATTGCAGTTCTATAAGGGGTGACCCTGAACGTCAAGCTTGGGGCCACTGCACTTAAGAGTCTACAACAAAAACTCTGTTGACGACCCGGGTGTAGGGCCATAATGCATACTGGCAATGATAAACTGTCGAGGACTATCTGACCTGACGCCGACACTGCACGCCGATAGGCACTTCGAAAGAGTCTTGACCAACTTAGCAGCTGTTCTGTCTGTTGGTTGTTTAATATCAACGCTGATAAATATAAAGCCCTGAAAGTCTGTGCCAGAAGAACCAATGGCAAAGATAATTCCTTTCGATACCTCTTTAATCGACAGTCTCTTTTAAATGTTAACGAACAGTAAGATTTCATTTTTTTCATTAATTTCTCATTTTAGCTATCGCCACAGGGTGTCAAGGCATCTAAATGTGCGACAAAGAAGCTATTTGCACTAAGATGGACACTTTTGCAAGTTGCTACTAAACTTTTTAGAAAAACCTAAAAAGATGCGTTCAGTCTCTTCGGTTCCGTCCAGTTTACTGAGAAAAATATGCGGGGGCCATTAAGTACCCTATTTGCATAGTAAAAATGCATGAACTGTACAAGGAAACGATGTAGGTTGCCAGATTACCGAGAGGTCTATAGACTAGGACAATTTGGGTGAGGTTCAAGGATGAAGTTAAATAATTCATGAGCCTGGATCACTCATCTATCGAGGTATTCTAAAGTATTCCAGCTATGATAGCGTAAAAGATTTGTAAGGAAGGCATTGCATGGTTTGAAAATTTTCCTAAGAAAAACGAACAGCACGCATGTTTTGGCGAGAACCCTAGCGAGCGACAAAACAAGTAACACTGGTGGACGGACAATTTCGCATCGAAACCAGCAAGCCAACGAACCCCTGGTTCGTGGGGTTAGAACGATAAATTTCTGAGCAGCAGGTCGCATGTTTGAACCTCGGATGGTACATAAACTGCGACAGGACATGGCTGGCTGATGAAAGCGAAAAAGTCAAAAATGGCCATTCTGGTCTCTCTTCGCTTTGACGGTAATGTATTTCTGTTTATAATATTTTAGCCCTTGAACGCATGCCAGTGGGAGTCGAGAGCTTGCCTCAGGGCACTACGAAACAAGTTAGTTTCGTACCAGAGCGTTGGACTTCTAATTAACAAAATCGCGGGTCCAAGACTCGTGGGTCGCCTCTTCTGGGATAAGGTATGGCTGGCTGTTGACAGCTAACAATCCAAAAACGGCTATTGAAGTCTTGCTTGCCTTTTTCATATTATCTTTACCTCGCACGTTACAGATGAAAATATGCTGCCGTAACTGCCGCATTCATGGTCTAGTCGATTTTATAAGTTTAATGTACATGATTATCTCTGGTGCATGCGTTTACTTCGCATCAGTCAGACCATTAAAGGGTTATTTACACGGTTTTCTAAGGTCCACATACTGTGCCAATCCCTCTTACTCCCTCTGTTCCTATTGGATTTACGCAACCCACAACATTTGAGATTGGCCTTACCCTAGTAGGCAATGCGTGTGCAGGCGGTACTTTTTAGTTCTTGGTACTGGGTACTTTTTAGTACCGTTTGGTAAATATCATGCAACAAACGAATGCTTGTTGAAGGAGGGCAGGCATCAGTCTAGAAAAATCGCATTCTTTGAGAAGTTAATATGCATCGGATTAATGAATAAACTTCAGTGGGAGAAAAATCAAGCATGAAAGTCGCAACCCCTGACTTTGCTATTCAGATTGACTAGTGAATACTGAGGAGGAGTATGAAAAGCCACAGAGAAAGAATCTGTTGCTACAGCGTTCTAAGAATGTCCCCAAGTAGGTCACCCCCAGGCTAACAGTGAAACAGGAATTTGTGAATACGTAACAGGATGAAAATGCGGGTAAGAAAAAACGACCGCAGTGGATGCAAAATGAACAGCAGACTGTAGGCCAGTAGTTAACTTAAAAATGTGTTAACTTGACAGATTTATTGGGGGAAGTTTGTGCACTTGACCGCATTTGTCCAGGAAAGAATATGCGCAGCAACAAGTAAATAAACTATTGGACGTTTTAAGTAACTACATGGGATAAATAAATATTTTGTCTTGCTGAGAGAGACCATGGAATTCACCTAATACCTCGAGCAACATAAGAGAGACCATATTCCGGTTACTTTCGCAAAGAACAGTTAGGTCTTTTACACAGAAATATTGCGTTAAACACACAGGAGCCTGATGAGTGACGGTCTGGTCGCTTTGTTTACTTCGCATGAATGCCTACTTATTTTTTGAGAACAAGCATGTTTCCTCACTATAAAGGGTCGGCAGACCCCATCCACATCGTGTTCCTCACACGGAAACCGTTAGCACACA
>JAYGXS010000009.1:13403803-13428495 GCA_036362985.1 Ligula intestinalis
GGACAAGTATGTGCCCTTACCAGATAGATCGGATGAGCACCTTTGTTCCATATATATATATATTCCCGCGGACGCGTACACCGAAAATAAATTTCCTTAATTCATGGCACGGCCTACGAAATTTTATTTTCCGTGGCGAAGCAGTGGACCTCAAAGCGGGTCAGTTTTGTGAAAGGAAAGGGAAACTTCAGAGGAAAGTAAGTTTGCTGCAAATTTGCACCAGCCCTTGGGAGGGACGCGTACCAAATATTTAGTCCTGCATCCGATCTATCTGATCCAGGCTCTCATTATTGTTAGCTATGCTTTCCATAGGAATTAGCATGAATAAGGCAAGGATTATGTATATGCCACATGCTGCGCCAATAATACGAAGATCGCCAAACACAAAAGACTTGACTGAAACTAGCGCGCGCCAGGCTATCGTTCCCTTTTAGAGAACCACATCAAGGGAAGGCAAAGCGCGGAACTTTGAGCTTCGAAAAACGCTTTCATTGGAATAGAAATGTCCGAGTACCTGAGGGGCTTGTGGAGTGACTGACGGAGAAATTGAGAGCAGCCATCGATGACTTCTACTTTGCGTTGACTTTCGTTGCACTCCTGTCGTGTGTGGGGTATGCATAGGCGGGCTAATTTGCATGGAAGGTCGCTGTATCTACGTCCAGCCACGCTTGCATTCAGCCTCAAAAGAGGAGCTTGCAGCATCTGCTATAAAACACAATCTCAGTATAAACGTGCCCAACTCAAAGGTCATACGATGGGCGTTGTCGCACTCAAACTCTCAGTTACGGCGACCGATATGTAGTCAGGAACGTGTAACAGCTTTGCAGATAACCTATCTGTTTGTAATATACATAACTGTTTTAGTCACCAGTAACTCCCTTGATGGGCTGTCATTCACTGCCGATGTTGGTAACTCCAAGGAAGGTTAAGATAGTGTCAGGTCAGTGTTACGTAATTCCTCCTTACAACTGTCCAATAGCCGATCGGACTGCCGTGAAAAGCTCAGAAGAAAGGTTAGCAGCAATCCGCTCCGGCTGCGTGCTTCTGGAACCTTCCAGTCGTCCCCACCCTATATGTTAATTCGCTGTTACGGCTGCACGGGGCTTTGCATTTGCTCGAAGCCCGTGAAACTAACTCATTCACTAATTGGTTGCCAACGACAGGATAGGGGTGCGCACACGTACTCTTAAAGCCTCTTTTCCCGTCTGTCTTAACAAAGCTTGTTTAACCTTAATCCATTATTAGCATGTAAAACGACATTGCTGTCGAAAACATGCTAAATTTTAAGTATTATTAAGTGGTGCATTAAAAACCGACGTATTTGAAATATCTAGCTTTAATAGGCACAAACTGTAAAATAACATAAATAAATCAATTGCAGGTTCTTGCCTGTCCACCTCAGCAAATCCTTCAGTTCGCTGTTGGGGCCGCCCGAGACCTGGCCTTTGCTTTGCAGGACGTCGTAGCCGGTGGATTTGCATCATTCAGTGATTGGTTGCTAGAGACAGAGCAGGGGTGCACTCATATGCGGAGGCCGGTACTCTTGAGTGGGGGAATGCTGGCACAATCCGACCTGAAAATGCAGCATGCGACGATTGTTTTCAACACCTTCTGTACCCGTTGTGCCTTAAAAAGCTTGCTTAACCCCATTCCGCCGTTATAATCTGAAATGGTATTATTTGCCAGATCATGCTGTACTTAAAGTAGTATTTGGCAAAATGTTTAGTGTTAAGGCAGTTAAATATTTAGTCTTAGGCGACGGAAACTAAAAAAAATACCTGAAGAAAATCAAAAACATGCGCTTCCTTAAAACATTTCACAGGGAACGTCACTCATTCATAAATTGGTAGCGTAAATATAGGCTATTTCGACTATACAAAGCTTGATTTGTGTCACTCAAAATCAACAAATGTATATTCAGCTAATAATTCCTTGATTTCTATAGAAGAAACTGTTTTTGGCAGAGCAGACTATATGCAATAAAACCGTCATTTTAACCGATTGTTAGACTACTACCAGGTTTATGCAATTTAAGTTATTTCTCTCCAAGGCGTTCCTCCTTTTAACGGACATCCTTATGTTATTGTAACGCAGTATATACTCACTGCGATAGTCGTAGTTCGACCAGTGGGTATGTTCGCCTCCTCGTTTATTAACCTGTAACAATTTTCCCAAAAATATGGTTTTTAAGCAAACTGAACATGCGCATTCTTGTGGCAACGTCTATGCATGACAGGCTATGGCGAACAGGCTTGCATAAGGAAAAGGATTGCAGCAACTGCATTTAAGGCTTCCTATAGGCTTTTTTGCCGCCGTCAAAGTTTTCCGCATTTTGACAATTTTCGCCTTGTAAATCACTCAGAGCTTTCTCCTGCACCGCATTCTGACAATTGCGTGCACAACGTTGTAAACACTCGTTGCTCTTGTGTAGCAATGGAATCTGCTATATGAAGGAAGCTTTTTGTACTCCATAAAGCAGAAAAAAGCATCTGGATGTGGTCCGCTGTCTAAACATACTGTGAGAAAATTCAAAAGCACCCGATCGGTCACAATTGCAGCTGCATAAAAGCGTTATACCGGCGCGTTGAGATGCATTGCAGCAAAGCGGAAGATAAAGTTGCTGAATTACAACAACTTCGATGGGTACTGAGAGCGAATGGTTACCCGCGAAATTGTGTCAACCAATGCATACGCAAACGAGAGAAGAAGCCACGTTCAACTGGTCCAAACGTTTGCCGAGCTCTTGCATACGTGAATAATTTATCGGAGGCGGTCGGCCGTCTACTCACTCCACTTGAAATCAGAGTTGCTCTATGACCAGTGGCAACCATCAGGCGCCGGATCATGTGACTAAAAGACCCACTGCACCGGCAGGAAACGGCTGGAGTCGTTTACTGAATGTGGTGTAGTTGTGGACAAAGCAACTATGTCGGAGAAACCAGGAGATTACTCTGGACGCAAATGGCCAAACATGCAGCGGTTGGGAGGAAGTAAGGCGTCAACTCCCAGGTTGCAGCCCACTCAACGGAACCCGGCCATATTTTTAAGTGTTGCGAAGCCGAAATCCTCGCATGAGGTGACAACTGCGTGAGCCACGAGCTGCTCGAGTCATGGTTTTTAGCTCCCCAGTCTATCAAAAAGGGCAACGATTTGGTGTTCCCATATTGCGTACGGAGACATTGTCTTGCCAAGAGAATCAGCCACATGGGAAGGGCCGGGCACATAAGTAGGAACTTGGACGACAGCGAGCATAATTGTCGTGAAATAACCAAACCCACATCCTACACGGACGAGAAAATAATTGCAATTACTTGATCAAATGCGAAGTGCCAAGCCAGTACCACACCAGTTAAGACCCGACAACGTACCAGCCAAGATTTTGAAGGAGCTCGCCAATGAGTTGGCCAAACCAATCTCTATGCTCTTCCAAACTTCCTTCGAAACAGGATGCCTACCAGTAGATTGGAAATCCGCGAGGATTACACCGCTATACAAGGGGGGAAGCCGGGTCTCAGCGAATAACTACCGACCTGTCAGCCTTACTGCAATCTGTTGCAAAATCAAAGAAAAAATTATCAAGCAACAACTTATGCAGTTCCTGGAACAAAACCATCTGCTATCGGATGCTCAGCATGGTTTTCGTAGAGGAAGGTCCTGCGTTACAAACTTGCTCTACTGTTTAGAACGGTGGACTGAGGCAGTCGATAGTGGAAACTCAGTGCATGCTGTCTATATTGACTTCAAAAAGGCTTTCGATAGCGTGCCGCACCACCGCCTCCTTTAAAAAGTCAGCCGCATAGGAGTAAGGGGTAGGCTCCTTACGTGGATAAAAAGCTTCCTAATCGGTCGCTCACAAACTGTCCACATCAGCGACAAACAGTCAGCCAAGGTTGAGGTTGAGAGTGGTGTTCCCCAAAGCTCCGTTCTCGGCCCTATTTTGTTTGTTATCTACATCAACGACTGTGTCCGCGAACTGGATTGCGGCATCGCCATGTTTGCCGATGATATAACACTTTGGAGCGAAATTTGAACTGTGGCTGACGAAGTGCACTTACAGGAAAATTTAAATAGACTTCAAAAATGGTTGGCGGACTGGCTCTTTCCGTTCAATGAGAGCAAGTGCACCACCATTCGAGTTGGCAAATCCGGTTCTTCAAACGGCACGGCTTACCGACTGAATGACATACCATTGAAGGAAGTGAACGCCCAGAAAGACTTGGGAGTCTGGATCAAACCCTCGCTTAAACCATCCCTGCATTGCACAAAGGTAGCCAAGTCCGCGATGTCGATCCTATACCTCGTCAAACGAGCTTTTTCTACCTTCAATGAAGAGTGCTTCACAAAAGTCTTCGGAACCTTCGTACGACCGCACCTAGAATCCGCTATCCAAGCTTGGAGACCCTTGGCCAGGAAAGACATCAACATCTTGGAAAAGGTACAACGGCGCGCAACCAAACTTGTTGTGGGGCAGGGCTCGCAGCCTTATGAAACACGGCTGTCGAATCTCAACCTCTTCCCTTTGCGCTACAGGCAGCTTCGGGGGGACCTGATACTAGCATTCCGCGTATTACGTCTTCAAGACTGCAGTCTTATATCAGGGGATTTTTTCGAATTAGCAACGACCACGAATCTGAGGGGTCATCCCCTCAAATTAAAGGTGACAGGGGCCAGGCTGGACGCTCGGAAACACTTCTTTTCAAAAAGGGTGGTCGGAGCGTGGAATGCGCTCCCTCAGGACGTTGTTATGTCGGAATCGCTAGAGGGTTTTAAGCAAAAACTGGATCGATATAGTAGTGCACGATGGATCGGAACGGACAATTTGTAATAATAATAATGCTACTTCCAATTTTTCAGTAGTATTAATTTTTATATCCATTCACGTTTGCTATTTATAATGCCCTCCCACACATAGCCTCATGCGAAGGTCTCCGTGGTCTACCCTACTTGGCTATCTGCGTACCGTGATTACCCGCTGGCGATCTTATCAGCCAGACCTGCCGGTCTAAACAGTCACCCTTGGTTCGACCCAAAGCGGACCCTCGACGATCTGGACGGATGCCTCTGTTTTTCCAGTTCCGTGGCAGACTCTGCAATCAGCAAGGAAGAATCAGGACGTGGCTTCCACACGGTGATGATCCTGGGAACCTTTGCAATGCCACCCCAGTGGGAACCCCTTTTTTCTCCTAAATCCCACGCATTACCCCCACAAGGGCGACAGTTTTTCTCCTTAAAATCCCTGAGGAGTTTTTACTGTCTGCTCCTATTTTCATCCTATGACTCAGGACAACTGGCCTCGCCAACAGTCTAAGCAACAATTTTTTTGCTACCACTGCAAATATGTACAAATAGGGCATTCAAAGGAATTTTTCCTACATACCCTTAATATACTGATACTGATACCCAAGCGGTGGCTACAGAACTGGATAATTATCGTACGCATGCAGATGATCATTATGACCTATAAATATCGTGGAATCTACGCATCTTTTAAATCTGTCTCTGCATGACCATGACTATGATATCATTATCTATGATTAAGGATTCCCGATGGAATCCGAAACGTCAGGACAATAAAACTAATGTTCCAGTGGTCGCATCTCCTTGTCCTGGATTGCTTCCTGGAACTCGCATCTCTAACGCAATTGACCATCTGGATGAGGTCCGCTGACTACACCTACTGTGAGAAAGTTCGCACTACTCCTTGGTGTTGTGGTCAAAGCTGTAGGCCTCACTCGGACTAGCAAAATATAAATCGATCCCAGTCGCCTTTCAAGGAACACTCAATGTATTCTGGTTTCTTTCGGCTAATGACGCATTGATCAGCTGTGCTCGGTTGCACAGAATGCCTGCAAAAAACGTGTCGTGAAAATTATTTTTTCTATTATGACTGGCCCTGAGCATGCTGTCCATTTTCCGTCTATCCGCAGTTTCCTTTCTAGATCACAATCCATTCTTGTTAAGCATTAACTGATCTCTCCTGTGTGGATGGATTGAGTAGACTGTAGCAGACTTTGCAACGTAATTTTTTCCCTTGGTTTCCGACAGTCTTTCGCACAAGTCACCAGTCCATTTGACTGGCCAAAAAGTGGGTTCGATCGACTGTCTTCTGTTCCGCGTCCACCATATGTTGCCTCTGCATCTTGTGTATGGCAGAGTAGGCGCAAAAAGTCGTGCAACATGCCGACCTATCCGAATGATTGATACTCTCTCGCTAATCGGCATATACTCAATTTGTGATACTCATTATCGTGTAGTCTATTCTGAAGTTATTTACGTCATGATTGGATACTAGCTTTTTAATGAGCTTCTTTCTGACCATTAACAAAACGTATTTACTGTAAAAAAAATAACGTAAATAGGATGATTAATTATATTTGCCTTTATTACCTTTATAAATTCCAATATATTTTAGGGAAAACATATACGAAAAAAAATTCTTGTACTCCTTTGGTATTTAATTACGCCTTTTTACTTTGGTTTTAAAAAAAGTTTATTAATTGCTGAATAATTTTGAAACCTTCTGACAGGTACACTCGAATTCAAGCTTCACAATTTGCGCACTGTGTGCATCCTGTGTAAGTAAAAGTACGTTTTCTTGTACTGCTTGCGAAAAAAGTCACATAGTTCTCTGGAAATTTTGCAATTGTTATGAAGCCTGCTTTATACAGTAAAAGCAGCATTATTGAATTGATGGATACGGTGAACTATGAATGAACAGCTTAAAATCGTAAAAAATGCATGATTATACATTTTTTAAAACCGAAATATACCCTTTCCTTAAGTCTAAAATTAAAACAAGGCGTAATTTTCTACAAAGCAAGTGCAAGAAATCTTTATTTGTTTACGTTTACCGTAGAATATATTTAAATTCACACAGGCAGCTATAATCAAAACGAAACGCATATTATTTGAGTAGTTACGTTTTCAACATATAACTTTTATTAGCGGTCAGAAATAAGCTGGTTAAGAAGCTGTACACTATCATGACCAAAATAACTTCCGAGTAGACAACATGGTATCAACATCACAACCCGAGTCATCAGCGATAAGCGCTTAGTATATATGGGCGTGATGCACGAATTCAATCGCGTACTAAACTTTATATATGCGTGCTTTCATTCGGGACCTGTGCTCATCCTTCGTCAAAAAAAGACTCCTAGGTCGTATGTTATCTATCACAGTCTATTGTAGACTATCAAAATTGTCACCTCTACACCCGTAGTCTACGAAGATAGGTTTTTATCTCAAATGGTTTACAAACGTGGTTCAAAACAACCTATAGAAGTTTAACGAAGAGAGGCATTGGACATCGATAGTGCTCCGATGCATGCCTCTGTGCATGAAACTTGCAAGGTTATTGTTGCAAACCCTCCTTTGTCAGTCTAATGTGGAAAAAAATCACTGAAATTCAACAATTTATGCATCTTAACATTGTTTGATAAATGCGACAAATAATGTGTTTTCCGTGACTGAATGGTAATCTTCTATGAAACGTTTGTTTCCCCAACTAGTCTATCAACAGAATCATCGTATAGCAGTTCAGGTGGTTTTGGCAGTGTCCGGGATAAAGTGTTGGCTGTTTTGGCGATCAGTCTGTTGACGGTAATTGTTTTAAAAACATATTCTATCCAGTCTGCGTCAATGTAGCTTTCTCAATCCCATTTCCGCATTTGCATTTAAAAGGATACTGCTCTCGAGTGCACTGAGTATTGAAATCAACATTGGACAATTGCTTAAAGCCAAGTTAGTTTAAATATTTGGATTTAATATCGGTAATCTGGAAAACAATAGCTTTAGTTTTTTTATATGAAACTCTAATGACAGCATCTACTTTCCGAAAATGTGAAGTGTCAACAGTCTGCTATTTTGGACTAACTAGAGCTTGGTTTATCTTACTGGACTTTCAGTGAAAACTACGCACTTATTTAATGTTGACTTAGCTAATAAATCCTTACATTTTATGTTCGCAACTCCATAAAACTGTCATTGTATGTTATCGTTAGATTATTGCTGAGTTTTATTATTGTGATTGATTCCATCCGCGTCAGTCTCGCTAGTGGAGGAATTATTGTATTGTAACACACCAATTTACTTCAATATTCATATTTTGTGTGAACAGTTGATTTGTTCAACTCCTCGTTAACTAAAAATCAACTGATTTTCCAATAATGCAGTTTTCAGGTACATTTTTCTTAGTCTTCGGTGAAAGTCAAATGATGTACAAGCGTTCTTTTTGGAAAAAAGCTCTATAAGACAGACTAGTTTGAGAAAAATAATTGCTAGAAGTGTGTTCAGAGCTTCCTGCACGCTTTTTTGCCCTCATAAAATTTGACTTACTCCTATTTACACGTATGAAACTCTTCGCATTTCAACCACTTAGACCTCGCATCCACGCCAAATGCTGACACATGCGTGCACAGCTTTGTAATAATTAGTCACTCTTATGCATAACGAGATGGTTTTATATAGAATACTTGATTGTTCTTGGCAGAACATGGAAAACAGACGGGATACGATCAGCTGTCTGCGCATTTTCGTCTGCAGTTCTCGCAGTTTACGGTCCATCGTGGACTATAAAAATATTAATTGATCTCCGTCGCCTACCAACAAATTGCATAAATGTACTCATTTATCGTTCCGTTATCTGTTGCTTGATCAACGGCCGTCGGTTGCGCATAACATATAAACGAGCTTGCGTATGGACGAAGGTTTACGCATTTTGTGAGAAAATTCGCGGGACCTGTCTGTGGTGGTCGAGGGTTTATCCAATCTAAATGGTCTAGCTCGGAGAAGCAAAATATATATTTATCCTACGCATTTACCAAAAAAGTCACACTGATTATTCGACGTTTGCTAGGCCATTTTTACGTGAATTACTAAGATTGGTTTGGAAAAATTGTGCAGTTGTAGGAGGTGGAATCCTTGTCCAAAATCTGATCAGCGTTATGGGGGAGTAGCAGCCAAGAAAGGTGTTCAGATAAAGGCAGTTGTATAAGGAACTTTTGATCATGGTAATGGGAGCGCCGTGACAAAGATTATAAGGGCGCAGAGGACCGGTCAGCGTAGACTGTCCAAGGAATTTTGAACAGTCTTAGGGGTCCTTGCAGATTATATGAGAAGCCTATCTGACATCTAACGCTAGCTGCTGTTTTTTAATGGTATTTTTTGAGGTCCACTAGCTCACATTCAGCTGAATTTAAGTGACAAGAAAGTTAAATATAGACAGGCTGATTTCTGTACTTCTGCCACCCCATTCTTCCTAAGAATCGGTTTCTAAACTCACTTCGAACTACCTTCCGTAACCTTGATAAATTTTGAAACCTATGATTATTCTTCATCTAAAAATCGTGGAGATGTACGGTTTATCTACCAGATGGCGAAAATGTACGCGGGACCTGTCTGTTGTGGTTGAGATATTAAGCGATTCGAATAGTTTATTCATTTGTCCTACGCATTAACCAAGAGGTTGCACTGATTTACTCAATGTTTACTAGGCCATTACTTTCTTGAAGAACTGTGGTTGGTTGCGCAGACAGCCCGCAATATGTATTTCATGTTATGCCATGATTATCGCAGGCGTTGAGAATGCTGTTCATTTTCTATCTTTCACCTTCGTCCGTCCTAGACCACAGTCAGTTCTTGTTCACTATCAACTGACCCCTGCTTCACATTTAGTCCAGACAGTGAGCTTATTCTGTGCAGTTTTAGAAGCAGACTTGGCAACATTGTCTTTCTCGCTGGTTCTCCACAGCCTTCCGCAACGTCTTCTAGGCAATTCGAGTGCACTCAGTTTGGGTTCCAACTGTGATGCTGCGTTTGTTCTTCCTAAAAATAAATTCCTCAGAATGAGTGTGCGCGAATGTGCCGGCCCCCCCTCACCTGTGAATCGAAGTTCTGTTGCTGGCGTCAAGTGCAGTCAATTTTGCTGATATCCTCGATAGGCAGTGCCTGCCTCTGCGCGCTTGGGATTGGTCCGCTTGACAAGAGCTTTGCTCAGAGAGTTCCGATGGTGAAGTTCCTGTGCAGAGAGGCGGATTTTAAGCAAGTTAAAGCTGACAGAATATTAAATAAACTGGAAACAGGTTGCCTTTTGTTGATAGAAGAGATATCCTCTCAGTACCCGGCAGATCCCGAATTTAGAACCGTTGCGGCGTGTTTGGAATAACTATGTAAAGCAGTCGAGCACGAAGACAGTTTGTTTACGATTCAGAGCTTTTGAATTAATGCAAGAAGTAATCGTCGAAGAAAGCAGTTTAAGTAGCAGCAGCAGAATAATGTCGGCAATGTTAGGGGTGCCAGCCAATGTCTTATCAGTGACGCAAACCAGGAAGTGTGTGCGTAGGGGGCTTTGTACGCCGGCATCAAGCCGATACATCGAGTGCTTGCTTCGATCAATTTTTGGCTTCGGCGTGACGACTATGTTGACTGCTGCAAAATTAAACTGAGGCTGGAATTGCAGACCGACCTAAATCTAACATACGCAGCAGGGTGATGATTACTGCAGACCAACCTGTGTTAGTGTATCTCGTCCTTTTAAAAAAAACTGTCGCTATAACTACACAGGTCAAGCTGAATGCATGCTCGAAGCCCGCATACATATAAAGAAACTGCTTGCGTGGCGAAATGACGCGTTTCTGGTAACACATACGAAACGGCCACGAGAACAATTTTACAGCCCTCAAGGTAATCGCTCATACCAGAAACAAGACGAATCAAACCTTGATCAGCGCCTGCTCTATGGATGAGAATTCAATCATTTGCTTTGCGGTCGGCGTACAGGGCCCTGCGTTGTCACCACCAGACATGCATCAGTGATATTTTATTGGCTTGCAGACCCTAGCATTGTCATCTTTTTACTGCTTCTGCTATCGTTGACGATAAATTTCTGCAAGAGTTTGAAAGATCTGCCTAAAAAACAATCTGTTCGGGTGATCGACGAGTCCTCTTCATTGTTCATACATACGTCAGAAACGCGTATCTTCGTACGCATTTTTGCCTCCTTTTTTGAAGAAAGGGCATCCCAAATTATAAAATGGAGAAGGGAATGGCTTTCTTGGGAAAGTTGGAAATCTTGTCTGTTTCTTCGCTCGTCTTCAGACCTAAACAAATGTGCAGTAAAAAATTGAACGTCTAGAAGTCCAGAAAAATCAATGATCATGCGAAGTGAACACACATTTTTAACTGTGCATAAAGTCAGTTTGCGCCAAAAGACATTATATGCATTCCGTCTGTTTGCTGTGATTGGGTGCGTGCGCTGAACTTGGCCTTGAGGTTAGGATAGATGACATCCATATCGATATACCTGTTAATACATGCCTCGTCTGAGTGCATTTCCTCCAGGAATTACCGGCATTTTCTAGTTGGATTAGTGCCAACACTCCGTCTATTATTCCATGTGAATTTGTGGCCAGGTATCAATCTGCCGAGGAACACCTGGGATAAATGGTCTCGTCTTCTGACCGCCGATTGATGTTGGTGTATGCGATTTGGGGCGCATTTCCCAGTTTGACCGCGATAGACTGCATCTGTACTAGCAGACGGGATCTTGTAGACAACACCTTTACGTTCAAAATAGCTCACCCTGTCCTTAGGCTCTCCAAACTGTGATCGAAAATGGTTGCGGTTTAGTGTGCTACTTGCATCTGGCGTTTTCTTAGTTGTCTTTCGACAAGCTCAGGTAATTTTTCTACGCATGGGAGACCTCGCCACGTACATTGAAGCAGCAAAATTTCAGTGATATCCATTTTTGGAGAATAATTCAAAAAGTTGTTTCATTTCTTCGTGGTAAACTTCATCATCCGAGCAGTGTGTTTTAGCTCGATAAAGGAGGCTGTAGACAAAAATCATTTTTTGCGAGACTGAATGGTTGCTCTCAAAATGCAGGATGACCTCCAAATATGTTTATTTACGACAAACAGATGTGCAGACTGATCTATTACTATTTCGATGCAAAAGAACATCCACAAATGTCCGTTTTCCATGAACTTCCGATTTGAATATATTCTTTTCTTAGAAATGTGAACTTGAGCTTCTTGTTTGAGGAGGTCTTAATCACTTTCCTGAGGATGACAAAAGTATCATCTACATAGCTAAGCCAGAGATCGGCATACCTCGAACTGAGCAGAGACAGATTGTGACGACTGCCCTGAAAGCCTCCTCCCGTCATTGTCATGTTAAACCAGATGGTTCTAGAAAAATACTTTACGCGATGTTTATTTATAGCCAAGGTAAAGTAAAAGTAAACTGAAAAAAAGGACTAAGACCTTGCGTTTTTTAAGACACGATGCGGGCACCATTTTCTTTCCTTAAATGTCAGCGAGCGCAATAGGTTATTTCGGACTAACCAAAGTTTGACTTATCTCAAGCACCTTCATTTAGAGCCCGTGCACTTATTTAATGTTTGCTTAGCTAATAACCCCTTGGTTTCTATGGGAGTAACTGTTAGCGGCAGCGTGGACTGCATGCAATAAAACCGGCATTTTCCCCTATTTTTAGATTATCCCTGGCGTTGAGAATTCTGTTCGGCTGCCATCTGCAGCGGCCATTCTTTCCAAGCCACCGTCTCTTCTAGTTGCCTATTAACTACTCCCCGCTGCACAGTTAGGGCAGACAGTGGTCTAGTTTGACATTCATTAATTCAATTGTAGTCGATTTCAGAAGATAAATTGGCGAACGTAGGTCTGCTTTCCATAAATTCTCGCCAGGCCTTTGCATGCATATAGCAACGAACTAAATAATCTGCGTGGTTTGGTTAAAAATAGTGCAGTTGGCAGGAGAATTGGGGGGGGGGGAGAGGGGGCGGGGTAATCGTGGTCAAACATCTGATCAGTATTATGGGGTACTAGTAGCCGAGACAAGTGATGAGCTGCTGGCCGTTGGATAAGCGACTTTCGATAATGGTAACTGGGACGCCGCGAAGAAGTACTTTTGCACCTACAAGACCAGTCGGCGTAGCCTGTTCAAGGAATTTTGAATAGTCTGAGTGTACCTTGCATACAACTCGGAAAGCCAAATTGGCAATCAACACTTGTTGTTGTATTTTCCATAGGTTTTGTGAGGTCCATCAACCCATATTCGGCTGGATTCAAGTGAACAGAAATTGAGGTAGAGAAGCCAATTTCTGAACTTCTCCCCCCCCTTGTTTCTACGAATCGATGTCTCTGAACTATCTTTGAACTATCTTCAGTAAATTTGATATCTTTTGAAACATATGATTCTCCTTCTTCTAAAAATCTAAGAGGTGTCCATGGCGTTAAAAATGATCAAAATAGTCGTATGCATTCCACTGCTTGCGTAGGCCAGTCGAATTTCAGATGCTTTTAAGTGTGCGGGAACTATTAAGTTAGAAATTTTACTTAAGACAGCTTTCCTGGACTGTCTGATATTGTATAAATGCCAGTGATCATAGTAGCCGATCGATACGGAAATACATTTGATTCTTAACCCCCTTCCCTCCTCTGACATCAACGCTGACTTACTTTTTTTCCAGCGAATGAAACACTGAGACTACCGAAACGCAGTCCACATGCTACTTGGGTTACGTTGCCTGATGTTTTGATGATATGCTAGTTGCTATTTTATGTTTTGCATAAATTCACTGTCCACAATCATTGCCTGAGAGAAGAGTTAACACACCTTTATGCGGGACATCTGGCTAATACCAGAGGACTATCTTCTTCTTCTTCTGTGTTCTAACTTTATTGTTATCCCTACATTACGTCGTTCAAGTCTAGCCTGATTCCTTCCAAACTTATCCCTAACCACAAATCTAGTCCTCCTAACCGTACTCCCAAGGAATAACCTCAAATGTAAGTCCAACGTTCACTGAAACGAAGCGCAAGCCCACATGTAACGAGACAGTGTTCTTTGCATGGCATCGGACCCTCCCTTGCTGTTGCAGGGTCTATCAAGGGTTTTGAGAGGTAGCAACGAATGTAAGGCTCACTAAAGCAGGTTCAAAATCTGTGGATTAGGAGTTGAGCATCCTGTCGCAAAACCAATTGCATTGCGCAAGTACCGGCTTGTTGTCCTTCATTTGTGTCCAGCATTTCTGGGCGAAGACATGTTAGAGACCGCCACGCGGATGTGGGCCACCAAAATGCGTCCCAGAATTCATGAATGCATTGACACGCCACATGGACTTTTTCCTGTCAAAAAACTGTTTTCCCTACGTTGGTGGCGATGAAAAGTCAACGCCAACACCTATTGAGCAGAACATAAGAAGAATCCAATGCACAGCCATGGTTCGCTTCATAAAGTGTCCTGTGGCCAATCACCATCTTTCTTATTGCTTGTCCAATTTAAGAACTCGCGAAATGCTTGTTTGGTCGTTTCAATTCTCTACCATTTATGCAAAATTGGACGTTATTTGTGTTAGCGCAATTGGTGAGAAAAACTGGTATAGGTCCTGCAAAAGAGAGTAATCACGCGTTGCTATGACATGCCATCTTAATGCATATACTCAATGAAAAAAGTTATTTAGGAAACGAGGGAACACTTGATAAGGTAATTGTTTTGTCACTAGCTCCTCAGGTCGTCGGTAGACGTGCGAATGCGTACGCAAAACAACTTAAAGTATAGACGTGCCTCAGAAAGATGGGTAATGCTCAGTAGTCCCTACCAATGGCTGTCATTGGGGATTGACAGCTCGGACGAATTCGTTACGTCCTTTTTAAAATTTTCTTGCACACGGCATCTACCATTTGAATGTTAGAATCTACTATAAGCTACAGAATAACCACTATGAACCGGAATTTGTTTCCTCAGTATAACAAAGGAAGTTTTGCTGAAAATCAGGATTCAGAGTTTATGTTTTGGATAAACATACAGGTAAAAAATAAGTGTAAAGCAATAATATACTGGATGTTAGGTTAGGGACATTGTGCGCAAAGAAAATAATGATGGTCAATGGTTGAATTAAGTACACCAGCAGAAAAACAGATTGAACTACAGTCAAATTTGCATATTTGCCATGTTATTGCATATATCTGGGTAAATTTCGATACGTTTTGACACTTGAAAAAAAACTAGATACTATTTATAAAGACCCCGTCTAGAGGAAGAACAGGGAAGGCGCCTTCAATGCATAAGATGGTATGCTCGAAAACAGATAAATTCCGTTAACGAAAACAAAGTAGGACAAGTGACTATATCAGTTTAAATAGCTTTATCCTAAGCCCAGTAGTAAAAATGGAAGGGATTACCTTTTAGCAGCACCATATATTACTTTACACATATACCTGGCTAAAAACTTTTCGTTAGCCATTTTTGCATACATTTAGCATTTACCACTCTATTGCACGGCCCACACGGAAATTTTTAGCTTGCTCCAACTGTTTTATGCTTTATACTGTTTAGTTTTACTTTAATTTTTGCTTTTATTAGTTTTTAGTTAATTATTTAGTTTATTTAATTTTATTTTGTTTTTAGATTAACTTTACAATATTTAGTTAAGTTAACATAGTTTCATTTAGTTTAGTTTAGATTTTTTTTCTATTGCGTTTTATTAGTTATATAAGCAAAATTTTGATGCTCTCAGCCCATCGTACTACAATTTTTGGCCAAATGCATAATAATCAATCGTTAGATTTGTTTACAAATGATGCAAATACCTACGTTTGATGGTTTTATTTAATTTCCACTTTTCGCATGTCTTTGAATTGTTCCACATTTTGTGAAGTTTTGCAGATTTCGCAGTCCTTCTCTCATTCTCCTTTGCTAATTGTCGTAATTATGTTTATCGCCCGACAGCCATTTGTTTATTAACATAATAAGTTCGTTTTTTTAAAAAATGATCTCTTCTTATTTTTAACTGTTTTTGTATCACCTGATATGATCTATCTATGTAACCCATTTTACGGTTGCTCTCCCTTTACAAAAACGTGGTTTTTTAATGCGGTATTAAGTAGAAAGGAATGCGTACCCAATTCTCCCTTCTAACCGTCAGATGACCATGCTGTTCCGTCCACGCATCACACCAACGACTACAAAAGAAATTGCAATTCTCTATGTTCCGCCATCAGCGGTCTGCAGGGATTAAAGATAACTCGTCCAATTTGTACACATATACATATTTGTGCAACTTCGTCATTTATACAACAATTAGCGCTGCTACTCAAAACGTCGCACTAACGAACACTCAATGAAACCTTCAAAACAAAGCAGAAGAGTAACATATATTTGCGATAAGAACACGACCACAACCTTCCCATTTGTGTGTTTACAACACGTTACCGGAAACACTGCTTCTAACTTAAAATCTTTACTTGCCCTTTTTTCGTCTGCGTCCTTGACTGCTCAAGGAAAAAACAACCTACTCGATATTTCATTTGTTATTTTATTAGTACATATAGTGTGACTTATCAAAAGCGATGTCCATTTTTGCATCCGCGAAAAGTTAAGAGTCCCAGAAGAGGTTGTTAAAAAAGGTCCTACTCAAGTCACTTTACTTCCTCTCATTTGTACATTACCGATCGCAACCTTATTGATGTAACTGGCGAGTTATGGTAATCGTATGTGTTCTCTTTGAGCTCACCAATGTCGGGCAATCAGACAATGCCCAATGAAGATGCAAGGCCACAGATAATGCTGAGCGTCTTAGAAACAAAATTGTTCAAAACACTCCACCATCAAATTGAATTTGTTTGAGCGAGTTTAAGGTATGGAACGACAGCGGAGGAAATCCAATTGCCGAAACATATTTTTTTTATCGGAATGGTTTGTCACTGATTCGTTCCAAAGGTCACAACGCTTTGAACGTTAGGACTTCACTGTGTGAGATTAAAAAAAGGAAACATTTTGCTTTATGACAATATATTATGGGAAATGTTTAGGGAACTCATCTGGCTGCAGGGCCAATAATGACTCCATTGTGTTATTTATTGCCAATGATGTGGCGACATCGGATACATTAGCGCATGCATAGATTCGTGTAGGTGGGTTAATTGAATGCGCATAAATAAAAAAAGAGAAAACCTCCTTAGTTGGTGTTTGAAACTTCACTTAGGTGCGGTTCGATAGGTTGGACAAAGATTGGTAAAACAGGCACAGTTTAATTAGAAATTTGAAAGGTACATGTGGCGTACTTTGCAAGTCTTTTATTAGCATGTCGGACGCTTGGATTTAGACCAAATTTGTATAATTATCATCATAGAAATGACGATGCTTTTCTGACATTTCACATTGGATATTTCAATTAATTCCCCATTAAATTCAGTAGCAACCAAACTTCTATTATACGCTACTTAGTAACTTAAGTATCGATGTAATGATAATTGTAGAACCACATACTTTCAAGAGAAGCTACTAAGTAATGGATATGAAACCACTATAACTTCACAGATATGGTTTTTTTTATAAATTAATACTTAAAGCTAGTGTAAAATATCATTATTAAATAATTTAAACAATCAAAGGCTACATTTTTTCAAGAAGACATAATTTGCTACGAAGAGAGTGCAAAAATATGTTTTTGCGTGGTTTCTTTTAAAAACCTTGAAATCTTTAAGCGTCTTTAAAAAAAAGTATAGATTTTTCCTCAACTTCCTGAGGAAATTTGCATCATAAGTAAACAGACCTTAACACAGTGTCCCATTAAATTTTCAATTTACACGCCACCCGAGTGAAACTCGAATGCAAAAACGTGGAGAAGGAGAGTGCTTAAAGGAAAAAAAAACAGAGAAACTTTCAACGAAACGTCCAAACCAACAAAGAAAAACTAAACACTGAGGTTTATAGTGTTGTGAAAAACTGATATCAACCCACGTCAAAGTTACATCGTGAGTATTAGACGTAATCCAAGGTAAACTCACGCCACTTATAAAGCCTGTGACTGACTGAGCAAAAAAAAATCAAGGAAGCACGATACAATGACAGGAGACAAACCAGATGTTGATAGTTATCATTGCGGGAGGGAGATTGCAATTGTTGAGAAAACGAACTGGAAAAAATTGCTGTTTCTTTAAATTATTTAACGTTTGTCCATTAATGGGTATCTTGCTTGCTTTCTTATTAGATATATCACAGCTTAACATATGTTGGGATTTAAATGCTATGACATGTTAAAAAAAAACCGTCGAATATAATTGTCAAGGTAGCATTCTAAATGTAAGTGCGGATCTTAAAGGCTGAGGAACTTCAAACGTCCTTGATGACCCTCATCAAAATAAAATCTTACTTTCGGTATGTTGAGGCGGGCACATTTTATGAGGGAAAAAATGAACGGCATTTCGAAGCCGTAGTGAAACAGAAGCCGAGAAATGCCTCAGATACTACACCAGTTATCTCAGCGTCAACTCAAGTTAAAACAGATAACGAGGTTTATTCACCGACTTGTACAGCGATGCTACTGCTGGGGCGCAGTAACTGAGGGATTTAAAAAGCTGAGGCACACGTGTTGCATTAAAAAAATGGTGCAATAGTTTTTAGTTTTCAAGGTCAAAAACGTTCCCACTTCCAAAGAGCTGAAGCAATTTCGTTTTTTAAAAAGATTTCGGCCCGTCTAAAACTTTATATCCTTGGCTGCGAGGTCGGAGTACGAACCACATATTAAACAGGCGTGGCCTTTGTTGGAGAAAAAAAATAATCATGCTGAGGTTAGAAATACATTGATGACTCTTACGTGTTACACCTGCTTTTGCACGCTGATCTGTCTCAACTAGATTCAAACTTACAAAATCCCATATAATATAAGCATAAACAGAGATAACGTGGGCTTAACCCAGGTGCATCGTACAGAAGGTGTGGTGAAAGAATATAAGGTAAGTAAATAAACGAATTTGGTGACTTAGATACTGCTCGCTACCTTCAAACTCGTACAAGAGTTCACCGTGAGAGATAACAACAGCTGTAACCCGGCCACTTATCAGTGACACGTTTGGAGATGACTGCGTAGGAATTTGTACGCCGCTGCCAAACAGAAACATCAGCTGATCGATAAACATCCCTGGGCCAGGCTTCAATCATCTCTAAGGTTATGTTCTTGCTGACGTGGGCGTGTATCTTGACGAGTGCGAATTTATATTCACGACTTCTTTCATAGGTATGGGCTGCAACTTTCGATAATTCCTCGGTTCGTTATGTGGTCAGTTTATGTTCATGTAGATACGATCCGAGTATGTCTTTTGTTCGACCGGTGTAATTAAAACAACGATCCGGGGAATTAGATGTATTAAAGTACCCGAGATTTCTCTTTAGAATTAAGCTCGTCTTCGATATACACTACTCTGTTGCGCGTTATAACACTAAGTCTATGTTATTTTGCAACCCGTAGCCCCACAGAGATGCAATCTGTCACTTCTGGAACATTCATAGGATATAAAGTAGTCCAGACGGATACCAGAAAATGAACGTATCCCACTGTCTATAAAGTAGTTAATAAGATAAGGCGGTGAAGGTCAAAGTGTTGTGGAGAATTTACTCAATTGAAGAAGGAGTAGAATATGGGTAATTGGTAATTGACTTCCAAACGAGTGCAGTGTGGCCATGAGCGGGCCGAGTCCCGGGTCGCATTCCGGTGGATTTAGTCGCCGGGTCCGGATGTTCACCATCGGCAATGAAGTTTTGACTTCGGTGGTCTGTAATCGTAAGGAGTCACCACCTGAAAATCATTTGTGCACTGGTCTTGGCGAATAGTTGGCCAGTTAGGTAACACACACGTCTGTGACCTTAAATCTGCCTTTAGCAGCTTTGATTACGGTTGGAGAAAACGTTATAGCAGAGGTGGGAGCAGGAGGATGTGCAAATTGAGGAGCCAGATATTACCAAGGAAAAACTAGGTTCACAACATGATCCAAACGTTCGCAAAGGTCGGGTCTTGATCATTGTATACAAGCTGCCTCCAGTTGTTTGTGCTCGAAAAGGTACTCGGAAGGATGCTTTAGGGTTTACAGAATTTCATTTTTGTGTGTTGTATCATTCGTCACGCACTTTATGCAGCAAGATGACGCAGCTGATGCGCACTCGCGAAAGACGAAATTAACTAAGAAAACACATTGAAGGATAATCTTTGTTTTATCAGCATGGGGACTTATTACCCACAGGTGTCTCTGCTACATAATGTCTTCGCGGAATCAGTAAATGTCAGAGTTTTGGTTAGTCACTGCGTGCAAAATCCTGGCGAAGCGTCCGTTCGTACTTGCACCATGACACAACCAATAGATCAGAATGTAGAGCATGCTTCGACAACTGTTCAAAAGTGTCGCAAACAGCAAGAATTGGTCCAGTCATTAGAGTTGAAAGACGGCTCTGCAACGTTAATGACAGTGTGAAGACGCAGAGACTCGTGCTTTAGAACGTCAACCAACTGTAAACGTTCGTTAAGCACGTCTGACAGCTACCATTATTTCTTCGAAAAACTTGTAAGCGGATGTCGAATGTTCGTCATCGAGATAGATGCTGCATGCAGAAGAAATCCAGCATGCCAAAGTCTTCGACATGTTGCCAAATGCACTTAAGTCCAAGATATACTTTAAAAAAGTGGCGCATTCATATACGCATGCAAACCACCATCGATTTGAAAATCAGTAAGACTAACCAAACGGTTGACCCTATACATTGGTAATATCATGTTACAACCCCTGAATCTACTCTATCATAATATATTAAGCGACTGCTTCTGCATCTATATATACTGACTCGAACTGAGTAGTAGATAATGTGAAGGAACCAAAGTTATAAAAGATGCCAGCCTTAATTTAGTGAACTGTCGTAAACAGATTGCAGACATGCTGGTGGACATTTTATGTGATCAGTCAACATTTGTAATCTGGTGTATAGAGTGAATGAAGGCAGGCCTTTGTAAAGAGTCTATAAATATTTTCGAATTTCCGGTGTCCGCCGAAGTGAAGAAGAATAAGGAGACCTCTCGCTCATCAGACTGATAGCTTTACTGGTCTGAGTTTGCGATCTGTTTTCCTGACATCCATTGCCAGGGAAAAAAAGAGGCAAACAAAACAAATAGGCGATATAGGAGGCGGAGGGCCAATCAAACACCAGTTACGTGAGTGCAACGTTCACTAAACAATGCATTGGTTCGTTTCTATCTCCTAAAACGCTGTCTTTTTCTCCCTTGTGTTGCTTTCAGCTCCGATAATGGACTCCAACAAGAGTTCGAAAGCTCAGATGACTAAAGAATGTATCCCAACGAGCAGGTAAATATCTTCTACCTGACGTTTCGGGTTTCACGAGTTAGATTGATTAAGTCTCGCTAATTGGCATCGAATAGGGCTGTTAAACCGATTATCATGTAGTCAATTTTGAAGTTAGTTCAGCCACGATAGGCTGATGCCTTTTTAACGAGCTTCCATCTGACCACTTGCAAAACGTATGAACTGCAAAAAGTGTCCACTTAAGTAGTATACACTTACATGATTGATTGACTGCCTTTATAAATTAAAATTTATATTCATAGCAAAAGTATACTATAAACAAAATATTTGCACCAGTTTGGTAGGTAATTACGCCTTCCTTAAATTTCTTTAGGGTTTAAAAGTTTCTGAATTGCCAAATAATATTTAAACCTACTGACTGCTAAACTTGAATTCTAGGTTTACAAACTGCGTGCTAGGTACATCCTGATTAAGGAAAAGGACACTTTTGCCTAAGGTTTGAAGAAGCAGTCCAATATTTCTCACAAAATAGAGCAATAAATGTGGATTATGTCACATACATTAAAGGCAGTATTTATACATTGGAGGATAAGATGCATTATGAATCAACACCATTCAATCATAAATAAGCTTATAGTTAGAAACTTCCTTAAAATAAGGTTTAATGTTCTGTCAAAGGAGTATAATAAATAGTTTTTGTTAATATTTTCCATAAAATATATTTGAATATATAAGGGCAGTCAATATCGATGATATAAATGCATACTTCTGGCGTAGCCACTTTTTGCAGCATAAACGTTTTGCTGGCGGTTATAAAGAAGCTCGTTACAAAGCCGGTATCCTATCATGACGCCAATAGCTTCAGAATAGACTACGTGATAATCAGTATTATAATCTTTTTGTCTGTGCTCATTAGCGAAAGAGTATCAATCATTTGCATACGTTGGCATGTTACACGAAGTTAAGGCCGTAATGAAATATGGATCACTACAGTCAACCTTTAGTGGTCACAGTACAAACGGAAAGGAACTCTCAAATGGCAGAAGAACTCTGGAAGATTGGGCAAATACCTGGATCGTAGATGTTTGCATTCATTCGAGAATTTAAAGCATTGTTATTGAAATATTATTCAAAAACCACAGAAAAATTATACGAAAGCTCTCAAAAAATGGTATACCCAGTGCCCGGAGAGTTCCATGCCCGCTGTTCACCGGTAGTTGCACAAAAAGTTTGGTCTTGCCACCTATCAACGTTCTAAAACCCTTGCCTTAGAGAAACAATATGAAGATTGGATGACCATTTGCAAGATGGTGATTATATATGGTTTAAAGGACTGTATCGCCGTAAAAACTACTTTATCCACCAAACACAGGAAATAACCCCTTGTAGACAACAAGTCGTAATGTTGTTGAGGATGTTTAAGTTCCAAAGTCACAATGTGGAATGTCCTTTGGAGGGCTGTTTGACATCATCATTGTACCACATGTTCAGCGAGTAAACACTCAACACAATGGCAAAGACCAAAACCTGTTTAAAAGGTTTGAAAAACACATCGTGTGAGGAGGTTAAAATTTGAGGATACACTACTTGGTCTGGACAGGTCAACTGTTCGTTTTATGTGGCAAGGAGTCACTGCTTATACTGCTTTGGAGAGCCAGAGGTTGTTGTCAGAAAAAACGTTTGAAGGTCTGTAGGGAGGGCAAATGGCTAGCAAATAGTCTTTACTTGCATCCAGTTGGAGATCTATGATCGGTTCTTGGTAACATAGTTTACGGCGATTTGCTTGTTCCTTCTTCTGTTGCTGGAATGGATAGAAAAAAACTGAATGCCTGGATGAAAAGCAGGTAAAAGTAAATTTTCTTTGGAGTCAAATATGATAAATATGTCACTTCAGAAGCTCCGATTGTGTTCTTAAAGTACAAACATTTGGGCACCCTTTAATAGCCATTGTCAACATCCAACAGTCCACATTATGCGGAATAATGATTTTCTGAAAATATCAATGAGCATCACAGGGACTGCCGCACTTAATCTTTCTTTCGCTTGTCTAAATATTTGTAGTCCGTAAACGCCGAGCCAATTTACAAAATATTTCAGCGCTCACAGCTAACATATCTCCTTCCAGTTTTTCTTCTTCTTCTTCTCCTTTTTCAAAATATAATGGTTTCAGGGTACCAAACACTGAATACCTCCCTCAATTTCCCCGATTATTAAGGTTTACTTTTACCTTTTGCAAGTTCTCAGTTGTCCTCCACTTTGAAAAGTTTTATCAGCTGTCGGTGCGTCCTCTATCGCGACGTTTTCGTCAGGACAAGGTCCGTGCATTCGAAGTTGACTTAAAGCCCTGACAGGTTCACCGCCTGACCTCATTTTACCTGTCCAGCATCGGCTGACCAAGACTCGCAAATGCCCATCTTAATTTGTTTTAACTTTTTAAGGACTAAGGAGTAAAGAACACCCAGTGCGATTTATTTTGACTGCTGCTGTCCCCTGCATCCTTAACGCGTTCCGCAAAAGTCCATTCACAACTTAAGGGTGGTTGCCCTTCTGGAAAAAGTATGATGAAAACGCTGTTTGCTTATGAGCAATTGCCATTGAAATTCTATTTCGAGAACCCGCAGAAATATGCACCTTGTCGTAAGGCTCCGATCTCATGTCAATCCTGATGGCGCGAAGCAGAGAGAAATCAACTTAAGCTGGACAGGGCCTAGTCTAAGAAATTTTAAAATACAAAAAAGCAATTGCTTAGTAAACATCTGAGCTATTTCCTACGGTTCGGTGCATGTTTTCGCATTACATAAACCCTTCAATAATTCCTTGTCTAACCATAGCGTTTTGAACTGAAGGAAGTAGCTGTCTGTGTTTTTATGCTAACAAATGCAGTTCTTTTCAACTAACTGATAATCGGACGAACGTTTAGTGCGTTTATAAGTATCATGCTTACATTTTTCCACTGGATTTTGGCTAAGCTTGATAGGTCGTAGATTGCGTACGTCACCATTTAGGAACTAATTTCTGTGCAAGCATAATTACAATTTTACGGCGAAAGCGTTTTCGAGGGAATGCTTGGTTTCAAGTGAATAAGGAAGGCATTATTGATGCTAGTAGTAGGCCCTTCTGTAAAGCAGTAAATTTCACATAAGTGGCATAACAATCTCATGTGCAAAGAGAAGGCAATACGTGTTATTGCCTCAGAAACGTCCAAAGCCTCTTTTTTTAGATGCGCTGCTGCCAAGCAAACCTCCGACTGGGCGGAGCAATCCGCAGGCACATAAAAGACCCACTAATGAGTTCATCGATCCCGGAATTCATAGGTTAGAGTGTCTTGCAAAAGTTGTAGTCGCTGGTCTTCCGACACTACACATCGCAATTCTGGACTCAGTAAGCGAATGATAGCTTCGTAGTCATTGTAAAAGATCAGATGTTGGGATTCGCGATGGCGTCTTCCTGGCAATTAACTCAAGATTTAGAAGTAGGAATGCACTTACTAGCTCTCCTCTATGTAGCCGTCTGCCGTAAATTTTGTGGTGACCTAAAAGCAAATTAACATCACATTCGTCGAATTTGGTACATAGAGGGTTTGCC
>JAYGXS010000009.1:13428505-13514603 GCA_036362985.1 Ligula intestinalis
GTGCCAGATGGGGGTAATGGTTTATTTTGGGCAGGTGCAGTGGGCAACAGGTAAGTTAACGTTGGCTGTCGTACTATTGAACAATCCCTTGCGAGGGGGCCGGCGTCTGAAGTGTGCGTGCGGCAAGCGTCATGGTGAGAAACTCTGGTAGTCAACTTTGAAGGTGATTGACCAAACCAAACACTGGTACACATGTGCTACCAGTCGGAAAAGACGAAGAAGCACACGAAATGAAACACTACATTTGTTTAGGAAATCAACTGAGGCGACTGAAAAATGAAATTTATAAGCAACTGGACAATGAGTTAAAAAAGTGGTTGCCAAGGGCTCTATGTCGACCTCGTTGTAACATGCGACTAGTGAGAAAGGCTGCCCTCTTCCCTAACGTGTTTTGGGTAATTAGAGAAAATTGTTCAACATATGCACGAGGAAACAAGATGACAAATTAAAATGCACTAGTTTGCAATGCTAGCGAGTGCTCGCGATACGTGAAGACCGTCGCGGAAGCCGTTTGCCACCATCGAAAAGCACTCAGATTTGGAGGTACACATGGGATAAATGCGACGATCAGACGCTTAATAATGATGCTAAAATATCCGCTACCACTGCTGGATACTTCTGGAGCTCTAACCAGCACCTTGTGCATATTCTTGAAAGAGAATACGTTTTAAAATTGTGTGACTACTTAGCAGGCATTCTTTATAGAGTATGCCAGGTAAAACGACTAACAGACTGCATGAGCAGTTTTAATAAAATAAAAGCAACCTTGGAAAATATTACCAATGAAAACACCGGGTAGACCAAGTCCGACTTTAACAGACTGTTCATTTATGAAGTCAAGTTTGGTGAACAAATCATCTCGATTTATTCATCAGCAATCAAATACAATAATGTTAGGGAGGGTATAGTCAAGAAACGTTTCAACAACTTATCGATTGTAATTAGGGGGGAGAGCTGAGGGACTGGTAAATGATCAAATGGATTCAGATCCTACTCATGATTAGCCCCTGGGAGAGGAAAGGAGGTAAGGTGTCGGACAACTCATTTGTGTCATCCGGTTGGTGTAACAGTAAAAGTTCCTGCATCCGCGCAAACGTGCGATGACAAAAGCAGTCGCAACATGGCTCCTTAACCCGATTGTATGCGTGCGGAAGGCGTATGTGCAGGCACTGAGGCTCCCGTAGCCGAATAAAAAATTCAACATCCGTCAAGACGATAATTACCACGTTGCGAGACCATGAACAAACAGCGATAGCAGGTGTTCCACGCCGTGAAATGGCAACGAGTAAGCGACAGAAATAATACTTAGGCCACCCTGACCGTCAGGAACCGAGGACGCCATGCGCCTTGCAATTCGGTGTAGGAGGACTCAGCGTCTGAAAATTCGTGAATATCTCAATTGGCCCAATTGCAAAACATTTGTGAAATCGGCCGGGTTCGAAACCAATTCATCAGGAAAGGTATCAGTATGGCGAACGCTCTCAAAAACAAGCTATGGAAACACGCCAAAAACCGGTAATTCAACGCAAATTTGGTCGATTTAACAAAATCCCTTTTAATTAAACATATGTGGAAGTAATATTTGTATATTCTAGGTGACTTCTAATGAAATCCTTCCTGGACGCTCAACGTACTGTAACGGCAAAAGTGGTTTCCATATGGGCAGTAGACTGGGCAGGTAAACTGATCTGCAAATGATTACAAATGAAAGAATTCAAGATAATGCAGGGCAGCCGTTAACAGTTTTTTATCCTACAGGGCCTTCAATTAGACAAGTAAACGCTGAACGAGAAAACACGAAAAATAGCGGGTTGTTTTCACAATAATAACTCTAAAAGCGTTTTTTGGTAAAGCTTCTAGCTTGCTAAATGTAATGACCAAACATGCAAGAAGATATATCCGCAAAACAGTTACTGTTTCTGATTGCTACCAAATTTTTCACAGTGTCATTACGTCTCAGTTTGTTAACTTTGAAACGCGAACTCGTCGTTTAAAGGACTGAGCTCTGGCAATTAGAGAGTTTGTCCATTTGCAAAAAAAGAAAATAAAACTCAGCAAAACTTGAACCATATTTCACACGCGAATAGAAAACCACCCAGCAGCAATGATAACGCCAACTTTTAGACCGTACTATCCCTGACAGCAATAAACAAACCCTTAAAAACTTAAAAGGGCCGAAATCCTTACAAGTGCCGACAACCTGGTGATCCGTTATCTCTTAAGCTCTTGCTTTTTCTGCCCATAACCGATAAATAAACGCAATTCTCCCACAGTTCCAGGCTCTCTACTCAGAATGTGCCTTTTAGGGTAATTAAACACAAAGTGAGGACGCTGGTGACCATCGGTCCTGGTGATATTGAACACAATTTATAAAAAATCCAAAGTGCACATGCCATTTTATTAAGTACTCAAACATACAGTACAGAGTAAAGGAACAATATTACCACGTGGCTGTCCTAGAATGACAGCATGTGCACTGACTGCGAAAAAAGCTAATTCGAATCAATCTTGTTTGATTGAAACTATGTTGCGTCATCACCATCTCGGAGTGATAACAGATGATCTAACTGATTTTCGCCACGTTAGTTTATGAACAGAAATGTGAATAAAAATAAGAACCGTCTTAACATATAGGTCTCCAATCTGCTGCGTACTTGCAATTTTACAGTAGATCCTATCAGTAAACAAACAAACAAACAGAAAACTGCTCTTGTATAGATCAAAAGTGACTTCTTTTAAAGTCAGGCCAAGTGTAAAAACTTCGAAGGCTGGTGGGTTTTGAACCCATATGAGCAGGAGCGGTATTTAGTATTAAAATCGCTTAAGGTACCATTAGTGGTTGATTCTACGTATGCAGCAGGCTTTGTAGGTTAATCCGATCAAGAGTGCATAAAATCAAGGCTCTCGGCGTCCTTTTTAGCTCATTTGATAGAGCATTGGCTGAACCAAAGCCTTTTCTGCTCCTTTCTATTGGCTTGAATCCCACCGAAGCCACACAGTTTCCACAATTGAGTCATTTGAAGTATACAAGTATGCCAAAACCTACTTTTTAGAGAATTTATCCCTTAGTATCTGTCAAGTCAAAAACCAGTTTAAATTACCTATTATTATATGCAGTTAACCACCAGAAAAGGTAAAGTACCAGAAGTGCGACGCAAAAATAACTAATTGAAGGCTCTAGAAAGATATAACTCGTAATACAACGTTTGTTATAAATCTTAGGCATTTTATTTGTGACATTTTATGGTAGGTAATTTTCCTCGCCAGTGGGTCGACACGTTTAGGCCATTCAAGTGTACAACTGCATAATTAATGATACCCGAATGCTCACTTTTTAGGTACGACAATTCATACGTAAAAAAGGTGATCTAACACATGAAATGCTAGGATATCTGCAAGCTACACCATATGACTCAAACGCAGACTAAATCTGGCTCCCAAAATCTTAGATCATAAGCAGCAATTGTCATACATCATAATAGGACATTTGTCTTTTATCAAGGAGTATTAGCTGGTTTAGATATACCAGTTAATTAGCTAGAAGGGGAAATTCCGCAAAAGAAAAAACCTGCGTTCTAGAAAAACCTAAGTTTTAAAGCAACAAGAAGCCTTTTCATGTTGAAAACTGGATAAATAAAGAAGCACACACATAATTAATTTGAAAAATACTGGTTTTTGAAAGGTTTCAGATACATATGTTTCCATAGTTCTGAGCTTTCGAACTCTTGCGGGAGTCCACCGTCAGAGATAAAATCGTCAACGAAAGCAGGCAACATATGAAGGGGGAAGGGGGGCCAAGTAACCATCAGCGAAAGCAGTCAAAATTAACAGGGGTAGGGGGGTTAATTAACTGTCAAAGGAAGCAAGCAAAATGTTAACAGGGGAAAGGGGCCAATTAAGCATTAAAGAAAGCAACCAACATATAAAGGGGAGGGGGTAATTAACTGTTAACGAGGGAAAGCAAAAGGTGTAGGGGAAGGGATCAATTATCCGTCATAGGGGCGGGGGGGCAGGTACCAGGGAGGGAGGGACAGGACCACCAGTGACATGAGTACGAAGATACCCGCGCAAGGCAACATATGAAGGCACCAGCTCGATGCATCGGTTAACTGAGTTGTCATCCGACGCCCAGGCTTTAATCAGCTCCCGGCCCGTATTGCTGCTTGCGTGGGCAATTATCTTCGCAGCTGCAACGTTGAACTCGTGACCCGCTCCGTAGGTGTGGGCGGCCACTTGCAAAGAGTCATCACCCCGTCGAAAAGCCGCCTTGTGTTCCTGTATGTGCAAACTTAGCATGCGCCCAGTTTGTCCCGTGAAGTTAACAGGGCAGTTTAGACACGGTATGCGATGCAGCACACCCGACTGCTTATTGGGATTTAGCCATTTTTTGATCCTCATGACCTGGCTGCGCATTGTAGTTTTGGGATCGAACACCTTGTGAGACTCTTTGAATTTTGTAAAAGACCTACTTCACCTTTGCTGAAACAACCTATGAACAGATCAAGGGCAGTGCGATGGTCTCTCCAGTGTCCGGTCTAATAGCAGAATTGGTCTTCCAGGAGCTGGAAAAGAAACCCTTCACCCAACAGCCCCCGGTCTTTTGGTGCCGTTACGTTGACGACACGTTCGTTATCGTCAAAAGAACACGCTGCAGAGCTCCCATGATCTCCTCAGTTCGATCTTACCAGATATAAATTTCACACGGGAAGAAGAAAAAGATCAGCAGCTACCCTTCCTCGACGTGCTCGTCACGCGAACTACCAACGTCACAATGGAAAGGGGGGTCTTCTGAAAGGCGATGAACACCAGACAGCTTCTCAGTTTCCACAGCAATCATCCGATGGCTCACAAACGAAGCTGTGTGAGAACGCTGATCAAAGGAATCCAGACACACTGCAGCAACCCAGAAGAAAGAGCACGTGAGGCTCGACATCTGCGCGAACAGTTTATGCAGAACAGCTATCCTTAAGCCTTCAAAAACCGATGCCTACGGCCCCGCCCTCCAAGGATCCAAACAGAACCTCCTCCCACGATTTGGCATGCGCTGCCATATATCAAGGACGTGTCAGAAGCGACCGAGCGTATTGCCGCAGGACTAGGTGTTGGAATTGCGCATCGTCCCAAGGCTACAATGCGCAGCCGGGTCATAAGTATCAAAGATTGGCTAAATCCTAGTGAGCAGTCGGGTGTGCTCTATCGCATACCGTGTCTAAACTGCCCTGTTAACTTCACGGGACAAACTGGGCGCATGCTAAGTTTGCGCATACAGGAACACAAGGCGGCTTTTCGACGGGGTGATGACTCTTTGCAAGTGGCCGCCCACACCTACGGAGCGGGTCACGAGTTCAACGTTGCAGCTGCGAAGATAATTGCCCACGCAAGCAGCAATACGGGCCGGGAGCTGATTAAAGCCTGGGCGTCGGATGACAACTCAGTTAACCGATGCATCGAGCTGGTGCCTTCATATGTTGCCTTGCGCGGGTATCTTCGTACTCATGTCACTGGTGGTCCTGTCCCTCCCTCCCTGGTACCTGCCCCCCCGCCCCTATGACGGATAATTGATCCCTTCCCCTACACCTTTTGCTTTCCCTCGTTAACAGTTAATTACCCCCTCCCCTTTATATGTTGGTTGCTTTCTTTAATGCTTAATTGGCCCCTTTCCCCTGTTAACATTTTGCTTGCTTCCTTTGACAGTTAATTAACCCCCCTACCCCTGTTAATTTTGACTGCTTTCGCTGATGGTTACTTGGCCCCCCTTCCCCCTTCATATGTTGCCTGCTTTCGTTGACGATTTTATCTCTGACGGTGGACTCCCGCAAGAGTTCGAAAGCTCAGAGAAATAAAACTCCGATTCCAGTGATCGAACCTGCTTCTTCTCAATCTATGCACATACCTGGGATGCGAACATTAGCCTCAAAATATGTTATCAGCTTAAATGCAATGTATTGTGTGGTGGTGACCGCAAAAACTCAAATATCGAGTATTTATTCTAATGTTGTTTCAAAAGAATTGCTATTTATTTCTTCCATTTTTGAGTTTCTTGAGTTATGGTGGGCTAAAAAAGTAGATGCTTAATTTGTCGATTGGGTGGCCACAGAAATAAGATATTTTGTAAGCTAGCGTGCGATAATGCTGCTCAGTGACTAGCTAATAAATTGAATTGCCAAATTCAATCTTAAACTTTCCGTTGTTTATAATATAGGAAAACAATTTTTTGCCGTTGTTCTCTGTTATTATTTTGTGATGTCGATAACGACGTGGCTGTGCTCTTTGTTGAAATGGTTAATCATACATTGTGATTTTGAACGGCTTCAGTCAAATGACCATCAATAAGGAAAATAGTGTACTTGCTATCTATAACCTTAAAATAAGACATTTTTTCAAATCATTTACCGTAAATAGCAGATTTTTATCCTTTATTTTATGAAACTGTGTATTTGGTTTACATTTTTAAAATAACCGGAATGTTTCGACTTATTCGAAGAAAAATGAACGTCCACCCTAAAAGTCATGAATGAGTCTGCCTATAATTAATTCGAAAGCACTTTATAATAAATTATCTCTATTAAAAAGCGCATTACTCGGATTCTTTGTCATTGAATGTCTATGTACTTTACCTTCTTTGAAGATAAAGTCAATATAAAAACGACACATTTTTGCAAGTTCCTTGGCGTTCCTAATAATTAAGGTATATCTTCCGATGATACTGATAAAAACTATTCAATTGCTACCGGAGCAGGTTTCTGGATATTTTTTTACTTCTAGGCTTATTTTGAGATAACAAACCCGGTGCAGCGTGGCAGAATATCAATGTTAAACTGATCATATGCAATTTCTTACAATTCAAGTTAATATGTTTATTTATTTTGCCCTATCGACAATACCTTAGTACGTCTTTGATTTACAATTTGACAGAAAGAATCGATGGAATTTTTCGGGTGTTTGTATATATCCTTGTGTACGGTCCTTTCATTCGGCGGATTGACACATATTAAGCCATATAATTTTATTGCTCATTTTTATATGATAACGCTTGGCAGATTTAAAAAAGGATTTATTAAACTTATTTAGCGTTTTTTTTTAAATAATGCACTTTTTCATAATTGCACTAAAATTAATTTCATAAATGCAAAAAATACCTGTGCTCATAAGGTAGATTATGAAATTTTCCGCTTTCTATTAAGGTTTCTTTTTTAATACAGCATGCAAAAACAAGGAGCTTTTTCCGCAGTTTTTAATAAGGTAAAATTTTGTCAAATATAAACTAAAGATCGATAAAGCAGCGTTTTATCCCTAGAAAATTGAAATGATCCAAGCTGTTTGCTAGCAAACAGGATTTCGGCACCTAAAAGTCATTCAATGAACAAAAGCAAGAACCTCCGATAAATGTTTTCCCACCCACGAAAAAGCTTATCTTCACATTTTGACAGATACACAATCTACTGTAAATATGCTAAAATTGAAGGTTTTTTTATGAACATAGAACAACATGTTTGAATGGACAACTGAATAAAACGGAAGTGTTCAAAATTATTTTCTGAAATTTCTGAACCATCAAGGGAATGAAGAAAATGGATTTCAGTTCTATTTACCCAAAAATTATATATTTATGATAAGACCGAATAGATCGCACAAAGCTGACCGGCATGTATTATTCAATACATTTTTACTGCTCATTCCCAAGGAGTAAGAACCTCGTTGCCTCAACCCAACCGATCGCAGACAAGGCGCAGAAACAATTGACAATACTAAGAAGTATTGTTTCATTACATATTTGAACTTCGGGCTTATTGCAAAAACCGTACTTTATATTTCGTGAAATAAGTTAACCTTTTATATTTGAAAAATTTCAAATTCGCTTTGGCGCATTTATTTGTGATTTTTCACATAAACTGACATTTTGTGATTAAAACACATAAGTTTACTGAGTTACTCTGATTTTTCGTTTTTCCAGCTTTGGCGTTTTCTAAAAAACAAAAATTTTATCCAAGACAAGAATACTTTAAAGTGATTTTGGTAAAAAAATGTTTTTGGTATTTAATGTAAGGCTAGAAGAATCAGACAATCACTTATGTCCAGTGCCTAAAAGGTTGTCGTACAATTTGAGGCGGTAGAGTAAGTCATCTCGCCGTTCCCTGAATTCATGTTTGTCGGAGTAAAGTGTTGAGGAGGGTTTGGTGCAACATTTGGGACATGGAAAATTCTTTTACAATCAGTGCTTTGAGTACTGTGCAAGGCGTTCGTTCGACCGTTCTTCGTGGTTTTCGGAGGCTTATTATTCCCGCTTGTAGTCGGCCAAGGGAGCTAAACTGTATGTAGAAAAAACGTGCCTTTCTAAATGGATTGCTGCTGCTTTAGCTGTGGATAGCAGCCGTTTGCGAAAGCCTTAAATGTAGATTGTCAATGTCTGTTAAATTACCTGATAGCCGTTCCGAAATTCAACTTGGTCACCCGTATTGAACAAACGTTCGAGGATTAAAAGTATAGTTGATTGATTTTCTCTCTTTCTAGCTGGGCTGCGTTGTGTTTGCGTACCCTGACTAATATTGCTTGATGAGCCACAATAGCTTGCCTAAGGAATTTGGGGAACACAACATGTGCTGCTGTTGTGCGGTGGGGAGTTCCTTTTAAAGTCCTTAGATTTATCCCGATAAGCTACAGGTACAAAAGCAAAACTATGTTTACTTAAGATCTTCCGACATTTGGTCACCCCAAGGCAGCAGTATAACTTAACCACCAGAGACTAAGCGCTAACCGGAATGTCCTAACACTTTCAGTGGTGGGTTTTAAACATTTGAATTTAGGGAGGGGATGCAGGCAATTGAGTTTAAATCCAATCAAATTTCCCCATTTTACCATTGCTGATCGCAGTCAAAACAACGCATCTTATTCGTTCTGTTGTTTTCCTAGGTGGTCTTTGAGAAAATAAATATCAGGCGCTTAGACAGTGCCTAATGAAGTCAAGAAAGTCACTCTTAGCCAGGGAGTGTTCTCAAAGAAAACAGCAGTCACAACAGCCTGAGGCCTTCTTAAATCCATATGAGAGGGCTGTGTCTAGCAGGAAAAAATAAAAAATAATACCATAAGCCACGTGCAGGTGCACCTGCAATAAACTAAGTAAATCCGGCTGCCGAAAAAGATTTCTTGCCTCCTAGACACTTTTATAGTTAAGCATTTTAGAGGTCACATGATTTATAACTTTATATTTGATTCATCTTTTGACGATTTTAATAGTAGCGTATGGAAAATCTCAAAGAATATTTTTGAATCGAAGGCATCAACTTACGCTTTTGCAGTTTCTAGCGCAAACGATACGAGGAAGTTGACGAGATTAACCTATGTGCTTATCTCTTCTTAAGAGTAAATGGGAATTTATAGTTGGGCCAACATAAACGCTTGGTTTACCTGGATAAGGAAAACTTCCTTTGGAACAGAAAAAGCTCTACCAAAAGCACCATTTTGTTATTTTTGGCATAATAAACTTGCCTGAAAATTAAAAATAACACCTTTTGCTAGTGCTAACGCTACCCACAAACAGAATAAACATTCACACCTTTCCACTCATGCGCAAACGACCTACCAAAAAACCAACGAGGAAAACAAAGAAATGACAGGCTAGACGACAATATCTGTTGCCACAAAACGGTGGAAGAGAAAAGGACGAAATGACGAGTTTGTTTCAAACGCGTTAAAATACTCATTTTTTAGAAAATATTAAAAATATACGTATACCGCAGGAGTTACTGACCTCAATCAATTTCACTGTCTTTCCATGAGAATTTAAAGGAAGGGACCGTACAAACGTTTCAAATTTCACAAAATGACGAGCAAAGCAGCAAGGATAATATTTAAATTTAAATAATAATCAGGTAAAGGATAATCTATTAATTAATGTTTAGGAAGGGAGTCAAGCGGTTAAAGAAAGTTTACGAAAGTCATTTCGGAGATTACCAGGGTAAACAAATATTGACCACTTAGTCAAGATGTTTGCATAGGCCAAATTTCTGCCACCGTTAGTAGGCAGCTTCCAATTAGCGCAAGGTTTACTTTGTTTTGGCCCAACCGAGTACTCGAAACACTGTTTTGGCGTCAAAAAAATGGCCGCTGTCAAGACGATGCTTGGTAACAGAGCACCATGGTACACTGTCTTCTTGCTTTTAAAACCAGCTACACAAATGCTCAACAGCCTTGGCTGCTCATTGCATTTGCGAGCACCCAATATACCTGCATCCACGAGTACATGTAAACTCGTACACACAATTTGAGGTTACCTGTAATAGCAGGATATCCTTCGCCCGTTTTACTGGAATGTTGTAAGTAGGGCTTGGAACTCGTAAGGACCAACAATGCAACAAAAGCTGTCTTCTTAAGTCTTACTTATAGCATTCCAAAAATAGGCTTGCCATTGCACGGTACCTCAAATGTTGTGTACGAATTCACATGTACTTTTGGATGACCGGTTAATTGGTTACTCATTTTTAATTCGCAAGTAATTGAATACAGTAACCCTTGCTTTATTATTATTTAAACTGAACAATGATACTTGCTGTTATGCCATTCATAATGTAAAATTTCAAACTTTTTAAAAAAGTATATGCTCAGCCATGTGCGGGGTGACCGACAGTTTGATTTGTACTCACTGCCACGACCAAAAGTACTCATTTAATTCATTAGGTGGCATATACCAGGCCAGAAAAAACGATACAAATATTATGCAAGACTTTTATGGCATCAGTTTTGAGAAAATAAAAAGGTAAAGCTGGCATTGTATGAAGACAGATCTATAAAAGTGCACCAGGCACAACAGCCTGGAGCCCAACTAAATCATTTGAAGTGTGTTATCGATACATTTGAAGGGTTAGACTTCCACTGACTTCCGGGAAAATTTCATCGCTTATGCATATGTTGGACTTCACGTAAACACACCTCCAATGTCCTTAAGTTTTGCATTTTCTTAGAAGTATTTCGAAAGGTTATATTCGCTTTTTGATAAAATATTATGAGGCAAGCTTATGACAGTTTCTGTCTGACTAATATTTCAAAAGATTCTAGTGAATGCTGTTAGCGTGCAAAATGATGTAAACGATTGCACTTTATTCCTCATTTTTTTACGCAGAACTTTTTCACCCATGGTAAATTTCAATTTCCATCCTATGACTGCAATATATTTTCATAAATTGATACCAGAAAAAATACAGTTAGAAAAATGCTTCCCAGAACAGTCGCGTGAAAGAATTAAAACAGTCCTTAGAGAAGGAATCACTCAACAATGAAATCAACGAGGACAAACACCAAAGATGCCACTAAGGGCCCTGCTACAGTTGTCCACAAAATATGTTGTAACGATGGAGACTGTCATTATGTTTGCGAAACAGGAACACAAAGAGGTGGCCCAGAGACTAGATCCTAACACAGAGCTCGCAACATATATCGGAAAGACTGGCCATGACTCTGATCTTTAAGGAACGACTGTAGTAGGCCGAGAAGCCCCAAAATGCTAAATGATTGACACGTGTGGCCTGGCTATCATATGCTTACTCTGACGACAGGCATGTGGGCCTCCTTGCAACCTGCAAGGTACTACGCCATTACGTAAGTAAAGGACAGAACATAGTTATCGTGAAGTCAGGACATGCAGAGTATGACGGCATTGTGACGGAGCCACCGGAAAAGGGAGCAGGATAACCAGCATCCTCTACCATGGGAAAGCAACAGAACACCATCTGTCGTCACGCCAAGCCTAAATCCACACGCATAGCCAAACAGCGACCGGAGAAAAATCAATCAGCTCAAAACCAATATGCACAATTGCCTCAGCTGTCCGAAATTTCAGAAATCTTCAAATTTATTCCCATGAACAGAAGAATAATTCTTTATCTTATCCCCGAATTCTAAGTTTTTTTAACTCGATTAATTATGTCGATCCAGACTAAAGATCAAGGCATGCCTCGCGCCAGCGAAGAAAGTATGCCAACGTTTACCTCTTTTGTATTGTCAAGTTTCAGCATCTCAATGGAACAAGAAGCCGCGAGATAATAAAAATGGCATTACTCAGAAATCATTTTAGAGGAATTATTTAACCTACACTGCAGGAAGAAAATTTAGTTTGGGATGGGGTTAGGCTCTACTGGCAAGCGGAGGATTCGACATTGCTGGCATAAACGTATAAGGCTCAAAGTCACTACAGCATACTTCAGTATTATTTCCTTGATTCACGAAACTAAGCAAAAATAATGGTATTTGACGAAGAGTACAAAATGGACGCACAGATTTTCCGACAAAATTAAAACCAAGGTCCGACCAACATCATGGGTATATATTTATGCCTTGTGACGTTCGGATTCAACACCGCATTGTATACATGATGTCAACTCGGTTCTTTGCAAAATTGAAGGTGTGTTTTACGTCAATCCTTGTTGCCAACGAAAACTATGTAGGTTGTCCCATATTGCCAGGATAATAGGTCCATTTAGCTCATTAAAAAAAGTCAAGATAACAGACTTGTAATGGCTCAATTTGTTCTCGACTAGTAGAAAGCACATATTTAATTACTAAATAAATGTTAAGACGGTGAATTATTCACTGGCTTCTCGACATGCCAGGTATTGGAGTTAACGGTCACCTTAGGTGGCAAACTGATTAGTGAGACACCACAAAAGGAACGACAGAGGCATTTAAATGGGCCTCAAACATGCATCGATAAACAAAACATCAACACTTAGCATATTAAAAGCTAGTTTCGTCCCCAAGCCATCTAACGCACACTATGAGCATAAAGAATAATTCAAGCACAGCTTCTGACATTCCTACAGCATGTGGCTGACTGAGGTTAAAAACCACGAATAACCACAATAAAATGACCAGATAACACATGGCGGACGAGAAATTTTTCTTTATCGACGCACAAAGACTATATTAGCGGTGATAAAAAAGGATAACGAGATGGATAAATACTAACGAGTTTCATTTTGCAAAGGTTGAAAGATAATTATGTAGCTATTTAATACCTGTTTTTGTGTACTAACAGGAATATGCATGTGCAAGTAACATTAAGCATAATAAATGAAGAGCTGAAGTACTACGTTTATTGAATCGCTTCTAGGATGTATAAGTTGTAAAGAAATGTTTTACAATGCGGACTTTCTCAACGGCTCCCTATAAGATGATTAGAACGTTCATTTGGCCGTTATCGACCACCGAGCGTAGGCAAATAATTCGCAGAAAATAGCCATTTAACTCGGGTTGACATTCTTAAACGATCCCTTGCTTCCCTTCTACCTACTGCTTCGTAGATTAGGCATGTCAAACTTAATAACATACGGAGCCTAGATTATAGGAAAATAACAGGGCAATCGGACACGAGTTCGGCGAAATATATATTACACAGGTCACCTCAAAATGCAGTGCCGTAAGAACTATTGTGTGTTTGAAAGCTAAAAGCATATCACATTTACTGCAGTGAATTATTTAATTTGCTGTTTTCTTGCAGATTAGTTCGTAATACAACCTTGAAAGATTGCATTTATGCAACAACTACCGATCTTTAGGCGCACGCTTGTGGTTGCCAATAATAAAATGCTGTGACATTTCACTAATTATTTCAGCATAATTCTGCCAGATGAACCATTCCCATGAATAAAGGAAGAAGAATGCCTGATGTTTCGGGTAGGCAAATGCCCAACGTCGAGGAGTTAACAAAAATAGAAAAGCAGACTAAAAATTCCAAGTTGCCTTTCATATTTCACAGCATTCATTCCATTGTTCATGAATGAACCTGTGCGTGAGCCCTCTTAAAAAGTTATACTGGAGCAAATGAAGCAAAAGCACTTGAGGCCTGATGTCTTCAAGACCAGTGTATGGCAAATGGCTTTCTGGATTCTTCTATATGTACTTACTTGGTGGTTAGGATCTCTGCCATTGGAACGCGTAAGCTGCCTGGACGCTGCGTGTATGGATAATTGCTCGTACAGGCCACCTCAGCATGGACTTTAGAGGCAGAATACACTGAAAACGGTTGTTAAAGTTTCCACTTCGAGCACAACGATCGTTTGGTCAACAGTATGTAACTAAAGGCGCCGCACATTGCAAGCCACTACTCAAACCCGAGTGTAGGAGTTTTATTGCGTGGTAGGTCACGAGAGCGGGAAAGAAATGGCGAGACAAGAAACAGTGGAATAGGATTTAGCGTGACATTTTGTTAACCTAGCATGGACACTTGATCTAAGAAATCAAATATTTACACTAAGCATTCAAACCAACATCCTGGGACACACCATATGATTTTTTTTCAGAAATGGACATGGACGTTGAAATTTACCTATGTCCTTACCTATCCTACGATCACAGTCGGATCTCTGGTGTGCTCCCCTCTGCAGCCAGGTAGCCAGTGCAGAAACTTGACCCAACCCTAAAAAGTCTCGTTTTGTATACTTTGAGTGGATATTTTCACTTACATGCTAAGCTACCTGTGGCAATGACTACTTATATAAGCTGATAAAAAGGTAATGGGAATGGAAATGCTCTGCCCAAGTGCGCCTGCGCATAACCACAGAAGTGGTGATTCTTCCTGCACCATACGACTAATTTTAATCACAACCGTAATCACAACCAGACAAGTAACGCTGAATCTATTCGTAATTTTTAGCTCAACTCTAACTGTCTTGAATACTGCTCTTAAACAGTATCTTAAACGTAATCTTAGTTTATGCGGAATGCATTTAGACAAGTCGCAAATTGGACTTATGTTCAGAAAATTTGATGGCGTCACTTTAATTTGAGTCTACATCTGCCAACATTTTAATCACCCGAGTGAACAGACCTTAATGGAGCCGGTAGCCCAGTCGCAATTGGGTTTATTTATAAACACCGCCTTTTTCAACGAATGCAATCCACAAACTCTGGTACAATAATCTGGTTGCTAAAGCATGACCTCCTAAGCAAACAACCTTATTTCGACGATACACATTTAAACAAAAGGCAATTTTAGATGACAGTGTATGACAAACAATTTTTTGCAGCAACTCTTCATCAGGCCAAACGTTTGCAAGGGAAATTAACGCAATTTGACAGAAGCAAGTGATTTATTTGACGCAGTCAAAAAAAAATTTGGTGGTCAGCGACGCACATGAACCCAAGGCCGTACGAGGAAGGCTCTAGTGTAGCAGAAACCCCGGGCAATTTAGAATTTAAGATTCACTGCAGCCCTGGGCTTTTTCACTTATAAAACAGTGTGTACTTTGGTTATAAGTCGTGTGTGTATAATACGAGAGGCAATAAATTGCATGAGACGTGGCAAAAAAGTTAAGGGATTTTCACATAAAAAGCCTGCAGTAATTTATCTTGGTTGATCAGTTGACCTTATAAAACAAACATTAGCCTTTGGTGGAGGCGCATGGAAACTCCCGAGGTCTGTCTTTACTCCAAGTGCGTTCATTTCAGATGTGCACTGCTCTATCACACAATTCGGTAGCTTTGATGACCTGATACATTTTTCGAGAAGAAAAAAAAAACAATGCTTTTGATGAATCATCAACCGCCTTCATCACGCTGCGTGCCCTTGCCAGTCGTAAGGAAATGCTTAACTTAAATTACACTGCACGTTTTTCGCCACATTGAGTCAATTTCTGTTGATTTATGACCACTCGCTGACAGTGTCGAGCGTATTTTTTGATTTCTTCTAATAATTTGCTTTCCTTTAGCTGTGTATAGATAACTCATATAACTAAATACACAAAGTAAACCACAGATTAACAAAATTTAAGGTAAATCACTATCGGAAACACACAAACTGTTTCAATTTACATAGGGTTACCAAAAGCTTTATAACTTACTGATTCAGAGATTTTATTAAGGGAGACAAAGTTAGTAACTTCCAACATAAAAATATTCTGACGCTATAATACAGCACCGTTTGACAGCAAGCTTACTACCCTTCAAAATCAGTTCACAGACCCCTGTCAATTTTAAGCACTTGCATCCTTTTTGTTCAAAAATATTTATAGGTTTATGTCTAATGAAAAATTACCAGTTAACTACAAAATTTAACTCAACTATCCTTTATGGCTGAAGAGAATCCTGTATGTGCCGCTAAAAATCAACGCCCATTCACATCTTTACGCGTACTGATCGTATCTCTGCGTATTCGCTTTAGTTAGTTTGCCTTTTAGTCCATTTTGTGCAAACTTTTATGAAATTGAAAAGCAGGTCACTGGTTTTGACATTCACGAGCAACCAAGACATAAACGCCAAAGGTCACTGACATTAAATTTATGTGATGAGAAACCGGAGACCTTTCTGAATGAAAATTTGCATGTTGATGCTTGTTGGTTGTGCATATAAAAGAAACTTTACAAAAGGTGTGCAGTATTTTAGTATAGTAGTCATTTTTTATATATAAAGGGCTGAAAAACATACCAAAAGATATATACGCTAATAAAGTTATTCTCTTTACCTACTTAGTGTTTTTAATGAAGTGTGTTGATGTAACAAATGAAGCTTTGGAAACCACCCCTTAGCATTCGATAAATCGGTGTTAGTTCCAGTTCTTTTTAGTTTAGGTAGACATAAACAAAAGAAAACACACTGGACAGCAACTCTGGCATAACCCACCGTTATCTGCCCCAAAATATCAGCGGACAAACCTGTGGTACATGTGGTATCAGCCTTCGTTTGGATCATTTTTTCAACAAATAAAAACCCAGACTGAAGAACACCATGAAGTATGCTTCACATAACTACTGATTCTCGATTTCATCAAAGCTCAATTTTTTAAGTTGGAAGAAATAAGGCACAACTCAACACAAGCCGAAAGCTTTTACCATGACTGGGTGTATCAATCGAAGCTTCAACACAAAAAAGTATTTAAACATTATTAAAAAGGCAGGTATGTAGTTAAGTTACTCAAAACACCATAGTGACAGTAAAAGGCTCTATGCGAAAGCCGAAACATCTTTCTTGCTAACGTTCTGTCGCTTAAGGAAATGACGTGGCATCATCCTTTCCCTGGCATATCTCATGTATTTTCGACGTTTAACTTTAGTTTTCAACATACTGCTTTTAACATCGTCGCTGCTTTTACCTAGTGCCCAGTCTATCAGTGAAACTTTAGTTAAGCATAAGTGTCTACACCGTTCCCTTTTTGATCTACTAGACATGATCTTTATGCGTCAACAATAGAAGGTTTTAAACGACACCGCAAAATTAGCCACCTTGAATAACTTGGTTTTAAGGACAAGCAGCACGCAAAATTAAGAAGATGTGTCAATCCACGAGAGAAACACGGCAATGGACTATTAAACACACCTACTGACACTCCTAGGTGTCTGATGGAATTGCGCCGTGCGTTATTTAAATTTGTCTATTTGCAAATGCGTTCCTGACGTAAACCCACCGGAAATAGCGAAAATGAATTTCATCTTGCTGCAGTTAATTTTGCCAACTGAAAAACAGTTAATTTTCATTCCATGCCATTTGATAATATGATTCAATGAAAAGTAAGAAACGTCGATTGGAAGTTGCACAGGGTGTGAACCTCGGTAAAATCTTGCATTTTCGCCTTCCCTTCTGGTCTTTATTTGAACTGCACACCTCTGACAGATGCCGAGCTGATTCGGTCAACAAAATATACCTGCTTGTAAAAGAAGAGTTATTCGATTAAGAGTCGATGGGTGGGTAGAGCATTTGCAATAACCATACTAGTGCCATCGTATTTGATGATTTTTAAATTAAGAAAAAGAACTTCGAATGATCAATTGACACGTCTATAAATGTCTCCTACAATCTTCACTCTGGAAACTCAAAAGTCTTCAGCACACCTAAATTCTTACCGGAACAGAGAAAATCATGTGAAAATAAACATGCACACACGAGCAAAATACACGGCTCACGCTGCACGTATCATGCATACAACGATTGTTGCACAACCAGGGGTAGCCTTCATAGCCGCAAAATTCACAGAAAATAGGAGATATGATCCGTTTTCACCTTCTTTGGATCCAAAAGAATGCCATGCATGCGAGTGCCAGAAAGCCCACTGAAGTTATGGAAGGCTGGATCCTGGGATAAGTACTTGCTAGATGCCTACAGAACCAGCTAATAAAATTGACTCGTTTACGGTACCTTGTTTTAGACGCCAGATAACACAAAAAAAGAGTATATAAATATTGGGAAATATTTCAAGAAAATTAATGAAACCATTCAAACGAGCAGAATTCAAAGTAGCCGGAGTAGCCAATCATGATAAAGGGAATGTTTGGTTGTGCACACAAGATCAAGCTAACACGCTTGCAAATGGCCGCATTTGCGACTGATGAAAACACCTCTCGAATCGACACAATCACATATGCGAAAAAATTGGAATGATAAGGAATAATCTTTGGTGACTTTAGAAATCTGAAGGAATATACAAAAAATACTTATTGTTTGTAAAAAAGTACCAAGTTTTTCAAAGGAGACTAAAGTTCAAAAAAGTAGAAAATATGTATAAGTTTAACCAGTGAATGTAGATATAATCGTCATATGCAACATTACTTTATAAAATTTTAATTATATTTAAAAAAAATTTCATTAAATAGTCATATATTTATAACATTTAGTCGCTTAAAATACTTTTTTAGGAAGTGAGTTCAATTTCGAAAAGTTTTCTACAATTTCCTTTATTTTCAATATTTTTTATATAAATTTATATCGTTGTTTGCGTACTTTTTAAAGCCCTTAAACTTAGATAGTACTTACATAAATTTACCCACAAAACGTTACTTTTTAATAATAATTCATATGCCGATGGTCGTACGAACCGTACATGTAAATTTCTTGGAATATGCAAATGTGCTGTCGAACAAAAAGGCCACCCCGCAAAATGGGTGATATGTTTTTGCCCAAAATCAATCATAAACTGTCTTTAGTAGATGATACAAGAGAAGCAAACAGACACATTCTAAGAATCACTTCAGAACGAAAAGATGCGATCAACGGAACCTGAATTTATTTTGCCAGATGTTTTGTATTCATGCAGCAGTGTTGTGCCTCACTCTACGGTACGCGGCCATGCTTTCAAGTTTAATGGGCCCGAAATTCTCGCAATTGTTGATAACCATGTAATCTGCGTGGTGGTAGAGCCATAGATTTAAGGCCTTCAGTCAATCATTAGGGGTAATGACGTACCATACCTTTACTCCGTACTGAAACATGATCTGAAAAGGATAATCAGTCACCTGGAAAGGCTTGTACTTAGCAATAGTTCAGACAATAGCGTGCATACTGTTTGCGTATTAATCAAGCCTACATCTAACAGGGTTGACGAAATCGCGGCAACTAAGGATTGAAACGGAATCCAAAATTTCAACCAAATAAATGGTAAGTTTCGACGGTCACAATTTCTTCTTCAGAATAAATAACGTCGTTTAGAGGGCACTTCAATTGGACATTCGGCTGTCAAACATATGTGCATGCTTTTCTATTACAATGCAACATCAAAGTTAAAACAGAGAATTTTCACGAGTTACCTCATTTTCTTAAATGATATGCGAATGATACAATTTGGTATGGAAGTGAATACTGAAGAGCATGTTGCACCCCAATTTCTTGCCAATGATGACCTTCAAATAGTGACAGTACGGCACAAATATCTGACTTGCACAAAATGCATAATTGTAGAAGCAGAGTTTAACTGCCACCAACCTTGCCCAATCCACCATCGGCTGTCATCACCAAGCTACATAAAGGATTAACTTTGGCCGCGACACCAAGTGTATGTGCGACACATAAGCAACCAGCAGTCACCATCCACTAAACAAAACGAAGATGATAGAGCTAAAGAGAACCACTCAGACCAAGGTATATCCCCTTATGCATATACATATATATGCAAGCTACTTCAATAATCTCCCGAATTCCCTATCTCCATACTGATACATTATCTAATCCGTCATTTGGAAAGGGCCACACATAGCAATAATTCTATTTAACGTAATTATCAAGCAGTTTTCGAATTTTTTTCAGATAAATTGGTGTTTAGTTTTGTTTCGATGATCTCTTCTGGTACTAAGAGGTTTCAAAATTCTACTAGGAAGTTACATGCGCATTTTCCAGTTAAAAATAAAAAAGCAATTCCTGGGCATGAGAAGGTAGCTCAACTCTAGGGGGTAAAAATATATTCTTTGAGACTCTGCCAGTAGTTCCTTGTAAATATGTTTAGAGGCGTCGAAAAACAAAAAGATGCTATCCAGTTATTTCAATTTAATCACTTTTACTTCACTTAACTTCACTTTCACTTTAAATCACACACTCACATATTGGCATCCACATCGTCCTCTCTGCACTAACATCTACCCGAGGCATTTTTTGGACTCCCAGAATCATGTTCTTTACTTCTAACTGAATATATTTGAATCGCGTTTTCATTGCAATATCTTGATGCCATTTTTCAGAGCAAATATAGGTTATTTATTAGTAAAGGTACGCATGCACTTGGTTGCTCGTCTCCTTTAGGCAGGCGGGTTACATAAGGCACCCTGCTGGGCAGAAAACTTCCGAGCGGAAGGCCACCTGGAAAGGACGTGGGGTCAGTAAAAGCGTTAAAGTGGTTTAAAAAGTTCGTGCATAAAACGACGGGTCATTTGTAGGCCCATCTCTTCAGAGGTACGTCAGCGCGACGCACTTTACGTAAAAGTGCATGATTTTGTGCGAAAACCAGTTAAAACGAGACAGATGCAACCACAAAAAAAAACAGTAATAGCATGTTGTCTTTGCTTAAAAGCTTATTTAACAAAGCATTTTGCTTAGCAGCAGACTTCCATATTCAAATAAACCATAGTAGTACGAGAATGCGGACCAAAAGTACCAGACATAATTAGTTTGAGCATATATGTCATAAACTAACCTATATGTGCATTATGCCCCGTAAATCCAAACCTTTTTTTCTAAACGTTAGTTTCCAGTTGCACGATTGATGTAGCATACGCAGGTATGATATTGTTATAACCTGAATCGCTCTGGTCCAATAATGATGCATTTTGTATCCAGAAGATTAGTGATTGGCAGGCTTCCTGATAGCCAGCGCAAGCGGATAGGAGGTTCACAGACTGCGAAAATCAGACAAGGGACTTAATTAATTATCCGATGGCCGAAGCGCAATTTGCGAGCATACGTTTACTTTCAATAAATTCTCATCAGGCCGTTACTTTTAAATGGGAGGCGGGGGTTAATTGTTCAGGGTAAGATGTGGGTAAATTATGTTCAGTGTTGCAGGCAGATTAGTCCAGGGAATAAGGGATGGGGTTAAGGTAGTAAAAAGCGCCTATTTGAGCGGCAATTACTCCTCTAATTGCTCCTGTGGAGCAGGTTATATTGGTCGCACTAGTCGGCGCTTATCAAAAAAGAACAAATGAACACCTAGAGCAGTGGCTGAGGAAAGGTGAACTCAATTTCACTAGGACCATCAAAAGCTCTTTACTTGTGCATATGGTGGATCCTGGACATCGGGTGGACCCCAAAGAAGCCTTCAGGGTGATTGACAAGATCCTTCCAAACTACTCTAAGTCACTGGGTCAGCGTCTATTAGCAACAACAGAAACAACTGCTATCCGGTTGAGGAAGACAATTTTGCGCGCGCAAATCAACCTGCTACAAGCTCCAAGCTTAGCAAGGCCAACGGCCACCTAGCTATCGGCATTTTTTTTCCAAGTCACCTTTCTCCCTCTCCCCACCTTTCTCCCTAATTACCGCTGATTATCCCCTTGTTGCTACCTCACCCCCTCCTCTATCCCCTGGACTAATTTGTCTGAAACGCTGAACATAATTCACCCACATATTTACCTTAACTATATATATAAATGTAAATAAATGTAACGACCTGATGATAATTTATTCAAAAGTATACGCATGCTCACCAATTGCTCTACGGATTTATGTGATGGGACGTTTTGCAACGTCGAAGCAATTATTACATGTTCTGCAAATATTTCCATTCTTAAGTTAAGCAATTAAGCTGGCAAACATTTCATTTCAGCAAATCATCATCAGACCAGAGCATTTGCAGGGTAATTAAAACTATGCAGGTGGACAGGGTTAAATAGTGTGGTCTAATTACAATTCAGCGTTTACACGTCGCCCTCAAGGCGGGCTCGGTGTGTAGAGGTTTCTTGCGTCAGGGGAGGGGGGGGTTGATCAGAGGGCAGATAGATGGGAGGATAATTGCTGCCATTCACACGCAGCGAACGACTTTCACTGGGGCGTGGGGGCAAACTGCAATCACCACCTGGCGTCGGGGTCGGCCACGGAGCGCAAGGGCTTCTGTCAGCTTCTTCTGACAACGCAGCACTGGATTCTCTAGCCGTATAGCCACTGCTTCGGCTGTTACCAGCACCGTTGGCGTAGGCACTTGGAAAATGTGGCTGGTGTCCGGTAGGGCAACCTGAAAGGCTCCGTTAGTATGGGTTCGATGATTCGTATCGACAAGATATGCGAAAATAGAACCTGAGATCGATCTAGTTTTAACCTAACTTAACCAGGCCGGTATATGCTCACGTACCCTCTTTTTAGGTGCCTCGTTTTTCGGCCAATGTATCTTGCTCCACAGGAGCAAGTGAAGGAGTAAATATAAATGGATGTGGCCTTCAATGGAAGTCAGTCTTTTTCTTCTTATCGTAGGAGGGGAGAGTTCGTGAAGATCACCCGTAAGTTCACCGCGGGGAAAGTGTTTGCGATTGCGGTCCTTAGACGCCGTCTAAACAGCTCGCTTGCTGCATCGCCTGAGAAAGGCATTCTAATGAAAACGTCTTTCTTTTCTGCTGTGAAGGTATCAGGCTTTTTACCTAGCTCACCAATATTCCTGATCATAAACCTCTCTGGGTAGCCATTTTCTATAAGTATCTGCTGCAGCTTTTGGAGTTCTGCTTCCACAGTTTTAGGAGAGCAGATCTTTCGTAATCTAGCCGCTAATCCCTGGACTTTTTTAAATTTTGTATTTAGGTGGACAAAATTGTGAAAATTGGCGTATTGTCCCGTCCAGATTTTCTTTCAAAAGACTCTTCGCAGAATGGATCCATCATCTCGCCTTCGCAAAAGGACATCAAGAAACAAAATTTCAGCCTTTTCCTCCGTTTCTGCGATAAATTTGAGAGATGGATGAGCGTTGTTAAACTGTGTGACCAGAGCGTCAGTGCCCGTGTTATAGTTGGTAAAACAGAAGATATCATCTACATATAAACCGATAAACGCAAGGTCATTGATGGTTTCCCTTAGACACGTTTTCTCAATCTTGCCCATAAAGACATTTGCGAGAAATGGGCCACGTGGTGAGCCCATTGCCACATTATCTATCTGTCTGTAAAACCGACCATTGCAGATAAATTGCATATTTTGTGTGCATTTCGTTAGTAGTTCTTTCAGGGTTTCCACGGGCATACCTAACTGGTTGTTTGTGTCCCTTATCACGTCACAGAGGTAGTCTATGGTTTCCGCCACGGGAAAGTTGACAAAACGTGACGATATATCCAATAAAAGCATCGTTCTTTCACCAACAGTCATATTCATTATAGCCTCAACAAACTCGAATGTGTATTTCAAACTTCGAGGATATAGATCACTGCCAAGTGGTTTCAGCTTTTTTACCAGCTACTTGGCTATGGCTGTATAAGGGGAGTTCCTCATATCCAGTAAAGGACGCAAGGGTAACCCCTAATTGTAGATTTTCGGCAGGCCATACATTCTGGGTACCGTTGTGCCTACAAATCTCAGTCATTCAAGCTCATTGTCAGAGAAATGACCTTATTTGTGAAGATGTTTATAAAGTGCAGTTAACTGACCCTCAAGGGCCTCAGTCCAATCCTTTTAATTCGCAGATTTTGAGAACTTTGTACGATCTGCAAGTACAGCTTCTAGTTTTGCAACATAATCATTCTTATTCATCAGTACTATTCCAGACCCTTTGTTTGGTCTGTTCAGTACTATGTTTTTGTTTCTTCGGAGTTCACTTAGGGTTTCCAGATGAGCCTTTGCTAAGGGACCGTTGTTCGTTTGGACCTTTCTTTAATGCTGCTGGCAGCAGTTAACCAGCGTCAACTTGAGATAATCAACTTTTCTAGGCTTGGTAGATTTTAGGTCAGCAGTCTGCCTAAAGAGTTTCTCAAATGCGGTTTCTAACTCTAGTTGCCTCGGCCTTTTTCCAAAAATGCAGAACTTAGGGCCTAGAGATAGTACCTCTCAGAGATTTTTGTAAAGACGCATTGAAGAATAATTATGCACATACCGCTGCGAATTGCTTAGGAGATTATTAGATTCTTTCAGTGTGCAAATATTAATAGCATATTGCCTCCCTAACGCGCCGTTTGGATCAACACGCGCAAAGGCAAGTCAGCGCGTAAAAAACACCTTTTGAATTTGGTCTGCTGTGTGCCATTGAAGCGCTGAAGTCCATTTAGCAAAGAGAAATGGATGCACATTATTTTCACTGAAGAAAAAAGGGGCCGGAAATTTTTATAACCTCAGGTTGCCGAATATCCCAGAATCATCCCATGCTATTTTATATGACAGAATCACAACCTCTGTCTTAGGTAAATTGCCACTAACGAAAACAACATATGCTTGAAATTTATCTCTTCTGGAACCAGAACAACTGATCTGAAGTCAGTGAATCTGAGCTGTAAGCAATTGCTAATCCATAGCTTAACAACGGAACTGACGGACAATGAAAATGTATCGGAAAGTCGTAGCATACATCCGGACAATCTTGAATACATTTGCAACTGTAGAACACGGTCTCAAAGTAATCGATTAAAGCAAACAATTATCCGATTTAACAAGCAATTTGTGTCCTTTCTTTTATAGCAGAAAGCGTTTTATTTTTCTTATGGTTAAAAGTATAATCCTTTCAAAACGTTCCCCATTTACTCTGATGTTAACTTTCAAAAAAGATCACCTGCGCAGATTTTTGCAAGTCAATTACCTAAGTTAGCTGCATGTTCAACAGGTTAATCATTATATACACGTACCAATATGGGCATCTTTATATTGGGTTTTGTTTGGCAGATTTTTTTGGCCATCAATTTTAATGTACTGATGACTCCAAAAGTAAAAAAGATTGCCATTTTAAAACAATCATTAACCATAAACTAAATTTTTCTGTTCGAAATTTTAATAAGTACTTTACTTTGAAAGATTTTTTTGATACATTGAACATATCACGTATTATTTCTTTCAAGTTGTTTTACGTGCGTTAATACCAGATTTTAAAGTGATAATAAGCCATTCGCATCTTTCTTTTTTGCAGCAGATAGGTCCATGCACTTATATACTTAGGAAATAATTCCCTAATAACATAAGACATTCATTTAACTTGATAATACCAGTTTTAAGTTTGGTAATTACTGAAATGTCTTTACCGGTCCCAGCTATGAGCTGAATGTTAATTTTGTAGCATTATTATTCAACTAGACGCGATGATTTTTCCCAAAACAGATAATTTATCTGCGAATTTATATTCTGAAAAACCTGAAATGGACATTTTGCTTCTTGTATAACATCAGTCGACTTAGGCCTACACTATCTTGGCTTACTCGTGAGACATGCTAGTTGATTAGGTAGCAAACACGGTATCTGCACAAGTGTCGACGCAAATAACTTAACCAAAAGCAGCTTCAAATAAAAACCAGGCCAAAAGGCAACTCCGAAGAAGAAGATGCGATCACTGGAACAATGACTTTATTTTCCAGATGCTTCGGATTCCGTCACGAATCCTTAGTCAAAGGTTATCGTAAACAGGTCTGAGACATGCGCAAATAAGGGGTTATACATGCAAAGATTGTACGGTATAAAAAGTTCGCAGCGGTCACCCGCATGCGTACTACAATTGTCCGTTCCTGTAGCCACCACTGGAGGTCTTAATTGGTCCGGTGATTGCTCATTAATTGCAACAGCGTTCTTTACCCCGTCGGATGCAGGTTTGATAATGGCTCGACAATTACGCCCGCTGTCGTCAGAGTTGCACCCTGTCCTTCCCACGTGACTGATTATCTTGCTCAGGAAATTTCTCAGTCCACCGTATGGGAACGCCAAATCATTGCGCTTGTTGATGGACTGGGCACCTGAAAACCATGACTCGAGCAGCTCGCGGCTCACGCGGTTGTCCCCTCTTGCGAGGATTTCGGCCTCGTCAAACTTAAAAATATGGCCGGGTCCCATTAAGTGAGCTGCAACCTGGGAGTTGACGCCTTTTTTCCTCACCGCCGCTGCATGCTCGCCCATTGTCATCTGGAGTAATCTCCCGGTATCTCCGACGATGTTGCTTTGTCCAGAACTATACTAGATCCGGCAATCGACTCCAGCCATTTCCTGTCGTGGTAGTGGGTCTTTCGGCCTCATGACCCGGCGTCTGATGGTTGCTTCTGGCCTGTGTGCATTTCCAACTCCAAGTGGGGTGAGTAGACAGCTGACTGCTTCCGATATATTCTTCACGTACGGAAGTGCTCGCCAAACGTTTGGACCGGCTGGACGTGGCTTCGTCTCTCGTTTGCGAATGCACTGGTTGACAAAATTGTGCGGGTATCCATTCGCTCTCAGTACCCGTTGAACATATTGTAATTCAGCAAGTTTGTCTTCCACTTCGTTGTTATGCGTCTTGACGCGCCGGAATATCGCTCTTACGCAGCTGCGTTTGTGACCGATTGGATGGTTGCTGTTGTAGTTCAAGACTTGCATAGTGTTAGTTGCTTTCCTGAACACTTTAGTTTTAAGGCCATCACCGTCTTTGCGGCAAACGAGGGCATCCAGGAAGGCCAGCTGGTTGTGTTCTTCTTACTCCGTCGTAAATCGAATGTCCAGGAAGACAGCGTTTAGACGTTCTTTGAATGTCAGCACCTGATCCCGCTCAAAAACGACGAAGGTGTTGTCCACATACCGAGCCCAGAGTTTCGGTCTGTGGTGTCGGAAAGTCAGTGACTCCAGCTGTTGTAGGCCTGCTTCTGCTATTAGTCCGGAAATAGGCGAACCCATAGGTGTACCCTTCACCTGCTCTTAGATAGTTCCGTTGAAGGTTAAATACGTATTAAGGCAGAACTTCAGGAGCTGGAGGATTTGTGCGTGCCTGAGGTGATTCTCCGTGTCATCGTATTTCTCTCGAAGGAGCAGTTGGATAGTCTCAACGGCCAGGTCCTGTGGAATAGAAGTAAAAATGGACGTGAGATCAAAGGAAACCATGATATTATTTGGCTGGAGACTTACCCCTTCAAGTTTCTCCAAGAATTGTGTTGACGACCTGACTGTTGTGTCTGAATCAGCGGTCAATAATTTGAGCCGTCGGAACAGCCATTTTGCCAGTCCGTAGTTCGGAGCTCCTTTGACAGATAGGATTGGCCGGAGGGGTGCACCCTCTTTGTGCACCTTGGGGAGACCATAGAAGCGGGCCAGGGCCGTTTCGTGCGCTCGCGCCAGCGTCGGTCGATTGGTGATATTGCACCTGAGTTCTCCATTGCCAACAGCGTTGTGTTGATCTCGCGTATCAGCGCTTTCATGTGGTTGGATTTGCACGAGACGTAGGACTATCGATCGTCCAACAAAGTCTGAGCTTTGTGAATGTAGTCTGTCCTGTCCAATGCGAGAGTAGACCGCCCTTTGTCCACCGGCACGATAACGAGGTCATTTTCGGCTCTGAGTTCTCTAAGTGTCTTACGTTCGACCTTGGAATGAGCGTCACGTGGTCGATGTACCATGAGGAGGGACGACACCTGATGACGCATGAGGTTTTTCGTTTCGTCTGTTGCTTCTGTTTGGCTCAGAATTGATTCTACAGCAGCAACCATGTTGGCAGGTCTGGCAGCAGCTGTGTTGAATAAAGCTGCATGCCTTAACACCTGCATTTGTTCTTCCGTCAGCTTTTTGGATGACAGATTGTGCACCAATCAGTCATCTTTGGATGAATTCGGGTGAGGTAGCTTGCGAAACTTAATATCCAATGCTGCCTCTCGTTTCGCTATGTGGTCGCCGGCTCGTTCGGCCATCCTCTACTGGAGCAGTTGTGTGTCATTTTCACCCATGAACTTAAAGAACTTTGCCTTCTCTTGTCGATCCTCTGACAGTACTTGCGAAGCCTCGCGTGACAGTCTTGAGGGAGCACATTTAGATCAACTCTCTGCAGTGCTTGAATACTTTGCGTCTCGCTAACTCTGTATTAAGCGGAGTTCTTTAAGAAACACAAATTCTTCTGGAGATACCTGTGCAGGAATCTGCTCTGCGCACAAGTAGATGACTTTCGAAGGGCAAACGTTTCCCACCAACGAGCCGACCTAAGCGTATCGCGCCCAAAGAGATTTTCAATAGAGGAGAATATACGAGTTCTAGGCAGCAGTTTCGAAGAAGAAGATTCGATCATTTTCTGGAACAAGGACTTTATCTTCCTGACGTTTCGGATTCCATTGGGAATCCTTAGTCATAGGTAATCGTAAACAGGTCTGAATCATGCGCATATAAGGGGTAATGCATGCAAAGATTGCACGGTATTTAAAGTTCGCAGCAGTCACCCACGTGCGTACTATGATTGTCCGTTCCAGTAGCCACCACTGGAGGTCTTAATTGGTCCGGTGATTGCTCATTAACCGCATCAGCGTTCTTGCCCGCGTCGGATACAGGTTTGATTATTGCTCGAAAATTACGCCCACTGTCGTCAGAGTTGAGTTCCGTCCTTCCCACGTGACTGATTTTCTTGCTCAGGAAATTTCTCAGTACACCGTATGGGAACGCCAAATCATTGCGCTTGTTGATGGGCTGTGGGCCTGAGAACCACGACTCGAGCAACTCGTGGCTCACGTTGTTGTCCTCTTTTGCGAAGAATCTGGCCTCGTAAAACTTGAAAATATGGCCGGGTCCCGTTAAGTGAGCCGCAACCTGGGAGTTGACGTTTTTTTTCCTCACCGCCGATTTTGCGTTCCCATACGGTGTACTGAGAAATATCCTGAGCAAGAAAATCAGCTACTTGGGAAGTACTGGACGCAACTCTGACGACAGTGGGCGTAATTTTCGAGCAATAATCAAACCTGTATCCGACGTGGACAAGAATGCTGTTGCAATTAAGGAGCACTCACTGGACCAATTAAGACCTTAACTGGTGGCTACAGGAACGGACAATCATAGTACGCATGTGGGTGACTGCTGCAAACTTTAAATACCGTGCAATCTTTGCATGTATCACCCCTTATCTGCGCATGTCTCAGACCTGTTTACGATAACATTTGACTAAGGATTCGCGACGGAATCCGAAGCGTCTGGAAAATAAAGTCCTTGTTCCAGTGATCGTATCTTATACTTTGGAACTGATGCCTGCAACTCGTATATTCTTCTCTATTGGCAACAGGCAACTCTTGACGAAGGGATATTCCCTTAATGGCGTGCCCCTGACTGACTGCTGCTTTTGATTTCAAGCTCAAGGCTTCCCAATCACTGTCCGAAGGCTTGACGGGTTACGAAAAATTTAAGAAAAGTTATTCATTAGGGAATATTCGCAAAAGACTACTTCCCACACTCTGCTATACTTGCATACCTCCCCTTTTCAACTGCGTTTACAGCAGGAAAGAAAAGTGTTAATGTGCATAAGTCCTTAAGCTGATATGAAATCTACTGACACACGAGACATTTAGTCATAAACGCAAAAATGGTGTGGTCTTTCTCTGTGGAGATAAGATAAGACAAATTAACCACAAAAGTAAAGCCTAAAGATCTTTTGCGAATGGGGACTAGAGGCATGCAAATGTCTTACTAGCGAAAATAAGTTACTTTAAGGAGGCCAAGGGTATACTAAAAAAACGAACGTATTACTCCATTGCGCCATTACGCCATTGCTACTTCACATAAAAATTCAAAAAAACTGTCAAACATTCCTATGTTTAGTTTGGCAGCTGTCCAGTTATTCATAAACTTCATATTAAAGGTATGGCAATTTTCAACAGGTTCATTCATTTTTGAATTTGTTGGAGTGACTAAAGGTTTCGTAATATTGGAATTTCTTTCGCTGCTGATTTTAATGGCAATGCGTTTCCGTGTATGGGTGAGTCCGATCATAGGAACCAAACCGCCATCCTAAAAATAAGTCATGTCAAAAAAGTCACTTTTTCCGTAAGACTTTGTTGAAAGTGCCGCATATTTAAAGTTCTTATTAACACATCTAGGCTCATTATTAATTTATGGTTTTTATGCATCTAAGTGACAAATCGTTATAAGTATACTGCAGCATTCCGCACCAGGTAGGTCATATCCTCTTATACCAACGATATACTTGCAGTTTGAATTCAGAAAGCCATTGTATGATCTACAACCCGCCGTAAAAGTGGTGATTACGGCAAAGTCCTTAACAGGCTTGCTAACTTGCATAATGCACACTCTTTTATGGTAATGGATTAATTGCTTCACTCAAAACACAGATAAACAATGTATGCGGTTATCTTCTGAAGAAGTGTGTCACATTTTTAAAGGAAAACCTAAAATGGACATTGTGCTAGCGTCGTCACGTCACCCGTTTCCTCCATTTATGTGGTAGCTTAATATTTTTGGGATGCTGTTTACTTGGAAAGCACAAATCATCTCCGCACATGTGTCGAGGTAAAAATGTTTGTCAAATCTCCTTAAAAAAACAGAACTTCAGCTTTACAGATAAGCTGTATACCCTCGTGGCGTTATCCACTCTAACTGCTTCTTGAGAGTATTCGCTCAGGCCTACGCAAAAGCTGTTAGAAAAATAAATAGATTATAGAAAAGTATAAAACGTTATCCCAGGGAGGCCCAACAGCGCTCAAGAAAATGTGTTCTGCGTGCTGTCAGGTCCAATGGTTTTCTAAAAACTTCATTCTTTTAAACCTCATATTTTAAATGGCACTGACAGGTGAACGAACAATGTTTTATGGGAGTAAGCCAATGAGACGCTAGAAATGGTCTTCGGTTAAACAAGAAAACACTATGAAAATGAAATTAAAAACATTTACATATTTAGCTCAGGATGATCAGGAGTGTATTGATTTTCTATAAGTCAAAAGTACACTTCATTCAGTAGATCACAAGTCTGGTAGCAAGGCGTGAGGTTCAATGTGCATGTGAAGCCTGATCAGCAAAAAATTGATAAATGACACTGTAGCGATGTTGTTTGATATAGACCAAGCAGGTACAATTCCGCAAATCACCCGGAGTTAGGTGAGAATCCAGGAAACATCCCTTTTCATTCGTTTGAAGTTCCCGAATTACACAATTAAAGCCGTAGAAACGCCCAACGTACCGTGTAAATTTAATGTATCAATGCATGCATTCATGACGACAAATCTGTGCACTTATGCTAATAGAAGAAATATAAAAGGAGTTCTCTTCGTACCGAAATAGATAATAATGTGCTAGTTATGTTCATAATCACCTTTTATATGCTTTATTGCTACTGTACTCATCTAAAGAAAGCACATGCAAAGGGATATCACCGGATATATGATCAACTCAACATAATCCTGGAGTTCCGTCCAGCTGGCTTGTTTCGTCCTGGCAAAATTATTTACGTGCACGTGTTTTGCCTTCGAATAATTTTTTTATTTGCAGCAATTCTGTGAAAGTATTAATCCCCAGTCGTCCAACACAATGCATTATACACATGCTATAGTTCTCTAATGTAAAGATGAACTAGTAAATGATATTCAAAGAATAAATGAACACCGTAAGTGAGGAAAACCGGTGGCCGCTCACATTTACAGCATCTTCAGAAAGAATTGCACCGGCTTTGAAACCGAAGCATTAAATAAATTGCAGCATAGGACGGGTGTGTGGCACTGTGTCAGCAACCACACAATCCCCCACCAAATCACCTCTGTTAACGTTCAACATTGACTCACACAGATGCTCCAAAGAGAACTGAAAGAACAGTCTACAAAATAATAATATGTTCGAAAGGGTACTGGACTTAAACAACAACCAGCAAAAATTCGTGAAGCGTGTTAAAGCGCAAAAGATGCCGGAGATCAAACACTGAAGGCAATGGCATTTGCGCGTGATTTATGTGTTCCAGAAGTCGTAATTCAAATTCCGGCTGCGTTTGAGGTCAGGGCTGCAACTATCGCAAAGCATCTGACAACATTTCGTGCAGTTGAGTAATTCACCAGCATTTTTAAAAACTGCTAACATCGTTTACCGGATCTAAAGTCAGGGATTTGGCTAAACACATAGCGCTAGCGAAAAGGAAATATTTCAACCTGCATAGTTGCACAGAATAAATCACGCATTTACGTTCTTTGGAGCTAAACGAACAGCAAGAGTTACTAGGTTACGAGTCATGAGCATACGATGCGAGGCTTTGTTTACTGATCAGCATGGTAACATTGTTTATGCATTTTCACTCCCAGAACTTGTCTTGGACGGATAAGATGGTCACGTCATGAGTTCACTTTTGAATACCACACTGATTACAAAGCATCGAGGTATAAGCAACTGGTTAAATAATTGCAGCATTTACATACTGGAATGCTGATGATGAGACATTTAGGGCACTAGGTAAGACCGTATGCCACGATCACAATCATGCAATGTATATCAGGGATAGCAGCTAACTCATATAAATCCCACCAGTGTTGCACGTTTCCTTTAATTATACACAGTTTTTGTCAAAAAGCGAGGTCGTACGTAATCGAGGAATTTTCAGACGCTGGCTCTTCTTTCTCTGAATTACAGCCTTACAGTCCATACTCCCTCAGGATGCAGGTATTATAAGAAAAAGTAACTCTCAGCGTCTGTGTCAATGAAGGTTGTTTACGTAAAATGTCATGCTGGACGACATGAAAGCATATTATAACATTGCAAACGATGGTTTCTAAACTTGTCGGCCCAAACATTGTTATCTGTATTGGAGCTAGTCGAATCGCCACGAAGACATGTGCGTTGCTAGCCAAACTCTGAAATAGGGGGCAGCAAAGTAATTATGTTATTACATTTTGTTGATTAAGGAAGTCAAGTTAAGCGAAGGAACGTTTTCGATTAATTATCATCAGGCAATACAGTATAAGGGAGGGAAGAGTAAACGAAAGTTTCAGGCAAACCAATCAGTAGTAACATCAATGTGTATCTACAACTTTACATGCTCCTGTGTGGAAAGTTACGTTGGTCGAACGATTAGACGTCTATCCAAGCGCATGCGAGAGCCTCACCCGCGTGGCTAAACAGAGGCGAAACAAAGTCGATATCAAGCGCAATTCTGACTCACTAGGTAGACAGCGGTCATCGGGTAGACGTCAACTAAGCATTTAGAGTCGTCTACAAAGTTCCGGTTAAACACTCTAAGTTCCTGCTTCAGCAGATACTTGCGACGGAAGAAGCAGTCGCCATTTGCCTCACAAACCCAATTTTATGTGCGCAGAAAGCATTTGTAGCCACCCTAAGGCTCCCCTGGCCAAAAACCTTTTCAAAATCGGCCCTCACGCCTCCTACTACGACGTAAAACAATGATGAGACAGCGACATGAAGCATTCAAAGGCCACCAACACAGTCTAAATACGTTGACATTGACACCCAACAAAACCCGAGACGGGGACCACTGGATGACATTAACTAATTGTCTGACTCCTTCCCCTCTCCCCCACTCCCATTTCTCTGTCCCCAATCAAGACTAGAATCTGATCCCCTTGATCCCCCCTTTATTCTTTTACGCCTCTCCCTCTTGTTACTACTGCTTGGTTTGCTTAAAAGTTTCGCTGCATTTACCATCCCTTATATTACTGTATTGCATGATTATGAATTAATCGAAAACTTTCGTTCGCTTAAATTGACTTCCTTAATGCTTACATGGGTATCATCGCTGAACATTTATTTTAATTGCTATGGGTTTATTCATTGGCTTAATCACTACTTACACGACAGAATGCATCGACTGTAGATGCAAATTCAAATGCAAAGCGCTAATTATGAGCCAGAGCTCGACTTGATCCATGCACCTATGTGCATCCTATTCAAAGTGCTTAAGCCCTCCCCCACTTAAAGTATCTCGCATCCTCGCAGCTTGTCTTAAGAGTGTAAAGTTTACTGCACGTTACTACCATTTTTATACCCCAAATTCAGATGAAGTCACTTAAAAGTTCCCGATAGAAGTCGCATATATATTCCTTTCAAGAGGCGGGAGACAAAAACTTCTCAAGTACGAAGTTTTGAAAATGACAGTTTTATGGATAAGTAAAAAAAAACTACCAGCCGACTGCTTGCAGGAAGAAAGATGTGTTTAAAGTTCAAGTTACCTTCTAACATTTAACGTAAGCCAAGGCAACTGAAAACCTGAGGCGCGTTATTAAATATACTGGAAAATGTGAGCTCTAAACAGTTGGAGGAGTCAAAGCAATATGCCTTGCTTAACTATTCCGCACAAGCGAATCTCGGCTCATGATGACTGACCGATGAAAAGACAGAAATGTTCTATACGACTATTTTGAAGCTTAAGACTGTATACACCGTTGCAGTTAACGAAATCAAAGTCTCACCCTCTTAACTGCCACCTTTGCGTAAAGTCAATAGCTAAATGCTAATCATAAATCAAAAGCAAAACCCAATGGTTTTAAATAAATGAGGTATGGTTGCCACAGCAAACTTTGTATTGTTTTATTTCTGCTATCTTCGAAAACATTACTCGGTTTTACTTCTACGCGATGAAATATATTCGCCGCGCGAGTGTTGTCTTCAGCCTCAATTTACCCGGCTATAATAAATACTTTTAAGACGTCAGTTGCACAACCTTCGTTTGAATGCAGATTCAACAACCATAATTCTTCTAGTATTTCTGTCATTTAGGAACGCTGACTGACCGAAAAATCTTAACGGAAAAAAGGCAGATGCTTCGTTTTTTATGTTTTCTAACTATACTAGTATTAATGTCCAGACTTTGCACTTTCCATTCCTCATGCAATTAGCCTTGAAACTTATTATTATTATTGGTGTAAAAGCTAAGACTCTGTTAGAAATAAAAACTGAATTTCCACCGATTGACGTTTTCCTTGTCACCAGGCGTCCAATGCTTTTATAAATAGGACAGAGTCTTTTGTACCGAAGATATTGCTGTCATTTATTGCGCAAAAACGCTACAGTGAGATTACAAATGGCATGCAAAACTGGGTAACCCAACACGGACCTCAGTCTTAATGAAGTTGGAACAGCAAAATGGGCAATTCTCAGAGGTTAATGTATAGTTTCGCTGTCATCATTGACGTCTTGTAACGAACTTTCTTCATGCGTCTCAATTCATCGTTAGATAACATCAGCTGCGCAAATTTAAAATGGAAATTTGATGAAAATTTTTAAGGTGTTGGCTGCACGCATCAGAGAATAAGCTGCAGACGCGTTCTGATAATATCTCAACACACTGGAGGCAGCGGTACTCGCTAAACATGCAGACCGTGTTTTGCCAATAAATTAACGAAAAACTGAAATAAATATGACGTATAATGTTTCAAATCAAACCGTGAACAATTTGCAGCACTGGAACTGCATCCAGTTTGGGCATTAATTTTTAATAAAAATGCCAAATTAATTTTAGTAGTGTGCCCCATATATGCCTTATCCCAGAATTGTGTCTTACGGAAATGGTGGTTCTAGGGCTTTTGGGGGGGGGGGTGGAGTTTGTATTAAGGGGATAAGTGTAGTTTTCTGCAGCCGCTCAGTGTAAGTTATACCGCATGTAACTGAAGTGTATGCACGGCACTTTGTGCCACGGAATATAATTATCTGACACCATAATGGTCAGTTGCGTCTGGAATAAGTTGAATTAAACGACTTTCTAATAACAATTTCCATTTCTTCAGGAGTTTAAAAAAATTAATTTTTGACACTCGGATTTTTCCGGATTAATTTTAACGATAATACAGATAAGTTAAAACCTACAAATGTTACTTAACAACCTTTCTCAAAACAACGAAAGGAAGATACCTATGGTGGTAATTAAAGCACATTCCACTGCCTTGCCTTGTTCCTTAGCCATAATACCCCAGTAACCGCCATTTTTTACTGCCAATTGCTGAGACAAGGGGTATATGAGGTGCAGTTTTTTGACAACTGCTTTCAGAAAAAAATTAGACATATTTATTTATTTAATTAAATTGCAGGAAGCACTCAGGGACATCTGGTCGACAGAAGGATGAGGCATGCAGTGGCAAATGATATGACGAGGTTAGCGTATCAGGACTTTTGGAAAGTATCTGTGCTGTTATTAAGCTGACAAATTCTTGGTGTGCATCTTACCAAGAGCTTTAAGGCGTGCGGCCCAAATTAGCTAGTGGATTTTGTCTTAATGCTTCCCTTTTAGTGTTCAGAAAGCGCTAAAAAGTGCTTTTTTGAGAAATGCAATGAAACTTTGCTAAGAACCACTTTTTCTCCATATAATGTGCTTCTAGTTGTGTTTTATACGTGTCTATAGACCGAAAGTATTGAATGTATGCGCATTGTGCTGACGGTTATGATTTGTCTTTAAATTGGATGTTCATTGAAATATGTGCTTAAAGCTAAACCAGGTGCTATATATAAGCTGAATCTTCAAAAAAATTGCTGCAAAATACAAGGAAGGGTTTTTTTACAAAATGTGAAATTTTATTTCAGAGTTCGGTACTTGATAACCTCTCTGTTGTCTGTCTTTCCTAATTGTACTTATTGCTTGAAAATTGGTGTTAAAATGTCTGTTAACTTGATAGGCTTATTGTTTAGAAATCAGCGCAAATATTATGACATTTTGCTGGATTTACTCTTTATTCGCTTACTTTCTGTTTACATCGAGATTATGAGTCTTTCATGGAATAAGCACATTTCGACCGCTAACGAGAGGCGAGTTCATGCGTGAACCGTAGTTATAGCATTGTTCGGCGTCAGATTAATTAATTTAATTATCAACTATAATTTACTATGCAAATGCTTGTTTGTAATTGCTTACAAAATTGAGTTTTTTGGTTATAAATAGGCAGTCAAATATTTGTGTTCTATTTCCCAAATAAGCATTCAAATGGGACAAAAATAATTGCACAGGGACCGAAGAAAGTCAAAGTAAGTAGATTTTTTAAATCCATTGGGTCGATCTTATTAAAAATAGCGTTTTGTATTTTCCGTTTCTTATAGGTTGTACAGGAAATGCAATTGGCCAGGCATAATTTTCAAAATTAGTTTATATTAACATCAAAAACTAGATTAGGAAGTTGCATAAAATAAGGGAAAATTCTTGACCAGAATGCATGCAAAACATATGTGGTTGAATGCCGGAATAGCTGAATCCTTTAATGGATGCATAATTTCACAATGGACACGTCTGGCCAGAATTGTGCTTACAAAACCTTTTCTACCGGTTAAATGATGCTTCAGAATACCAAACGTAGTTTGCCAGAGGTATGAAAAATTCAATTTAAGGTGGAAGAATAGCAGTTACACCGGACACATATGCTGTCGTAACAAAAAATCCCTTGGATTTCACTGCTCTCTGTTTCATTAGCAGTACGGCAACGCCTCTGCTTCAGCTTTTGCCTCAACAGCTTGATGAATAAATACACTGAGACCAGATCTTGTTCATTTGCACTGAGACGCTGTTTGATTTATATTCACACTAAACTGCTGCTTACGTCTGTTCCGACACTGCCACTGTTCTTTCCATCTGTTCCATTTGTTGGTCGTTTATATGAAGCTTTGGGTTGTAGATTACTACCAGTCCAAGCCGGAGTCCAATGTACTTTAGCAAAAGAAGTAAACAGTGCTTGTGTCAGATACCAGGGTGTCCATATCTAGAATTGGACTGAACGAAAATGAGTAAAAAATCATGATTTGTCCTGTTATCATTTGTCTATTGCCTTTTAAAATTATAGGCTGCAGTCAGCCTGGAATTTACCATCTGGCCTGTTCGTTCTTCTTGCAAAATATGACCGTTTTATCATGTTTTGTCTGCTACATCAGTAGCGTCGGTAAGATATACCTCAGGTTTACTTGGTAAATGTTAAATGCTTCTAGTGCTTATTATATAGCTTGGATTGGCGACAGCTGTGATAACTTGCTTCCTCAAAAAAGTTTTGTTTTTCAGATTTCGTTATGATCCTTCCAGCGCAAATGTATGACATCATTCGGGATTTCAACTTTAACATAATAAGAAAAATAACTTGAAAGGTATTTTGTCAAAATTATATTTTTGCGGGAATCCCGGGAAATGTGGAAGCATCCACCTTGTCATATAGAGAAATACTTTGTTCCAACAGATTACAAAACACAGACAGTTTTCGCAAAAGCTTAAAATGCAAACTAGACGATCAAATTTAATTTGACGACATCCATTCGACGGCCAAAACAGCTTTGACGAAGAAAGCTGCGGTCATTTAAAGTATATTCTCAAGGTAATTCGGCACATACGATATTGCCAAATATTGGTAAACATTAATAAGTTGACATAAAGGCAACTATGGAAACTTTCAAGTACTAATAAAGAGCTCTCAGCAAATTTAAAACACAGAAGTAATCCTACAAAAAGTTTACCTTAAAAAGAAATGCCAAAGTATTTGTAAAGCATTCGGAAGTCGTCCAAAATTGCTTCAACTGAGTTATACAAACGTTTGCATACTCAAACGTATTCCTTTTTGCAAAATGTCCTTAAAAATATTTTTTATTATATTGCAGTCTGTTTTGGTCTTTTTATAAATTTTACTGACACGATTTTATTTATTTCATGCTTTTTTGGCGTAAATGGGATAACACGCCGCACTTTTTTTTTAAATACCAAAGTACATGAGCATGGGAATACCAGAAGGTAATTGTGAAAAAAACATGTGTAATCGCTGGGGCAAAATATCAGCATAATTGTTGGGGAATCTTAACAGGATACGTATCTTGCCAAGTGATGCGATGATTTTCTATGATGTTAAATCCGTTTTAACTTCTACCTCCCGGGATTCGGCAATTCAGATCTTTGGATTACACCAGCGAATCAAACACAATGAGACGCAAAATCTACTCATATACACCCGAATCCTGCATCTCCTGAAACTCTGGCGTGAAACATACTTCACGTCTGACGGAACAATCTACAAACATGTTAAGACAACACTAATGGGTTCACCAAGTTCAGGATTCACAACTGATGTGCTATCAAAACGGGCATTATTTTTGGTTTTCCGGCATCACATAACAACTTTGTGAGCACCGTATGTGAAATCTAAGGCCATACCACCGAACAGGATCACGCACGTACATGCGAAGGACGTCTCAGACGCGTGACCGATGACGTATAATTACCAATCAAAGGGAAAGTAAACAGTTGGCTAACTTACCATGATGTCTTACTCTGCTGCTACGATTGTGGTGGCCTTAACAGCAAAGCGTTCAGGATGTCGGCAGACACGACATAAGCACTGAACATAAACGGCAACTACAAAATCAGCCAAAAACGAAGTTGCGTATAGACGTAAAATCAACGTGATTAAAAGGACAACAGTGAACAAGAAGACAAATTTGCGGACGGGTGGTCAGCGAAAAAAGTTACCGACACAACATTTTGGCAAGCAGTATCGTAAGCCTCAGAAGCCGTCGAGCGCTTTCAGTCACCCATTAGAATCTGAATCTCATGCAGTACACAGGCAATCAAAAGGCATCGGTTAATGGAAGCAAAAGACCCACTTCAACAGCCGCACACATCTGGAGTCGCGTAAAGGATTGGTGCAATTGCGGAAAAAGCAGATACGTCGTGAAATCTGGAAGACTCCTCAAGACGCCAATTGCTTAAGACACAGCAGCCATGTGGTTTCATGATTTTAATAATCATGCGCAGCTCATTTGACGAAACCTGGCTACAAATTCAAAGATGATCAAGACAAAATTATTGCGAGAGCTGACAACCATGTGAGTCAATAAACCATTGCAACGTCCTAATCAACGCATATTCAGTGGTAACACTACAGTTGGGTTAACTAAGTGGCCACTTGTGGAAAACACACGCTAACGCGTCGTCATGTGCCAAACTGGTGAACCAAATGCAAATAAATCATTAAGTTCAATTCCACCACGCTGAATGAAACCTTAGCAAGTCATGGCCTGTATTCGGGTTATCAAGCCAGTCCGGCACACGAGGGCAATTATTTTAGGTTACCGTGGTCATACGTTTTCAGTAATGACTGTTACTTATAAATACTGCAACTTCCTTTTTTTGAATGCCAGCTTCTGCTTATATACCTAATGCTGGATCCGCGATGGTGTTCGAAACGTCAGGCGAATAAAGGTCTTGTGCGAGTGATCGAATTTTCTGCTTGGTTATCTTATTAGAGGCCATTCTTAGAAGCATTTATAGCATAAGCGTTTTTAAAATATTTGCAATGAAAACTACCATTTATGTCATAACGTTTGCACCCACGCACTTAAATACGGCATGCCTTAACTTGATTTTGTTTCACCAAAGATCACACCTTTGGCTGTAAGAAGGTATTTTATCGGATTATTTACCGCATTTTAATTATCCTTAAAGGCACAGCGAAAAAATTAAGATTGAATAAGCTTCTGCTTAATTCGAAAACCTTCTAAAGCTCACCTTAAGGCATTGAATCGTCAACATCAGATTAAATTAATAAGCATCATGTCGTGTATACCTTCTTTACGATAGTGTAGTAGTAAGATCATCTGCTATATAGGAAAGTCACTTATGCAGCACAAACAAACCCCTTGTGTGTCAAAATAATTGGACATCAAAGGAAGAAATTAAGGAACTTTAACTGAAAGAAAAAGGAAGAAATATACGTCTTTACGTACCTATGTAGGGTTGGACATTTAAAACTGTCTGCCAGATATCAAATATTATGATATAAACATTCTCATGTTCCCCAAATAAGCTTCAAATAGTTCACTATATCTGCTGTCTTTGTCTAGTATGCAGCTACATTAGTGCATTTATTTTGTTTTTGAAAGGCGAGATAAGATAAACGTGGTTATGACTTGATGAAAAACAACTTCACCCTCTGGTGGAGATTGTGAAATGCTACAACTTTAAAATGTGAACAACAGCAGTTTGCTTAAATGCTTAAATAATAATGGGATGAAAGTGCAATTTCTTTACCGGTTTTGCTGCATTTTAACGACTGGCGACATCCACTGATCTTAATGACTCCGCAGAACCAGGTGAATTTATTCGTACTTCGACCAAAATGATGTCAGGTCGCTATTAATTCACGTAGCATATTACAAAATGCAAGCCTTAATAAAACCTGCCAACGTGCCAAAAAGGAAATAAATATTTTAAGTACCAATGCCTATTTTTGTGGATCAAATGTTGTTGTTTTGCATCAGATCGCCCGTGCCTGAAGTCAGATCTAACTTTTTTTGTGCATTTGCTTCCCTGGTCATGTCATAGTTGCGTGTTCATGCAACGCTTAGAACTAGAATGCTCAATTTAATTTCGTTGTGTGCATCTAGTGACGCCACAAAATTTCCCCGCACGCCAAGCCATTGACTGCGCATTGCAATTATTATTCAACAGTGATCAATTCGAAGCCTTTCTTTCTAACACTCTTCCCATGGTTATGTACTCCGAGCTCAGAAATACATCCACTCTTTACGTCATAGGTGAGGGATCAGGGCATAAACCAGCTTAGGCTGATATAATTTTAATGTTTATGTTCTGTTTGGGCAATGTGGTGCTTTCATGCATTATGCGACTTAGCATATCTTTTGGTGGTAATGCCTTCGCACAAGTTAGTACTGAGTGAGTCATTGCTTTCAAATATCTGCTCAGTATGATGCCTTTATGGGCATGCTAAATTAAAATTAATATAACTGGCTTTTTGCATGATACATTCTACGTAATTGTGAGTTTGTACGGCAAATTTCTAGTTTGCGGTGCAATCAGTTTCTGCCGTCAGACAGGTCTTGCCAACAGAAAACGACTGGTAACAGTCAATAGCAAGCATTCCAGCTTTATTACGCTAATGCCTGTGGAGCAGGTCTCGTTAACATAGAAAATGAGTGTGAAGGTCCAACGTAGTTATCATTTTTACGTTTATTTCATGATTCACATTTGCCATGTGACCATTTTGCAGGCAGGTCCCTAAAAGTCACATCAAGATGCAAAGGTGTTTTTGGTCAGACTTTTGTTTATCTCAATCTTTAGCTGCTAGTCGCAGATACGTATACCAAAAGTACCCTTACAGAGTTGCCATGTTACAGCGGACCAAATAAGGCTACAGGGTATCATAAACATCGATGAGTGTCATAAAAAATGCACGAATTATTGATTAGTTGGTTTGTTATTTCAGTATCGTATTTTGCCTTGCATGTGCATGTGCAAGATGACGACGTTTCGTGATTGGTAAGCGATTCTATTACGAAGAGACTCACCCTTAAACATAAAGTACGATTTTAGGCAGAGACAAAAGATTTGAAGGCTTTGGTGCGCCCAAGTAAGTCAAAGGTATTGCAGCTAATTTGCAGGTGAGATGTGTATGGGCGAATTGCTTCCGTTAGTGCCAGTACCTATCTTCTTCTAATTTCAGTTTGAACTTTACATTTTATTTGAAAAATATTATGTTGAGCAACATTCGTTAGGATTGTGCAGAGGTTTAAAAACCTCTCAAGAGAAATGCGGGCGGTAACCTCCCAAACAGTTTTAGAATGCTGGCAGTAAAAACAGGGAAGTTTGTTGGCCTGATGGTCATGAAAACGGTAAGAGTTTGCCCAATAACCGTCTACCATTTATGAGAGACATTTATTTCCTTCTTTTCAACGTTTGAGTTAATTATAAAGGCGTTTATAGAGAGTGTGCTTCAAGAAAAGACGTGTGCCCAGCTGGCTGCATATGCTCATTTGATCCAATGACTTATTATAATTATAAAAATAATGTGTGCATTAATTGCTTAACTCCAATCAGCGTACTTTATTGAGGTTTCTCGATCGTTACGACCGATGCGTTTTTCGAGAAACGTGGCCCTCTAATGCAATGGTCCTCATTGCAGCGTCTCAAGCCACTGTCAAATTACCAGTTATTATTGCCTCTCAAACAAGGCAATAAGGACTCTAATTAGAAAGATGGGGGCATTTTTTGTTTCTGTTTCAAATTTTCATATGCTGCCTTTGCAATGATGCTAAGCAGATATTTTAGCACAAATTAAAATGTTTAGATGAATAGAAAAATCAAATTATCACACAACGAAGCATAGTAGGTCATTCAAGAGAACACAGATAAGTTGGTTTCTTCAAATGAATTCACAAACCCCTTCGCATCTGCGCGTTCTACACTGCCCCAGAAATCCTACGCCCAATGTGACACGAACTGTCAACGTCTGGGCTGTCACACCCTATATGGATTTTAATTATAAAGAAACCTAAACAACAAGGCAATTATTGACGGCTCAGGTATATCAAGAAATGTGCATAGGAAAACGAAAAGGAAATCGTGGTTCACATTAACAATACTAAAATGTTTTTGATCGGAAAAAAAGAGGCTTGTGTGAGGAAGCACTTCGTTATTAAAAGATACGGTCATAAAATCATAAATGTTATAAGTCTGATGTTTCTCAACCTCATTCTAACCCGCATAGTCGCAAATAAGTCCACATGAAATGCAATGTCATATTTGCGGTGATACCGTGGAACAAAACCGGCTAGTTGCTGTCACAAGGATCGCTGGGCGTCATAAACAATGCAATAATTACTCTCTACTTCGCGCGCAAGTTCATTTCAGCATCTTGCATTGCTTGCGCATGCACATGATGAAAAAGTTGCCCAATCAATGTTCATTAATCCACTTATAGCTTCTTTGTCGTTAGCATGGAAAACGCCCTTAAGCAGAGCCAATAGAGTCGCAGACTTCGAGTGGGTCCGAGACAATAAAATAAACTGCAGGTAATTTGCGCGTGAGATGGCTATGGCAGCACTATAAAATTTACTATTTTCAGAAGTGCCTTGTTCTATCCTGCGCTAAAATTTCCTTATCCTCTCGAAACTAAACGCTTATTTGAAAACACTACTGCAGCAATGCATTTTTTAGGATTGTTGGAGATAAATTCACGCATAAAGGAAAACACAAACCTTTGCCTAACACGCTGCATCGAAAAGCAGATAATAAATATAAAGAGGAGTACTGTTGACGTAACTGTAATAAGAGCGTTCACAGCCCGTTCCATTACCATTCATCAAAAGCAAAATTGCCCCTATTCATTAAGGCATGTACAGTTAGCTCTCAAAAGTGAAATTTGTGTAACCTTGAGAAAGCATTTGTGGATGTTTTTATGAACGAGAAGATAAAGGTTTAACTGAGACTCAGATTTTCACGAAAATATTGCTTCCCAGCATGTGAATTTTCGTCCGAGTTGTCCTCTTCAAATTAAAACAGGTAGGGTAAATTTCTGTTCAGTTGACCCACATGTGAAAATTCTTGCGGCGCTTGGTGCGATTTCAGTCCGCAAATTAGGCGACGTATATACTGCATCACTTGAACTAAAAGACGCCACGCCTAGCGCAGTGAATATAATCACACTTGCATCGATTTTGTCGACCAATTTCACCGCTCATGTGGAATTCACCGATACGGAACAACATGCTGATTGTCCAAGCAAGATTTACTAAGCAGTCCTCTATAATCTACCAGAAGGAGTATGAACTGACTTGTTATAAAGGAGATGTGTCAGATTTCCTTAATTTATGTTGGCCCATTTGTGAAAAACTTACAAGGATCGGCCCGAATAGGACCCACATATTAGGGAAAGCTTTTATACGAAGCCACTGGTCTAACATGTGTGCTACAAGCACCACGCTTTCACGGCACAACTGTTGATAACAGCTACCAAGCATAAGTTTACATTACAAAATATCAGACCAGGTTTGTTTCCATTAAACGCGGCTTACTGAACTGATATTTATAATTGTTGCAAATCTCTTTCTAAACTGCATTTGCAGGGATTAAAATATGGCATTTGCAGGCCATTTTAATGCACCTGGTCTGCACGATCTGACAAAGCAATCACATATCTTTTTATCTTGCCATATATGCATTTCAGTGATGATACCTATGTAAGAATTCAGGAAGTCAAGTTAGGTGAACGGACATTTTACCTTAATTCATCAACGAAAGATTAAGACAAACAATAGTAGTAACAAGGGGGAAGAGAGTGAATAGTGATGTAAAGTGATTTGGAACTATAAAAACGGGTGTGAGGGGGTGGGGTGGGAAAGGATTCCAACAATCAGTTAATGTCGTCCCGTGGTCTTCGTCTCGCGTTTAGTTGGGAGGTGTGAGGACGAAAGGTATCGACGTCTTGTGACGGCATCGGTGGCCTGTGGATTCTATATTGGCTTGCCTTAACCATACGTTAACTCTAATTTTCCTTATATTACTGTATTGTCTGATGATAAATTTATCAAAAACATTCGTTCGCCTTACTTGAATTCCTTGCTGTTTTCGTTGAAATGTGTTACCTCAGGATGCCGCGCAGCTCGTTCGACCTTTCAAACCATTGTTAACCTGTTGGTAATTTGTCCACGCAAATAAATTTCCGTGAGTCTATGAATTATAGTAAGAACGTTATTTGAATAGACTAAGGTGGTGAAAACCCTTCTCAAACGTTTTTAATGCCACCTATTATATGATAAAAAAATGGTGATGACGCAACCTATCGAATAGTCCACGTCACATGCTATATCGAATTGTGCCTGAAAAATCAACCCAAACCTCATTTTGTAATGTTCTTCAGTTATTTTGCCATGTTTTTATGAAAAATAACCTGTTGCTTTTTGAACTATACCTTAAATGCTCTCTTTAGCTGCCGGCTTTCATTACGCATTTTTAGCTTCCAGTTTAATAAATCGACAATTCTAGATTGCCAATCCAGCTGGTGTACACATTCTTGAATGGTGTTGGTCATCAATTTTATCTACTCTCTGCAAAATTTTCTCCTAACATACGCCGACGTTTCCGATATAAGGTGTGATGCCTATTTGCGTATCTATACTCTGTACTCCAATTCACATCACGCTACATCACGCATAAAGAAACAAAAATTCAGAATTTGAAAAAGCGCCTGTGTCCTTTTCCTTATCCTTTTGTATCGGTGTATTTGAAAATTTTTTGCTGATTATTTCGGATATTTTACTTTGCAGTTATGCTTATTTGTGTCCCTCTGAACGGCTGATTAAGAACACTTTTCAAGGTACGTTGGCAAGGAAAGACCTTATCGACTCGTTCATTGTCTCCGTAACTAAATGACCTCTGCAACGACGGCTGCCATATGTCTGCCACTTTTTTTGTACGTTGAGGGTTAATAATTCATGCAATCACATGTATTACGAATCACCCGGGTCTGCTTAGATTAATTCGATTGCTAACCACGTAACCTAGTTGTTAATGGTGGTAAAAATGCGAAATTCAGGTCAAAAGTCAGACGAAAGGGTATGAACTGTCTGACTGCTGGATTGTCCTAGGGGAAGTAGGGGAAAATGACTTACGAGTCGTATAGACTGGCTACATTAGTATTGATATCATACGCAAAACATAAAGAGGGGAATAAGTTAGAGCAAAATGTTCGTTCTGTGAAAAAACATAGAAAATAATACCCAAAAGTCTGAATAACAGCCAATTACTCCGATGGGCTTTCGTCCTTATTCACAGTTTCTGATGTTCCCCGGTGTAAAACCAAGTGTTTTTACGTCCTTTGCCTCCAACGGAGTTGTTTATTCTTCTCCAGGTCTTAAGATACGCACACCGTAAAAGCGGTACAGACAAACGTTTACACCTCACATAGCCAATGAGAAATTTCCCACACCCACTGTTATATCCCAATCAGAAATACTTTATTCGCATATCAAAATTTGGAACTTGTATGCAGACTTTGTTGCCTTTAGGACAATTTGTTTAGAGTAGTGCCAAAAACCATGATAAGCTCCCAAACCTGGACAAATTTCAAGACAAATTAGGATATACAATACTTTACAGATGAAAAACATCATTTAAAGGATGCATAAGACCACCGTATTCCAATTCAGTTGGTTGGAATTTCAGTTGTCAAGTGACCAAAACTGTTCATGCATGATTTAACAGTGGACAAAATAATTTTTATATCATACCGCATTAACATTGATGCAGTACATAACCCAAAGTGCAGAGAAAAAGCACAAGAAACTTACCCGGGTCAGTATTAGAGAAAATGGGTTATAAAAGCACGTTAAGAGTTGAGTAAAATATACTTATCACTGAAGCTTTGAGAAGAGGGAAAATAACTGAAGTGGCAATCCTTACATCAATCACGTTCCGCAAACGAGCGGGGGTTGTGTTCATTTTTATTCATCAGGTGAGGTTGTTAAAGAAAGCGTAGCAATGGTAGTGTATTCCATGTTTCCCTTTACACATTGTCAGCGAATTTTCGCTGATGCAGTTAAGGCTTAACCTTTTATTTGTATACTTTTCCAAATTGTTCTGCTCTGCATATTTAGATTAACGGAACGTCCACCCTTTTTACCATCGTTTGATGGCTTTTTTCAATATTCTTTTGTAAAAAAAAAAAAAAACTATTTTTTTATACTTCAACAAAGAATAAAAATTAAAGTTCAAGGTTTTTTGACCCTGAAGTATAATTATCGGGTTGCATGCAGAAAACAAATACGCGTGTGCAGCAGAGGACATTTTCTTAGATATCAAACTACGTTGTGGTATCGCTTAAATACGTAAGCTTAAGTGTTCTTTTTATTACCTAGCTTTAATGCGTGGGAACTGATATGATCCTTAGGTTCGGCCCTCCCACACGATTTTAACGTTCTTTGTGTTATGCTTCCGCAAACAAAAATGGGAATGGTTATTAAACAGGCACGAATTATGGGGATGTTCCCGTATATTTACATTTTCTGTATTGCCTTACTGTGACGTCTGTATCAGTGGTTAAAATGCTGTCTAGGTAATTCTATTAAATATGTATTATGCAGTATATCAGACTGTGAACATCGGAAAAATGAGATGTGTAACTAGCGACCGTTGCAAAATGCGTTAGAAAATATATTAACGACTTTGCTCGTCTCTTTTCGCAGCCTTGCATGCGGAAATCAATGGAGGTTTTTGCCCAGACAGAAGGTCCTCACTATTTCGAGGCCGAGGCATCCATCTACCCATGGCATTAAAAATAACTACCCAAACAAAATGTTACATGCATAAAGTGTGCGCCTTCATTCACAACAATTTCCAAGCTTTCTTTTTAACCTGTCTGCCTACGTAAACTTGGCTTTCATGTTTATGGTCGACAAACTTCATCCCAAAACTTAAAAGGCTGCTTAACCATTAAAGGAATGTGCCGATAATTCAATTCAAATCAAGACCTACGTTTCGTACCGGGTGACTTTCAATTGGTTTATTTCAAACCATTGCGCTCGAGCAGTAGTATTACCACATAATCATGTCAATACCCACCAGAACCTGGCTGGATAAGGCTTCACACTCTTGTGACTGGTGTGGTGTAAGCGGTGTTTGTACTGGACATATATTGACGGTTTTCATTTTCGGCGATTTAATTTTAAAGGACAATCCAAGGATTTGCCACATGGAAAGGAATTATATAAGTTTTTACTTTGGCTAAGGACAAATCATTGCGACATATTCCACCTTGAAGTCAGCAAGGTCTTTTAACATATCTTCATGGCAATTATAGAAACATTTAAAAATGCCTTCCTTTTTTAAAGTGCATAATAAAATAACTCTGGATTAACTATGATGGCAAGCTTTAGTTCATTAAAATAAAACGTATGCTCAATCTCGATGTTTTCTCACGTCTATTTTCACATCGTCCCCTGCAACTCAAAACTGCTGAAGTCTGGCCCCTTATATCGTCTGTTTGCTTTACTTTTCGCCTTTTTATCCTCTACGTGGATTAAGGATTCCTTCGATTTTACTTAAGCATATCCTTGTGTCAACAGCGTTATTCGAGATTGCCATAGCTGAAATTTCCTTTTAACGTAAGACATATTTCCGTGGTAGCATTTTCCACATTGGTTTCATTTTGACCAGCGTATAGCTAGGGCGCATTTATTTTTTTGACTTCTGGACATATGTTCAAACATACTGAGTCAAATTACTGTTAATGGGCACACACGTATTTTGGTAGGTGCATGAGCACATACGGAATCCTAAGTTGACTCCCTTGTTCCGTGTGGCTTGGGGAAGCCTTCAATTTTTTCATCGAACTAATTTAATCAAAGGCATTTGCATAGGCAGCAACAATCTTCGCTGTCGGGGTTAACCCCGAGATTTACTGTCAATCTTTTATGATTTTCCTATTATGTGTTCGGTTTGATCATAAGCTACCTAGAAGGACATAAAGGGAATTTATTTTATTCAACACACGAAGCCACTTATGACAGATTAGTTCTGGAACCAACCTCTCCTTCACCTGGAGTATTGCGCACTATTCCAAAGTAATTGTCACGAAGTTTGAGCAATGATCTATTCAAGGATTTTTGCTGCCAGGTCAAATAAATAGACGTCAGTTCTGCAAATAGTGTCTTATGTAAGATTTCAGGTATAGAAAATCTGTATGTTGACCTGCCAGCCTGCCTGAAGACATACAAAGACCATGGTTAAAAAACCCATTCACTGATGCCTTTGTTGGTATGGTGTACTCAGGTGGGTTATCGTAAGGGGGCCTCCAAATTGTGCACCAAATCACAGCACACCAACGGTGTGATTAATTGACACATGTCTTGAAATAAACAATGACTCTTTAAATGTAAAAAAATATGCGATGGTAGTTTCAATAAGTTGCCTTAAACTGCCCGGTGAATATGCTGATTATTCTGCATGATAGTGACATTTGAAAGCGTCTTACGTCCAATTTCCGTCCAATTACCGACTTATGGACTTTTTTATGCTTGCTTTTCTAGCATAATTTAGAATTCAACCCCGAAAGACGTTTGTCAATCGGCAGGCGCTTATGTGTTTAAGACAAATGTTTTGTCTTCTTAAAAACTTGCAAATGTAGGAGCTTTTCAAAAACAATATTATAAACAGCATTATTTATGCCCCAGAAAATAAATTTTATTCGCTTGACATTTCAAACTGATCCACAGAAGTTAAAAAAAAAGAATAGCTTTGACAAACAAGATGTATGTGTAAGCGGTCCAGCTTGCTCATTTGATGCGAATGGTTTTGAGCCGCATGTTAAGGGATCCCGAACGTGTTGGCAACAGTGCACCAGCTTTATCCCTTATCCCAACAGTTCGCCCTCCGAAAACGGTAAATAAAAGGTAAAACGGGTGATTCATTAGGAAAGGTAGTGGACTATAATTGAATAAACGTTATATGCAGTTTATTTTAGTGAATGAACAAATATTGTACAAATGTTTATCTCAAAAGCTTTTCCTCATCTGTATTATCGTTTAATGTGTTGCAAAAAAGCCTTTTCTTAAGCTGCGGGTTCATTGAATTTCCTGAAAATAGAAATGGTAGTTAGGAGGTCGTCTATTTCAAATTCCCTGAGGTTCAACTACCCGTACTTGTACTTACAGTTCTAAAGTTAGATTACTTGAGTCCGCCAATTAAAGCACCGCGCGCACGCACTTTTAACATGTGGAACGACTTGGTCCCTGCAAACGCGAAAAACACATTCAACTATAAATTTTTGCTGTGCACTCACTTCCAAAAATATAATTTTCTTCCCATCTTTTTTCTCTCAAAAAAGCCCCATAATCTCCCTTTACGTAGGGTGAAATTCGGGGACTAGGATTGTTTGAGGTGCACTATATGCATTTATTTTGTTGATATGTTTAACAAAGGCAGCTATGCACTAAATCGTGTATGCTAATGCAGTTCAATCTATCACCTCATTTGCATATGCACATTTTGACAAGGTTGCCTAAGCTGTCGTATAACCTTATCACCCACATTAAATATAGCAACTCAAAAATCCTATTCACTTGTCTGTTGTAGTGTTTCAAAAATCGCTGACATACAGCGATAACGTATGCTTTTTGGAAATTTTTGAATTATCGCTATTAAAATTATATACGTGCATTGCACTTGCCATGTTCAAAAATACTTTATTTTTCGTTATTTCATCACAGTAGACAACAAGTTTTGTTGTTTGATGCCTTACTACTCGATGGTGCAAAAGTTGTCGAAAAAGAAGATGCGGAGATATATATATTCTAAGAAGAAGGAAGATGTTTAAACACTGCAATTATAAGGTTATTAGCCTGAGCTGTCGGGCTCCAGCAGGAGTCCACCATCAGAAAATGGGAGTAAACCATTAAATGAGGTGGCTTGTTCTGGCGTTGGCATAAAACAGTTGTTCAAACGAATCCAGACTCACTGCAGTATCCCCCAAGAAAGAGCACGTGAGGCCAGACATCTGCGCGACCACTTTATTTAAAATGGCTATCCTAAAGCCTTCATAAGCTGATGCCTACGTGCCCTCCGAGGACCCAAGCAGAACCACTCCCCACGATTTGGCATACGCTGCCATATATCAAAAATGCGTCGAAAGCGATCAAGCGTATTGCCGCAGGAATAGGTGTTGGAATTGCACATCATTTCAAGGCTACAATGCGCAGCCGGGTCATGAGGATCAAGGATAGACTAAATTTAAGTAAGACGTCGGGTGAAGTGTATCGAATACTATGTTTAAACTGTTCTGTTAATTACACGGGACAGACTGGACGCATGGTGGGTTTGCGCATACATGAACACAAATTGGCTGTTCAAAGGGGTGATGAATCTTCGCAAGTGGCCCCCCACATCTACGATACTGGTCGTTCTCGCTCACTAGCACATACTGATAAAGTCCGCAGTAGCGAATCGACGCCCAAACCACACTATTCTTGATTTTCTTCCCGTTGAAAATTTTCGATGTTTTGTGCCAACGCTAGAACAAGCCACCTCATTGGACGCTGTTCTCCCAATATCTGATGATGGACTCCTGCAGCTGTCAGAAAGCTCAGGCTAATAAAATAACGATTACTGTGTTTAATCATCCTTTTTCTCCTGCTCATAATATACAAGTTCATGGAATGCATGCATGCACCTCAATACTAAGATGCATTTTTCTTGGATATCAACATAAGATTCTGTCTGGTAAATGTGTTATCTTGTGAGTCAGAGGCAAGGACGTTTTTTACATTTCATTCGCATGCGAGATGATTATGTTAACAGTATATTCCATTGACATAATTTTTTTCTAGTTTTTCTACTTGGCGGATGTAACAATTTTAAAACAAGAGGCTCTGGCCCTACTACCAGGTAACCCCAAGTTGTGGGCTCGCTACACGGAAGAAACATTCACCATTGGTAAAAGTACCACTGGCAAACACTGTACAACGTTATTCATTTGGCGCGAATCCCACTATTGGTTCTGCAACTTGCCGATATTTTGTTTCGTTTGAAAGTAACAAACGATACGCTGACCCAGCATTGAAAATATATTCATTTTTCCATATTCTTCGTATTCATTAGCCCAGAGCGACAATAAATATCAAACTCTAGCCTATCCCCTCTCTTATTTGTCATTTAACTGTGGGCTTATCAAAGTAGTAAGTGTCTCAGACGTTGCGGAAACTCTTGGTTAATGCACTTGTTACTCACTAGGCTAATTTGCTTTGTACTCTTGACCTAAAACGTGCATGCTCATTGGGAAATAGACGTCAGTGGCCAGTCTTTTCGAAATTTTGCTCAAACCCTCTATTAGGCATAAGTGTACTAAAGACGAGTTGTCGTCACATTTGTTAGATAAATCAAATTAGTGGCTATGGGACACATCGCCCGGCATAGAACAGACTGCTATGCACTTTGGCTTGTTTCCGCATACAATTGGTGACAGATGTGCGCCTGTTTTCTTCTTTTCCAAGATTTTACCTACAGCAGTTCGATACTACAACCCTATATGCTGCCTCGCTTTACAGGTTCAGCAACCTCCGGTATAGAGCTACCACGCATCTCCATTTTTGATTTAGTAGAGCTAACAATTGATGGTCGTGTCTTGACTGTTATGCATCGATTTGCCGGATAGTTACGCTCTTAGGTGATCAGATTACAATCGGTATATTAAGGGAGGCTAGGTTATTATTATCCATTTTCCTTTATCGCCAACCAGTTTTCCGGGAAGAGGCCGAGGAGATGTATGTGGAATATGCGAATCTGATCATAGACTATGAAGATGATGAAAATTTGATGAAGTCCACAGTTTATCAAGACCTCCTGTTCCAATAACTGCAGCATAATTGCAACTAAGAGTCCGAAAATCGATCAACTTACCCGTTTACTGTACCTTCCGTCTAACATACAGGCTGATAAAGTTGAAAGGTTTGCGTGAAGTGGAGAACATATTTTTTTAGTATTTTATTGACATGTATGATGATGAAAGCATTGATATATAATTCGCTGCTTATTAGTAGTGCATAACTCTATGGAAAACAGATTTTACTACTTGTTTCAGCATCCTCAGAAGAGGAAGATGAAGGCCGGACACTTTCTTAAACCAAGTTGTATAGATGTTGACACTAGTCTGAGTGTACAGACATGTGAGTGCAATTATCGTGCCGGTCGTTAAAGTGATGAGAAATTCTCGCATAACTGTTTAGCAAAAGGTACAAATATCCTTATCAATTAAGATATAGGCATATATTCCTACCTTTTAGAATACCGCGACCTTGACAAGACACGTATGGTGGGCTTTTGCATCTAAGACGTGTGTCAAACTGGTTGTAGTTGCTTTGATGCTATGCACTATATTGTCTCCCAGTAAGATATCGTCTGTCGTATTTATGGTCCACAAGCAGAGTGTGTTAACTTAACTCCAAATGATAGCAACTAGAATATCCTTCAAGAACGGTTTCCCTTTAATTCCATGACTCTTGCTGCCGACAGCAGGTGGTGTTTTCCTTGCCGAAGAGTTGACGACTCTTTTCGCCAGAATGGACACGATATTTTGATTTGACAGCGACAGACCACTTTAGGTACTTGCACGTAATTCTTCTATGTGTTCTCCAAAGTCGTCTTTACAAGCATAGAACAAAAAGATACTGCTGTATATAATTATGTGCACAGCAAAGATAAAATCTGGTAATGACAGGGATGATCAAGAATATTTCTCAAAAGTCCACCTCACTCAGTGCTCCTTGATCGGAACCTATGCTCCGATTTTCGCCAAGTTTGAAGTACACTGCTCAAAAATTATCCTCTCGAGATGGTTTAAAATGCCAGCATCTGGCCTGTCATCGTGTTTCTGGCTTTTTTATACCAAAATGTCCAAAACACAAGGCAGTTATTGACCGATCAGATAAAATCAAATCTAATAACAAGAAAGTGCATCCTGATTCAGATCACAGACCATTCACATTTGCAGTTCGATCTTCCTGCCTAAAGATATCCTGAGCAAAACAAAATCGAAGCGGTTCACACCAATGAACATGTCATTGTGCTGCACACCATTAAAGAAGCGAAAATTAATCTACTTTTTTTAACGTATTGAAGCTTATTTCAGAAAAACAAAACGTTTTTTACCTTAACAAATAAGAAAAGACAACAAATCTTATACAAGGCTTAACTATACGTGCGGCTATTTCGTGTATTACTTCAAAAACAGCTATCTGATACGCACTTATTAAAATTTCGCTATGTTCCGGTCGATACTATTGACGCCTTTCAGGTTGTCTACCGAACACCAGCCAACCTCTCCAAAGGCCTACACCAACGGGTGCTGACAACAGCAGAAGCAGTGGCTAAACGCCTATTGAATCCATTACAGTGCATCCAAAATACTTACACAAGCCCTGACCCTCCAGTGGCCAAAACCGACGCCAGATGGCGACTTCATATCCCTCATCCAACATAGTGGTCGCCAAGCTGACATGCCGACCATTGGCGCAGACTGAAAAGTCCGCAATGACCAATAGGCACATAACCCTGAAATAATTGATTTTGTACTTGTTCAATGTACTTGCAATGTTATGGCCCTGAAGATGATTTGCCGAAAAGTTTACTTTGCTTTACAAGTTAACTTTTCAATTTAAAAATGGGAATATTAAACAAACTTAGACAAACCAAAAATCCCTCAGTGTTAAAAGAACTGAACGTTTTACTTAAGTTAGACACTAGGCTTGGGGAGGCAAACGTTACAGCCAAAATTATATCAGGATGTATAGACCGGATTAAATATCCGAGACATTACTGAAACAGTTTACAAAGAAACCATATCACCATTACGGTTGCCACGCTAAAGAGACAAGCGGAAAGTTACCTTGAAACGGTTAACGCCGGAATTATGGAACTTAAACGGATCCGCAGTCAGAAAGCAACTGTTTTTAACTGTCGTGAAACTCATTAGAGAGTAGCGTTTGAAGACTATGTACAAACAATCAGAAACAAAAGAATTGAGTCCAAGTGGACTTAACTCCTTCGAAGTGTCCAAACAGCAAAGGCATAGACCACCCTCCCGAGAATCTGGAGCGGAACGTGCATAACTTTTCGTCAATTCATCCTGGCAAAACTGTGTTAGATGAACTATCTCTAGGCCCCAAGTACTGCATTGCAGGACAGAGACCGACGCAACTAGAATTAGAAACTCAATTTGAGAGCCTCTTCAATCTAAAATCTACCAAGTCTAGAGAAGTGGATTATGACGAGTCGACACTGGTTAACTGCTGCCATCAGTACTTCAGAAAAGCCCCAACAAACAAAGGACCCTTAACAAAGGCCCATCTTGATAGCCTAAGAGAACTCAAAAGAAATGAAAACACCATACTTATCAGACCAAAAAACGAGTCCGGAATAGTACTAATGGATAGAAGTGACTATATCGCTAAAAGGGAGGCTATCTTGACAAATAAAAAAAGTTCTCCAAAATCAAAGAAGGACAAATATCGGACAGCGGCCGTCAAGGTTTAATTAAATACAATCCTCAAATACCTCCAAAAAGAAGGCTTTCTGACTGACAAGGAGATGGAAAGACTAAGACCTGTAGGAACGACGATACCGAGAACGTATGGTCTTCCGATGATTCACAAACAGGGGCTACCCATGCATCCTTTCTTAGATATGCGTAACTCACCTTAACACACCATCGCAAAATGGCTGGTAGAAAAGCTGAAGTCCTTGAAAGTCACCTATAAGCTCGAAGCTTAAAGGCCACATTTGATTTTCTTGAAGCTATAAAAGATATGAACATTGGTGGGTGTAAGATGCTTACATTGGATGTTTCAGCACGTTTTACCGACGTTCCCGTGGTGGAAACGATAAACTACCTCTGTGACTTCATTTAAGACACAAACTATCAAGTGGGAATGCCCGGGAAAAACCCTCAAAGAATGACTCACGAGGTGCACACAGAATGTGCAATTTCTCTGCAATGGCAGCTTCTACAGACATATAGATGGGGTGGCGATGGGCTCACCACTTGGCCCGTTTCTCGCAAATGTCTTTATGGGCAAGATCAAGAGAACGAGCCTAAGAGACACCATCAATGACCTTGCATTTTACGGTCGCTAAGTAGATGATATCTTCTGTCTGATAGACTCCAAAGCTAACACTGACATTATGGTCAGGACGTTTGACAGTGTGCATCCACCGCTCAGCTTTTCAGCGGAATCCGAGGTTAATAATGAAATTGCGTTCCTTGATGTCTTTATGCGAAGGCAAAATTATGGATCGATCCTGCGTAGGATATTCCGAAAGAAAACCTGGACGGGACAATGCACCAAATTTTACAGCTTTTTTCCCTATAATAAAAAACGAAATCTAATCCAGAGATTAGCAGCTAGAGTCCGACGGATCTACTCTCCTGAAACTGTCGAATCAGAACTCCAACAGCTGCAGAACACTCTTCTTGAACATGGATACCCAGAAAGGTTCATCCTTCTTCCTTAACTACAGAAAAGAAGGACATATTCATAAGACATACTTTCTTAGGAAACGCAGCCAGCGAACTGGTAAAGTAACGACTAAAGACTGCTTTAAGAAACACTTTACCAGCGGCAAACTTGCATGTGTTTTCCACAAACCTTCCACTCTTACGATTCAGAGGTAAAGATAGGCTCCCGTTGAAGGCCACATCCATGTGTATTATCTCCTTAACTTGCTCCTGTGGAGCGGGTGACATCGACTGGACAACAAGGCGACTGGAAAAGATAGTACGTGAACACGTTCCGGCCTGGTTGAGTAAAGGTGAAAATAAATGAATCTCGAGTTCCATCATCGCCCACGTGGTTAATACAAAACACCGAGTCGATACTATTGAAGCCTGTCAGGTTGTCCACCGGACACCAACCAACCTCTCCAAAGGCTGACACATATGGGTGTTGGCAACAGCAGGAGCAGTGGCTAAATGCCTATTGAATTCAGTACTGTGCATCCAAAAATACTTACACAAGCCCTGACCCTCCAGTGGCCAACACCGACGCCAGAAGGCGATTTCATATCTTCCATCCAACATAGTGGTCACCAACCTGACATGCCGACCATTGGCGCAGACTAAAAGTCCGCAATGGCCAATAGGTGCATAACACTGGAATTATTGATTTTGTACCTGTTCGAGTATTCTAGTCAGAAATGTTATGGCCCTGAAAAGGATACACGTCTTCCTTTTCTGCAGTTGAGGTGACAGGCTTTTTGGCGTGTTAACCAATATTTCTGCGGATGAAAATTTCCTGGTATCCATTTTCAATCAGTGTTTGCTGCAGCTGTTGTAGTTCTGCTTTGACAGTTTCAGGAGAACAGATCTGTCGTATTCTAGCTGCTAATCCTTGGACCAGATTTCGTTTTATATTGAGGGGGACAAAACTTTCGAAGTAAGTGAATTGTCCTGTCCAGGTTTTTCTTTCGAAAAACTCTGCGTAGGATAGGTCCATCCTCTAACTTTCGCAGAATGACATCAATGAACGCAATTTCATCGTCCACTGCAGTCTCACCAGAAAACTTGAGCAATGGGCGAGCGCTGTTAAGCATCGCGACGAAGGCGTCAATGTCAGCGTTATAGTCTGTCAAAGAGAAGATATCATCGACATATCGACTGTAGAATGCAAGGTCATTGATGGTGTCCCCTTGACTCATTTTCGCTTTCGTGCCCATAAAGACATTTGTAACAAACAGTCCAAGTAGTAAGCCCATCGCGACACTATCTATTTGTCTGTCAAACTGACCATTGCAGAGAAAATGGTAATTATATGTGTGCATCACGTTAGGAGATCTTTGATAAATTTCACGGCCATACCTATCCGGTAGTTTGCGTCCTGAATAACGTTGCAGAGGTAGTTTATACTTTCTGCTGAGTGTACGTTGGTGAATAGTGAGGATGCATCTAATGAGAACATCTTACTTCTTGCAACGTTCATATTCTTTATAGCTTTGACAAATTCAAATGTTTCTTTCAGGCTTCGAGGATCCATGTAACTTCCAAGAAATTTCAGCTTTTCTACCAGCCATTTTGTAATGGTTTGGTAAGGGGAGTTTCTCATATCCAGGATATGACTTAAGGGTAGCCCCTGTTTGTTAAATTTCGGAAGTCCCTACACTCTAGGTGTCGTCGTTCCTACAGGTCTTAGTGATTCAAGCTCTTTGTCAGTCATAGGATTTTGCCTCTACCAACAAGCAGCAATCCCTAAATCAACATGCTGACATGGCCTACATGCGCAAACTGACAAAGTCTGCGTGGTCTAATCAGCGCCCGTGTTAGATGGCTATTAATTTTTCGACTTAAATTGTTATGTACAGCGTTAATTTCCCTTGCAACTGTGTGGTCTGATGAAGAGTTGCTAGAAACAATTGTTTGCCATAACTTGACTTCTTTTATTTTTTTTCGCAAACTGTGGCTTTTAGGTATCGTGTCTTTCTTGCCTGAGGTCACTTTACACCACTAACCGATTACATTTGGCTTTATATTGTTGGGATGCTCTGACGATTGAGGGAATTGTGCTGTACCACGCAGTGGTGGTCCTTTCCAGCTGTTTCTATCCGAACGGCAATGAAATAATTACATAAACAAAAAGGAAACTGTTATTCTTCTGCACAATTAACCGAATCACTGCAGACGTCATTTTCTTGCAGGCTACAAGTTCTTCCTCTTTTTTCGAATCGTTTCGACTACATATCACAAAGAACTCATATGTATATTTTTACAGTAAGAAAAATGCGTTGAGTTTTTCTATCATTCCCTGTTAAAAAATGACTTTTGTCTGCATTATACGCCAGAAGAGACTACTTCCTAATGTGAAAATAGCTGTGATGTTCAAGCGTAATTAGATGACGGATTGGGAGAAGAGGTGAGGTCTACATAACCGACATAATTTGCGTTGATGATATCGAAACTGGCATGGATTAATCATGAAATATGTTCGAGAACGTAATAAAAATCATTTTACGAGAAGTCAGCTCACGTGGCGCCCCCAATCTATCATAAAAGTAAAGTAAGATGCATGAATAAAAAAATTTAGAGCTTGGTTGAGAAAGTACTATTTACTAACATTAACAAATTTTATTTTCACCAAATATCTGCAAACTCAGGTAATGACAATTTGAAAAGGCGCTCATCCAATGTAAAATATAAATATATTTAGTGCATAAAAATGGAAACGAATGACAAGTTAAACCAGACTGAAGACAAATACAATTTTTTTACAAATTTTATTGTTTCCAATAAACTTTATCACCTTAACTACAGTTTGTTTTTTTTTTCAAATTGGGAAACTTCGTAAAAATTTCCTCTTTGATGCACAAAATATTCTTGTATGACATTTGCAAAAAGAGTCGCTTTGGTAATCATATTCCGATTTTTAAGCGAAAAAAAGATTTAAGGCTTAACACGGATAGGCTGGTTGTTTACTAAAAGTAAGAGTACGGTTGTTCTTGCAATCAAAACATGTATATCTTGAAAGAGCTTTCAGTTTTAGAGTTGCGAAATTCCATTGTAGAATTAGGAAGTCCAGTTTGGCGACTATGCGTGTACTTTCGACAAATTATTGTCAAGCTTTACATTTATATGGAAACTGGGTGCGGGTTTAACTTTTTTCGTCTTTTCAGACAAGTTTGTAGTGGGAATGGGGGTGAAGGTCGATAAGCGCAGGTTTGCTCTGATTGAGCACTCTAGGCGAGGGGAAAGTGAAAATGCGTTTAAACTCACACCCAATTTCCATGTAAATGTAAGGCCTGACGAGAATTTGTCGAAAGTACACAAATACTCACCTAATTGGACTTCTAAATTTCCGATTGTCAATTATTTTCAAATTTTTTCGAGGGTTCGAGTGTGACTGCTTTCAAAATTCTGGAGAAAAATTTACGTGTTTCACCGTTTTACTTTTTCGTCTTAAAATACTGATTTTTGTTCAACCTATGAACCAAAAACATAGAAATAGGAAATATCTTAAAAACATTAACCAAATAATGAATTCTTAAATATTTCTCCTTAGATAGCTACCTGTGTGTATCCTGACTTTAGGACCACCCAAACATATCAACTCGTTGCCGCGAAAAATGAATTTCCACCACAAAAGCCCAGAATGAATAGGTCTCAGTATGATTAAGACACTTTCCACAACAAGTTTCCTCCTAAAAGCGCTTTTATTATATATTTTAAAGTCCAATATCTGTGCACGATACCCTTTTTTGAACATAAAGTGAACATCAACATTGGATAGTTTGACCAATTTTTCGACATCTTAACACTTTACTGAAAACAACTCTGATTGAAATGTAAGAATTTTGGTAGCTATTGATTTTCGTCTATCTTTTGACAAAATTGGGATAAATTAAGCTAACAATGTTTATTAGAAAGCATATGTTATTCCATGAACTTCATGTAGGGTCAAAAAGGCGTGGTAATATTGGTGTACAACAACACATTTTGGTCCCTTGTAAGTTTATGACTTATCTTTAATGCACCAAACGTAGCAGATTTGGAGGGAAATCGACCTCTTATCAACTATAGTGCTGTATCTCGAACAAAATCTAAATTCATTTTTTATGGCCGCTAAATAAAATTTGCCGCTTTGTGAATGGATGCATTTAAAATGTTTCTGCTGTTAATGAATGTTCTTTTATAGTGGAATATGCGCAAACAAGAAGCCTTTTTTTCCGCGGCACTTAATAATGTAGAAAACTCCTTGGATATCAAAAAACGCCGAAGACGTCCATGTTTGCCTACTTGTCTCCGAGTTGACTGATCTGAGTGGAATTTAAATCTTATTAAGCAGCATTTTGCGCCTCAAGTCACCCTACAACACTAAATAAGGTTCCCCAAATGTGTGTTAAATTCCCCAAATACCAAATTTTGATCTAATAATGGTGTGACTAAAGGAAAGAGGAACTGAGGGTCCATTCAACGATGCTTCTGAAAACATCTACCCAAGAGTTTTTCTACTTTTTTTCTGCTACTGTTTACTAATTATGTCTCGGATGATGAATCCGCAACGGATGTCAAAACGTCAGGTGAATCAACATATTGTCCCCCCGATCGAGTCTTCTTCTCGTTTATCTTGGTTTATGTAACTCATTTGTCTCCACAATGCTGCTCAATACATGACAGTGCTGCGAACGGCAGGCTTATCTTACGCCTCTTCATTTAGTTGATATAGCTGCAGTGTGTATATTCAAAAAACAGATGAATCACAGCAAAACAATGATAACACATACTGCTATGAATTTGATTGTGATATGATTATGCCAACAAATGTTTTCGATAGTGCCCAGTAATAAGCAGACACTTAAGAGCTTTTCGTAAGAATAACTGTATTACTGTTAGGCTAATTTTCTATCTATGATAACGTGGGCAATTTTATGCTATCATTGGTTTTAAATATACAACAAAGAAAACCGCATACACAGCTGGCATCTTAATTCAAGTACCTTTTATTAAATCTATTAAACCGAATTGAAAAGTGCTCAGCTTTTGATTTTTGAGCAGCCTAATTCCTAAAGTGCAAATTATTTTGATGTTTTAAACGAATCAACAGATAAGGGTTTTGAGAGACAGATAAGTGTCAAAGTGTGCACATTTTAATTCAATTCTATCCAGTTGCAGCTTTAAAATAGCATAAGTTTTATTTAGCTTAATCGATAAACTCTGTGCACTGATGTGTTAAGACTGCGAAGTGTTGTGGCTTCTGGGAGAGTTTAGGGGTCATGTCCTGTTCAACGCTGCGTATTTACCTGTCAGTTATTCATCTCGGAACAACAACCTCACGATTCGATGCACTTCAACGGAAAGCTATCCTTGTAAATAATTTCGAAAAAACCAAGGGATGTCATAACCACTATAACGTCTGCAGTCTGTTTAGCAGTGTCACTCTGTAAATTTTATTTAACTGTCAGTTAATATCCTTACATTGTGCTAAATATCAGAAAAATAGGGTTTGACCAACAAAACTTTTGACCATAATTCCTACAAAAAGCGATGCAAAAATGCATGATTGTTTTTCATCTCCTATTTCTTCTTTCGCTCCCATATTGTTGCCCATGTGTGACATATAATATTACCGTGTGGCTCGTTATCCTGTCTCTTGTCATCTCAGTGCTTTTCACTGACGTTTGTGTATGCAGTCATTAATGTGAAATGGAACTTACTTTGATAATATCGTATGCAAACAACGTGCTTGAGATGGCCTGAACAACCATTAGCTGTCATAATCGCATTAAAGCTAGATGTAGGCGTTTCCATGTCTATTTACCTTTGAGCAGCGTTTATGTAGGATTATTTCGCCATATAGCTTTCTGCATAGACTTAAGTAGGCAATGAATCGAATAACAAAATCTATCCAAGCCGATTTTTGTTATTGGGAAGAATTTGGCGCTGACGGTAGGCTTACCGGATTCATACGTCTCGCTCTTACTTGAGATGAAATTTTCAAATCCCGCCATCATCATCATTCGACATTGCTTCCTTGCTCAGAAGACTATAATTTTCACAGCGCTCTTATTCATTTGAATTCGTTTTAGGCAAAAAATGCACTGTGTTTTTCTTTAAAACTTAAAACACAAACTTTTTTGGTATATGCACGTGAAAACATTCCTGTCTTTACCTGGACTCCCAGGAATTCTCTCGGCTGCATCGTAGTAAACATGAAATTATCAAAATAACAGAACAAACACTGACATATCTTAGAAATCAAAAGCATCTGATAAAAACATGACTCTGGCATATATTGCTAGTAATTCCCTTCTGCAATTTGGCCTGCCCAGTGATATGTGTCTTTACAGCAAAAATTGAAATTCCCAGTTTACAGTGTCTTTGTGAATGCTTTTACGGCATGCTAAGTTTTCACCTTTGGTCGCTCTTATTGTTACCCATAGTCACAACATGATAAACATGTTAAACAACCTGCTTGTTGAACACTATTCACCAAGTAAGCGATATGAATTAAAATGATAATGCAATTTACAGTTTTTCCAACATCTTACATTTTACTGCACTGATCTTGGTCATAAATGCGACATACTCGTTTGATTTTATTTACCTTCAGTACCACGACCATACCCTATCAGTTTGCAGATTAAGGGCATCTGACATCCATATCCCGCATAAGTGGTCACGGGCCTTTTATAAACTGGCTTGATAGGCCTGCTCGTGAAGCCAACATTCGTTCTTCTTATTAAATTGCGCGTGAATATACCACAAAGTGAAACAAGTTATGACCGAAAAAGACTAACTAGTGGACAAGCTTGAATGCAATAGGTTTGCGCATGCAGTATACGAAGCTCTTGTAGTCTTATGTGTTGAAAAAAACTTTTCAGCAAGTTCAATCAGAATTTGCGCCTGATGTGAGCATCAAACGTATTGCTGGTGTGACGTCCGTAACGTACACAACATCGGATAAACCTCGAAAATGTTCGATTTTAACAGGCATATAAAGCATTTTAAATCTAAAATCCTCTCTGTTGTTAGTTTTTATGGGCGAAACGCGAAAAACATTGACAAGTTTGCATTTTTATATTCCATCGTAAATATATTTTCCAGCGATATGCCTGAGTGATATTTCTTCAGTGCCGGACTCTGGTCCGAATCGAAGACGACGTCAATATTATCCACCTATTGAGACCAGGATTTCAGTCTGGGGTGTAGGAGCCCAACTATTCCACCTGTTGCAGGGACGCCTCTCTTAGGGATTCGCCGATAGCTCAGCTCATTTGTGTGCATTTTCTCTCCCTGCTTTTTTAGCCACCTTATGCTAGGTAAATATGTACGCACGTTTGCAAGCGGTAGAGGCGTCGGCAGGTCGTACGGTAATGACAGATCTTGTCACTAATGATGAATCCGCATTGGATTTCAAAATGTCAGTCGAATAAACGTATGGTTAAGCGATCGAGTTTTCTTCTTCTCAATGACAGATATATATGTTACTGTATTTACATGATTACTCTTAAAGTACTAACGTAACTGGTTATCCTGAATATAGTCGCCTCACCAGAATTCGTTTCTAGTTACCAGTTTGCAAGTGCCCTCAACGTACAGGCTGTAGTCAATAAGAAGACAGAGCAATTTTTCAAGGCGATCCTTTTTTGATAAAAAGGTCAGTCGATGAAAAAAACTGCCAATGACAATATTGCAATGTTTTCATAGGCTACTTTCGCACTTGATATGCATAGCGTACCTACACATAGTGTCTTTTGGTAATTTTTTCACACCAGGATGCAAAGAATGCACCACTGTTTTGAAATGTGGTTTTTGGATATTGTTTTTGCGTTCCGGATGTAATGAATGTTTTATAAAGTTGCCTTGCACTCTGATATTACGTTCGATGCAGCTATTTGCGGCAAATTCCCCGTTCGCAATGTTAACACATAAATGCGTCAGACGCGTTTGACCAAGGGAAGAGTAATGGGTTCAGAGCCCCGCATTAGTGCCTTGATGCTGATTATACGAGTTATGTCCTTAATTCAAATTCCTAATGATACAGTTATATGAGCTTGAAGTATGTCACTCGAATGGATAATATGGACGTCCTTCAGCTTTGCCTAAATTATTTCTATTTGTTTGTTAAACGTCACAATCTGATCATGAGCGATAAAGGCGACTATATCATTCATATGCCAAACTCAGAATTTTGGTTGGCTGTGCAGCCAAAACAGCAATTTTAACCACTGCATGCCCATCACTGCATGACATCAATGAATTAATCAGTGTAATATTTATCCATTTATTACCTTTAAAAGGAAATACGCTCTCTGGCGGAGCCAAATAAAGCAAATGCATCAGGAGAGCTCGTGCAATAACATATGCTGCGTTTACCTAGCACGCGAGATGGTTATGACAGAGCCACAAACTTCAGTGACTTCAGACAGTGCTTCTCCAATTGTCCACTAAAGGATGCAGAAAAGAATACTGCAGACGGGTGCTGATAGCTTGACTTTCATGACGAAGGTCGAGCTTTATCCTTTAACCATTAGCAAATGTGAAATGCTTTCAATCATTTAAACACAGGAATTAATTCCCAATTTCAAACTGTTCTGACCCTGAGACAGCACGTGCAGAGGGCCTGTTCGAATAAAGGATGCATGTCAAACAGGTCTGTTCATAGTTCCGTAAGTTTTGTAGTTGATTAACACCAAGTAAAGAAATTTAATTATATTACAAGCCATTGCGATTCGTGCGTTGATTCAAAAGGGTGTATCTATGAAACTTTCTTCCTGGACCCATTATCTTCCAAAATAGTCCACTGTTAGAAAGATCTAAGATAAAGGATTTGGGTCTTACTTACACGAATAAGCTTGCATTATCACCTCATGCAGATCGAATTTCTGCCAAGGCCGCACAAATATGTGGGTTTATATCGCATAACTTTTTCCTTCCAGAAATGAAGTAAAAACTATACCGCATGTTTGTTCTTCCTAAACTAGAATACTGCTGCCCGCTTTTTTGGCCTCATGACCCAGCATGACCGTAGTAAGATTGAAAAGGTTCAGCGAGTTTTCACTCGTAAAATATTTTCTGTTTCTGGGTCTGGTATGTGTTATACAGATAGATGTCAATTAGCAAACATTTAATTTCTTTGGATAAGAAGACTCGAAGCTGGTCTATGCTTTCTGTTTCGCGTTAACAATAGTCCTAATCTCCCACAAATTAACGCTCTCCTTCCAGTTGACCGACCTTACGCCACTCGTAACTCTTCCATGATAATTTTACCATCCCGTAGCTCCACATCTAACCGTTCTCGCTTTTTAACCTCCAAATATGCTTTTATTTGGAACAACCTTCCTCTCGATACACTGTCGATTTTTAAAGGCAAATTATATGAGCTTTTAAATTTAGAGGAAATAAAGTCGTTACTGTCTGTTTCCTTTCCAAACACGCAAGTTGTAGATTTTGAAAAGGGTCCTCCTGGCATTTGAAGCTCTTCCCAGGATATTAAAATGGTTTCTAAATATGTAAGCATTTCCCTTTGCAGAGTCAAGCATCACTTCCAAGGGCTGCGAATTCTTCTCCGTTTTTGCAACCTTCGCTGTGGTCTTCGCGATTGGCTCTGGAATCTGGTAGGTCGCAACTCGTGATGTTGCCTTGACTTCTACTGACTTCTCCTGCCTTCCCGATGACCCCTTCCTAACTCAACGATATATTATTTTTTCCCATGACCATAAACGTCCCGAACCCTCAACATCAGGTCCCAAATTAACCACATCAAACCCTGTTACCTATTAAGGTAGTTTTTTCTCCTAAAGTTTTTTTGAACTCGGTGGCCCGCTGAACTCATCCACCGATCTAGGAGTTTTTTTTACTGCCGATGACAATTATTTATAAGAGTTCACTGCTTATCATTATTATTTTTATTTTCATGATAGCACTAAGTTTGTAACGACAGGGCCCCTTGGGCCTTTAATATACAAATTATTATTATTATTATATTATAATTTGCAATAAATGCGACTTTCAAAGCAGGTATGACGAATACTTGCAAATAGGTTGAAGTAATTTGTTTTCAAGCGCAATGTGAAGTATCGGGCACAGGACAGCCCCCACAATGATGCACCCTGGGCGACTTGAACTGTCAACGTCTGCACTAACATCTCGTTTCTCGCTGCTGAATATTAAGCTATCCAAATGCCAAGACCATCATTGAGGGCTCGGATAAATCAACAATACGTACTGAGGAAATAAATGCAGATTTTGATTGCAGGTCATTCACTTCCGCGTTTGAAAGTTAGAGTCTGCAAGCATCCTAAGAAAGACAATTAATAGAGCCAGTTTACGTTCACTTTTAAATAACTTACACTGCATGCTTAACGTCATGTTGTGCTTATCCGTGGAAGCACCAAAATGAGCATCTAATTTTACGAACTTACTTAAAAATTCATGCAAACATTTGGAAAAAAACAAAAATTGTAAAATATCAAACAGGTTTTCCAATTTTCCCAGACTTCTTCTTGCAGCTGTTATCACAGTTGACCAAAAACTTTTTATACTGATGTAATTAGGTGTTCGGCTGATGTTTTGTTTGTTATTTATCTTATCATCATTGATAAAGTCTCATTGTGACTTTTTCGACTACTATTAATGTGGCAGTGATTTGGCCCCTCAAGAAAGTGTCCAACAATTGTATTTATTCGAAAAAATGCATCAAATTAATGTGATTACTTTTTAAAATAATAATGGTCATTGTTTCTAAGTTTTGGGATTACACCTTTACAATGATAATTAATGATAATGCTGACGCAAACTAGATGGTTTACATAAACTACCATAATGTCACCAGGCAGCGTTTGTTAAAAGATGATTTTATAATAACATATTTACCTGAATCTCTCATCTGCTAGTTTGTAACCTCTATGATCAGACTTCCTGCGCAATTATACCATTTCAACTTTCCGCAGTTCTTTGTTTTGCATTGTGATTCGCTTGTGCATTTATCCGCATGTTTTAAGATTAAGCAGGTACTTGCTTGTTATTATGTTTATTTTTCAGCCTTACTGATGTATGCTGGCCTGACAGCAGCTACTGCAAATTTTTTCATCCCCCATTTAAGAATTAACCCCCAGTGCACAGTTTCTTTGCAGGTCCTATTGCTTACGCCCTGTACAGTATGCGTTAATTGAAGTAACTTTAGCATATGCAAGAACTGGCCTTTTTATCTTAATGTGGACTCGTGGAAATTCAACACATATTCTGCTACTACGGAATAATGAATTCACTCGATCCTTGTTCCAAATTGTGTATTTTTCATTCGGATTTTCTTGAATTTCCTGTTCGTGAGGGTATATTCTCTTAACCCAGCGCAGCAGGCTAACATGCAGAGGAAAACCTTAAATGAACCACACAGTTGCAATAGATAATAAATGTCAGTTACGCGTTGAACATGCAAACGGCTGGTCTTAAAACTGAGATTTCAACCAACGCATAAAAACACCTAGAAAGTAGAAAATAATAGGTTAAATATTATTTAGCCCCAAGTGAACAAAGAAGAAGGAATGAAGGATGTGGTCATTCACATGTGTCCTTGATGTAGTTACTTTTACGTTGTCATAGAGCCGAGGTTAAAAATAGGATCATAGGTTCCTTGATTATAGTAGCAGAAACAATGTCACTGAATTTCAGTAGTGTGCTCTCCTATCTCCACTCAATTGTGCCTCAATTGCGTGTGGCGAATGGATGTTGATATTAATTTGCACGTGGCAGGATTAATGCAGCAGTAACAACATAATTGAACTGCATTATTCGTTTTTCCCATCCTCAGTTAATTGTATCTCATGCCTTTAAGGTAAGATATTTTACCAAAGCGTTCTTCCTTAACAACACACCTTATTATTCAACTGGTGATTTATCCATCTACCGGAGAACCACAAGCTACAAAAATTCCATCTTCGTCGAGCAATTGAATTTACGCAATGCAAAGTGTTAAGGGCCTGCCTTAAACCAAGGCATTTCCTTCGATGTTTCGAATGTTCCTTTATCAACGAGAAAAGTTTGATTTTCTTTTTACACCACGAATGCGCTTCCTAAAGTGCAAGCACTCGAGAACGTGTAAATGAATTAATATACGGCTTACGTTAATAGATGAAGCCCTTATAGTTGGGTAAACGCCATGATACTTACCCAACTAATAATATCAGCAGCATTGCCGACAATTTTGGTCAGGGGGCATAGTAACTGATTATATTAAGTTTTGTACTGTAGTAAGTGTTGAAGTCCTTCAGATCCGTTTGTACAAATCGTCAAAAATGTTGACGTGATCGCCATATAAAAAGAGGTTTGGCATCAAACACAACGAGTAAGGGACGTTTATTTTACCAACGTTCGCTGTGTGAAATTTCCGGGCCCCAAGCGCTGGTGATAGTTTTTAACTTCGAGGTCTATTTCGCCATTTAAAATGCTGCTAAATTATTTATATTAAGGCGTATTACTTAGTTCATCCAATAGTCCAGCTGTTAAGGTAAATATGGAGGTCTAAGGCGAGGGGTATAAATACCTTTATTGAACATGCGATAGGAGCTGTCTGCATCTGGCTTGCCATGTCTCGCTCGATCACGCTGCTTAGCTAGTGCTAGTGAACTAGCAATTGTTCGCGGATCAGTACAACCCTGACAGCAGTTGTTGCTGTTGTGAGTTTGAGCGGCAGATGTGTCTGCCAAAATCAGCTTTTGAAAAAGACAGTTTTCTATAACCAGTGACGTTCGTCCAGCTCAGTTTAGAATAACTATTTAGGGAGTGAACAAGGTCACCTTATCTTTTATTTAAACCTAGACAAAACATAAATATGCGTCTTAACGTAAAAGTAATGCATTGAGATTTCCCTATTTTAATTTACGCAATCGTCAAATCGCGTATATCATATAAAATGAAAAAAGCCAATCCCTTAATGTCAATGCCTGTTGAAGTTCACAATAATTAATTGGATACCTGTCTTCAAAGCAAGGCCTATGCCACTTCTTTTTGCCAAAATGTTGCTCCCCAGCAGACGTTTTATCATTGCGTTTGGTCACAAAACCTCCATTAGCTTTATATCATAAGCTTGAGGATGTTGTGGCTAGCGTGGTAAGGACGGTTTGTCTCCTAGGGGTATCGTGTATCCCGCTGTCCTTTCATTGTCAGTAATCTCTCACAGACCGATAATCTCAGCATTCAGCTTTTTAATCTCGTGAGAAATTAATTTCGGATCGCGATATATATCCATTTATTAAAGGTCTATAAACGAAGACAGGTATTGTTAGTGTATATTTGCTTTGAAATCCGTCAACCCCTGTGAAATATACACATGCTGCCTTCAGCCAGACCTCAGTAGCATAAATTGATGTTTTAACTTACCATACTTACAGCCTAGGTAATTGCTAAACGGCCCATGATATACCGATTTAGAAACTTAAGCTTCTTAATCTCCCGAAGAATTAATTTCTGATCATGATATATTTCAGTATATTAGAGGTCTACAAACGAAGAGAGAAATTGTTAGTGTATATTTTTTTTTTGAAATCCATCAACACCGGTGAAATATACACATTCTGCCTTTAGACAGTCCTCAGTAGTATAAATTGATGGTTTAACTTACCAGCCTAACAACCTCAGTACTTGCTAAAAGGCCCATGATATACGAATTTTGAAAATTCAGCTTTTTCACTTACGGAAGAATTAATTTCTGATCATGGTATATATGAGTATATTGAAGGTCTATAAGCGTAGACCGAAATTGGTAGTGTAAATGTGTGTTGAATCCCGGCAACCCCTGTAAAGTTTACACGTGCTGCCATCAGAGAGTCCTCACTATTATAAATTGACGTTGTAACGTACCTTTAATAACAGCCTAGGTACTTGCTAAAAGGCCCAAGTACGCAGGTTGCTAGTATGGTAAGAAAGAACGTCAATCTTAGCTTTCCTGACGCAGAAATGGAAACGCTATTTAACTTAACTTATTAAGGGAGACATCTGGACTTCATTTTCATGGAGTATATTTTACCATAACGTCCATCGATTACTACTGTACACCAAATAGGCGTTAGTCTGAAGTCCAGTAAATAAATATTTTAGGCAAACCCATTGTGTCTTTGTTTTCTCTTTATTCATTTAACCTGTAATTAGAATTTATGCGCAACAAAACCGGCAACATCTATCCTGCAATCTCGTTTGTTGTCATCTCACTGTTTTCTTCGGTGGTCTGTTTGCTCAGTCGCTGGCATTTATTGGGTAACTTCGGATGTTGACAGCGTTATGAAGACAGGCCTTTTCTGTCAACATGGTTGCTTTCGAAGGTAGCGTATTCTACAGTTGTTTCATTTTGGCCAGCCTGTACCCAAGGGACTTTCTTTGGTTAATTTCTGTCATAAGGTTAAGAGTTAATTGACTCAAATAACTGAAAATGTCAAAAACCGATATTTGATTGGATGGGTGCTTAGAAAACGCTCAGAAATATAATTCGTCCGGTCTTGCCATAAGACGCAGCATCATACTAAAACGCAAAATCCATTCAAGTGAATCTCATTTTCATAGCTTTATCTCCCATTACCCACGATACTGTCTGCCGGACTATAAAATGCTTACGTGGCTTAACTTCATACACTCCGTCAGGCAATAAAGGTGCGTTTAAACAAAAAGCGTTTGGAATGAACTCAGTCTTCCTCGAAAATCTCCAGTACAATTTACAAGGCACACAGATAAGGAAATCAAATTATCAAAGCTCTAACTAGTAAGACTTACTAGATGGATACCAACTTTAAACACAATGAATGAGAATTCAGCTCGCGGATCTAGCAAAGCTGTCATTCGCTGTGTAGGTCTTCAGGATTAGGTATCTAGTCACACAATGACGAAAATATTGAACCAGGTAAAAATTGAACAAAGTAAAAAAATAACTATTAAACATTAATTGTCAAAATACTGAAAACGTGTTTTTGCGCGCTGCAAGTTACTGTCTCGGACATTATTGCCAGATCGGCTTTCGTGGCCACTACGCGTAATCGTGAAGTTTCAAAGCGTCTGACGTCCAATTACCGTTCCGGCCGTCAGGCAGCCAACTTACACATACAATATAGGCATAAAAGCATAGTCAACATTCAGAATTATTATTAATTTGCAGGCCATTACGTACAACAGCACAATGCACTGTCACCTTACAAACTATTCCCAACAGTAGCGAATATTCGAGTCCCAGGAAGCAGTTCAGAAGACGAAGATGCGATCACTGGAACGAAAGTTTGATTTGCCTGACGTTTCGGAATTTTAACAGGGTTCCCTTAAGTGTCAACCGTGTATCGAGCATTTAGATCTTGTTTAAGCTCTGCATGAAACTTTTGCCTTTCAATAACTTTAACGTTCTGCCGTTTGTTAAACGCGCTTAAATAGATCAAGTTCGATTTTCTTCCGTACTCAAAGGCATTTACTTTACGATCGGTTGCCACTAAAACAGTGAAGCAACCTTCAGCTGCTGAAGCCACGGTCAAAGTGCCAGTGTTTGCTGTCGCCAAAAAACGCACTCACGAATGAACTTTTTGTTTTGTCCGTTTCTCTGGCAACAAATACCCCACGCGAAATCAATATCAACGTTACTGTAATTTTACAGCGTTAATCTACCGATTGCTTGGTTAGTACGTTACGGAATACAGCTATTTATCCGGTAATCAGACGTCACCATTGGCCCTAATTATTTGACCGCAGTACACTGGATTGCCTACCTTATGAAATGCCATGGATTACACAATACATGTTCTGTTACGCGAAGTCAGGACACGTGGCCTGCCCTCAAACTTGTATACCAGTGGATTAAGAATCAGAAGTAAAAATAAAACATAGTTTGCTCGACAAATTCCCATTTTATAAACAAATAAATATTTAATTTTAACAAAAATACTCGAAATTGAGCGAATACATCCATATAAAGACCATTATATAATGTAAATATAAATGTGCTCAAGGTACGGGTGTGAAAAATAATGGCAAGTCAATACGAAAAAAGTAAAAATACACAATATGTATGCAGCACCAAGTTTCCCTTAACGTTAAGAATAGCCTAACGTTTGTCAGGTCTAGATGGGGCAAGCTTATCTTTCCTTGGTTGGCAATGTGGATAATCAGTTATAAGTTCAGCTTCATATGCGTGATTTCCGTCAATGTTTATTGACAATCGCGTACATATTTTTTATGGTTATCAGATCCGAACTGTTGGTCGGCTGCCTGCTAAATTGCGCTCGTTTTTTAATCAGAATAATTCCATTCTGCATATATATTAAAAATAATTTTCGCTTGTTACATTCTTTTTTAATTATTTTAAGAGTGCAAAGGCGACGAGATGCCGTGTTCTCTAAATTGTGCATATAACGTAATAAATGCAAGTGTTATCTTTGTTTTTCTCTAAATGCCGATACTAAAAAAAATAAACTTATAATAGCCTTTCAAATTAGAAATATTTTAAAAGCATTAACATCAATATTATACTTTAAAGCATTCCTTCTCATGCAACTGAAGGCGGGTTACCCGGGAATGGAGGGTTACCCGTTTAGCCAAGCTGCAGGCTCCCTGGCGCGTCCACGGGTGGCGGATAGTGGCGCGGCCTTCAGTGAAGGTTAGCTGCGAAATAAGCAGGCTCCTGGGTCTGGCGAATATGCAGTCGTGGATGCAGCAGCGACAGTGTTACCAGGGCGCGGTGGGCTGAGGTCTGGAGCACCGACTGCCTTATAAAATACCGCAAGGCTCAATGACGACACTGTTACATGGCGAGCGTGAACCACCATTAAATACGTTTGCTTGCCACCAACACCACTGCCTTGTGGTTAGGTTCTTGAGCCAAAGTGCTAGAGGAGACAACCTCGAACAAAGAATCCGAGAGGCTTTTGGGGACCCGCCTGTATTCAAAATTCCCAAGAAACCTCATGAACATGTCAAATTACGATTTTACGATCCATGCTGCGGCGTCCGCAGGAACCGATGCGCTCCGCAACCCTTGTCCCGTGGTGCGGGCAAATAATGTGCAAGCTGGACTGCTAAACAAAAAACGGACTCTTGGGATTGGATGCTGGAATGTGCGAACATTTCTGGAACCTGGTACTCAAAGTCCGACAGCGCACAGTCTCCATGTATATCACGTGGATGTTTGTTGCTTGTCAGAGGTCCGACTACCCGACTCAGACGCTCGAGCAATCAAAATCCCGGGGGTCGACTCTTATTTCACCTTGTATCACAACTGTCCGAGTGACTCATCTGGTAGACACGGTGTGGCTATTGCCCTCTCGCAAGAAGCTAACCGTGCACTACTAGCATGGGAACCAGTCAATGACCAAATGGCCTATGTTCGACTAAAAGACCATTTCACGAACATCTTGGTCGTATCTGTGTATGCACCTACGTTGGCGGCTGAACAGCAAGATAAAGATAATTTCTACTCGCAGCTGCAAGAGCTAGCTGAACGACTCTCTCGTCGAGATCTGCATATCGTTGCCGGGGACTGGAATGGCCGGACTGGGCCCGGTGACCCGAAAAACAGCCACCTTCTTGGTCGTTTCGGGCTTGGCTCTCGAACGGACAATGGTGAGAGGATGCTGCAGTTTGCCGAACAGAACCGCCTGTTTGTTACCAACACATGCTTTCAGCATCGTCACAAACATCTACTAACTTGGTATTCGAACGATGGCCGTACCGCCAGTCAGATCGATTACGTTCTCGCTGGTTCACGGTTTCGCAGCTGGGTCCACGATAGAAGGTCGATGCGAGGTGCCGAAACTGGTAACGTCCATGGGTCTGACCATGTTCTTGTTCACACGCGCCTGAAGGTTCACCTCTAATCTGTGCCCAAACTGCCACGTGCGAGACGCCTTGATGTCGCCAAGCTCCGGCAAACCAACACTACCGAGGCTTGAAGCACAAAAATCCAGTCCCGTCTTCTGACCCAGGCTGACAACGAGGGCAGTACCAAGTGGCCATCACTGAAGACATCCATCTATGGGGCAGCTGAGAAGATTCTCGGATTCACTCAGCGGCGCCGCAGTGACTGGATCATCGGAAGAACCCTGCAGCTTTAAGTTGAGACGACTCTAGCCAGGTCCCAGAACGATGCCTCCTTCCGCCAACTTCGAAAGCTGACAGCAAAGTCGGCTAGAGAGGATCGGTAGAAGTATTTGTCCGAAACGTAGACTTCTATGAAGCAGGCTTCTTATATTGGTGACACTCGAAAATTGTACCAAATCATACGCCAGGTTAGTGGAAAGCCCCCGACCCTCAGTGATTCTGTTCGCGATGTGAATGGAGGATTTATTGCCGACAACTCGGCCAAGGTCGATCGCTGGCGTGAACACTTCGAGTGCCTACTCAACTTTCACGAACAACCCACAACACCCTCCCTCTCCTCCACAGCGTATTTGCAATCCTCCCCTGCCTACGCAGTGTCGTGTGACATCCCTTCCGAAAACGAAGTTACCGATGCAATGCAGAGGCTACGCAACAACAAGGCGTGCGGAGAGGACGGTATTCCTGCAGAAATCAACAAGTCCGGCGTCGACACCCTGGCTCCTCGGCTCCATGAGGTGATTGTACAGGCGTGGCAAAAAGAGACCGTTCCCGATGACTGGGGCTCAGGTATCGTTGTACCTGTCCACAAGAAGGGAGGTAAGACAAGATGCGAGAACTACCGGTGCATAAATCTTATCGGTGTTGCTGCAAAGATCTTCGCTGTTGTTCTTCTCAGGTGCTTCCAGACTGTACGTGACTCCCGGACACGACCCATCCAAGCTGGATTCCAAGCTGGGCGTGGATGTGCGGATCAAATATTCACACTGAGGCGCACTCTAGAATTTCCCCATAGCTACCAGCAACCGCGGCCGTTTTCTTCCTCGACTTTGGCGCCGCATTCGATTCCATCAATCGTGAGTCCCTGTGGCGAAAAATGGAACTGGATGGAATGCCGACCAAAATCACTGCGATGATTAAGGCCTGCTATCGGTCTACCACCGCACGAGTCCTGGTCCACAACAATCTCTATCAGCCTTTCGATATCCGGTCTGATGTCCGACAGGTCTGCGTCTTTTCGCCCATTCTGTTTAACTACGTCATTGACTGGATTCTCGGCAAAGCCCTACATGAAGAGGACGGTGTTGAACTTGCACCCGGACGCCGACTTACTGATCTTGATTACGCCGATGATATTGCGCTGTTAGTCTCAAACTTTGATGGTCTACAGTCAGTATTGTCGTGGTTAAATGAGATCGCTATGTCGGTATGCATGTCCATAAATTCCGGAAAGACGAAGTTGTTCTCGAGCTGCATCCATGACCAGGAAAAGGCAACCCTGGGGATTAATGGCCATCAACTTGAAGAAGTACACAGCTTTAAATACCTCGGGGCAAGGCTGTTTCCGAATGGACAGAGCAAGGAAGACATTGTCTCCCGCATCGATGCTGCTCGCTGGGTTTTCTCAATCCTTCGAAAGCGCCTATGGATCCGACGTGACATCTCCATCGCCACGAAGATTCGTGCATACCGTGCATCCATCCGGTCAGTCCTCTTCTATGGATGTGAATGCTGGGCTGTGCGCGCTAAAGATGAGCGAAGACTGGAGGTCTTTGACCACCAGTGCCTGAGGGCGATCCTGCGAGTTATGTATAGCAACTTCATCTCAAATGAGACAGTCCGCACTTGCTGCGATCGTATCGCGAGTACATCGCAGGCCATTCAAGAAAGGCTTACCTATGCTACCCTTGACCCGGCACCGCAGCCCACCTGGAAACGTCGAAGAGGAGGGCAACTGAAGACCTGGCTAGACACCGTCCGTCAAGACAAGGAAGCAGTTCTTGGACCTTCAATCTTCGGCTTCCGTCGCTGGAGAAGGGACTGGATGGAGCTTTCGAAATCCGCTGCCGCCAATCGCCACGCATGGAGAGGTACCGTTGGTGACATCATTAAGGCCGGCTAGATCAGGCATGATCACAGCAGTAACAAGTACAAGTACAAGTAAACTGTCTCTGTAGGTTATAATTCTAGAATCACCCAAAACTTTTAAACACTTGCCATGAAATATTAACGTACACCACAAAAACTGAAAATCAATTTATCTTAAATCATTAAAAGAACTCTTCACACGACGTTCCTTCTTCAATCAATTTCTTTAGTTAGAATACGCGACGTCAAATACCTGTGAACTGTCCCTTCTGAAAGACGAAGTTTCGGTCAAAATGGCCGGTTTTTTGATTTTCATAAAAATTAGGGATATTTCTCTCTGCTCTCAATGAACGAGTTTAATTTTCTACGTAAAAATTGGACAGTGATAAATAATTTATACTTCAGGGCTCTACTGCTTGATGGCAGTAGCAAACCCGAATGACAGAATATATTTTTCAATTTTTTAACATACAGTAGTTAAATATCTCATGAAAGTTTAGGGATTGGGCGATTTAACACAAAATTGATGAAGTTAAATTAGTTAGTTCTGTTGACTTGAGGCGCAAAATGCAGTTTACTAGGATAACAATTTCGTTCATATCAAAATAGTGGGAGAAAAGATAAGCGGAAATTGGCAAAATTGACCTTAACAGATATATAAGGTGTTTCCTATGCTAATAAACGCAATGAAAAAAAGTTTCCTGTTTCCTCGTGTTAAAGTGTAAAAACATTCATGAAGAGCAGGCACATTTTAATTTATGTGTTTACAAAACGGAAAATTTTGTTTTTGTCCAAGAAATTAAGGTAAGTGTACGTACGAGATAGAGCACTACAGCTGAGAAAAGATCAATAAATTTAGTTTACAAAGTTTGCCCTATAAAGCGCTTTTCGAGGAAAAAACCTGCTGTAAAAAGGGTTTTAAATATTCTGAAACCTCTTTTTTTCTCGGCGATGGTTGTGGAAATTCATTATTGTCGGCAATAAGCTGAAATTTTTGAGTGATTCTAAAGTCATGATCCATTCAGGTAGCTATATAAGGAGGAATGTTGTAGAACTCATTGTTATGGTTAACGCTTTTCAGATATTCAATTTTTTTTATGTTTACGCTAAATTGCTTAAACAAAATCAGTATTGACGGACAAACACAGTGAAACGGCAAAATTCATAAAGTGTTTAGCAGATTTTCGAAAACAGTTTGCTGTTTGTCGCACTCAAACTCACAAAATGATTTTAAAATTGTGAAAAACAAAACTTTCTTTCAATATACATAAGAAAGTTTTAATTTGATTACAAGTGAAACCACATTCTACCTTTTTAGCCAGCCTGTCCGTGTGTGACCTTCAATCTATTTTGATTCCGTTCAACAGCCGTGGTATGATTACCGCAGAAAATATTTTTGCAAATGTCAGTATAAATTGATGCAAATCCCGCGAGAATCTTTTGGTGCATTACAAATTGTAATGTTGATAAAAAAAATCCACATTAATTTCTGACCTATTTACTAAAAGATGAAGTGTAAATTTAAAACTGTTTAATTTATAAAAAAATGTTGCATTTGTACTTATTCTAGATTAACTCGTCATTTTCTTTCCATTTCCAAGCCTTAGACATATTTTCACATTTCACATTGGACCAGTTGATCTTAATATTGCCATTACCTGAGATTGTAGAATTTGAAGCTGGTTCAGGTACGGTGTTACTGAGGAAACTAATGAAAATTTACGACATTTACTCTTTAATCAACTAGCCCAGTTATTTCTGCATGATCAAACTTGTTTCGTTTTAGCAAAATAATTTCTCATTTGTGGAGCAAAAACTGCAATAGATTTATTCAAAAACATTCAGTGAAAAACTTGTATCTTTCTTTTCCCCACAGAAATGTTTTCTCATAAACGTAGTCTTGTGAAAATATATGCAACATTTTGTTGCATGGGCAATTCGCTGGATACCAAAAAACGGTGGATTTTTCCAATTTCTTTCCGTGATATCTTCGACTTTACTGCTCTGAACGGAATAATTTTCTAGTTACCAGCATTTTGCGTCTCGAACCACCCCAATGAACAAGCAGATAACCACAAATGCATGACTTAGCCCGCTCTTGTATTTTTATTGCCACATTTTATCGGATATACAATGAGCACTAACTGTTACTTTAAGAGGTGATCAATGGTCGCATAACGTGTCCGTAATCCCTGGAATTCATTCTAACTGTTTTTTCAGTTTTGTGCTGTGACTTGATTAAGTCTAAAGCCTGTTCAGACTGATCTTATTACCCTTCACTCTTTACTTTGGGCGCTGTATGCTGGTGAAAACGCTTCCGTCGCCTCTGGTATGGTGGCAAATATACAAACCTAGCAAGCAGACTAGTAAACGTCATCACTATACAGAAATTCAGTGGCTTTAGGAGTTCCCATTGCAGCTTTTTCATATGCTGTAGCACTTCAAGTGCCATCCAGAGCGGTATATGGGATATACCACATCTAATTAAAAGCCAACGCGTATGATCAGTGAAAATGCAGGACATCCCGACCGCAGGGCGGAAATGGGATAATAAGTTAAATCGGGTAGAAACTCCCGTCAACCATAAAGATCTCTCGTTAGCAATAGTTTAGCCTGCTTTTATCAATTGCATTGGCTAAGCAGGGGAGCTGACTATTAAAAGCATCGTTTCTCATCAATTACCTCGCATGTAGATGAAAACAGTCATCTCATTATCAAAATGAGTGTCAAAGTGCCAATACGTGAGTTGTGGAAGTCCGTTTATCGATCGGTCTATGACTTTCATGTCACTTTGCTACAGTATGTTGACCATGTTACTCATTCGGCGTTAGCATCTGAGAAGATAATTATGCAAATTTGTGATTGCACAAAATTCTACACGCACTTGGTTTGGGTTAGCTGGAGGTGTAAAAGGGTGGCGTCGCAGGTGTAATAAAAGTTATTTTGAAATAGGAAATTGGCTCCCTTGAAGATAACACTTACCGTAAATTTGCGTACTTCCACAGATATAATTTGGCATCTGAATCTGCGTGTATGTTATAAATTGCATGCATCACATGATGACCTTTGGAAAATATCTCCAGTAATTTACTTTTGTCCGTGCCATTGGTAGACATTCTTAGCCGTAACGCGTCTTCCTAGCAGTTCAACAGTGTCTGTCCATCATTAGGGCTGCAACCGAATGTGAGAATATATCCTTAGATGTATATATTCTGTCTGATAAAAAAACTAACTTTAAAAGAACTATTTGGTTCTGGTGCCACTAAAAATAGATATTTAGATATATTTATAGTTTTCTATTTCTGCTACTCAGGTCTCGGATGAAGAATCCGAGACGGATATCGAAACGTCAGGGAAATGAACAAATTGCCCCAGCGATCAAGTTTAATTCAACTTCTTCTCAGATATTTATCTTCCCAAAATTCTCATCAATTGCCTTCCTCCTTTAACTCTATTTGCGTCATTCTTTCTTCATCTCTGTGTCAAAATTATTTGACCAATAGGAAGAAGAATAACTGTCCTGGCAGAATAAGCCATTTCAAAGCTTGCTTTCATTGTGTCATCTGTGTGATAAGTTCCTACATCAAGTCAAAGGAAACGAAGGATGGGGTGAATAGACTCAAGTAGCAGAATTAATAACAGTGGGTAAGAAACAGGAAGGTTAATGTTATCTGTAGAACACTTATCTAAACAGGAATGCGTGAGTGGATTGTAGCAATCGGCTTTCGCATTTTCGCCTCTAGGTGCAAAACATGTTTGTAGTTAAAAGTTAAAAGGAATGGACAGCCTGCAGACCTGTCCAAGCGGTCATCCGTTTTCGCTTAAGTGTCGTCATGACAGTCGGACGTCGGTTGTCATATGTAACAAAGTAATTGTTATCAAATGCTTTGAAAGTGCTAGAATCAACTATTACAATGAAGCGGGGATGCATTACAGGAAATTAATGTCCATGATTGTTATGTGGATGAAATTATTGAAAGCATTTTAAACTCACTTTTATTAATTTTTACTTTATTTTTTGTGTCTTTATTGCCAAATGCCATACCACAACTCGCTTATGTCCTTGTACTGTAAGCACATAATTTAAAAAAAATCATTTTCCAGATTTTCGTTTTAAAATATATACTAAATGCATTTATCTTTGTGGATGAAAAGCACAGTTTGTTGGTTTATCACCCATGGCAGGAAACGTGGTTCTAGCATATGTGTCCTTTTTTCCACTTATTAGAATTGTACATGTCCAATTATGCTTGCTGTTCAAGTAGAAGGAAGTAATGGGAAAGCTAATGGACTTCTGCTGACAGACATACACATATTACTTTACCCACATTCGCCTTTAACAAAATGCTACTTATTCTATACAAAGTTTGCGTTGACAAGGGACTCATGTCGAAATAATATTTGAGCCAGTTCGTCTATGGCTGCAACGCGTACAGCAAGTCGCCATAACCAGTCAAACAAAGTTTTACTGTTGTTCACAAATGCGGTCAGTATTTCCACTTAGAGTGTAAACTTTCTTGGCCCAGATGCACAAAAAGACATATTATTCCACATTCGTAGTGTAGACCCTTCACTTTTTTGGATTTCTTTTCGACAGAAAATATGTGGACGTGGGATAAGTAAGTGCTGGGGATGGCATTTTCTGAGGAAACCCGGATAACCGCTAATGGCGAACAGCATTTCTGACTGATGCCTACAAGGTGCAGCATTCAAATACATAAATCAACCTCGGCTGCTTTGTCCATAAACGCTGGGAAGACCAAAACATTTTCATGCTGCATTCGTGCGAAAGAGAACGCACCTTTCAAGATTATTGCCTGTCAACTTGAAGAGGTCGATAGTTTCTTATACTTGGAAGTGAGGTTGCTACCGAATAGACAAAGTAAGAATGACATTGTCTCCCGAATTGACGCAGCACTACGAATGTTATTCAGCCTTCGGAAGTGCTTATGGACCCCACGCGATATTTTCGTCTCAACAAAGATCCACGTGTACCATGCATCCGTGCGGTCCGTTCTCTTATACGAAAGTAAATGTTGTGATATGCGCGTGGAGGATGGACAGAAACTAGAAGTCTCAAATGAGACAGTCCGCACTCGCTGTAAAAAAATCGCAAGGATATTCCAGGCCATACAGGAAAGACGGCTGAGGTGGTTATGACACATTCTTCGTCGCTAATCTCAAAAGCTCAGTGCGACTGCCCTTGACTTAAAACCGCTGCCTAATTGGAAACGTCAAAGAGTAGGTCAACTCAAAACCTGGCACGACTAAGTCTGTGAGGACATGCAAGTGGTTTATTGACCTTCCATATTCGGTCTCCGGCGCTGATGAAGAGATCGGCTCGAACTGTTCAGATCTGCGGCTGCGGAAAATTGCCTGTGGAGAAGCACCATGCGGAAAAATAATTGATGCCAGCTAGATCAGTCATTATCGCAGCCGAAGCAAGTACACGTACATCATACTTACCGGCCCCACCTACAATTTTCAAGAACTGGTCATCTCAGTGAAGCAAACAGAAGAAATAACCAATTCTGCGTACCCACTCCTACCAGCAAGTACACTATATTGCCTATTTCATGAAATGCTAAGTCAACCACTGAATAGTGTTATCTATTCGAACAACTTCTTGAACCATTTTCAGGTTTAATTATGCGGCAACCTTAATACGAAATATTTCGCTTTGGGCAGCCTATTGGCTCCTTAAATCAACTAAGGTCTGGCCATCTCTGAAACGCATATTTCTGTAAAAAATGCTTAATTCGTGTGAGATTTTCAAAATGGATATCAATGTTGCTTTACATTTGTTTACAATTTGAAGGAAAAATGCGCACACATCTCAGCTCTACAGGGTATTTATAGTCCATCCATGCACTTAATTTTATCCTTATGAATATGCTTTTTTTAAAGAGTACACTGCTCACTCTAAAGCAGGGATATCTGTTCCTTTTTTGTGGTGTATATGAAAGTCAACTCGATTTCAATCCATTGTAACATTCAGTTTGTGGTTTGTGACCTATTCCTCAGACTAGAAAGGAAGTTGCAAATTAGCTTAGATGAAGTTTATTGAGAATTTTGTTTGCAAACATTCCATGCATTTTTAACATCTTAAAGGATTCAATAAAATTCGATAATTCTGAAAAAAATTGAAACCAAACTGTGCTTTGTTCCTCGTCCGAAATTATAACCAAGCATAAGTTTATATGACCTGAGAAAATAAAAGAATAAGTACTTACACTTATTTAAAAAACGTATATTTGTATTCAAAACCTACAGAAAACAGTGACATCAATTGCATAGACATCGCTATCAATAAATGTTGCGTTACGCTTTTGGGTGATGCACAAACTTTATATAGTTATGAGGGAAAAATACTTTTAATTAGTACTTAATTACTATTTTATCCTCCGATTTGTTAACCGACAGCAAAAACAGCTGGACGAACTATTTTTTTTTATAATACACCTTAGTCATGGAGTCATATAACCTCGTTCAAAAGCCGGCATCCCTGGCGGACTGGACTACTTTGGGACGAAGCAGGAAAACAGTAGATAAATCAAGGAAACACACTTAGTTTTTTAATTAAATTTTTTTGCCATTTTAGCTGTTATTTAATAAGATGAGGAATCTAATTTCATTAGAAAATCGCGCAACTGCATTAGAATATACTATTTCCTAAATGTTGAGCATTAATCTTTCTGCCTTTTCTGAAGGTTAATAGGCGGTCAAAAAGAAAATGTGCTTCTCAGTTATACTCCGTACATGCAATTATTTGCTACCTAAAGAATTGAAAACTCAAACTCTATCCACCAACTGCAATGCAGCTTTTGTTGCCTGCTCTTAATGCACGATATACGGAGAGGATAAAGTTACTCTGATAGCCACGGAAGCCATGTAGAATGCCATTTTCAGTCATTTTTTGACAACAGAGACACTTTTTTTCAAATAACTGTACGTTTTACCAATCTTACCCGGTGTTGCCACCTCTAGTCACCGTTTATATGAATAGGTGATAAAAAATAATAAGATAGTGCTAAATGGATATTACATCAGTCCTAATCACGCATGTCACGCAGTCAATCACCTTATCAGAGATCTTGTAATAAAAGCCCTCAACAGTGACCTCAAACCTCACAAACGCCCTGCATCAGCTTCCAGCTTTATTCAAATTCGATATCCCGACCGCGCGTAAATTGGTGTTTTTTCAAGACAGACTGCAAACCAATTAAACTGCTCCTTTCATAGATTGGCTGTAGACGACAATGCAGGGGCGCACACATGCGAAAAACCTAGGCTTTTTTGTGGGCTATAAGCGTGCAATCTGGTTTAAAGAGACAATTTTCGACGACCACATCCTGAGATATTTGTGTTGGTGCCACCCTAATATCCCATTTTTAACGCCATTCTATCATTTTAATGTCAGCAATTGCTTCTCAAAAACGTTTTTTGAAAGGAATTGAACCAAAGATGACAAAAAAATTAAGAGTGTGATTGTAAGCTTGTAAGAGATTAAACTGAACAAGATCGATAGCTGTCCCTTTTGAAGAAACTTCGCAGGCTGTGTCTGCTAACGGCGAATTTTTTGCACGCAAGGTAGGTTTTTTCGATTCAAACAAAGCCTACTTTACCTTAATGAACTTATACTAAATCCACCTGATTATTTAATGCTTGCTTACACAATAGCACCCTAGATTTTACGTGATAACATCCAGTCAGTTATCTCTATAACCTACAGGAAAAGTATATTTGTAAGCCATGGACTAAGTGCATATTAAGGTAGTTTCACTGCACGTATGTATCCTGCGGGACACATTTTCATTTTTTTGGACGTGTGCGCCATTTCTTGAATGTTGGGTATTACGTAAATGGACACAGGGACGCTGGGGAGTTCCAATAAATAAGTTTTATACGCGGTTTCTTAGTTCTCAACTCCAGAGGACAACATCGAACCAACTGCGCATTCACTTTGACCTTCTTTTGTTTGGTTTTCAATGCAACCGTGCCCTTCACTGACAAAGAAAAATTCAATTGTGAGTAAATAGCAGGTCATCGATATTACGGAATGACAGTTCTTTTTCCTACTTTTGAATGTGTACACTATTTCTTGGCGAGAAACATGACATCCAAATGCAAAATAAAAAACTAGCATATAAATGCTTAAATTTACAAAGCAATGTGACACAGCTTGCTGATAAATCAAGTAAGTTTGGACATCTTATTTGGCCTTTTAAATCAGCCTATCTCATCTGCTTCGATGTCTAGACATCTGCTGAAAAGGTCCTCTGCATGCGTATCAAAAAAGTGCACATTGGAATGTAGGGTAACGCTTTTGCTTTTGGTTTTAGTGAAGTTCTTGAAAAAAAGTAATCTTCAGTAAATGTTCATGGCTTCTTTCTAGAGATACATGGTAAACAACCGCGTCTCAATCAAAAAAGTGGACGGAAGTTTCTACTGCATGGCCTTCAGTCGTGACAACACTACCCACATCAAATAAAAAATAGAATAAATTATAAATACAAATTAAAATGAGGATGTGTCTGCGTGTACAGTGACATGCAACAGGGCACTGATAGTGCCCCATTCTCCCTTTGTCCTCCTTGTCTTTCCATAGATTGTTGTCAACTCTGATACGTACGTTTGAGGATAGAGTGGCTGACGTAAACGTTGGCTACGTGGGCGTCGATTTTGATCAGTTTCAATGCATTTTGCTACATGATGTTCAAATCACGAAGGTTGAGCCCTGTCTAGGTCTGAAGGCTTAGAGGTGGAAGAGTGTAAGTGTTTGAAGGACATTATATGGTGGGAGAAATACGGAGCATGACAGCCTTAACCCAGTTTCTAGCCATTAAGATTGACAACTGGTTGTTAGAACAGTTTATGGAAAGTCACCGAGAAACAGAACGTTGCGGTAGCATAATATGTAATGGGTAAATTACGGTATTTCTGCACTGCATGCTAACTAGAAATCTCTTGAACTGTAACAAGTAAAGACAGATTGCCAAGAAAAATAACATTGGTGGATGGAAAACGAACATCGTTTGCAACCACAGAGATAATATACCATATAATCCTTTTAATAAAAATGCCAACCAGATTTTACTGAGAAGTTATAAGCGGGAAAATCATTGGTGAAATAAGCACGGTTTCGCTGAAGGCGAGAGTAGCAATTTATTACTTAACTTATCTAGAATTGGTTTTAAATGTCTAGTACAACAAAATTGCCAACATTTTCTAACCATTTCTCTCCGCAACGGTCCTCAACTGCAGATTGTGTGATATTATTTAAGCTTATCGGCTACTGCCTACTTCACATACAATTTAAATAATGGTCACGTAAGACTTCATTATTTCCGCTCAACCGAATTGCGGAAAATTCGATTTGATCTATGTTTCCT
>JAYGXS010000009.1:13534603-13554525 GCA_036362985.1 Ligula intestinalis
CCCCGCCCACCCCCAACCCCCCGTGGCGTATTCAAATCCGCATTTCACGTCGGGCGTCACTTGAATCCTCACGAGCACGGTAGAATGAAGAAGCGACGTAGAGACCGACACGCAGAGGTAACTGAGACCGCGTGCCGAGGAAGTGATCGTGGTACTAACATGCGCGCGTCGAAGGCGCCCAAGGCGTGTCAACCTGACACCGGTTACCAATGATAACGGAGACACACACAGAGACAGACACCGCTATTAGAACTCTGTACTGGGGAATAACAAGAATTGTTCATTGACTTGATACAAGCACACTACCACAAGCTTTGATGTGGTAAGATATCAATATTTGGCTGAACTTTACTGGATTGTTATATAGGATACAGATACAGATGTTACACTGGTCCACTAGCAATGACTTGCTCCATCATAAAATTCAAATCTTCTGACAAGGAATTAATTCTATCACTGTTGTATGGCTTTTAATAAAACTCGCTTACTCGCCTTTTTAATTATGTCATTGTATTGTCTACTGGTTTCTGTAGCCAATTTCTCGCCAGCCATAAAAAGCAAAGGTATGATTTTACATTACTATTTTAAGTATAGCAAATATCAGCAAGAAACATCCTCCTCAATCAAACCACGTGGATGTTGGATGAAGTAATTTTTGCATACTATGCCAGATATTTTAGGATTTTCCCGTAAAGTGCAGCTAAATATTGATATTTTACCACATCGAAGCTTGTGGTAGTTTGCTTGAATCAAGTCAATGTAAAATTGCTGTTATTTCTCAGTACGGAGTTTTTATAGCACGTCACTCATTTTTACTTGAACCATAATAGTGTTTCCGTGAACAGCGTTCTTAGAATTGGTTTATCAGATGTCGTCAAGTATTAGTTCCGTTTGGAAATATCCCAGTAGAGCAATTTACTGTCGCTGGTCCAGACTCAATGGTCAAGTGAAAATAAGCAGACATTACCTGATTTTACTAATTTTGGTTTCTTTTTTATTTAATGTGTGCTGCACGCAATTGTATAAAGCCATTTAAACTATGCCTCTTTCATTAGCTAAAATGGGACACATTACTCTTTGCCATCTGGGTTGAATACACGTCCACTCCCACTTTGTTTGTAGAAAGTCGCACTGACTATAACATCCCATTTTGTTTTCACGAATAAAAAAAAAACATTTCAGATCTAGAAAAGATTTTCTGCATTCATTTCCCGTTTTTCGTTCAGGTGGGATAAGAACAGTAGTCGCCAAGCACCATGCAAAGTTCATAATGAAATTTGACATGGCGATTAAGCGCATATTTAGGAAAACTTTTTCGGTTCAATCTGTTTATTTAATGCTGCAAAACCCTTTTTGTTATTTAAATCGTTATTCAAGTTAGGTTTATCAAGAGAAATAGCCATTAATTTCGGGGAAATTTAGAGTCGTCTCATATGGAAGGAATTTCCTTTGCTATTACGAAAGAGAGAACCAAACTACGGCAACGGTAGCTTATGTACCCCCACATTAATCCCTACAGCCTGCATGCCTTTCTAAGAAAACGGTGTTTCTCCATTTTATTGGTGGAGAATTTGGACGTCCAGTAGAATATACTTAAATAAATGCTGAATGCATTTTTATTTTACTGTATTCAAAAGAGTTGCTGATTAACATCTCTAGATTATCGTTATCCGTATTATTAGTTAATTTATTGCGAAAAAATCCGATTATCAAACAGCATGTTTTTTGAATTTCCCAAAAAAATTGAAAGGTTGGTTATGAGGTCACCTACTTCAACTAACTAGTGGTCTAACTAACAGTTCTACAGTTAGATTAGTAAAGTCCGCGGCAGAAAGCGCCGCACACACGTTCAATTTTCTCGCGGAGCAACTTCGACTGCATTTTTCTCACTGTACACTACCTCCCTAACTTTCCTTCTCTGCCTATCCTATATATCCATCCCACAGAAATCTACAACCACCGTTTTCGTTGGACAAATTGGTGGAAACAGGGGCATACGAGTGTGGCTACATAAGCTACTTTTGCCCAAACTACACTTCAATGTTGATAATACTAAGAAGGAACTTCAAACTAAGTAAAAAAATTATAGAAAATTCCCCTTCTAGAACTAAAAAGTTTATCCGAATTTGTTCACATTTAAGTAAAGCCAAGTTAAACTGACCAAATTAGTTTGCATTAACATTAAAGATTTATATTTTAAAAATTTTATGTTCAGCTATTCCATTAAGTCTTTTGCACAAAACGCAGTAACTATCATTGACATAAATTCTTCATTTTAAAAATTCATTTTAACTGCTAGGATTCTTACCACTAGCAAGGCGCACGCGCAGGTGGTGAAAGCTGAATTTGGCTCTGCGACCTCTTCATTAAATCTTCAACCAAAACAATATGAGTTACTCCTAAGAAAAATGTGTTCATCTTTAGCCAGACTGATGTTTTACCAATAGATAATCAAGTTTGCACTTCTAAAACTGGACAAATTTATTTTTGATTATTTTAGCAAACGTATTTTATTACGTAAACAGCACTGTACATTCCTCAAGGGTACACTTTTCGCGAGCATGAGAAGAATTAATAAAAAAGCAGACCAAACAATTTTCGAACATTACGACGGTCCGGTTCTAGAATTGCAAATTGCAGATGTGCCAGACTAAAGATTGAAAATTTTTTGTTTTCTGCAAGGAAATTTTTAAGTCTTAAGCGAACACCACTGTTGAAACCTTTGTGCAGAGTGTGATGTCATTAATGCTGCCGTAGTTCTGAGTAACAAGGAATAAGAATCTATCTCCAAGTCGCTCACAGACATCGCAGATCCTTGGGTCTGGTAACCAAGCCATTGCATAATGGTTTTCACCGTATGTAATTTGCTCACGTGCGCTGCAAATTATTTTAACTTTGTCCCGTGGAATGTACATATCAAATATATGTCGCCACAGCTGTGTAGCTATCGCTATAAATATGGCTTCAAAAAACCATTCAACACAATTATTTCAATTACTTTCTTATACTCTACAGAATTAAATTTGGCAAACACTCATGGTCATAAAAAGTATAAAAACTGAAAATAAACTGAAAGTATTAGTTTAAAATGGTGCATATTTCGCTCAGAGAAATATGAACGTACTGAATGACCATTGGTCTTCCGGTAAATTTAAAGAAGTGTGGGTTTATAGCTGAGATAATAATATAACTATGGTAAGCGATCTGGCCAACTAAGGTTACATTTGGAACAATTGGATGCTTTTGTTGCATATTCCTGACTTTTAGTCAGTCCAACAAAATAAGCTGTACTGTTTGTCAACAATTAGCTAATTCCGAAGAAGATGCGATCACTAGAACAAGGACTTTATTTTCCTGACCTTTCGGATTCCGTTGGGAATTTTTAGTCATAGTTAATCGTAAACAGGTCTGAGACATAGGCTATTTGGCTATTTTCCAGCAAAATATCACGCTCGTATGCACATTGTTTTTGAATCAACCAACTGCGCATCCTCTAAGTATTTCCTCACGTTAAAACTCTTAGAATATGTCACGAGTGGGGGCATAACAGGCCCCATCAAATAGCTCTATGTATTGCTTTTATGACTGCCTAGTGAGGAACATCAGTAACCGACCTTCTGGCCACTCCTGTTGCAAATGCGTACCTACGTGCATAATTACAATAAGTGTAGAAGTAAGAAGCCATCCACTGGCATCCAACAACACATATCCAGGGCATTCATTTTATTCCTGCATTACTTACCTGAGGCAAAAATCAATTGTGGTATGTTGCCGGATAGGCTGCTTCCCAGGCATGCAGTCATTCCATAGCACTGACCTTGCGTTGTCGACAGACTTATACAAACATTCCATTCAGTGTCATCAGACACCCTCGTCAAAAGCGGAGGATGTATGCCAGGGCTGCTGCACATTTAAAGGTCAGCAGAAGAAAATGCCGGTCTTAAAAAGCTGCGCAGATGACCGCAAGATAAAATTTTGCCTCTGTTAGACAAAATGCAATTCCTTTTCCTTTTTAATGGATACTAGAGTGCGGCATTTAGTTTGGATTGCCAGCGACACAATGCAGATACACATCATGCGTAATAGAGTGGCAAACGACCCGCAGCCAAACATATGCATCTTTGTATAATAAACTCTCCAAAGTCACAAATACAAGTGGGTTTAGACCGAACCTTTGATTTGAAACGTCATACTGTAGAATAAACTGAATTTTCAGCAAAGACAAGGGAGATTGCAATTGTCATTCTCTACGTACTAGACCTTATCAGCTGGTCATAATTCCTCCCCAAGTTGTGAGCACCTGAAGTTTAAACCCGCCACTCCTTAATCAAAAATATAAAGATGATGACACTAAGCCATGTGGTCCTTGTCTTAAAAATTTGTATCACTAACGTTGATAACACTTGACCAATTATTAACGGAGCACACTTGTCCTTTGCTGATTTGGAATTTAATGCATGAACCCTGCCAAAGCTGCAGAGAGGCTATTAGTGTAGGCAGGTAGCATTTCGGGCACTGCGTGACGTTCATTATGTCCAGCTGATATGGCTAATGAGCTAGAAATACTAGCTTCATTCTCTCTTCTCATTGTCCGCAATTGTAACTGCTTAGGGTATTCGTTGATAGCCGGCTGATTTGTCCCCAAAGTACAGCTGCAACGGCGATCTCATTTAGCACTCTAGTATACAGTAGCATGGTAATAAAGAGCTCAAGAATGCAGCATAAATATATGCAAAATTATTCTTTAAAAACAATCGATTCATATGCCACAAAAAAATACTTTCATATTCACCTATTGTCCTTGCGCTCAATGAACGTGTTAGTCGCTGAAAAATTAGCGGAGGCTTCTCGTTAGGGCTAAGGATAAGGTCCAGTTACATGTGCAGAGTGTTTCTGTTTTATTTATATTCCAAATGCATGAAGCTTTAAATATTAAAAAAATCTAATAAGCACATTCAATATAAATTATAAGTTAATGTATACTTTATTTCTACGTAGACTTAACGTGCACCACAAGTTTTCCTAGTAAATACTGATATTTATTCATAATTGAATGCGCCAGGATAGTGTGCAGAAATGGGACTGATCCAAAAAGCAGTACGTAGTTTTTAAAGTTGTCTTGTCAGGATCTAGGATAGTCGCCCTTCTGACCACCTGTGTGGCGCATACCTAAGAACATAAATACAGAAGGCCTTCACTGCGTATCGTTTAAGTAAGGCGCTTGGCTAATTTTGGTGTGAGGGTCAGGACAGTGGAATGTACGCATTTACCGCATATTCCTATTTTTTCGTTCCACTGCAACCAGATACGGCTTAACAGAGTAAAATTGTATTCCCCATCAACTTTCTACGTTAACATACCAAAGGTACAAAACTATTTATCTTAGTAAATCATTGCTTTATTTTTTCACGAAAATGCCAGGGCAAGGTAACACAATAGGCCGTCTCCAAGTACCACCATATATGTTTTTAACTTTTCTTGTCAGGAACAAGAAAAACCGCCTTTATGACCACCCGTATGGCACATGAATGCCTTACCTCAGACATACAAGCTAGAAGCTCCCATCCACTGGCCTTGAACGACACTTTTCCAGGGCCCTCATTTTATTCTTGCATGATTTTCTTAACGTTAAGGGCACTCCAAATAAGGCCTGCTAAAGCTCCTTAAAAAAACTTCCCGTTAGCGGAAGAAGGATGCAGGTAAGGCTGCCTCCCAGGCACGCCCTACATTCCACATCCATGACCTTGCGTTGTCGGCTGGCTTATACACACATTCCTTTGGAGGTCAAGAGAAGCCCTTTGCCCAAGCGCAGTTAAAGGTCGGGAGTAGAATATGCCTGATGAATAAAGCACACAGATGACCTCAGAATGCGCATGGATTTCGTTTGACAGCGGGTTGGCTTTTAAATTGGGCAGAAATATGCAGATTTTACGCATATTTATGCTTAGTTTAGATGACCGCCTATGCAAATCTATAAATCCCTGTCAACAGGTGTGTAGGTCGCAAATCATAGGAATAGTCAGATATTGCAGCCTTCGGTTAAATTCAGAATAACATCAGAAAACCAGTTTGCACAAATACTAAATTACTTTCTATGATAGGGCGTAGTTTATTGTATTACATTTTCTTGATAGAACAAATTTTTCTGGTTGTTAAATATCGTAAGAAAGACAAGAATCCGAAGTTACGTTCTATGTGATGAATGACATTCCTCGTAGGCAGCATTCAATGGATTATTTAAAACAGTAAAACACATCATTTTCTAAAATGCTGACATAACCTTCGTCAGGAATCGACCTTGAATCTACACTTAAAGGTTTAATTTTAATAGAAGAGTAATAATTGCGGGACGTGTGTAGAATATTCGTGTCATCTTTTATTTCAGCATAAGCATGTAACATACTTTCACGTTTTGAAAATGACAAACATCTATGAGCTAAATAATATCGGATGCCAGCAGCCAAAGTGGTCCAGGTCTCAAAGAACAGCAGCGAATTAACATGCATCCTGCAACGGACAACGTCAACATCCCCTGGTTGTATGTCAAAAACTTTCATTGTATTTAGCAATGCATTTATAAATTTACTAAGGAAGTATTTTTTTAACTTGACATAAACTAGAATGTTTAAGGTTTACTGATATTTGCTAAAGTTGATGCATAAAAAGCACAGTCCACGATACATTGTTAAATAATTCAGTGAAAAGCAGAAGATGCCGAAGGAAAAACGTAAATACTAGTCCGTTTGCAATTAACTTTAATGATATGAAGTATGTTTCGCCAGTATGATACATTAAATATAAACGTATAATATTAAGTGTTTGCAAAATTTTATCAAAAAGAAAATGGATTATCTTTTATTCATTCATGTCGAATAAAACCTATGATGAAAAACGCGTGCTAGTTTGGTAAAACTACGCACAGTTGCACATAAATTGTCACTAAATCGCCACTTCAACTATTCAAGAACTATGAAGTTACAAGTAACATACTGTGTTTTATTTTATTGTGTTGTTTAAGCATGTAATACAAATAATGAAAACTCTTACCGGGCAAATCGACCCCGCACCATCGTACTTTTATATCACATACATAATTAATGAGTTTTAACCTTACGGAATGCCAAATTTGCATAGTTTGGGTAACATTGCCCTTTTGAACTCTTATACACCACACGAAAACCGTTTTAAGGTATAATGTGCAAGTAGGCATCGGTTTTATTCCCATTTACTTGACAATCACCCTACATAAATAGTACCCCGAATACTGAATTCTTTGATGTTTTATTCTGCCCGACATTTGACATTTATTCACACCTAATCCAACATTCCATAGGCTGACAAGTAATGGTAGCTTAAGGCTGCAAAGCAACGTCTTAATGGTGCGGTAAATGAAGCCCTTTGTCACAGACTTCGGGCATAAACGTGAAATGTGGGCGGCTGGTCAGACGGAATAATGTTTTTTTCGACAAACGTGAATCAAAGAAAGGAAATAACGCAGGAAACAACAGCTTCTCTCGGGCATAAGTTCAAATACAACTAGGTTCCCGACTGCTTTATATGAACTAAATTACATCTGAGTAATTGCGTAATAAGTATGCATACGCCTCTCATTAATACTGTTTTAAATTGTAACATTGTCATAGGAGCATTCAGTTAATATAATGGACAATCAACTACGCTTTATAACGCAGTTAGCTTGAAACTTCTTACTGGACGGCCAGACCATACGGCATGCTTTAAACACAGACGAATAAAAGCCCCGATTAAGTGCAGAAATGGCTAGACTTCACATTGGTCAGTAGCGATATACTCAGTGCATACATCTTCTCTCTTGGTGAAGATAACACATAACATTGACTGTTGAATTTCATAATTAGTTGTTTCTTCGAAAATAGGCACATATTATCCCGAATGAAAATAAACCTTTTGTTCTCATGCATATGAATATGCATAGTATTTGAGCGTGGTCATTTTAACACAGCCTACATTACAGAAGAAAATCCTGAAGGATAGTGTACAACTCACACTCTTTATGGTATTTGAAAATATAATTTCAATGGGACGTGCATTGGCAGGTTTTTAATCGATGCCGTAGGGTCAACGTAACCCAAGCATTTGCTGAATTCTGGAAAAGTTGCTGCGATTGCCAGAAGCGTTTTTTGATTCTTCTGACCCTTCGTTCACTTGCGGGAGTCCATCGTCCGAGATTAAGTGTCAAAAAGCAGGCAACAGTTATAAGGGCATAAACCTATCAACCTTACAGACAAATACCGGCGATGCGAACATTTGTATCTATTTACTTAAGTTCCTGCGGAGCCCCTATCTTCTGGCTAAATCCTCACAAATAAGCCATGATTTACTAGTTTGTCGGTCCTTGGGTAAAATACATGTGTGGAGCACCCAGCAATATAGCTTCGTTATGCATACGTCGGAGCGCGTCTTGGGATAGGAAGCAAAAGTCCCTCGATATTTCCAAAACGGTTATTCATAGAAGAATGTGCAGTAGAACAAAAGAGGCAGGGGCTATAAACTTGACGTTTGGAATAACTGATCGGTGACGCCTAATATAGCATTCCAGTGTGCCGTTTATGCATCACTTGTGTAATTGTATGTGCAATATAGCTGCTGAGTGAGAAAGAGACGTCCTCATGCCAGTCTAGTATGCGTAAGACTAGGTCGGTTACCAGATTGTGCTTTATTTTGTTTTTTCGGATCAGTCGGTTCCCTAGCGACAAATTACATGTGAAAAAAAGACACAATACGCCGAAGCGTCAGAGTTGCCTGACATTTTTTGATTGTCTGGTTGTAGTCATCTATATAAATGAAATGGTATTTCCGGATTACCAGTGGTTCGTGCCACGTTTCTTTTTTTTCTTTTTCGCATCCGACGAGCCTTAATGAGTAAGCGGATTTAAGCTTTTTATGTGACGATGCATCTGATAAGGAATCTGAAATTAAGATTTTGTACTTACAACCGCTACTTCTATTTATGTGAACTAGCTTTCGACTTTGGTAGATTTACGGTTTGTTTGACAGTTTTGATTTTTATGGAAGTGTGGTAATATTTCCGGGAAATATTCCAAGTGCGCCGCGCACAGTATGTTTTTATAGCTCTTTTTGTCGAACTTCGGACACTTCCTTTGTTGTCGCGAATTTTAAACCCTAAGTTACAAAATAATGAAGGAAGATATACAAAAAATTTTTATTTGTGGCCCACTAGTAAAGTACTCTACATAACGGTGCTCAGTAAGGTAAAAAACTGGCTCCAATTACAAATAATTAAAACCTGGGTAGCATTACATTAAATAGAGGTTAATATTGAAATAAGAGTATTTTATAAATCAAAGCATAATAAAACATAAAAAGAAATTTACTTGACACCTTGCATCTTAAGAACTTAAAGCCTGAACTCCTCTTTTACTTCAAAGATTAAAGGTTTCAATTTTTTTCACTGCAGAGCATTCCGGTTTTACCGAACAATTTTGGTGAATTTATGATTCGGCTTGATGCACTTGTCAAGCAAAAGGTTATATCCAGAAGGTTAGTTCACTACATAAAATAATTGTAATCATGACGTTACTCAGATTACCCTTCCGTAAATAGAACAAAACGCGAAAGTAGCTTATGTAGTTTCACTCATATTCCCCTAGTACCACCAATATGTCCTAAAAAACGGTGGCTGTAGAGTTTTTGGGGATGGAGATATAGGATAGGCGGAGAAGGAAAGTTAAGTAGTAAGCGTTAAGTGAAAAGATTGCAGTCGAAGTTGCTCCGCATGAAAATTGAACGTGTGTGCGGTGCTTTGCGCCGTGGACTTTACTAAGCTAACTCCAGAATGCTGCGTTGGACATCAGGTAGTTTGAAGTAAAAGACCTCCTAACCACCACTTCAATTTTGCGGGAACATCAAGCAACCTGCAATTTGATAGCCGGGTTTTGCCGCAATAGGTTTAACGTTAATACAGATTAGGAAAATGTACTGATATAAATTCACAACACTTCTAAATGCTGTTAAAAATGCATTTACCATTTATTGAATTATATTCCACTTCGTGTCCTTATTTCGCATCTACAAAACTCTAAAACCACCGTTTTTGTGGAAATGTTTGCAAAGACTAGGCGTATCTGTGTGGGCATACATAAGCTACTTTTGCCAAGTAAAGGATACTTTCTTTGTTTTACAGCTGCAATTTGTTTTTGAAAGTGCACTTTTAGAGTGAAATGCGCTATTGTCAGCTGCAAAAATAATAATAGCTTAGAAACTGATCAAGAGCAGTAAAAATTAATAAGGCGATCGATAAATGAACGCATAGAAGACCTTTAAAATTTAACTTCAAAATTTTCAAAATTTCTCTCAACTGAGATCTGACTTGATAAAACATTTCAACAGGCTTTTTGCGCTGAATGGAAATGGCTTCTGTCCCAAAGATCATGCTAACACATGATTTAATTATTTCTATTTTCTACGATGAATGCAAGCAATAAAGAACTAGCTCAAGTATCATAATGACTGCAAAAGACTAACCCAGAAGGATAATTCAATCTTAAAAAACATTTCTTCTATTGAAAAAAGTACAAATTGCTTTTAAATATGCAATTATAATATCAAAATACACATTTAAAGTTGTACATTGTGCCATATATTACATACTCCTGCGTGAATTTACCACATTATTTACAAATATAAGTGAACTTTAACCGTTAGATATGACCTTTATGTTAAACCTTTCATAAATGGACGTTGAAATTTATCATATATACAGCCCTGGTACTTGTTTGGTCAGTCAAAACGTCAATTATTACTACTGTGTACTGGCTGAAGGCAGCATGCGTATTTTTCACAGGGGCTGACGGGTTTCAACACAAATCTACACTTACAGTTTTGGTCTACGCATATAGACCTTCAACATACTAATACATACCGCGATTAGAAATAAAGTTCTCCGGAGATTTAAAAGCTAAAAACTTCATGCCAACTACTGAAGGTTCAAAAAGGAAACTATGATGGAACTATGATTTTGCAGCCTACAATTTCATGTTTGTATTATATTTCGATATCTGAGTTATCATTGGATGTTGCTACACAAGAACTTCTGTGTGACGTATCAGTCAGTAGCAATTATGGTTGTGTGGGTTCTGTTGGATCTGAAAAGAAAATAAAAATAACAACGTGTGAAGGCTGTGTAATAGTGCAAAATGATATATACTGGATTTAAATTGCAAACTATGACGTAAAGTAAATCAGGCATGGATAGTTCCGCAAAAATTCCCATGTTTAAAATAAGAATTCAGTTTTTGGCAAACAATTGTTTTCAGCAACTATTCATCAGACCAAACATTGGCAAGGGAAATTGACGCTGTACACAGCAATAAAAGTTTGAATAGGTAGAAAAAGCAATCACTATCTAACTCGGGCGCTAATTGGCAAACGTGGACTATTTCAGTTTGCGCATGTAGACCATGTCAGCGTGTTGGTTGAGGGATTGTCGCTTGTTGGGAGTGGCGATATCCTATCGCCACCTGGTGTACGTTTAGGCCGTGGAAGTGACAGAGCTTGTGTTAGAGTCTTTTGACAACACAGCACTGGATTTGCTAGCCTGATAGCCACTGCTTCGGCTGTAGCAAGCATCCGTTGGCGTTGGCCTTTGGAAAAATTAGATGGTGTCCTGTAGACTACCTTAAAGGCTCCGTTAATATCGACTCGATGGTTTGTATTTACTAGATGTGCGAGAAAAGCACTCGAGATCGATATAGTTTCACCTTTACTTAGCCAGGTCGGTATGTGCTCACGTACCCTCTTTTCGAGGCGCTTCGTTGTACGGCCGATGTATCCCGCTCCACAGGAGCAAGTGATAGATTTAATGCACATTGATGTGGCCTTCAAAGGGAGTCTCTCTTTACCTTCCAATCGTAGTAGGAGAGAGTTCGTGAAGAGCACCCGTAAGTTCGCCGCTGGGAAAGCGTTTGTGATTGCAGTCCTCAAGCGCCGTCTGACCAGCTCGCTGGTTGCATCGTATAAGAAAGGCAGTCTTATTAACACGTCTTATTTTTCTGCAGTTAAGGTGATAGGCTTTTTGGCGCGTTCACCAATATTTCCGCGGATGAACCTTTCAGGTTATCCATTTTTAATTAGTGTATGCTGCAGCTGCTGGAGTTCTGCTTCGACAGTTTCAGGAGAACAGATCTGTCGTATTCTAGCTGCTAATCCTTGGACCAGATTTCGTTTTATATTGAGGGGGACAAAACTGTGGAAGTTAGTGTATTGTTCTGTCCAGGTTTTCTTTCGGAAAACTCTGCGTAGGATAGATCCATCCTCTTGCCTTCGCAGAAGGACGTCAAGGAACGCAAATTAATCGTCCACTTCAGTCTCAGCAGAAAACTTGAGCGATGGGTGAGCGCTGTTAAACTTCGCGACCAAGGTGTCAATGTCAGTGTTATAGTCAGTCAAACAGAAAATATCATCTACATATCAACCGTAGAATGCAAGGTCATTGATGGTGTTCCCTTGACTCGTTTTCTCGATCTTGCCCATTAAGAAATTTGCAAGAAACAGTCCAAGTGGTGAGCCCATCGCCAAACCATCAATCTGTCTGAAAAACTGACCATTGCAGAGAAATTGGACATTTTGTGTGCATCGCGTGAGGAGATCTTTGAGGGTTTTCACGGGCATACCTATATGGTAGTTCGTGTCCCGAATAACGTCGCAGAGGCATGGATAGCTCTATTTGTCTGAATACAATGAGACAATTATGACTAAAATAAGCACCGTTATTAGGTTTTTTTCTAAAAAAATGCTAATTATGAGCGTTTTGTGTTCTAGCGCAAAGGAATTTTGTTAGAATTGTATGAAACCTGGATCACCGGTCGCGGCATAATTGCATTGCTACTTACTAGAGAAATTGCTCTGAAGATTGCAAAATAAACAAGCTAAGTCCATAAGTCAACCTAATCTCTTCGCTATGGCTCCAAACGAATCTCCTAACAAACAACCATAGTGAAAGAAAGGAAGATGCAAATGGAACTTCGTCATTATTTACTGTACGCAAAAGATATTTCACATATTGAATATCAAGCTTTTGGGAATTTTGATAACTTTTAAATTAAAAAGTCTCCAACATATTAAATGCCACAAAATAAGCCTTCCGTAGATGTCACTGAACCATCATTGCTGGCCTTTGACGTTGCTTGACTGAAAAATTTACCACAAAAATACACAAGCGTATGTATTGAAAATAATTACTGCTTTAATTACCAACCCAATAATTATGCAGAAGGTATGGGCACTGTATAACTTTATTGACGTAACGCATTCTATTATTAACAAATGGACATACAGTTTCTAGTGCTATTCAATTTATTGCAAGCTTGCATAATGAATATCGGTAAGATTCGATTAAAAACTTTTTTTTTACATTTTTAACAGTATGAGCCAAAATCATGCATGTCTGATGACGAAATGTTACTAGTTACCTAAGCATTTATTCGGTCACTTAAGATTGGTTCCCTGAGCGTATTTTTTCCTGCGAAGGCCTCTCTGTGCTGAAAATCGTCATGTTAGTTAGGTTTTTTAAGAAAACTGCGCAATAATGTGGCAACATTAGGAGAAGTTTACTATAAAAAGGCATTTTCTATGCCACCACGTATAACACAAGCAAAATTTTTATAAATATTTGCAATGATATGAAGAAAATACAAAAACATTAAAACACTTATAAAACACATTTTTCCATGACCGGCAATTTTTGTTCGAAATTGTCCAGATAAAAGCAATTACAGGTTGAGGAATCAGATTTGCTTCCGAAAACAACGACAATTTCCATTTTTAAAAGTTATTCATGCGATTTTGTGAAATTTTGTGCTACAAAATTCAGTAATAAATTTTTAAAACTAAACGTATTTTACCACTCAGAAAACGATTAGCGTAAAATTGATGTACAAATGGCAATGTATGACATACTTTCCCTTTTACTCAGTTGGGTCGTGTCTTGAAGATATCAAATCATTTCTTATACGAAGTTGATTCTGTCGCTTACGAAATTTGGCAGCTGAACTGATGCCGCACAATTCCTTAGCTGATATGTTTGGCATAAGTAAGGCCACAGCATACAGAATAACTAACTATTAAAAAGTGCTCAGAAAGGAGAATGCAGGCAAAAAAGCAGTCTACAACGAAACAAGGTTAGGATTTTATTATTCGAATGCTAAACAAATCCCTTTGTATACCTGTAAAGTTTATCCACAGGGAAAATTAGCATATGTTATCTGGCACCCTAGATAGAACATTGGACAGTCGTGTGCATATGGATACCATTTAGCCATTTTCACACATAAAACTTTTCAAGGAGAGTTTGTATTTTCCTCAGGATTGGGTTGTGATTAAGTACTCTACTTAAACAAGTCTAACAATTTGACACATGCAGTCATATGCTGATAGGATTTCCCCAAAAACCAACTGCTTCAATATGAACGTTTAAGAATTATCAACGGCTGATTGTTAGGATGGTGATCATGTTCGGTAAGCGTCTAATCAAGCGGTCGACAAAAGCTGCGGTTAACATCCAGGTATATTTTAACATTGCCAAATATTTATTTAGTTCAAATGAAATTCACAGGCGTCAAATGAGCATTGGCATGACACAGGACAATTCCCCTGCTCACTGGTTAAAGGAGGTGCGATTATAATTTATCTTATGACTATTATCAATTTTTGAAATTCATCAAACCTTTCCGCTTGTGGCCTGACAACCATTTTTATGCTTGCAAATTGTCCGGACCCCAAACTAGTTGGAAATATTTTTGCCTTTATCAAGCAACACCGGGAGATGCCACATAGACATCTTTCAAAAGAACAGAATTTGGAGTTTATTCTTACTAAATGTGTAGATAGAACGAGCATTGACAACACAGCTGTCTATATGCCCTCCCAAATTAACCGTTAAGGAAAACACAACAAAATATTATTATGTATCCTATTTAACACGATTCAGTTTTTGTACTTTTTATCTTATTTTCTTACACTTGTGTCTTATGTTAAATCCTTAACCTCCCTTGACCTCTCGTACAGTCTTTTTTTGAATTTGACAGTTTACGGTAAAATGGATTACTTGTTAGACAATTACTGATAATTTATGCATCGCAATATGCCAAATTGTAAGGATTTGTTTTTTTTCTATAGCGAACTATAGGTTGCAGCTATTGTTGGGTAAACGTTTTGCGAGCTTCTAGGGTGTTCATGCAGACATGACGGTGTTACCCGAATGTTGGTCCATACTGTATGTTCTGCGTCGTGTAAAAACGTTGACGCCTGAACTATGCTTATATTGTACTCCTTATTGTTATACTATGGAATGCCTTTTTAACCAGCACAATAATGATCATATGTCCTACTCATAGTCATAGATACGTCCCACCCGATGCAAATGCGAGTACTTATGCGTCAAAAGCCTTTTTTAATGTTGTATCAATGCGCCACCTGGAAGTTTGCATTTGAGCCACCTTTGTAACTCTCCAATGACGTAGTACGTATTTTTATGCTCTCTTACTGTTTTTCCATTTATATATGACACTTTTTTCTTCGATTTCTTCTCTTGACTTTCAGTAATGTGTTCAGCTGAGAAAAGTGTTTGCGAATTCCAAAAGAATATCAGCTATTGCACATTTTTACCAATTTTTTGTAATTTGTTGCCCGTTTTTTTGCACGGTTTTTTCAACAAAGGCTACATAGTTAAAAAAAACGCTGGCACGCCACACTCTAGAGCCAAACAAAACATAAATTGTCATTTGCCCCTAACCGTGTCGGCAAAACTGCATTCGATCTTTTATTCCACGAAAGGGTGCTCTGCTGTCTGAACACAGAACCCTATAAAACTGAAATGCTTTGAGAAGAAAAAGAAGAAGAATCGATCGCTGGGACAATAAGTTTATTCGCCTGACATTTCGATATACGTCGTGGATTCGTCATCAGAGACATTAGTAGCATGTTCTTGGGACGTGGATGTTCGCTTGTACTAAAGCGCTTTGTTTGGCAACAGCTGGTTAGATAAGAATAATGCATAGCAATCCCTAACTCCTGTCTTTTTTCTTGCTTTCTACCTGTCAGAAAATCTAAGGACCCAGCAAATCCGGTAGTTTGGGTATTTTAGTTTGTCAATCTGAGCGAAAATGTGAATCCCAGTAACTAGTTGCAAAGCGGAAGATACGATCGCTGAGATAAGGTGCATACTCTCCTGACCTTTGGAAATCGGTCGCAGATTCTTCACAGGACGACCACACAGTTATGACACCAAAGGCGCGACCAGACAATAATAATTGATAAAGAACTCTTTAATTATGTAAAATACGCTCGAACATCGAGACATTAACATGTTTATACTGCTACGCTCTGTGCAGTGTGTCGGTTGCTTATGCTATGCTGGTTTTGGCACGTCTGACAGTGCGCTAGCAGTATATTCTGACGTCCTTTTCCAAAACTATTCGGTTTCTGCAAACGCTTTTGTTTTCTTTTTAACGCGAGCTAATACTTCTCTTGCTTTCTCTGATATCATTAATCTCAAAACTCTCTTTCGCTCTAGCAGAGCTCTGTTATCAATTTTAGATCATTCAGCAATCAAACGCCCTCTACCAATGTATTATCTTTTGTCTCAAGCGAAAAGAGACAAGGTAGGTTCACGAGAGGTCCATACGGTACATATGCATGTTTCAGGCTTGTTTGTATTACAATATCCGCGCATTTCTGAAACATCTCATAGTTCTCTTTCCACCCCAAAGCTGTATATATTTGCTGTTTACTTAGTATTTTGGCTGCTAAACATGGAAAAAATCATTTTTCTTGTTGTAAACATTACACATGGGAAAAAATAGTGGTCAAATGAATACAATTGATGTTCTTTAAAGGTTACTTTAATAGTAAACTGTTTCTTTGAAAGTCTGTGTTTATTTTTTTTGCTATCTGTTCATTTTAAATTTCCTTTAATGATATTTTGAGAAACTGATGGGACTTATTGCATAACCTAAGGTGAAAAAATATTTTGGCAATATTTGACAAGTATAAACATTTCCTAGATAATACTGGTCCAGTATATGGACAAACTCTTTGCGTGAAGCAATTTACGCCGCATATATCATTAGAGCTCGGTGCGCAAGCGCATATACCGTGGGTGGTCCGTCGGATGATGCAGCTTGCTAATTTTAGGCTTTTCTTTAAATTCTATTGGATTACAGTTAATGCTTAAATTAATGCTCCTCGGTTCTCTCAAATTTCGGAAAATGCCACACACAATTACAAAACTCCGTTAAAACAAATAATCCTCCCGATTAAAAAATTCTTACTCTCTATTTACACTAGTACACATTCATATTATAATCATTTTAGTAAGTTTGGATATGCAGCCAGCTGGCTTTCGTAAATTGAGTATTTTGACCCGAAATGAGTGCATTCTATTGTTGAATAAACTTCACTATAGCCGATGAAAATTCAGGGAATGGATATCGAAGTGTTCGTTTCCCGGTTGTTAGGATGCGCTTTGGGTCATCGGAACATCCCCTACGGACATTCGATAATCAAGATGAACACTACCCAAACAGCAGCAGTCACCTTATGCGAAAAAGAAATGTGATTTGCCTTCAGTAAAACAATCCTAGACGTCAACACCAACATTCTCGCCAAAATTACATTGGGGTTTGCATGAATAAACGAGACGATCATCAGATGTTTACTTATTTAAATGTTGCACCAGTTCTGACGAGGTGAACCAATTACTTATCTACGCATGCGGTGGCAAATAATGCAATTACGACGAGGCCTTCGTAAGCTTAACGACAAAATGGATGCCCGAACACGTAGAACACTTGAAAGGACGCTTTTAGCGAAGTACTGCATACACGGTCGAAGGGGTAGCCTTCGTTCAGCCAAAAGGATGCTTAGGTCTTCACGAGGTTGGCCAAATGCTCCATTTGTCAGCTCCCGTTACACTGGTATTTCTTCCCAAAATCCTTTACCTTTTTCTAATGCGCGACACATTATGACAGAATATCTTGATTATGTCAGAACGCCTACCTGGTGAGCACTATTAAGTAAAATACGGAAACCACCGATGTTATCATCAACATAAGTAATCTAAGTGGGAGTGCCTTGACAGAATTCACCTGAAAGGTTCGAATCAGGATAGGTAAGAAATAAGTGCTAACCAATTAGTGCTAGCATTTACAGTGGAAACAGGCAGATAAATAACTCGCTTTCCTAGACGTCTTCTTACACAGAAAAGAGGATGTCTCAATACAACGCCGACTACTTAGAAAGAAAACCTGAACTGGGCAATACGTTAATTTCCACAGCTTCGTTCCCCTATACGGCAAACGAATGTTAGTACAAATAATGGCACCCATATCTGCTCTCCTGATATAGTGGACGTAGAATTGCATCAAATAAAAAACACACTCCATGAAAATGGTTATCTAGAAAGTTTCGTCCTTCAGAACATCAAGTAATGTGTCACAAAGGTCACAATTACATTGGTGGAAAAGAAAAATCTATTAATAAGACTGTCATTTATGAGAAGCGCAACAAGTGAACTGGTAAGAAGACGCCTGAGGACAGCAGTCGCGAATGTCTTCCCGGTAGTAAACTTGCGAGTGCTCTTTACTAACTCTCCCCATTTGCGAATGGGAGGGCAACACAGACTATCGTTTCAGGCCAAATCGATGTGTATCTATTTTTCTACCTGGTAAAGTACCGCTTTAGGTTAAAGTAGGTGGTCTTGCTCATGAAAGCCAAGTCATTTTACAAGAAACTCCCTGTTGCCCTAACGTCATTCATGTTGCGGCCTCTAAAGTCCTACAGCATTTAAGTAATGCTTATTCTTCAGGAGAAGGCATACTGCGATTAATCAAGGAATATTGAGTTCTTTAGAAAAAGCGGATGTTAAAGCAAATGGAAAATTTCGGAAACGTTAAAAACGGGCGTACTAGGTACACTTAAAATTTAGATGTTCATGCATAACCACCGAAGTAATTTAGCAGGAAAAGTAGATATGCGTTGAAAAATAAACGTTTTGTAAATTATTCAGATATATGCGTCTATCTTTTGCGCAATATAGTGCATGACTTCTCCAAATCAGCCCAACCTTTGAGTTTGCAGTCAAATACGTTTTCACAAAACTCAATAGTTGTTTGCACATTACCTGAAATGCATTGCACTTGCGCATGTCTCAGACCTGTTTACGATGACCTATGACTAAGGATTCCCGACGGAATCCGAAACGTCAGGAAAATAAAGTCCTTGTTCCAGTGATCGCATCTTCTTCTTCGTAACTTCAACATATTTACCCGAGCAGTTTCAAATCTATTTGTTTACCTCTAAGGTCAGTTAAAAGACTGCATGTCTTGGGTTTTTATATATCTGCTTTTTGACAGTAGTTATTTTTGGTGGAATGAAGCGAATTACAAGGTTTTAATTTTATTACTATATTATATGTCACTAAACTTAGCAGATTTGTTAAACATAATAATAAAAATAAATTAAATCCTCCTTTGTCAAAAATAATACGTATGTCATGATTGAACTTGCCTCAATTTCAAATGCGCCAAAAACATTTCTGCCATCGATTCATAAGATGCTAGCAGTTAACAAAGAAAATGAACTAGACGGTCCTGATTAGGTGCCCAATCATAGAAGTTGGCATACGTTTCCATATGCAAAGAACGCGTCTGAAGTCATTGAAGGACACCTGAGTTAGCATAAAATCCAGGTGGCGAAGAAACCAAGAAGGAGCCTACGATATCTGCTTGCGTTTGCGTTTTTTACGTAACGCTTACGTAATTTATGCCATGATCCTTATATCAGCGCCATCAAACCAAGATTACTCTTATCGATTTGCCTATTAATTATCTCAAAGTATGTCAATATAATATACGGAAACAGTTATT
>JAYGXS010000009.1:13554535-13681928 GCA_036362985.1 Ligula intestinalis
TTTTTGGGTTTAATCGCATGCTTTTTTCTTCAAATTACTGCAAATTTACGGAAACACAGACGGTATGTATGAAAGTAAATCATTTTTTCGTTAACGTATGCATTACACACGAAGGTTTAAAATTCGTGTAATTTACTTACATATGCCAAAAATTGATATTCCTTCTCTAAGTGGCATTAAGTAGAGTTGTATTATTAACTTCTGTGTAGTATACTCTGAAGTTAATTCAGCCACGATGAGATGCGAACTTTTAATGAGCATCTTTCTGACCGCTGGAAAAACTTTTTCGTGCAAACTTTTGTTCGTTAGAATTACGCGACAGGACAATCAACGGTTACATTTTACTGTTTTAATGGAGTTTAAAGTGTGAAATTTTGGAAGACATTTGAGGTGAGATTAAATATGCTTTTTATACACGAAGGTTACATGTTGACTGTTCTTTTTTTTTGTTTCGATGATTACTGTTAGTCACTTAACTTTCGTTTATGGATAAATTTAGCCTTCTAATCGCAAAACTTCCTGGATATAAAGCTATCATAGCATTAACAGTATGTGCAGTAAAAAAACTGGCGTGCCTAATATAAACCTGGGTTATACTTAGGACGCTCTATATACCCACAATAAAATGGTAACTCTACTTGCCAACGGTCCATAAAGCACATTTGACAGGTCCAGCTGGTCACCATCTGTTCATGCAATAGCGCCGGTAGGAATATTTTTAGTTTTCACAGTTATCCAATTTAAGCACACATATCTTTTTATATCTCACGAGATTAGAAATTTGAGAATGCACATATAAAGACACTTCCATATGCTGATTGGAAAACGATATTGGTTTTGTAGTTATACCATGAAATATGAATGTCCACGGAATAGGTGAGCAATATATACTCTAAAACGAATGCATACCTGTTGCTGCAGTCATGCCCTGTAGCAAAAGGTTTAAGTGTATATCTCACACAAGATTGATCACCAGCTCGACAATTGAGTGAACTGAAGCTGCTTTTATGCTTATTTTGAGTTCAGTAAAGGCCGATTTATAAATATGAGGTAACCTCAACTGTTTATTTCCTAAGAAGTGGATCAATGCTTTGCAAAATTTAACATTTTTGGATAATTTGGTAAATTTTTATTCCAAAAAAGCTATAAATATAAGCTACCTGTCCGTCTTTATTGCATTATACACTAAGATAATTGAGAATATACAAAATCATGTATTTTTAAAAACATTTGGCGCAGTAACTTCCTAGATTGCTTTTTGTAGCTTGATAAAACAACACTTATTGGAATTGTATGCGCATGTGTGATATATTGGCATTTTGTTGTGGTAGGCGGTACGCTCAGACGTGCTCTAGCTGCCGAAAATTAACGAAAAATGTCATCATATAAAAACGAATGCTACATGTGTTCTAACTATGCATTTAATTTGTCAGTTTGGTCAATATGCACGAAGGCGAAAAAGTTCCACATTTTCTAAAGGCATTGGGCTTCGTTACTCAGTCGAAAGAGAGGATACACAACTGCAATAGAAAACGTCCACAATGACGTTATTATTTCGAAGGGTGGCAATTTTTAGAAAACAGCGTAGTCTTTGACAACGCTCGGTTGTTAAAATGACGCAAATTACCTTTTGTAAAAATACACACGCAAACCACAGCAGTCAAAATGGTTTGCGGTTTTTGGTTTGGGTGACAATAAATGGCGCTGGGCAGCCACCTTAGAGGTCCACTGCCTAAGTAATCATCAACAATGTACTCATTTCGTCCAAAAGTGCTCTTCTTTTATAAAGGCTCTAACAAACGCAGAGCATAGACGAACATGGAACTGGAACCTGTTGCAGGTTACCACTCCAATAAATTGGGAATCACACATGGCTACCAAATACAATCTATCATTTTAAGTTAAGCATAATTGAACCGACCTGCACTACAACGGGTAGGTTAGGGAAACTGGCGAGCTGTGGAAGCAATGCTGTGTATCTACTCAATTCCTTGCTCTGGTAGTGCAGGTTATATAGGTCACAGGAGTCAGCATCCATTCAAAATATTATAGGAACTCGTTATGGTGTGTCTGAGAAAAAGGAAAGTCAACAGCATTAGCAGGTCTATACTCGTGAGCATGGGCAAATCCGGACATCGTTTGGAACTCAATAAAGCCAACCGGGATATTGGTAAGGTTCAAAGAAAACAATCGCAGCCCTGGAAGTCAGGGCATGGTAGTAGGAACGGAAACGACCGCTATTAGGATGGGAAATCCATTCTTCCAAGCACGAAAGCACCTGCCGCAAGGTTTGCGCCTAGCATGACCAACGGAAATTATCTGCACCACTTAACTAAATCTACAGCTATGCGCGGCCGTTGTGGTTATCATCGAAACGTAACCTTTATATGGAACGAAGTCAAAGTTGAAACCTTCTCTCAATTATGTTCGCCACTACATGAAAACAAGCCATAGGAATAAAGAGAGACATGAGCACTCGATAGAAAACTGTTGATTACGCGGTAGTGGGGGATTTTTCGAGCTGGTCTACGGTGTGGCGAGGTGGGAGGGGGTAGGAAGAGAGATTGCAGAAGATTGCACGCAATAGACAATTGATAAGTCATTCCAGTCGCGGAGCTACCAAAATCAGAGGCAACCACTATCAAGTTCACAAAGCCGGTCTTTTGCGCATAAGTTAACCTTAGGGAAACTGCGTGCCAGGAGAAGCCAAAGGCCACTTAAATGATTGTAGATTTCCACGATCCCTGTGTCTATCCTCCGATTTTGCTTTGTATCAGCCCGATTAAACCTACATCACCACGTGCCTAGCTGTCTCTTTCGATTCCATTGTCTCTTATTCCCCCGAATCCTTCGGATAAAATGACGAATATAATTAAAGGTATGTAAGCTCTGAGTCAATTTCAACGTAAACAAAAAAGGATCGACGAGAAGTGATCGGCTGCTTACATATGCTAACCAACTGCCCACAGAAGGCTAACAGTTGCAAAATATATAAACTACAAAAATAAGGCTTGACACCAGAGGTATGTGTTTTAAGAGTGAAAACGGAAGTTGTAGTTGCAAACGTTTGAAGTTAATTCAACGATTGCCAAAAAAACATGCAATTTTTATTGATTGGAAAAAAAAACATTCCACGAAGAGTAAGCTACTACTACAAGAGCAGTATCAAATATCTAGACTGGATAGTTTATGTTTACTGTCTGTCCACCCGAAGCTAATAGATGCAAATAAATACTTCGACTAGACTAGTGTCAAATGGCGAGACCCGATCGCTTAATTGACAAGAGGGCAGTGGTTTCCTTGGAAGCGCATGCATGTTCTTATTTATATTTACATGTCTACTCAATGAATGTTTGTTAGGGTTAGGGCTAATGTTAGGGTTAGAGTGAGGGTTGGGTTTAGGGTGAGATAGTGATATAATATGTAAGAAGCCCCAAGTTTCTGCCCTATGGGAAGCTTGAGGGTAGGCATGTTAATGTAGATAAGTATATTCGTGCCTCACCAAGGAAACCCTTGCCTACAAGAGCGTTGTCAGTATTTAAGTCTTCGCCCGCTGGTGTGGGTTCCGATCCCACCGAAGACATTGAAGTATTCAAAATTGCGCAAGATTCATTTCTGAAATCAACCAAACCTCACTTAATCATAAAATGTGCCTGATAGTAACCTCATGGCTGGTGGATGGATTGTCAAAGAAATGCTGTTTGGTTAGTCAGCTTACTGGTCTTCATAAGTTGTGGTCAAGTGAGCAGGTAAAAAATGACCCAATGTTAATTAATCTCACGGCTCCAAGCAGAACCCTTGACAGTTAAATTAGCTGGATTATCGGTGGAACTAACGCCTGTGTCTTTCTTACATAGGCCTAAATCCTAAGTTGGTAGCCGTGCTTTCACAATGTGGCATATGCTTAATCTCTTTAGCATACAGCGCAGATTAAGACTGGTTAACAGAACGGACAAAAGCTTTGTCGAAGTTGTTTGAAAATATCAACAGTCATCTAGTTTTGATTTTTAGCCAGTAAATGTTACTAGAGTAAATTTAAACTTACACCGTAGCATATTAGTATTCTTAGGAGGCATTTCAAGAAAGTGAACAAAGAGACTGGTCATATTGTCATGTACATTGGACAAAGGCCGCATTTAATGTCAAAAATGATATCATTTAAATAGCGTTTCAGAGAATTTTTTGCTTTGCTGAATGCAAGTTCCAAACGTGGCAGTATAACATAGGTTTTTATCCTCGAGTTTCCAAAGTCTGCTTACAGCAGATTTTAACCAGGTGCGGCTTTAATGCCAATTGCGAGGCTTTATCATCTCAATATATTTTTATCCGCTTAATGTGCTGACTGTAGAACAAGCTTCCCTGGGATCACCAGCAAGAAGGGTATTCTGTACAAAAATGTCTTCTGAACTAACTTGCCTCTTAAAGATTTATTTTCAGTGTCCTGATATATTCAAATAAATTTTGCAGAAAATATATACAAATTATATTTTACTGTACTCCATTTGTGAAATATTGCATATGCTTCAAATTTAACAATTAAGAAAAGCATATATTTTGGTTTTAATAACGTTTATCTATTTTCGAGTAATTTTGATTCCTGCTACCGACTATAGGTTATTTCGAAATCTCAAAAATGGGTGTTTCATACATTTTGCATACGGATGAGTAAACATTATACAACAGTGGGAATAAATACGCATATAACCCTCTTAAGTGTTTGTTATAGATATAAACCAAGTTGAATATTTTATATGCAGCATTATCAAATGAATAGATACGTTTCTTAATGGATGGACATTTCATGGTCATAAAACCCTCAGTTAGAAGCAGACGAATATATGTGATAATTCCTCAACCGGTGTTTGTGAAAAAGATATATCTCACGAAGTCGCACCAACCCCAACATTTTGCTATAGATCCCGCACGTCAAGAACGTTTAGGAGGTTGTTGGTCACCTTTTCTCACCACTTGAAATTGAAGACAACCATAAGGCGCCAGATAATGAAACCGGATGTCCCACTGCCAAGTAAAGAAACAAATGGAGTAGTCTTCAGTATCTGGTGCAGTTGCGGGTAAATACATCTTGTCGGAAAAACTGATAGACTTTTTGAAGCGAAAATTGCTGAAAGGGTGGCAACAGTGCAGTGAAATGATGCAAATGATCAAACTGTTGTACAATCGACGAGACCCGGCCACACATTCAAATTTTATAAGACCACATTGTTCGCAAGAGTTTAAATTTGGAAGAGCCGTGAATTACTTGAGTCATGATTCACTGGCACGCAATCCATGAACAATGGGAAATATTTGTTTGATCCATATTCGGTGCTAAGACACAAGTTGGCCAAAGTTAGTTGCCACTTGGGGAAAAGATAGGGCCAACGCATCATCTTACGCTAAAACCGGAAGGCCAGATGGCCGAGCAATCATCATGCCTGAGTCCACCGCGTGTAATGCAAGTTCAGCATTTCAGATCCCGCATGCTGCTCAACAAACTGTCAAAACTCTAGAAGAAAATCACCATTACTTATCATTGAATTTTTAGATTAATGAGTGTATCCTATAAATACTGTAAACTCATGCGCATAAGCTACTTGCTTCTGCTACTGCTCTCAAACTTAATTTCTCAAGCGGAATCCATGACGGATCTCGAAGCATCGGGCAAATAAAAATACTAGCTCAGCAAACGCGTCGTCGTCTTCTCAATAACTTTCTTAGATACCCATTTTCGCTTGTATTGGCTCTCATAATTTTTAATATTTTAGAACCAAAAGGTACAGTTCCTTTAAGTTTGGCATTTAAAGAAAGCATATTTTGATTTTCCGCCAAAGGTAAGGATTGCACAATGCACGTATTTCGAGCTTATAAGCTGTCGTCAGCTGCACGCACCCAACTCCAGTATAGCCACAGGAACTGTTGCTATACTCGAGTTTCGAGCCCGCAACCAGTTTGCTAGGGATGAACGTCCTGTCCACTGAGCGAACATTTCGACATCTGGCCGGCATTCGTTGCTAGCAAACGCGTATAATATATGGATGGATTTATTAAGGTATAAAAAATCAATTAACAAAAGGCAAACTTTAAAAGTAACCATTTTTTAAAGAATATAGCTCTTCTTGCTGGTCAAAAGGAAGCTCGTGCGAAGACCATCAACCTGGCGCAACTGAAAATTCTTGAGATAAGATCGCTTGTTTATCAATATACTAATCATAGTGAATAAATTATGTTTGGATAAAAAAACACTTCATAATTTCAGCTGATATTGCGTGCAATATGACAATTTACTATACTTCGCATTAAAATCCACAACTGACCACGGATGGCAAGGGTAGAAATTATTTGATACAAACAAAAAATCAAAGGATATGGGCAAGAAAATGATGGGACGGAAATTTTGGCTTATTATTCATGGCCAATTGGGTTTCTAGCCATATATAAACAAAATTAAAGAAAGTTGGGTAAAAATAACTGATGACAGTGTGTACTTCGTTCTCTACTTTCTTTTTTAAAAATCTCTTAAGTTTATTGAAAAATCCCAAAACCACGGACGCATTCCATTTTTTCCTTTTTAGTTTCACATGGAGTAAAGAAAACCAAGTTGAACATTATTTACATCATACACTTTGCGAAATTTGTAGTCAAATTAATTACATGCTCATGTTTTACAGATTGGTGTCGGGTTAAGTTCGCAAAAGTAAAACCTGATCGGAGATTTTTAATTTCCGGTGATTAGATCAGCAGTTTGAGGCTGACATCCTGCCCTTCTACGAGGCCTAAAAACGCTATCCGTCGGGCTGTTATCGACGCAGGATCTGTTTTTGAAGAGACACATAACACATGGCGTTTCACTATCAACAGCGTCACCCATAGAAACATAAAATTCCTGATTTACTGGTCAACGAAAAGCCAGTAAATGACCGTCTCCGGGGCCGTACTTCAACTTCTTGTCAACTAGCACTAGATAACATGATTTTTCGGCGACGGATTATACTCTACTTTAGCAGATGTCGGCTTCCTCACATACGTTAGCGGTGACGCTTTGATACTCCTGTTAAAATAAATGACTTGTTCAACCACTTTTATCTTGATGCTTCTCAGCGCTTAAAAACAATCAATAGATTAAATATTACATGATAGGTAAAATAACTGTTCTAGAGTATGTTTTTCATTTAAAAACAATTTACTTCGGTTAGATTGCAATAGCCATCGTTTATCGACATTAACTTATAACATTTCAGAGAGGCTACCGTTCGCATTTTGTAAGGCCAATTTCCACAACCAGATGCACAAGCGCCACTGGTAAAATAAAGAAAGTACCTCGTGCAAGGTTATTCCACTCCTTTTGCAATGTGCTTGTTAATGTAAGTACTCATGCTTATGAACTGATATTTAAAGAATCTTCAGCTTTTTGGCCATTAAACAGTTTAAGAGCGCAGGAGGGGCAATAATAATTATTTGTTTCTGTCAATTCATTCATCCTGCGTGGAACTCATACTGCAGGGTGTATTTATCGTACAAACTGCATAAGCTCTATATAACCCATTGTGCACAATGCATTCAAACAGATAACTTAGCTTAAATAGAAAATGCAAATTTTTGGTTTTCTAACCCTGAATACCCTTCTAAATGTCGATGATATTCAACACCATTTAATGGTTTGCAATGTTCGCAGGCGATACGAAAAAGAAGAACATATCCCTGGAACTATTATTCTTGAGTCACTGAATCAAATTACCACACAGCTCGCAATGAGGACAGTAAAAATAGACTGTGACCGAAAGTGTATATAAAACATGTAGTTGTTATGTGCATTTCAATCAGTCTTGGGACATAAAAACGTGTTAAAAATATTTTAAGTGAAAAGGAGTGAACAACTCCATTGCTTTTAAACCTTTATTACTATTCACCCAAACTAACCTTGCCTAAGGAACAGTGGCCTTTGAAACGAACTGCAAGTTTATAGTGAATCTAGTCTTAAAAATGCTGACATTGACTACAGATGGCTATTCACATGAAAACTGGCAAGTGTGCATAGAGCAAGCCCTCAAAATTAAATTTGATGAAAATTATGCCAAATGCAAGCTGTCCGTGCATAGAAAAATACTGGCAAATATTTTCGACATTCGGAATTGTAAAAAGATGGGTATCTATGAAAGGTCACGTATCGCTGTAATTGACGGAACTGAAGGTTTAGATATATTGATACCGAGAGGTTAGATAATAAATTACCTTATGGCTTCCTACAAACTATCATGCTTCTCACCTGCATTGTAAGTAGACCTCTCATGGCTTTGGAGTGGTGCACGCATACGCTTATTTGTACGCACTTATCCATATTTTACTCCTAGAATATTTAGAAATCACATCTCCATTACACATAGGTTAACCAAACTATCTTACGCACAGCGCAGCATTACATTTTCTTTGAAACTACTGCAATCAGTGAAACCATCTACACCGGTTTATTGCTTTCGTCACAAGTGCGAAATATTGATCTTCTCTAAGTTGTTAATTTATCAAAAAGGTGGAATTTTTAAAAAAAGCAAATTTTACTATTAACCGTTGTCTTAAGCCTAGATGTAGTGCATTATATCCCTTCCACGTCAAAAATCCTACAGCTTTTGGTTGATTTACAAAAACAGTTACTTCATATACTGCAACAATCTACAACAGTGGCATATGACTGATATTTTTTATGTTTTCTCTGATAAACATCAAATTTTAGTAACTAAGCGCTACTGCGCTGTTTTTGTAGTCATTTGAGTCAAGTTGATATTTCAATTCTGTTGCATTTTTTTCGAGAGCTCAATGGTTGGAGCGTCTATCGTCTAACCATCAAGAGAACATGCTTCAACCTTAGATGGTGGAGCACTTGAGGTTTCAAATGACTGGCTGATGACGGCTTATAAGCTAGAAATTGCCATGTAAATTCCAGTTGCCTTTTTGAGTAATGTGAGTCTGCTACATAACATTTGGTAGAGTGCGTGATCAACATGCCATGGAGGTCGTCAGCGGCACGACCGCTGTTGCGTGATCGCAACGTGCACATACTGAGCCCAGGTCTTGAGCGGCGTATGTACATCTCAACATGTTTTGCCTGCAATGTAACAAGAATCATCGCGTTAACAAAAAAGTGCGGCAAAATCTGGTCACATCATCCCCAAGAATTTAAAAGCATTGCCCACCATCACCATACGCTAAAAGTTGTGTTTCAGAAGACCTTCGTTTGATAAGTTAAAATGATTCTTGCATACACAGTTGCTTCCGTACAGTACCAGATTGATTCACTGCGTGCGTTCGACCACCGATACCGATGAACTCCACCAACTTCACCAACAGCTTGGTCCAGAAGGTGACAGTCTCAGGTGTTAACTTGAAAGCGATAGAGGACGTAGTTAGCTGCTCCACACTCTTCACCTTCACCCGGAGTCTGGAAGACTTAACAGGTTACCGAGTGGTCAGCATTCCACATGCAACCTGAAACACCGCCTTACTTATTCTTAAGCGATTTTAACTTTTTCGCTGGTAAAACTGTAATATCTACCCTAACCTCATCTTTAGTAGGTGCCTAGCTAGACCTTCGTTAACCAGGATTGGTAGTGCTACTTCTACTACTACTTACTAGCGTGTAGCTTAGTGATTGTACTTGCTGGTAATATAACTGACTGTTTTGTAAGTCAGAAGTGACGCAGATTAAAGTTGGCGCTGGATAAATATTCCTTCAATCTCGACAAGAAGTAAAGTAGTATTTGTGCTGGCACTGACGCCACCATTCACTCCGAGTAAGGCTGCACTGGCCCCCAATTCATAATGCTTCCTTTGCACTTTCAAACAAATATGATCTGCGCCGGTCCCACCTTCTGTTAAATCCTGGCCGATCTTACTTGAACGGGATTGCGTAGGCCACACGTAGGTCGGCTATTTAGTAGTGTCCACTATTGCGCTCCATGCTTCGTTGCCTTAACTGTACAGTGTCACCGGACAACGATGCGCGAGGTTTTTATGGTCTTCTACGCTGTCGAAACTTTGATCGGTCATATGCATGGTTTCTGCAAATGCGCATTTCACACAAAAAGCCAGTTATGGTTTCTAGGAAGGAGGTCAGACGACAGGTTGTCTAGCCCTGCTTGCTTTCAATGCGACCTCTTCATACCAGTATATTTTATGAAGATGGATTGTTTATACAGTGCCAGCGTTTAAAGAAATTTAGTATATTTTTTATGAGAATAAAGTACGTCGTGGTCTATGGGCAGAAGGGAATAGAGCGTCGCAAGCGTAACGCAAATTACTAGAAACAATCTGCATAACGTTGGATGCAGTTAGTCTCAGTTTGACTACAGTGAGTCCGGATAATGTAGTAGTCACTTCTCGGAAATCAAAATAAGGGTTCATAATCAGATGACTTCAGCCCATGCGGCTGTTAACAGATGCTGGCCAGCTTTTAAGAGAAGTTCAAAGAAACGTGTTAGCCACAAGAATTGTTCTTGGGTAAACAGCAAGATAGAAATCAACTAATATATGGTGTTATTTACATTTCTTATTTTGCTTTTTTCTCAGCCTGAAATGGGCTTATCTTATTCACCTAGGTCGGCGCCGACGCGTGTGAGAAAAACAGAAAAGTAAGAAGCAAAAAGCTGTGAGGTGCACTGACATGGAAATATTGTTTTACCTACTGGCGCAAAAAATATACTTTTAATACCGAATAATGTTTCCAGTCAATTTGCTGGAAAGCTTCCTGAGACGGTTTGATCAAGGCATATTCCTATTTTCTCCCCACCTTCCACCCTAAAGAGGCTTTGAAGTACAGAACTCTTATTTTTGGCAATCGCTGCAATTAGTTTTCTAATCGCTTACACAATATATTTTTTGCACGCAGCAGCCTCATTGCGCGGGCTCTCACAAGGGCAAGATTTATAAAGTTTCATTTGGCTACCTGCCTCTGCTGAATCAGTGGTTGTTATCAATGGCAGAACCCGCCGCTACGGAATTAGTAAAATCGATCTTTTGCGCGCCGACGAACCTCGAACAAGTGCTTAGGCTCAGTTGTCTTCAAAGGTTGCCTTATGTATTCAACGCTGCGTTCTCTTCCATCCGCTTCCATTGCTGACTCTCAATAACCCTGCAAAGTGGATGCATTTTTCAAAGATGCCCTTACCAACTTACTTTTTTCAACCAGTCCCGATGAAATTCAGTGAATGAAAAGGTATGCTTGTCAACTTGTTCTTTACTTTTATTACGGCGAAAAATAAATTATATGTTACATTCTCACAAAATCATCCTCAACTCTACCTAGCAAAGGGAAATTGGAGTGGAAATAATGTGCTGCTAACTGTTAAAACACGATGAGGCTAGTTATTAGTTCTGCGGTGAAAGTCAATATCGTTGGTGTAGCGTAGATCGACGATCCATTCTCCGTCATGCTTTGCAAGTTAACATTAGCCACGGCTGATAGCAAAAAACAATCGAAGAACACTAATTTACATTTTCTAGCTTTTTGTTTAACACTTTGCAAGTTTTATCTGTTATTGATGCTTTGCTTTTTGAGACGAGGATACCTAACTTCAAGGCAAATAGAATTGCCAGAAAAAACTGGAATTCATTTTTTCTGGTTCAGTAGTCGTCATCAGCCAGTTATATCCACCTCTTCAAAATAATCGGACCAACTACCTTTGATTCGAAGTCTGACGTTCTAAACACGCGCACTATCATAGCGATTTACGTCCGCTAGCGATCGCTGCGAGTGCAGCAATCAAAATCGTATATAAATATAAATCGTATAACAACCACTACCATAATATTAAACAGATGGATGTTGTCTGCCACATATACATCGGCGATCTCAATATATTCCCATATATGGCCGAAAATTGTGGTAAACACAGGATGATACTCTGTGTTTAGAAAGTCATTTAACATTTGGAAAATGTGCGATCTTTAAAACTAGGGCTGAAGCTAAAGCCCTATTCAAAATATCCACTCTTCTACAAACACCACAATTAAGACTACTGGTCTGCGGGAAATAATCGATGTGATTTGTTTATGAAATTCTAATTGGGCGCACTCTTTGTGCCTAACTATTCAGTTTTTTCACTATACATGGTAGTTTACGTATTTCTCCGAAACAAGAATTCCCACTCATCAAGTTGAAAATAAAAAGGTGAGCAAACTCATCCAATCTCATGGCTAAAGTTAGACGTGGTAGCTTAGTTTCGTTCATTCGATCTTTCCAGATAATTGGCTGCCGTTAATTTGAGTGTTTTAAGATAAATAAGCAAAATTTGGGCAAAATCGGAGGTTGTATCATATTGAGAATGTGTTTTAAGCTCTTGAGTAGGACAAAAACCTATTCAATTGCACATTACACTGCCACAACGCCTGTACAAGCAAGACATTTAAGTCTTCAATTGACAAAAACAAGGTGAAGGGCAGTTCACGGAATCGCATCGTTTTTAAGCAACAAGAAAAAATATCAGTTATAAACATTATTCTTTGCCAACGTTTGCAGCCTTCTGTCGCACAACGCCGTAAAGTTTTTGACCATCTTTCGCTTAATTGCATTGGAGATTCGGGGAGGTAGCCAAAACTGCATGCCGTGGAGACGGCGTGAGACGGCATGGGCGTGGAGTCAGCCGACCGCGAAGGCAAACATGTGCCCCTTAACCTCCAATTTTTCTACCATTGCAGAACTTCAAAATTGATTAATTCTTGCGGCACACACTTTTTCTCCACGGTATGGTCTCTTTGACGAAGTCCAAAAGGCTAACAAATGCAAAAAATGTCCCAATGAATATGCTTCTGTCTTTTCTTGCAAAAAATGCATATACTTCATGATAAAAAGTTCGTTGGCAAGCATTATTATTATCACTCAATGTAAATCATCTGCCAAAATACATTTTCGCTTAATATAGAAAGGTAACAGATAGAAGATTTATATGTTTTTTTAAATCGCAGTATGCATTTTGTCAATGTTTCAGTATTTGCAGGCACATGATGGTGGCTGCATACTCAAATAAATTGGTCATTGATATAAAATGAACCAAAATAAGAATTCTCATGTTTACATGCAGAATGCTATCATTCATTTGAAAAAAAATGCGCCTTTCATCTCTCTTTTCTCTTTAGCTTACAGGAAGACAATCTGCACATGTATTTTTAACAGAATTTTAACCGCTTCTGTTCTTCCTTGAGTTATCCTACTACATATAGTTGGTTAGCTGCTCTAAGACCTGAAGGTAGCAGACTCTCATTGCGGAATTTTGTTTGGTGGAGAATGTTATTTGATGGTTTGGGGGAATTTTTAAATTGAAAAGAACTTATTTCAAAAGAAATCTTTTTTTATTAATGCATCCAATGAAGTGTCATTTTTTAAAGATGTTTGATATCCTTCTCAAGCAGTCTATGCTTATGAAAAAAACGTTAGAACCCCACGAATCTATACTCTCTAGAGATCACTTAAAGTTAGGGGCCCATTTATCGCGAGCCTACGTGTGGCGATAAATCGAAGCGTGTGTAGTGTTAAGCGTTTGCGGCTAACTGGCAATGAGAAAACTGATCTGCCGGATGAGACAACAACCACATGAGGAAAAAAATTATCAGTCTATGGCTAATAATTGGTCAGGAATGCTATTCGTACAAAGCGGGCTAAAGTAATGAGTGGTCAAACCTCGTTTTTTGCAGTAGCCTAGTTCGTCTCACTTACTGAAAGTATTTGCCTCGCACAAACCCAAAGTGCCTGACCGAACATCCTATGCTAAAACGAATTACAAAGTGCAACAATGTACTCATTAAACGAGGTGTAACATTCGGGCTCATATGGGAGTAGAGGATGTAGGCGAAAACGCTGGCGTATAAATTAATTACCAAAATTAATTACCAAAATAAATTGCCACAAGCCTTTCAAAAATTAACGTGAGGGTATCCATCCTTTCCCTTGTTGCGTTCGGTAGCCACATTCGCTTTTCCTTGTGAGCTCTACGAAAGTTGAGGTTCTTGCACCAATAGCGTCAACCTCTCTATGTCTTAAGCTGACTACTTAGGCCGTGGATTAAAAAACGTCCACATACAATGGAGCGACCCTTCTTATTCAACGAAAGTGTCAACTAGTCAGCCCTATTCGCGCTATGTGGGCAAAAGGACCCGACGTCCTACGGAGATATATCTGCGTAGGAAATGAATTTCTTAAATTTTCGCAAATTGTCGGATTCACAAAGTACTTGCATGTCTTTTTTACGGCACGTGCGCGTGTCGACTGTCGTCCGACCATGCCAGAAGTCGAAAAAAAAACTTAAAAGAATGTCATTCGCTGAGACACATTTACAGCAATAAAAAAGGCACTCAGAAACGCACTCTATGTCTGCGCCCTATTTTCTTGGCATTTGGAGCTGCGTGCGAAAAAAAAGTCGCCTCCCGGCGGCCTCAGGAGTGATCAAAAGCGTGCGCTCTCGTGATGGTCATAGAAACGTTCCGTCAAGCCCACACACGTGACAGCGTTCACCCGCGGGTGGTGGGCTGAGTGTGGTTTTTTGCTGGCGTTTTACACTTTCAGGTCGTTGGTTTGCCAAAGAAAATCTCCTTTCCGCCCAAGTCTTCTTGTATGATTAATTGTTGATGCTTCATAACTGTGTCGTTGCTTCTTGCGACGAAACAGCGGTTTCTGACCAGAAATGGCAGTCAATGCTCTGAAGATTCTTTTTTCAATACATCTTCCAGTTCCTTGAAACTGTCGATCCTTACGTCATTTTTACTCGCTAGAATAGGACAATCAACAACGGTGGGAGTGGTATTCACTTCATTTTCTAAAGAAAATAAACCTGTGAAAACACAATTTAGTATGTTCTTAAGAAATTGTTCATAACTGAAGACGTGGAGGCTTGGTTGACAGAACTGTCTGACTTTTTGTTAGAAACTGTGAAGAAACTAGAACCCGGCTTTAACGCAGACCTCTTGCTTAATGTTCTTTATGTTCGTGCACTTTATTGCACCCACCGGTGAATATTTAAAATTATTTTTAGAAAAAAATTCGAATGACATCTTTACAATTTAGGCGTCTTAAAAACCGCTAAGTGTTCCTTGAGTGCACCCGAAGAATTTGTTTTACATTAGATATTCAATTTTTTTTTCATGATAATTAAATTTCAGTGGCAGCAGCATAACGCATTACGATCAGACTTTTCTGAATGCGATAACGACCGAAATACCTCTTCGTGTACGGATTGATTTTGCGCCCACAATGTATTCCATCATCTGAAGCCTGTTTAGATTAAAAATAGGGAACAGTCTTAATGAAGCGTTCAATTCCTACTTGCACGAACAACTTGCACCTTGTGCTACCTGGAGGCCACCTATAGGAAGCATTCTAAACCCAACCTATGTAAAGATTTGGAGAATGTGGTGAACCTAAATCATGCTCCGTGATTAACGCATTTGCCTGCCATAAGTTAGCCTGAAACAGTTTTCCCCAGTTTTGCTTCCAACAGCGTTTAAGCTTGTTAACGTTATTGATTTGCCTTTCGAGCAAATTTGATAGCGTTGGTGTTTGCATCAGATTTTTTTGTGCGGACTCAATTTTACTGTATTCTCTCATACGCCATTAATGTTAAGCAGTGAAAGCCCACACTTGAAGAATGCCCGATTCCCTCGTTCCAAGAGGGCAACAGCCGTACAGTCGCAAAGGCCACTATGGAAGAAGGTGAGATAGGAATTCTCTCCCGAGATTTTGGGTGTCTGAATTGTGGATCTGGGCTTCAAGCAGGCAACAAGCGCCCACGTTGCGTTGATGAAGAATGTGTACCTTCTGAGTTTGATTACTAGGTTCCATAAGTTTCCACGCGCTCCAGCATGCAATACCAGAAATCCGGTCACGGCTGACTCCTCCAGGCCGTATACTATTTGTCCACTCGAATGGGCAAGAGTTGGGGTGGGTGTGTGTTCCCACGGACGATCGTAGTGCCATAGGTAGGCATGTACATGATAGATAGTGGAGATTTGGAATACAGAGGGGTCCTCAACAGCGGCTCGGATTCCTTCGGCGAGGTTGTGGCAGTTAACATTTTAGCTCAAGAACTTAACCAAAAGAAAGCGGTGGCAAGCGACCATATCTAACCATGTTTTAGGGTCGGCGCGTCACAATGCCCTCAGCGTGACTCGTTGAATTTCATAAGACCACAGATGTCAGACCGCCACGCTCTGGTAACATTGGCGCTGCTGATCCGCCGCTACTTTTTCTACGGATTTAGGAGCCTGCTTATCTCTAAGCTTACCTAAGCTACAGGCCGTTCTACTATCCATCAGCTACGGAGACTCCGGCTATCCAGCAGCTAGATTAACGGGTACTCTGCCATCCTGGGATAACTTGTTTCCTGAGTCACACAATTGAGACGGGCCTTATCCTCGTGTATCAGCTTAACCCGCAAACGTAATATTCCCCAGTTAATATAGGTTTTGTGCGCCACAATGAGAAACTTGACTAACTCCTAGCGAGCTCTCACAAGAATTTCATAAAAACACTCGAACAAGCACTTCGCTGGCCTCAGTATTGGAATTCTAGCTCAAATTAAGCGGCAAAGTTGGTTGCGGGAAAGGAAACTAAGGGAAGGACTTGACGAAATTTAAAGGCAACTTCATCCCCCCGACGTAAGTGCCAACGCTCATATTCATCAGTAGATGTTCAAGCTGATGGGTTTCTGCTTGCTGGTTGTACCCGAGTCTCTAATTGCAGTAATATAGCGTGGCGAATACTTACCGGGACTGATAGTGCCTTGCAAAACACAAGTGTGGCTAAATATTTTACCGAAGCAACGTACTTGTTCACAATACGAAGCTGGGTGGTCCTTAAATGTAAACTACAGAACCGGCGGTCAAGCATATCGTGGGGGGAAACCTTTGAATTTGTTTCCCGAAATGGGCACAGTTGTAGACAAGGGAGATATGCCGTAGAAACAGGAAGACAATTTCGAACTTGAATGTTCGCAATGAAATGCAACGAAGAACTCTTTAAGAACAATGATTAATCGCAAGGACCAAGTTAAACCTTCGGCTTTTCTGGCGTCAGACCTCTTGGATGGCTTTGGACAGCTTTCATTAATAAGTCACGCGTGGAAGGCACAGGTAACAAGCGGTCGCGGTGGCGGAAAAATTCATTATCGAGCAAATGTTCCACCCAAAATTGAATTCCACAATAAAGTCAATAAACTGTCAATACCACGACCTGTTGCTTGACGCCTTTTCTGGGCAAAATTTTCTTATGCCACCGATGCCAGGAATCACGTTCACGTTGGAAACAGAAGTTGAGAGTAAGCTCCATTCGTTGACTTTTTCGTGCACCGGAATACTGACGGAACCTTTCAAACGTCAGTTTACCGCAGAGGCCTATGCCGATCTTGTCCTTCATTACGACAGCAATCACCCTATTAATCATAAGCGGAGTAATGTTACCATCCTGATCAATCAAGCAAGGATGCACAGTTTTAGAGGTAAACTTTAGCAAAAAGATCTTAAGTTACTGTGGAAAGTACTCTCAAAATGATGAACAAAGAGTATTTGTACATCAACGCATAATACGATAAGAGCTAAAATGAAGCGAAAAGGAACTATATTGTTCTGATCAGGTGCCTACTCCAAGAAATTGTTAAATAATTTCATATATTAGAAGCGTGACTGAACTCCTTGAAAGACATCGGAGGAAACAACAGATCTAAGCGGTGCAAAAACAACGACCACATTGCGAAATAAGTGTATTCTGCTCATGGAAAGGGTTGATTATTTTGACTGAAAAGAGGTCATAAACAATATTTATTTTGGTGACTACACTGAAGTTTATTACGGCCAAACATGAAAATCAGCCTCTATATAGGAAAGGCCGCTACCTTTAGAGAAAATAAACTCCGAAGACTTGGACATTAATAGGCACGTTGAATTAGATGTGACGTACACCAACCTCAAGGAAGCCTGGGAAAAGCCCCAACCAACAAGCTCTGCTATTGACCAACGACAAAGATAATCACCGATTTGTTTAATGTATTTAAAATACTGACAGTTTTGTTAGTATTTTCCACAGGTTACACGACGAACTGATCTGATAGAGTCGAAGTTGTACCATACATTTTTATCGTTTCGCGAGCAACCATCTCCACCAAAACCGCTCACTTGGGATGCCAATTTTCCACTTCCGATATTTATTTGCAGGACGAAGCTTCGTAAATATTTTGAGACTGAGGCAAAGTCAATGCCAAAAATGAATGGAAATCCTGAGACGAAATTTTCCAGCTTCAGAACTTTGGACTAGAAGTAGAGCATATCCCACAGCAGTATTGACATTATCCGATGATAGCTCTGAGCTAGATTGTGAAATACTAGTCCAATAAACTTGTTGCTACAACAATCATATATTCTCTTGAACTTCTGCCTTGGAGCAGCCCGATTGAAAAAGTCAACAACAGCTGGTTTGCTTCTGTGAACTGGCAACCATACCGAACATCTGATTTTTTGATCAAGGTGTTTTTGCGCGGAATTGTGTGTTATTGACTGCAGTTCTCTACAAGTTTGTTGTACTAGCTGGCTACGAGAAGATGCCTCAAGTCAAGTCTGTTAGGAGGACTTAAACAGACAGCTAGCAGAGAGCTAGCATACCGATAGCTAGGGCGTTCACGGCAGACTATCGATCGGCCTACAGGCGGCGAAGGATAATGACAGACAGCCAGTCGACAATAACACGACTCCACCGCTGGGACACTACTGACATTTGCCTGACGTTTCAAAATCCGCCACAGGTTCAACATCAGAGACATTAGCTGAAAATAGAAGCAGAAATTGAAAAGGTCAGTGCCTGCATGCCAACCAATAAACTGTCCACGCACAAGAAGGCAATCACCGGTAATTCTCGCTGCACGTTTGCAGTAATGACTGTTTCCTATAAATACTGCAAAGACCTGTGCATCTATTACCCGTGTCTCATACCATTTTTTCCTAATTTCTCTGATAATGAATCCGCAACAGATGTCGAAACGTCAGGCGTATAACAGTATTGTCCCAGCAATCGTTTTGTCGTATTCTCGATTACTTCCTGCGAAATTAATGTTTACTTGTTAAGACAGAAAACCAATCAATAATTTAATATCCAAACTACAATCTGCTGTTGAGTCATAAGTGAATCGTGCCACCACCCAACCCAGGACAGAAGCTGATTGGCCCAATGGACGTAAGTTACATGTGTTTGTTGCTCTAAATATATTGTACCTTTTACAGCCAAAGACTTCTGTTGTTGCACTTTTCTTGTCATGTTCTTCCTTGGGAAACTTACACGAGGTGCAATGAGGCAGTGACACCACGACTTTGACAGTGATTACAGCAAAGTCGGAACAAGCGACTTCTGGTTGCGATCAGTGATCGATTTTCAATGGCTGTCAATAAATCCCAATGTAAATTGTGATGATAACGAACGTCCATCTAATTGGTTAAGGCGTACTCGTTCTTTTTAAAGAGGTGTGAGGTCGAGCCTCGGTTTGCTCACTATTTGAAGTTGAGTGTGGCTGTCAGTTTATGGCTCCTGAAACAGAAATGGCCTTTCCTGTCTCCCTATTCTTTTTCGAGAAAAATATTTGTCCAGACTACTAGCCATTGTGTGGCTCCTGACCGGGCTCTTTAATCAGCTCCAAAGCACAGAAAGATGGTTGATTTTCCTTACTGACCGAAAAACATTGTTTTACGTATGAAAACATCACTTCATGCTTGTCTCACTACATGCGCTACTTTTAAGTATATGAAGCTAAGGAAACGACCACAAACGCATAGCGTTATATGACCAATGCGCGGAATGGTAGATCGGGTAACGGTTGGCCCACTTTAATTTAATATGAAAGAGATGGTCGATGATCGATGAATTTAATAACCCATTTTCGTATACGCATAAACACACTTTCAAATATTATGCATTTACCTAGTAGCCCAATTTTAAACTGCAATCTGAAGAAAAACGCAACAACCTTGAGCATCAAAGGGGCATCTTATCAAGCAACTATCACTTGCTCATGTGACCATGATGTTTGTAAAAGCTCATCTTATAGGACCTATATTTTAATGGCAAGAGCTGTTGCTGCTAAATGGAAATTTTTTTGAGTTGAGCGTGAGCTTCATAGGCAAACACGAAGATAATCTGCGCATGGCTTTAAATAAGTGTGGTATGGTTTAATCATGTATGAATTAGCAGCAACATTTTTTGATACATTTACTGCAAGAACGTACGGTTCATTAGAAACCACGGGCATATTAATTCGAGAAACAACATTTTTCCCACCCTGCATATAACTCCTAAGGTAGAGATGGCTCATATCTTAAAATTGTTTTCACTCAAATTATTACTTAAAGCCTCACGTCATTTATGATAGCTGTCGAATCCGCAGTAATGCAGTTCAAATTCCAATACACTCTTTTTTGTTCTTTGAGGGTTCTTTCACAGTGTTTACCGCTACAATAATCTCACCGATCACTACTATAATGCAGTTAAGTAATACGCAACTCAATAATATTGCTTTTAGTTTAATGCTATTTAAAATATCATACAAATGGGAAGGTTGCACGCAGTCACTGTTTCTCGTGGGCTGCGAGGGTAAGACCAAGCTAAATGACAGTGTTTAGCCCATGTCCAAAAGCTGCATCTGCCAGCTCGGAGTTGTTTGCCTGCTTCGTAAAATTAAATCCCAGAGGGGAATTTTTCAGAAAAAAGCGTTTGCTGCTAAGGCATTCCCATTGTTTTTATTGTCAGCAGCACTAACGACGCATTAGCATTCGCCTCGAAAGACTTCGTAGGCACTGTCTGTATGCACGATTACCCCAGAAACCATAAATGATTGGATCTATCAGAGTGCAGAGTCTACTCCAAAGAGTGGCGTAGGTGAGGAGAACGGTGGTGTCGGGTGCTCTGGCACTCTGTGGTAGATGCAGCCCCACAGTGGGAAGTCGCCTGCGGCCAGCCCCCCAGTGGACATGCAAACAGAGGGCCAAGAATCGTGGGCCGTGGCAGGCCAGATAGACGCAGAGAATGATGACTAGAACCACGACTGTGCGCTTGTGCTGCCGTCGCAGCAAATCCAGAAATTGCACATCCGTTGTGTGTAGGGGAGAATCACCCAGGGGCGCCGAGGCTGCTCTCTGGTGTCGGGAGGCTGCTACGGCGTCAATTAAACTGCTTCGTCGGGAATGGCTGACGGGCAAGATGATGGAGGCTCGCGTATGTGGTTGGGCCAGCTCAACTGCTTCAAAGCTGCTCATATCAACAGTGGAGGCAGCAGTTTGTAGCTGCGGGCAAGTTTGTAGGAAGACCGGTGGCACAATGCTTGCAAACTTGCGAGCTGGACTGCAGCTGTGTGGTCGAAGGGGCCGCACAGACGGCGATGTTTGCAAGTTCTGTAGGGATCCCCTATGGACGTCCGTCTGGCTACTCCCTGTTACCATGAGCGTAGGAATAGACAGCGGTTTGATGTCGGGTGAGTGATGTGGACTGGGGTCTAGGACAGCACTGCAGCTCTCTTCATCGTCACACATACAATTCGTCTTTCCATTGTGACTGGATCGCCTGGAGCAGAAGCGCTTGTGCCGGAGCGACACCTAAAATGGGAATTAGGCAGAAGTTGAGCTTTGGCAACTGGCAAACTAGCATACTTGTAATATAAAGAGGTACCGAGCAAAACTGACTTATGTACTATTGAATATGACATGGAAAATGTCCGTCATTTTTTCAAGTTGCACATAAGAGAAATCTCACGATATCAGTCCTAAAACCACAAAAAACGCCGTTCTACACTCATGTTCCAGTAAAAGGTTAACTTTTCTCTCTCCAGAGTTTATTTGGCTAACATTGTCTAGTATTTTTTTAAATTTGACGTGCTCAGCATAATACTGGTAATAAGACTAAACACATCAGGTATAAATAATTTGCCAGTACTGGACCACCGTCTTCCTGCTAAAATATTTACTAAAATATAGGTTGAGCATGACTTCTGTCATAATTAAACGAAGAATGCATGGCAAATAGAAATAAGTTCACAGATTAAACCATTTCTATACTTTTTCCGTCAGCTTTTAGTCCTTCAAAATCACCATTCGAAAAAAGAATGAAGAACATTTAAATTTACATTTTGTATGTGTAGACTGTTTATAAATATGCTAAGGTCTCATCGGCAAGATCTACGTTATGTACACTAAGGAGACGCCAAAACATAACGACAATTCCAATGTGCGTTTTCTGCAAAGCAGACCTTCACGATGACAACTCTGTCTCCTTCGAAAGGATTAATTTGTCTTATGCGTGCAGACTTCGAAAAACAATGTCTGCGTTGATCATTGACCGTAGCAATTGTAAAAAATGTGTGAACTGTAATGCCTCCTTAAAATATTTTTGACCCTGCCGACTTTTCAGGATGTGAATGGCCGAACACGCGGCGGCAGTGTGGCGAAATGATGACGATTCTCAAGTTGCGGCTCATTCGACGAGACCCGGCCACACCTTCAAATTTGATGAGGCCGAAATTCTCGCAAGAGTTGACAATCGGGTGAGCCGAGAACTACTTGAGTCATGGTTCACGGGCCCCCAATCCGACAACAAGTTTGACGATTTGCCCAATCGGTATTCAATCCTGAGATTAAATTTGGCCAAAGCAAGCCATCACTTGAGAAACGGACAGGCCACCGCCTCATCGTACGCCAACACCGGGGAGCCATACGGCCGAGCAATCATCATGCCCGAGCTCACCGCCCGTGACGAAAGTTCAACAGGTCAGAGCCCGCGTGCCGTCCAACAAGCAGTCCACGCACAAGAAGGCAATTAACGTTACTTGCCGCTGTATGCTTGCAGTAATGACTGTGTCCTATAAATACTGCAAACTTCTGCGCATGCTTAACCTTTCTGCTACTCATGTCTCTGATGACGAATCCGCGGCGGATATCGAAACGTCAGGTGAATAAACATATTGTCCCAGCGATCGAGTCTTCTTCTTCTTCTTCTTCTTCTTCTCGGTTTTAAAGGATCTTGGCAAAAGGCATTTTTGGAGAAAAAAGGCAATTGTAATTTAACAACTTTTTTTGCAAATGAATATTTTCCAATATAATATAGATTTTGCAACGTGCAACCGACGTTATAATTTTTTGAAAAATCATCCGAGTAATCTATTTTAGCATTCACCAAGCATTATTTCATTCTGACTTTAATAATAATCGAACCATTTAAAAAATGCATACACACTCGGCATTTTATACAAACCGTTTATCTAGTTTACTTGCAGTTTTGATAGGCTCATTTTAAAAACGCATTTCAGAACAAGTCTATCATTTTTGCGCTCAGATAAATATCCTCTAGGTTTATCAGATTCTCTAATCAACATGTGATGTTTAAATGACTTGGTCACTTAAACATGTGCACGCTTAAAGGAAAAAGTTGCTTTTTGAAATGACATAGCATACAAACGAGCTGCAGATTGCCTGTGTAATGGGACAGAATCGGAATTAGTCATGGTAAAGAAATAGCTATAGAGGGCTGAATCAATGTAAAACTGCCTGTGCACTTATACATTTCACTATAAGCGTGCTGCATAAGAAGACCTATAGTTCTGATGCTGCGTCCTCAATTTTAAAATTTTCCAATAGCAAATAAAGGAAATCATAAGCTTCTTTAATTTTCTAGGGAATATTTAGGATCACCGTTAAATTGGCTAGCATATTTGTCTAGTATTATCGGAACATCCTTCTATGTATGTAAACGCATACTTCGAAATGCTTTATAGCATTGCACAGAAGACTTATTTACGCAGCCTTGAAACTTTTTAAGCAAAATAGAATGCCCAGTCGTTTTAGAATGCTCAACGACTACTGGTTTTACGTAAGTTAATCCTTCGTATTTTATCGTGACTTGTTCTGACTAGCAATAAAAGCAGGCACATATCTGATTTGATTAAAATGACGCACGTACTCTGTAAATGAATGCGCACTAAAATTATACTTGTCTTTATTAACTTCAGTTGCATGATACAAGACGTACTTTTCTGTAAATGAGAATGTTGGTTGTCACCAGAAATGCCACTGGGAGTAGAAAATGTCCAAAGCCCACCCCGATGCTAACACTTGGGGTGTAGTATGCCAATGGCGACCAAATTGATGTGTTTGGGTAGAACCATTGCACGATGTTACCGGGCTCTATAATTGTAGTCCAGTCCGTGAGGCTCAACACTGTCGCCAGAATGATAATTCCAACAGGGAGGAGGCATACCATGCAACTAAAGGTTCGACTGGCTTTTCGCGTCGGTGGACAACAGTTGAGGTTGCCGTCATGCCGGCTCTGGTCATGGCGATTGCTCATAATCATATTCACCTGACTGCTTCGATCGGGTCGGCGTTGTCCTGAACAGCATGTGAGGCCCTGCACAGGGCAGCAACTGGGACGTCTGTCAGAGTAGGACTGGGCGCCTGGGCCATATTTTGATGTATTTCGACGTGAGGTATTGTGGATAGCCCCGGCACGATTTATAGCAATCCACATGATAGCCCCGATCTCCGCGGCTTGGAATACATCCAGAACTATCATGAGGCCGAGGGAGATGGAGGCCCGCTGCCATGGTGGGTAATCCTCCTGTCCGTGGAACACTCGCTCTTGACTATTACTCCAGAACAGGCCAGCAGCCTTCAACAAAAGCATGACTGAAAGAAATACATTGCAGAATGCAACAGTGATCAAGCCCTGTAGGTATTTTTGGTGCCGCCGACTTTTCCACCGCGAGGATATCCGATGACCTGAACTAATTTTCCTATCCTTTGTGGCTTGTTCATCCGGACCCAGCTTGTTAATGGAGAGGAGCGATGAAAGTCGCAGCAGGGAGGCTTTGCTGCAGGGACTGAGGAGACTGAGATGTTTTACTTCAAGACTACTGGAAAAAAGTTTGGGCATTTTGTTATCGGAGTGTCCACGTCTATCCACACTAACACGGATATTGCGCACTTCAGAGGCTGTTTCATCGGTACTGTAGCCGCCGGAGGATATCTTTTGTCTAGGTACTCGTCCAATAAGTCTAGTAATACTTAGAATTCCAATGTTCGAAATGATGCCCAAAAATCCAATAAGCATAGAGAAGCATGTTTCAGCATCAATCGGCATTTATTATTTGGAGCTCTGAAAAACAGTGGGCTTCCTCTGCAGGTCAGTGCGTAATTACCATCTGATGCTTGGGTTATGACGGTGTAGAAGATATTTAACAACGTCCTTCATTTCTATTGGTGACTTATTTTTCGACCAATGACGTTAGCCCAGGTTAAGTAAGGACAAATGTGGTTGCAACCAGCCTCTGTACAGTCCATCGTACTAAAATAAACATACTTATGCAACTTGCATAAAAAAACGTCTGCTTTACAACAAAAAAAGCATCGTAATAAAATGTTTGCAATTTTTTTAAACTTTATAAAACCATAAAATATAGGCCAACTGCCTTAAAATTGGTATTAATGTTTATGAAGGAAAGGTTATTTAATTTGTCAATGAATATTTCTTGCCTTATTACTAATGAGGACGAAGAAATGTCGAGCACCAGATCAAATTGTTGATTGTCCTGAGCTTTCAAACTCTTACAGGACTTCATCTTAAGAGATAAGTAGCAGCAACCGAAAGGAGGGTATTTATAGTGGACAAAGGCCAATCAAATTTCAGCGGTCGTTAAGGGAATGAAAACATCGACCAGAAGGACAAAGGTCGGGGGTAGGGGGGGCAATTATAGTGGTAAACGCTAATTAACTGTCTGTGAAGACGGTTCTCGTTCGAGGTCATGAGCAGTAATTAGTGTAATGCCTTGTCCTAAGGGAAGAGGGTCCCGGTGATCCTGCCTCCTCTTCTGGCCGGTTCTGTTCGTTTTCAATTCTGACGTTCGGCGTGGCCTTGTTTCGCCCTTCGCTTTCATAATGGCGCAAACCTTTGCAGGCCGCGAGGAGGTCTAGATGCCTGTTGACAGAGTTGGCATCTGAGTTCTTCAGATGAGTAAAAACCTACTTTGCCAAACCGTTTGTAGGGATGCCTCAAAGCGAGAAGATTGGCCTGAGTATTTTGTTTGCTTTGTGGACTTTCGGTAGGCCATAAAATCGTGCTCGGGCCGTGTCAGTTTGTTTCATGGAGCCGGATGAATCCATGATATCCTTCGACGTGGTTTCACTCGTCACTTCTATCCCACAACAACTAGCGATTAATGTCATGAGACAACTTCTTAATCAAGGCTACGACGAAAGTAACAAACTTCTGAAGTGTGATTTTTTTCTCGAACTTCTATGACATTACCTTAAAACCTTCTTCACATTTGGTGGGCAAATTTATGAGCAAATATAAGGCACTCCCATGGGCTTCCCCATATCAAGCCTGATTGCTGAAGTGGTCCTCTAACGGATAGGACGCTTGTTCTTCACCAAGTATCAACCGTATTTTTGGGTTTGTTATTAAGATGACACCTTTATCGTTGTCAAAACATCTGATATCGAGCACCTCAAAGATTTACTGAACTCGGTTTATCCAAACATCAATTTCACGATGACAGCGGAGAGAAACAACCAACTACCCTTCCTGGATGTCCATGTGCGATGGTGTTCAACTTGACTTCTGCAAACCGCAGTATTCACAAAGGTCACCGACACAAACCAAGTGTTACACTTCAATAGTAATCACCCCATGTGTCACAAACGCAGTTGCGTTCGTACTCTTTTCAAAAGAGTTGAAACCCACTGTAGCACTCCTGCAGACGGCGGAGTTGAACAACAATACCTTTATGAACTCTTTCAGGGAAATACCGTAGGTTTTGCCTGCTTCCTTTTACTAACACTTGTTTTCAGAATTTAAATAATGTATCTCATGTAGTACATTAGTGCACTCCGATCTAATCCAGGATTAACCAACCCTGGTTGTTTCGTAATGGCAAGTTCCTGACACTTCAGCTTTTTCTCAGGCGAAACAATGTATCTACATATCAGCGATGCCAATCATTGTTCGCTGACTTATGCATCCATGTTTAGTAAACCAGGAATCGAAGCTGATGCAATATGAGTACTAATCGGCCTTTAACACGATCCCCCACAATTTCCTTAGGAATAAAAGTTTTGTATGCTGCTGTTAAGTCTGGGATGTTTCTTGGTTTAGGGACCATTTCACCTCCCGCGCTCAATTCGTTCAATGCAGCAAGTTAATGTCCACGGTCGTTCGCAATAACTGTGGAGTTTTTCGAAGGTCTGTCTTATTTCCTCACTTCTTTTCGCTCCATTAAGGACCTTTGAGCGCCAAATAAATATATATTTTATGTGCTGATGAGATGATTGCCGGTCAACCGCGGTATCTCTCACAAAGGAAGTAGTGCCAACAATCCACTTAGTCGAACCAACATGGCCTGCTTTGTCAGTAGCAGATATAAGGTGAAAAAAACATGTTATAGAGAATTTGCTTAAAGATTTTTGCTATCAAAAACAATCAAATAAATACTATCGAAGCCCCCCTTAACTTTATGTGTTATTTCCTAAACGAATAGTAAATCCCGCATGAATATCGTGCTTACATGATGCAAAATGATAAAGGTTTATAACATTTATTTACAATTTGCACGTCAATTTGATTAGAACGATGCAGAACACTGCGAATTGCGTAGTTTAGATTTCATGGCGGCTTTTAAGAATTTATTTTCTGTTGCATGCAAAGATAAGGCCGATGAACCAAAAGTTCCAAGATCATTTTTTGGTTAAACAGTTGAGCATTTTAAGAGAGAGGAACAATGGATGTTTGGGAGTCTATTTTCAAAGACTTTAGCCATGGAGTTTAATTACCCGTAGCTGGTAGCAACACCGCTAATAAAACTGAAAAGTGTTAACAAACATCCATACATAAAGTTAAAGAGTAAAGGAAAGAAAAAAGAACTTCGAATAATTCAAGAAATGCAGACGTTTTTAAAAGAAGCAGACAAATTAAAAACTCTGGAAATACATGTTTCGTATGACCAGTAAATGCAGACCAAATTGTCCGTTGAAAGTATAATAGGAATTTCCCTTTAGTTACTTGAACGTTTTTCCTAACCACTGTAATTTGATTTCAAGTATTTGCGGATTTTGCTGTACCTTTCGGTAAGTATTATTCTTTGGTCTGCAAATGTATGTTCATTTATATACCATTTTCAGCATTTAAACACACATAATAGATATGATATACCTTAATAACGGTCGCTCAGTAAGTGAGCTCTTTGATTACCGCTCTTATGATCAAATCAGACATTTACAACACATTTCTACATTCCTAGGACTTGGATTAATTTCAGCACATCGTGGAAGACTTTTCCGCCCAGACTGACCAATGCAGTCAACTATCTCGCCACATGCTTGGTATTAAATATAGCTTTTAATGGACGTCCGCGTCCATGGACCTATTCTGTTTGCTGACACATTTTTCCGTTCAGGTTTCTTGGCAAAAAGCCTAAGAAATGTGTAAAAACTGATTGTTCTATCTGTATTCGATACATTTTGTCGAAAATCCTTTACATTTCCACTTAACGCCTTTTAACAGAAGAAGGAAGGACGTTTACCTCCGGAAGCAAATTATTTGAAACCTTTCTTGCGCATATTGTTGTCTCAGAAGATCAATTGGCGAACATACGTTTGCTTTTGACAAATTCTCGTCAGGCCTTTATATTTATATGGTAATGAAATAACTGAAGTATGGTGGATGGTGGGCAGATATAGCGTTATTTTTGTCAGTGTCGGTGGGGGGGAGTGGTTGGGGAAGTAGCAGTCAGAATGCCAATTTCTAGATGGCCTGGCGTCCGAGGCAGGTGATAAGGTGCGCGTGGTTGGATTTGGGACTTATTCGTCTCTGCGGGGCCCGTATCTGAGGCCATTGGTCCACCGTGTGTGGCCGTGTTATCTAGTTTCGCCCATGGTAACTGCAGCACACAGCACCATTCGGCGTAGCTCAATGGCGGCTGCCTTTGCCGTCGCCAACAGACGCTGTCCGAGGAATTATGAACAGCTCAAAGGCATCTTGTAGATCACTCGGAAGGCATCTTTGGCGTCCATGCGATGGTCTGAGTCTAGCAGGTGCGCTAGAATGGAACTGCTTACACCTTTTATTTGGCCCTTCCCTAACCATGCTGGAATGTGCTCTCTTCATCTTTTGGACAAACGCCGGCTGTGTGTGACCAATATATCCTGCCCCACAGGAACAGGTAACTGTATATATTCACCTAGAGGTGGTTTGGGCTGGCAACCTATCCTTGATGCCTCCGTATAGGATGGGAGAATTTGAGAACAGTACCTGGGCGTTGGCTGCGGGAAAGGTAGTTGCTGCGGCTTGGCTCAAGCGCCTCCTTAGAAGTTCGCTTCGTCCGTCCTCGTAAAATGGGATCCTGATGAATACTCGTTTCTTCTCTACTGTAAATAGTGAGGGCTTTGGCCGCCTTTCAGCACAAAACACAAAGTAAGTACACTTGGCTTTGTTTCAGCGATGATACTCACGAAACCATTATTGTAGCTCAACTTGACGAAAGGAAATTTCCGATTATTTATCATCTGATAGCTACAGCAGTATAAAGAGTTGAGTGAACAAGCGTTTAAGTGGCCAATCAGCAGCAAATGCGGGGGAGGGGTAATATGGGATCGAAGTTTGCTGACAAAGGGGAGGGAGGCAAATGGCCAGAGAAGGGCGGAGGGGGAGGGCAAATGTGAAGGGCGACGTGGTCCGACCATTAGGACATATGTTAGCGACACGGCCTCTTCGCCATCCCGCGCAGTGGCCATTGTCTCTGCCATAGCAGGTATCCGCTGCTTTAGGAACTCGCATTGTGTCAACAGAACTCTGCAACTGACACGGAACGCTCGGTCAGCCCCTACCCTGTGACCATTACCAACCAAGTGAGCCAAATTCGCGCTGGATATAGATTTTACCACGTCTCGGTTTAGCTGGACAGGATCGTGCTTTCGTACTCTTTCGGATGTACGCCTATTTATTTGACCAATATAACCTGCCCCGCAAGAGCAACAGTACAAATTGAAGAGGGTTGAAACTGGAGTCTCTCCTTGCTCTCAAAGCTAGGAATTTCAGTGCTTGAAAAGGCTAGTTTTATCTTAGCTGCTGGAAAAGTGCGCGCAGTTTGTGCGTTTAAACGTAGGCGTATAATTTCGCATGCTAGATCTCGTCGAAAAGGCAATGTTAGAAATAAAGCTTTCTCAGCCATCTGCACTTCTGATTTTGAAGATTAATTGGCGAACATACGTTTTGTTTTCGAAAGTTCTCATCAGGCATTTACATCTTTATGGTAATTAAGTAAATAAACTGTGCGAGTTTGTAGAAAAAATGGAACGGTTGTCAGGGAAAGCGGAACGGGAGGTGGAACGGGTGTTAAAATCTGATCACCGTTAGGGGAAACTGGTAGTCGGCTGAGGTGCTGAGATGCCCGCTGTTGGATTAGCAGCTTTTCACCATGGTAACTGCAGCGCCGCGATATAATACTTTTGGGCACACAGGACGGGTCGGCGTGGCCTGATGTCGACCGCTTCTGTAGTAGCCAACAGACGCTGTCCAAGAAATTTTGAGTAGCCTTGAGGTTCCTAGTAGATTACTCGGAGGGCCTCTTTGGCATCCATCGGATGGTCCTGGTTTACCGGATGCGCTAGAATGGAACTATTTAAACCCTGTAGTTGGCCATTTTTTTTACCATGCTGGAATGTGTTCTCCTACTCCTGTGGACAAACGCCAGCTCGTGCAACCAATATATCCCGCCCCCCCCAGGAGCAATTAAATAAATATATGCTCATAGAGGTGGTCTGGGCTGGCAGTTTGTCCTTGATCTCTCCGTATAGGATGGGAGTCGTCGAGAACAGTATATGGGCGTTTGCTGCTGGGAAGGTGGTAGCTACAGTCTGAGTGAGGCGCCTCGTTAGAAGTTCGCTTCGTCCGTCCTCTTAAAATGGGACCCTGATGAATATTCGCTTCGTGTCTGCTGTTAACTCTGCGCGTTTTGGTAGCCTTTCAGCCATATACTTAGCGATACATGGACTGATATACCAATTTTTGTCGAAATACGCTATCGGCAATCGTACGCTCTTCTTCTGTGCTACCATTCGAGCAGATCTGTTTTGCTCCCTATGTCAAAAACGTACTAAATTACGTATGAAGTTTAATGGCACAAAACTTGTAAAATTGATGAATTGCCCGGACCATATCTTCTTACAAAATACCTTTCTTTGAATGCCCCCAGCAGCCCCTTTACTCAGAAGTACAGCAAGACATGGGAGCAATCCACATTGTTCTACTTCTACTGCAAACTTGATAGATGGGTGCGCCTGATTGACTGTATTCATTAAAGCTGAAATATTGGTTTGGTCTGATGCAACCGCGAATATATTTATCTGGTGGCGAACTCGCGCAGCCTTAAGTTTGGGTATAAACATATTTACTGGAAATGGACCCAGGTGCGAGCTCATAGCTATTCCGTCTAATTGCCTGTACATTTTGTTTTCGAAAAGGAATTGTAAATTCAATGTTCATTCTAGCAGCAATTCCTTGAGTGCATTTACTTGCACTCCTATGTCATGGTTATTCGAGCTTATGAAGTCGCAGATGTAATCTACTGTTTCTTTGACAGGCACGTTTGTGAACAGGGTGGAGACATCCAATGAAAACATCCCTGTCCCGTTCAGGTCGAGCTGTTTCACACCGTCCACAAATTTGAATGTTTCTCGGAGACTGTATGGGGCTAGCTGACTCTGTATGGGTTTCAGTTTGTCCGCTAGCCCTTTTGCAGTCGCATTGTATTGCGAATTTCTCCTATCTAGGATAGGACGCACGGGTACGCTGTTGCGAATCTTCGGTACACCGTGCAGTTGAGGCATGTGCGTGCCAACTGGGTGGAGATGCTCTAAGTCGTATTCGCTTATGATACTGTCCTTACTTTTAAGACAATCAGTCAGCTGTATTTCAACCACATCAATGTTATCTTTCCCACTTTCTGCCTTGCTGAGCTTGTCTTTTTCTGAGAGAATTGATTGTTTTTTCGCAATATAATTTGTTATGGCCATTAAAACAACGCTCGTTCCGTTATCTGGCTTTTTGATGACTATATCTTGATTCTGCCGAAGTAATTTCAATTTTTCTATGTGTACCGTGGTTAGTTGACCCTAATGTTTCTGGCCACTATTTAGATACTGATAGGTACAGTTAACTAGAGTAGACTTAAAGTGCTGTAAACTCTCGGGTGGAAGTGGCTGAAGGTCATGTGTTTGATTCAGTAAATTCACAAACTGTGTTTCTAGCTCTATTTGGTTGGGTTTCTGGCGGGGATAAAAACTAAGGACCCAGTGATTAGGTTTCAATTTAAGTTTCATCAAAGTGACACGGATAAATAGTTGTGTACGTATCTATTTGTGTCATCAGTAAGCTTTGATTGGGGTCTGCATTCGTGTACATTCCGAAGAAGAGAAGTTGTCGTTATTTCTCCCCACGTCTCCCGATGGACTGCGCATAATTATTGAATTCCAGTCATTCTTTTTTGTTTAGTCAGTCAAGTAGGGCTGCATTTTGGCACAAGTGACGCTCTAGCTCTTTCACTTTTGCACGGATGCGCTCTCGTTCATTCTTAACAAATCTTCTAAATGTGTCGTTGGTGATAACCGTACGACTCCTTCGCAATGCTCTCCAGTAGAACGTCGGGTACTGATTTACCTCTACACATCTGTTAATAAACTTGGCCCGTATTATCGCCTGCAAAAGTCTGATGCTGATACGTAGGTACCCATTGAGCGCCTTCAACATTATCAGATCTTTGGATTGCCTTGCATTTTCGAAAATTCTCATTGAAAATATCAGAAGATGAAGTGGCAAACACAAGTTGGTTTTCAATAATTCTCATCAGGCCTTTACATTTATATGGTAATTAAGTAAATAAACTATGCGGGTTGGTAGAAAAAATAGAACGGTTTTCATGGCAGGGGGAATGGGGGGCGGAATTGGGGTCAAAATCTGGTCAGCGTTAGGGGGAAATGGTAGTTGGCTGATGTGCTAAGCTGCTGGCTGTCGGATTAGCAGCATTGACCATGCTAACTGTAGCGCCGCGACGAAATTATTTTGGGCGCAAAGGACTGTTCGGCGTAGCCCGATGACGGCCGCTTCTGCCGTGGCCAACAGACACTGTCCGATAACTACTTTATAGCTTGAGGTTCCTTGTAGATCACTCGGAAGGCCTCTTTTGCAACCATGCGATGGTCAGAATCTAACAGCTGCGAGGGTACTGTTGTGCTTTCTACCTCTACTCATTTATAATAGGTGTCTACTCAGCCTTTAGTAAGCCAAGACGACCAATGCTGCTATTTCTAATTATACGTACTAGGGTGTAGATTAGTGATAGAATTTGCCGGTACTCTAACTGACTGCTTTGTAAATCACAAGTGACGCTGATTAAAGTCAGCACTGAACTCATATCCCCTCAAGCTTGGCAAGTTATATAGTAGTACTGGCGGTGGCACTGACGTCACCATTTGTCAGAGGTGATGCTGATTAAGCCAACGCTAGGGCTTATATCATCTTAGTCTTAAAAAGGGGTATGACTCTGGGTTTAACAATTTCGGATAAGTACATGATTAAGGTCCTGAGCACAGCATAACTTGCCATGGTTTCCACAATCTCAACTTTATACATCGCGCTGTGTACGTTTAAACAACGTACGGACTAAGATACTGATGGCATTGGTACAAGCCTCTACTAAAAGTGATAATTTCTAGCAATTATGCTTACTAAGGCCTTTAGATAGTATAATATAAGTGCTGCCTTTGTGTGTTTTTTAAGAAGTCATACCCAGTATGCACTCCCCATATTGTTATTAGCATTTTGACAATAATAGATCGTTTGTAAGATAGTGCGCAAGTACTACCATGCACGTTTTTGAGCAATTTGCCTTCTATAGACTGCATGTAAGCCTACTACAGTTACTTTCTGCATTTTTACGAGAATACTGCATCAGGTAGCTATAGTAGGACAGTCTAAGTCAGTGCTCAAGAATAGGGCAATATTCGTGATGGTTGTATTATTAATTGAAGTGGTGATATAAGCACATGAGGGTTTTTCTTGGTTTTTGCCCTCCCAACACTATCCATCACTATGTCATCTTATAGTTAGCGAGACGTTATTAATTGATATCGCAAGTTCTGTTATCTCACATGCTGCTACAGTAGCTTTTTGCGCTAGTTCTTCTTAACGTGTTGTGACATGATAGCAATACAGTGACGATATAGCATCGGATAGACGATAGTTTGGCTACGAATTTCGATTATATTTAAAATGTGCCTCTCGTTTAGTCCCTGGGAGAAGCTTTCGTTATACAATCGAAGGCCCAGGTACCGACATTCTGCACGATTAGGTCAGTGGTTACCATGCCTTTATATCGCAAGGTACTGCCATTTACCGCCTTCAGACTTAATAAAGAATTACTATCGTATCCAACTATAGTTTTGGAGCGACAAAACGTCTTGTGTCTAATAAAGGGTATAAAATGTTTCAGAATTTGCTTTTAATAAAAGCATGGTATAACCTATACTGTAGCAATACCTAAGTGGTAAGACTTGTATCTTATGTTTAAAATAAGCATAGCTGATGAGAATATGCGCTTACAGGCCTCCTTGTCCTCCACGGAATTGATAGGAAGAACATGCTGGTTACGCTGCGTTGAGGTATTGTCGTTGTATGTATGACGCAGACCAACAGATAAGTGATGTGGCTCTGAAAGTAATTTGATAAAGCTTTGCGTTGTTCAAGCGCCCACACTGGTTTGTGAGCAACCAACAACTCCTGGTTATTCACGCGAGAGTTTGGCCATCTATTTTGTAAATGCCCAAGTTTTGTTCCAAACAGATTGGTACAGTGGCTTGAGCACGAGCTCGGTTTTACGTGATAGTCGAATTCCGGCAGCAGCAACCGCATTTTCGCTCACCTCTCATCAATCTGACCCCGAGGTCTGGTTCCCTGTTTGGAGAGCGACCCGCGTGATTGTGACCGGGAGGGTATTCGAAGTGCGACTAGGGTTATCATCACAGTGGGGGTGCACCCCATAGCAGGTGCTTTTCCGCTTTTCCCTTTCCACCTGCCGCTTACAGGGCCTTAACGATACCTAGTGGAATGGGGAGAGGGGACAATGGTCGTGGTAGTGCGGTCAGGTTATCCGTACAGTAGACAGGCCGAGACAGCTGGAGCGAACGAGGTGGGGGAGGGGGGGAGGGGGGCAGGGGGGCAGGGGGGCAAGGGGGCAGGGGGGCGTTTCGGCTTTAGCGTCCGCCTCTTGCATAACCCCAGGGATCATGTTTGAGTGGAGAGCACATTCGGCGTTGACAGCCTTCTGCAAGCTTTACAAGCACCCCTGTCTATTATGACAATGTCAGCGCGTTTCGGAAGGCGAAAGTAGAGCTCGAGCGCGGCTGTCCTTTAGAACTTTTAAGCTTGCCTTTCACTTCGGCGTCCACTTAACCTCACGCCCTTTTGAGTGAACTAAATGGGCCCTGCGGCTATGTGTTCATAAAGCTTGCAGAACATCCCGTATTTGGCAGCTAGGCCGGAAGAAGGACTTTGATCTTCGGTTCCATAGTCTGGCTCTGGTCAATCTCCGCCTCATACAGACTATTTCTTATCAGTTATGGATCTAGGAAGCCCTACATAATTTGGGGCAAAGTGTAAATATATATGTATTGCCAATACAAAAGAGCATGTGAGTCTTAGTAAGTAATTGAAAAGATGAAGACTCAATGGCTAGGACCAAACTTTTACTTGCCAGACGTTTCGAGTTCCGTCGAGGAGGCAATCATGAGACATCAAATAATATGAACGAAAGACCCACTGCCAGGGCAAGAAACATTTGGAGTCGTCTACGGGATCTTTTGCAGTTGCGAACAAAGCAAATATGTCTGAGAAACTGATAGACCTCTCAGCAAGCGAATCACCGAACACACAACAGTTGTTCGGCGAAATGATGCCAATTCTCAAGTTGTCGCTCACTCGACGAGGCCCGGTCATACATTCACATTTGATTATGCAAAAAAGCGCGCAACATCTGTCAATTGTGGGAGCCGATAATTACTTGGGTCAGGGTTCACGGGCCCCAGTCCATAAACAAGTGCAGCGATTTGCCCAATCCATGTTCGGTGCTGAGACTCCATTTAGCCAAAGCAAGGGCCACTCGGGGAACACACAGGCCACATCGTCCTCCTACGCCAACAGCGTAGGGCCAGATGGCTAAGCAATCATGACGCCCGAGTCCAGCACGCATGATGGAAGTTAAGCAGGTCAGAGCCCGCATGCAGTTCAACAAACTATCCACGTGCAAGAGGACATTTATCGTTAATTGTAGTTGTATGTTTGCAGTAATAAATGTATCCTATTAACACTGCAAACTCCTATGCATATGCTACATGTATATGTTACAATTTTCTGCTTATATCTCTGATGCTGAGTCCGTGAGGGATCTCGAAAGGCCAGCCGAATAATGGTATTGTCCCAGAGATCGAGTCGTCTTCTTCTCATATCTATATATTGTCCATTTCGTGTCATCTTGGATTCACTTGATTCAGGAGGGTGTCCAACTCAAGTCTTCCAACTGCTCTTGCATAAATAGTATCTACCTGTTTACTAAAGAAGGTAAGATAATTTTTGATGGGGGAACAGACAGTTGTGTGTTCGCCATTTTCCCATGCAGACAAAATGTAATTCCATCCCTATGCCATTTTATTAGCAACAAAATTCCCCGTAAAAGCGCAATTGCACATTTAACTTGCAGAGAAAGAGCATTTTCTTTTGGTTTTTAACCAGAATGCCGATTGGGAAATATTATCTTACAATTCTCCATATAAAATGCTATTGTTTATGTGAGGAGCATGTCAGTGTAAAAGGAAGGGACGTCTAAAGACATGCCCATTTTTATTCTTAATGGTAGATATGAGCTCAGATGCGTTTCGTAGGCTCTGTGCTGTTGTTTGCTGAAGAAGGCGCATAAAGCGTTTGTACGCCCAATAAGCGTCCCCTGAACGAAGAAAAATTAGCATTCGTCCTCCCGCTTCCTACGAAGTCGCCACTTGGTGACAAGAAAGCGACAGCAAACGTTCCGACGCCTCCGAACACGCTCAGAGACGGTGAGGACGGGCGAGCTCAATTAATTGTCGGACCCCTTCCACTCCTCTCCCCCGCTCTAACCCTCCCATACGACCACAAACTGACCCCTTGATTCCTAAACAACCCCCTCCTTTACGTTCTGTTGGTAAGTTGCTGATACTTCAGCCCAAACCACCCTCCCTTATTTTCTTGTGGTTGCCCGATGAGAAATGGTTAATAAATGTACGTTCGCTGCAAATTTTGTTATGTTCTGTGTAGCCTATAGTCTTCTTCAATAAAAATACACAAGCATGCCCCTTTTTTTCATTAGAAAGTCTTCGGAAGCATCACCTCCAAATGCTTATCAAAATAAGATGAATAAATGCACGCAAAACTGTTCAGCCTTCATGACATTGCATCAGGTGTGTAATCGTGTATGACCACTTTGTTAATAAAAAGAATAACATATATGCAAACTGTTGTTCAATTTGATTTTTTTACTACTTTTGTACTTCTTACACTCGGCAAGATTAGTTGACCTGTTTGATCATTGAAATATGCACCTGCATTGCTCTCTTTGGGTGAGAGTATATATAATTGATAATGTAAGCTTTTTACTTATAGCTCCTAGTATATAAGTAGAATAAACTCACAAGAACATCTGGTTAAGCCCACTTACAGTCAGTTTTTGGCGAAGTGACTCGCATGTAAAGTGATAGTGCACTTGTGTAGAACATTCCAACTACACTTCTGAATGAATCTGCAAGGCACTGTTGCATCACTGAACGACCACAAACGACATTTCAACCACAGGCCAATTGAGGGTTTCACAAAAGCGAATTAACTGACCCTCAGATGTATATAAGCACCGGAATCCAAGCAAATAAGGAGCTATTTTACATTCCCCTCATTCCATGAGTCGGCTTAACACATATATGATAACAGGTTACACTACAACGTTTTACATATCACGCCAGTTGGCAGTCTCCCACGCCAATAGTGTTAGCGTGTCGTGGTAGATTAAATCACTTCCTATTTATTTTAGAGAAGCATAAGCTCATATGGGGGTGAGAATAACCTCCTAAGGTGCAATATTACTCCCTCTCCATTCCCAATAACACATCACTTTCACGTTTGGGGTAAGTCAACCCGCCTTAGCTAGTGTTGAAGGCGCTTTTGAGGAAACTGGCTACCCTGGTCACTCTCTGTCTAAGAAAATGGCTGAACGACCGCCAATTCCATTGGTGTTATTAGCTCCCATTTCAAAGAGGCGGACCAAGCGAACTGGTAAAGAGGCACCGTTGTTGAGCTGGGGCAGCCACCTTTCCAGCTGCCAAAGTCCATGTACTGTTTTCGACTACTTCCATCATTTTCGGATAGATCAAGAACACATTTTCAATCCAGCTCACCTCTTTGTGCAAAAATTCATTCGCATGCTCCTGTTTGGTCAAATTAGCTAACGTTTTTTCCAAAAGTGTACGTGGACGCATTCCAGCGAGGCTATGAAACGATCGAATAAAGGGTTTAAATAGTTCTTCTAGCGCATCCGGTGATAGTTCGACCATTGCAAGCGAATATGTCCACCATGTGCCCGAGAGCAGGGATGGTGACTGCGGCAAATTATAGTGATAGAAGACGCGCCGCTGACTAATTAACTCTAAACCCTCTTCACTGCTGTTAAACGGTGACAAGGCAACCCGAGATGACCAAGCAGGGAGAGGGCGTAGGCCGCAGCCGTAAATACCGCCTAAACTTAGTATATTGTGACAGTAAACTTTGCACCAGTGCTACTACACTGTCTACCCTCTCTCACCTATAGTAGGTGTCTAGCCTGATTCGAAGGATCAGGACTCGTTCTGCTAAACAACCACCAAAAATATCAGCTGGAATAGAGTGCAGCTGAGTGATGTGATCGTTGGTAATATTTCTATCTGTATTGCACATCAGCAGCTACGTCGGTTAAAATCAGCACATGGTTCATATCCCCACAGTCTCAGCAAGAAGTGTGGTAGTACTGATGCTTGCATTGATGTCAACATTTGTCAGCGCTTACGCTGACTTAGCCTCATCTAGGGCTCATATTCCCTTGATCTGATCAAGGAAGGTGAACTCTGGGTTGAATTTTTTCGAATAAGTAAATGCTTGGGGGCCTGAGCAAAGCTGTGTTTGCCTTGGCTTCCGCACTCTCAACTCGATCCCTCGAGCTGTACCGACTAAGATGTTGCTGCTATAGGTGCGTGCTAATTCTAGTAAACATGCTTACTGAGGCTAGTAGATAGTAAAATATAAATACCGCCTGTAAATCCTCTTTTAAGAAACACATCCAGTATGCAGTCCTTCATCTGTGTGAGGTAAAAGTGAGTCACATTTGGATAACAATAGAGCTGGGAGTCCTAAGCAAAGATGCAAATGTCTTGGTTTCCGCACTTTCAGCTTTCACCATCGACTCACATCATACCGTGCATGCCAGGGAGGCTTAAAGAGTTATCTGCATGGTAGCGTGAGGCTATTCAGAATTGTTTTGACATCATCTGTTGTCTACGGCAGACGCAGTCACCATCAGGCTATATAAGCCCTTCCTGTGGGCCCAAAACAACTTTGTTACGACGTCATAGTTTTAAGGAAAAAAAACCGCATCCATGGCATTTTATACTGCATCCCTAGGTTTATAGGTTACGTTTGATTGGTTATCACAGCAAAATATTCTTTGTTTTATTCCGGCCGTTTCGGAAAACGTCATCAGTTTTCATTTATATCCATTTAACTATATTATTTTGCGATGGATGTCTTCTGCCCAAATGTATCGTTATATTGTGAATAATTTAAAGATGATGGAGACGCCACCTTTGTCTAACTATATACTTCGCAGCATAATGATTCAAGTGCTTTTGTCGCTAACTAGCCTTGGATGAACCGAAAAAATGAAGGAGAGAAACAGATGCTTCTTTTTTAAGGTTAATTGAATTGACTAGTTTAAGGACTTCGGCTTTGAACATGCTACTCTCATAAAATTATACTTGTCCATTGTTTGTTTTGGTGTGTGAAAACGTAGACGCTTGTAGAACTAAAAAGTGCGTTGAATCTGACAGAAGTTTTTTCATTTTGCATGGCTTTTACGGCATTCCAAAGTAGGATGAAAACGGAATCCAAATCCTCAGGCCAATAAAACCTTGTTCCGGTGCTCGCATCCCTTTCTTCTGAGCGTCTTTCTGGAACTTGCATATTCACCGCTATTGGCAGTAGGAGGAATCGCCTTGCATCAAATATACTGTGGTCTTTTATTGCGCAAACAAAAACTGAAGAAAGGCATAGACTGGTCAACCTCCGTTTGACGTCAGTCGTAATGAAGTTGGTATTCCAAAATTAGCAACTCTCAAATGCATAATTGTATTTTTGCTGTCAATAATGACGTCCTACAAAGAACGTTCATAATGTGAGTAATGTCAGCTATAGATATCATCAGCTGCGTGAAGTGAACATGGTAGTTTGATAAAATGCTGCATACATCAGATAATACCATGCTGACGTCTGCTGAGGATATCCCTAGCGGCCATGTTGACACACTGAAGGCAAAAATACATGCTAAAAGTTCCGACAGTTTTTTTTCTATTACCAAACCTATAAATGACGCGTACAGTTTTAAAAAATAGTTTAGGCCAAACATACAAGAATTTTAATTGACCCAATTGTTTAAAAACAAAACTCGCGCCGCACGCAGTAGTCAAACCTGCACAGCAGGGAAGGCCTTTACACAGCCAACGCTCTACCGATGTGAGCTAGGACATCATGCCTTGCACCGTGAACGTAATAAAACTTTGGTCGAAGGATTTGTAGCAGTGGAATTGCCCCCACTTACGGCATTAATTTGTAATGAAAATAAAAGGCATTTATTGACAAATTTTACTTTATTGTAAAACAAATGTGGGAAACCTTGGCTACACAAGTACGAGACACACAGTGGCAAGCAGTATTATGAGCTTAGCGTTCCTGGACCGTAAGGGGGTCTGTGCACTGTCATGAAGGCCAACAATTCGGGATGTGTGGATTAACGGCGCCTGATTTAAATATTTTGAATCTTAAATGTTAAGCCCATAACAGCCGGTGAACCTGGTCTCAACGTTTTTCTAGTTATTTTTGGAAAGCGAACAGAAATGCTTGTTTGACAAATGTACTCTAAGATTTTTGATGAAGGTTCAAAAAGTGAAAAAGACAGTAAAAAGCGCAACAAGGCAATTTCGGCGTCCAGAAGTTCGACCAAACGACACAAAAACAAGGTCAAGTGTTACACAGGGCATGGAGAAAACACAGTTTATTATGCGCACAATTCGAGGAATATGTTGAGGATCAGATGGACACCATCTATTTTTGCTTCGATAGCAGTAGATCAGATATGAACTGTTGCACACATATTTATGCATCAACGTAAAATATGTGTGCGTATTCGTCTAAGTGAGCAATACTTGTCAAGTTTTCAATGGCATAAATATTGAAGTGGTCCCTTAGGGCTCCCTTTTGTTGGTCGACAACAGTTACGGACTCTACCTAAAACAACTTGCACAGAGGAAAAAAGTAACAATTGGAACCGCATAAATCAGGGTGCGGAAGCCGGAATTTGGACAGTCCGTGTCTACGCTCAACAAAACCGAATTTACTAGCTAAGTTAATGCAACTTTCTGCGCCCTTTCATATTTATTTCTTTCCGCTTCGCTCCTCTTCGCACACATTTTGGATATCGCTACCTGTCCTGCATTGTGTGATTGTCTACAATTATCTGCCTGGAAGTGCTGCTTTATGACCCCACCTTGATTTCTCTTAACAGCTGTACCTTTTGACTTGATTGCATGCCTATGTTAATGTGAGTGCCTTTTTGAGAATTGATAAAAAAAGTGCAGATTTGCCGGCTGCATTATTTTGGTTAGAGTGGCGCAAACGAATGCACTTATTTTTGCTGATAGCAGGCTGCTATTTTTGTCCGTTGGTTGGCCCATCCGCAGTTCAGGCTCCCTTGCAATTAATGTTGCCTTGTGAAGCGCGGACACACTTGTTGCTTCTACATGACACGACCTGAAATGGGTGTGGAGAACTAGCGGTAGGAAGGCTTCCCTTGGTCGGTAAATCATCCTAAAATCTAGTTCAAAATAGTCCAGCTTCCTGCGACTGACACTGAGACGTCTTGCTTACAGGCTTGTAGATTTCCACGTCAGTGCACGCAAGAGCATATGAAATGTAAACGTACTTGAATCCAATTAAAGACATATGTGTTTCGCTGGAGCATTGATATCTTATCAGGGAATTGTTTGACTGAAGTTTCTGACCTAAATAAGACCAGCGTAGTTTGTTTATTAAATATTTATTTTGATTGTGAATTCATTCTTGACTTATGAGATGGAAATAATAATACCAAAGAATACCCGAAAGAAACTAGTTCTACTTGACAATCTACCATATAGTCAATTAAACGGCGTTCCTATAGACCCAAGACTTGCATTTCTCGTAGGGTATTTCTTCATGGGCAAGCTGGATAAATTGCCACTAGGTGATCACATCCATCCACCTAGACACTCTAGTCGCTACTTTGCTGCTATCCTTGACATCACCGCGTGAGACACTGACGTAGATGTACGCTCAAACATTGTAAATCAAGTGCACCACTAAATTACGTTGAAGTGGTAAATTTACACGTGCTAAATAGGGTTTTCAAAGGCATTGCCTATTATCCTCACCAAATAAACTGAAACTGAAGGTTAGACATGCAAATGGCAGTAGCATCTGAAAGGGCTCGTAACAAAGAAAGGACTAGTCCGGCCAATATCAAAGCTTAAGTCTTTTCACAAAAACTCAACAGAAACGCAACCTAATCTGCTGCTTAGCACAAAGCCTTTAAACGTTATCTTGGCAAACAGCATTAAGGTGCTACTTGAGAAGGTCCATGACATGTTTTGTGAAAATGGCTTCACTGGATGTTTCATCGCAAACGCTAGTTTCATCACGACAAAAGCCCACCAAACCCACAGTGGAGGAATTCTGGTTAGTCAATTTCTGAGGAGTTGCCTTCACCGTGCCATGCCATGAACCTTCCAAGCAGCGAGAGTTTGGGTATTATTCTCGATAAGGCCCGCCCCGCGTTGTGAACTAAAGTGTAGGCTGACAGCTCAAAGAAAATTCCGGCGCATCTATTTATTTACTTGCTTATGTTATCGTGGTCGTACGTGTCTCTCCTAAGCCAAACGTATAAAGAAACATCTCCCGGCATGGTCGTGAAAAGGTAAAGTCAGAAGCCTAAGCAGCGCCATTTTTGCGCACATTGTTGATATCGGACTTCAAGTGGACGCCAAGAAAGCCTTCCGGGTGATTTGTAAGGCCCTAGTAACCTATTCAAAATTCCTAGGTCAGCGTCCGTTTTTCCAATTAGCTTAAGTATGAATAACGCAGGTAGTGTTTATTAAATAAGTATGCAGGGAGGCAGGTAAGTGTGCCGTTAAAAGTGTTTTTGTCAAAACAGTCTACACATCTCGGAGGATTCTGTATCAATGAACATTTTTATCGTAGCTGAGATATGAAAGAAAATGCACTTATGCAGATTCATTTCAGTGAATGTATTTGCTTCTACAAATAGAAAAATGGCGAACGAATTTCACAGAAAGCACTTAACACTATTTTTAACGAAGGAAAATAGCAACGATGGGAACGGCTTCGGTCAGGCTACTTAACCTGGGCTCTGCACAGTCCGCGTTTTTGCTAACCCAAGCGTTATACACTTGTTGACCGAATGCAGAATACTGCGGCCTTCCACTAATCGTTTGTTTTTACGTTCCAGGCTTCTTCACACCCATTTTGGATATCGCTGTCTGCCTTCTCTTTTGTAAATTTCTATAATTACCCATCCGAATGTGCTGACTGTTTCATGGGTTTCTGCTACTGCTCTTTGATTATATCTCTGATGATGAATCCACGACGGATCTCGAAACGTCAGGCGAGTAAAAGTATTGTCTCAGCGATCGAGTCGTATTTTTCTCCTTCTTAATTGATTTCTCTCAGCAGCTGTATGCTGTTATTGATTTCGCGCATATAAGAAGCAAAGTTGTGCCTGCTTTTCTCAAGTTAAGTCAAAGTGGGGCAAACACATGCACATGTTGTTGCTGATGGAAGGCTTGCGATTTTTATCAGTCGTTTGGACCATCCGCAGTTAATTCGCCCTCTTTCTTAATGTTGCAAGGTTAGGTGTGGATAAATCTCTCGAGTGTGAATTACACGAATCTCTATGAGTGTGCTGAGATGGGTTTCTATATGTTAAACTGGGTCCGTAATTATTTTTCCGCTAACAACTAAGAAATAATTTTTATTTTCTGGCATGAACATCAAAACCACCCAGTTTGCAGGCCTGCCGATGTCCACGCCAACGCACGCAAGGGTATATTATACGTAGACTCCCTTCAGGGCAATTAAATACCGAGGAGTTTTGGTGAAGCATCTGTGCCTAATAGTCAAATAGTTAGGCTAAACTTTGCGTCCTAAATAAAGCCGAAAAATTTTTTTGAAAAATATTTCGTTAACATTGCAATTTCATTATTAAGAAATATGGTGGAAATGGGAAAACCAACGAAGTTATAAATAAAATTCGCATTCAATCTGCAGCTCCTTTTTTGTCAACCATCTTCATACCCAATTAGATAGCGTTCACATGGGCTGTCTCTTTTCCCTTCCTTCGCTGGTTTCTTTGAAAGCTTGCTGGAAAACTTTCCACTAAGCGATCATACAAATACGTCAAACGAAAAGAGTCGCTTCTTTGCTCATGTATTTGCAGCACCACAGTTAAAACTGACAAAGATGTACACTTAAATGTCGTTGATCAAGCAAACCCTTCCGCTGAGCTCGGATTGATGGCAGAAATGGCAGATGTGCCTCGTTTCCTAGATGTCTACCTCAGCAGAAGACTGAACAGTAGCGTCTAAAGGAACACTAAACAAAGTTAAAACTAGTTCGCAAAAAATATTATTAAAATTAGCCGTGTTATGCGGTTGTTGGATTTCCAATTTTACAGTTTGAAAAGAACAGATCTTTCACTTGCTCCTGTGGAGCAGGATACATTGGCGGAACCTAGAGGGGCCTGAAAAGGAGACTACGTGAAAAATTTATTAGTCTGGTTAAAAAAAGTGACGAATAATCGATGTCAAGCTACGAATCAACGAGTAAATGCAAATGAAGCCTTTCTGTTTGTCTACCGGACACCAACTAACATCTCCAACGGCGTTCGCCAACGGGTGCTTGCAAGAGCGGAAGCAGTGGTTATATGGCTAAGGATTTCAGTGCTTTGCTATCCAAAAACGATATCGCAAGCCCTTTGCCTTATATGGCCGATGCGGATGCCAGGTTACCTTTGCACTTTACCCCAACCCATCAATTACAGTTTTTGGCTTCATAAAAATGATAATGACCACTCTATCTTGAAGTTTGCAGTAAATAGGATAAGGATTGAAAGATAGAAAAAAACTGAATGATGAAAGGTGTTAATACAATTTTTCTCAGATTTATTAATTAACGGTTTTCGTTTGTGCACTAGGTGGTTGCGCATAAATTTATTTTATTTGATCAGTTTAGAACAATTAATAAATATGGGAATATTATCCGAATAAAACTGGTTATCAAAGAAAAAAATATTTTCTTAGTAAATTTCCTGCTGAATATATTTGCTATATGTTAGGCATAGTTTCTCAAATAAGGATTATATTTTCATGGTCCATATGCTATATTTTGAACCTACGCAATTGTGCGATAATCTTATACAATCCATAACCTAGAAGGCAATTTCATGTACATTATTCACTTCATCCAAATGCTGGCCTATCGCAACTTGACAAGTGGCATATCCTTGGCATACATATTAAGCATTTGCTGCTAGTTACCAAATGTGCACCCATATGACATTAAAGGTTATTACTTGGACCGCGGAATGTCCCAACAAGAACTTGGTCTACAGCGCAACTGCACCCGATTTTGGCACAGTATTTGCCCAACTGGAAAATGCGCAAGTACAAAAACCTAGACTATTCACCTTCCCCAGTGATACCCCGGCAGCTGAGTATAAGGCCAATCTCGGATACCGTGGAGTTTATATTTCCCATAGCAATTATGTTTTGACCTTGGGCTTAACCTGTATTAACTTAATGCATAGAGGCAGATCACATTGTCCTCTGAATATGCTGGCAAGATTTCATCAGCTCTCCACAAAACCTACCGGTTTTCATTAAGATATCAACAAATAGTCAGTAGCATAAATTTTTACCAGGAAGAACATACGCTGCCAAAGTATTGCATAATCTTATCACTATTTTAATGGGATATGTTTTCAAAATTTTGAAATATCTTCATTTCAAGCTCTGTTGCTTCAATTACAAACACGGTTAATCATTCAAACATGCAACAGTTTACAAACAAGTGCTCGATATTTTTTTTACCAGGGGTTAACAAAGAAACCTTGTGAATAATTTACATTTATTAATCTGAATTTGGACGGTTTATTTGAGCCTTAGTGTGATATATTCAACTAGTGGGATTATTTCGGTTATGTTATTTTACTAAAAGAGTACTCTGTGATGTATTAATTAAAAATGTGAGCATCTGATTTTGCATGCACTCGGAGATGAAGACTGTTGAATGTGCACTTTTTTTCGAGACGCCTAGCCATAACACAAAACTTAGTTACCCCTTTAATGAAAAATTGTTTTTGCAGGATAATTAAAAACAGTTTATAGAAAGTATACACGCAACATTCTAGTTCACAATGTTTGCTATATGAGCCATTTCTGCAAATAATATAATCAGTTTTTTTGCTTATATAGAAGTAAGAATTTATGGACGCGGAGAATTCTCGCTAACGCAATCCCTTTTATTTAGAAATGGCCCGTCAGACATTTCAGAAGGGAAGTTTGACAGTGAGGATGAGGTTTCTATAATAGATCATCCAGCCAGTATTATAATATGGGTATTGATTACAAGCTAAGATATGTGCTCAACAATAAAAATTCATATCCTGCTCACTGAAATACATTTGCAGATTTTGCTGACGTTTCAGACGGCTGGGGCGGCAGTACTTTGTCGAAGCGAAAACTGACTTTCTCGGTCAGCAAGTTTTAAGTTACGGCTGTGTGTGCTGGCCTTGGGCTGATTGATTTTTCTCTAGTCACTCTTTGGCCTTGCATGTAGGCTCAGCCAATCTGCAGGCTATCTGGCGCGTCCACGGGTGGCGGATAGTGGCGCGGCCTTCAGTGAAGGTTAGCTGCGATATAAGCAGGCTCCCGGGTCTGGCGAATAAGCAGTCGCGGACGCAGCAGCGACAGTTACCAGGGCACGGTGGGCTGAGGTCTGGCGCACCGACTTCCTTATAAAATACCGCAAGGCTCAATGATGACACTGTGACATGGCGAGCGTGAACCGCCATTAAATAGGTTTGCTTGCCACCCACACCACTGCCTTGTGGTTAGGTTCTTGAGCCAAAGTGCTGGAGGAGACAACCTCGAAAAAAGAATCCGAGCGGCCGTTGGGGACCCGCCTGTATTCGAAATTCCCAAGAAACCTCATGAACATATCTACTTACGATGTTACGATCCATGCTGCGGCGTCCGCGGGAACCGACGCGCTCCGCAACCCCTGTCGGGTGGTGCGGGCGAATAATGTGCAAGCTGGACTGCTAAACAAAAAACGGACTCTTGGTATTGGATGCTGGAATGTGCGAACATTTCTGGAACCTGGTACTCAAAGTCCGACAGCGCATTGTCTCCATGTATATCACGTGGATGTTTGTTGCTTGTCAGAGGTCCGACTCCCAGACTCAGGCGCCCGAGAAATCAAAATTCCGGGGGTCGATTCTTATTTCAGCTTGTATCACAGCGGTTCGAGTGACTCATCTGGTAGACACGGTGTGGCTATTGCCCTGTCGGAAGAAGCTAACCGTGCACTACTAGCATGGGAACCAGTCAACGACCGAATGGCCTATGTTCGACTAAAAGGCCATTTTACGAACATCTTGGTCGTATCTGTGTATGCACCTACGTCGGCGGCTGAACAGCAAGAGAAAGATAATTTCTACTCGCAGCTGCAGGGGCTAGCTGAACGACTCCCTCGTCGAGATCTGCTAATTGGTGCTGGGGACTGGAATGGCTTACTGGGCCCGGTGACCCGACAAACAGCTACCTTCTGGCTCGTTTTGGGCTTGGCTCTCGAACAGACAATGGTGAGAGGATGCTGCAGTTTGCCGAACAGAACCGACTGTTTGTTACCAACACATGCTTTCAGCATCGTCACAAACATCTACTGACTTGGTATTCGAACGATGGCCGTACCGCCAGTCAGATCGATTACATTCTAGTTGGTTCACGGTTTCGCAGCTGGGTCCATGATAGCAGGTCGATTCGAGGTGCCGAAACTAGTAACGTCCACGGGTCTGACCATGTTCTCGTTCGCACGCGCCTGAAGGTTCACCTCATCTGTGCCCAAACTGCCACGTGCGAGATGCCTTGATGTCGCAAAGCTCCGGCAAACCAACACTACCGAGGCTCTAAGCACAGAAATCCAGTCCCGTCTTATGACCCAGGCTGACAACGAGGACAGTAGCACGTGGCCATCACTGAAGACATCCATCTATGGGGCAGTTGAGAAGATTCTCGGATTCACTCAGCGGCGCTGCAGTGACTGGATCAGCGGAATAACCCTGCAGCTATCGGCCGAGACGACTCGAGCCAGGTCCCGGAACGATGCCTCCTTCCGCCAACTTCGAAAACTGACAGCAAAGTCGGCTAGAGATGATCGGCAGAAGTATTGGTCCGAAACGGCGACTTCTATGGAGCAGGCTTCTAATGTTGGTGACACCCGAAAATTGTACGAAATCATACGCCGGGTGAGTGGAAAGCCCCCGACCCTCAGTGATTCTGTTCGCGATGTGAATGGAGGATTTATGCCGACAACTCGGCCAAGCTCGATCGCTGGCGTGAACACTTCGAGCACCTACTCAACTTTGATGAACAACCCATCAAACACTTCCTCTCCTCCACAGCGGATTTTCAATCCTCTCCTACCTACGCAGTGTAGCGTGACATCCCTTCCGAAAACGAAGTTACCGATGCAATACAGAGGCTGAGCAACAACAAGGGGTGCGCAGAGGACGGTATTCCTGCAGAAATCTACAAGTCCTGTGTCGACACTCTGGCTCCTCCGCTCCATGAGTTGATTGTACAGGCGTGGCGAGAAGAGATCGTTCCCGATGACTGGGGCTCAGGTATCCTTGTACCTGTCCACAAGAAGGGAGATAAGACAAGATGCGAGAACTAACATGGCATAAGTCTTATCGATGTTGCTGCAAAGATCTTCGCTGTTGTTCTTCTCAGGTGCTTCCAGTCTGTACGTGACTCCAGTACACGACCCAACCAAGCCGGATTCCGAGCTGGGCGTGGATGTGTGGATCAAATATTCACACTGAGGCGCACTCTAGAATGCCGCCATAGCTACCAGCAACCGCGGCCGTTTTCTTCCTCGACTTTGTCACCGCATTTGATTCCATCCATCGTGAGACCCTGTGGCGAATAATGGAACTGGATGCAGGGCCGACAAAAGTCATAGCGATGATTAAGGCCTTCTATCGGTCTACCATCGCACGATAGAAGCAAAGATGCGAGTCCCCGGGCATAAATGAGAAGAAAGAGCGATCTCGGGAACCATAATTGTAATATCCTGACGCTTCAAAAACAGACAAGTTTCCGTCGTTGGAGGTAAGTGTTGTACCGCGCCTCACAGTACTTATAGGTAGGCGACAAACAGAGTTCATGGGGGTTGTTAGTTTTGCGGGAGGCGGGGAGAGGGGAGGTGGTCTGTAGCAGTTAGGGCCCAGGGCGGTTAGTGACAGGTAATAGCCGCCCTTCGGGTGTTTGCTCTTAGTCCGTTTGCAGCTGCACTCTGTCCAGCAGTCAGTGCATGGTGCAGGGGGCAGGGGGGCTAATCAATTCGTACTACTGCCTGCGGTGACGGAGGTGACTTTGGGGTCCTTCCGTCCGTCCGGTGTTTTTCTTCGTGCGGTGGAGCTGTTAGCCGCCCCCGCATTGTTCTCAGCTGTTGCCCCAGTTTGGTGTTCTTGTTCAGACGTGTACAGTATCCTTCCCGACCTTAGCTGTCGCCCTAGGCTGAGACTCTCTCCTGCGCCAACGTGTTCGTCTGGTTTCGCCTTTTCAGACTGAGTAGATGAACTGGCTACGACTAGGCCAGCCTTTTCGTCAGGTCCGGGTGCTGGTGCGGCTCTGAGTGTGTCCACCGTAGCCTGATTAATGTTGGACCCGTGCTCACGTTTGCGACTACGTTCGTTGAGCTGCGTTCGGAGGGCTTGGTAGGCTGTGGGGAGCGCCACACAACGGTTGATGGAGGTTATCCCCGTGTGCCAGGATTCGATTGTTTCTCTGACCACGCGGTCATTCCCTCGGCCCAGAATTTCTGCATTTTGAAAGGCGAACGTGTGTCTGTCGCCTGCACAATGTTTTGCTACCAAAGAGTGTGGTTCCATCCTATTCACTACCCTTCTGTGCTCGGCCATTCGGGTCTGCAACCGTTTGCCTGTCTCTCCAACGTAGTTGGCTGCACAGGAGTTACATTTTATTCGGTAGATGACGTTGGTGGTTTCGTCTCGGGACAGGGGTGCCTTAGGTCTCATGACCAGTTGTCGTATCGTTGATTCTGGTCGGTGGGCGATGCCGATCCCCAGTGGCTTTAAGAGGCGAGAGACCGCTTCCGAGACGCCGTCGATGTACGGCAGCGCGCGCCATAGTCTTGGCTGTTCGGTCGCCAGAACCCGGTTTGCTTGGGACTGCCTGCTGCGTTCGATAAAATTTCGAGGGTAACCGTTCGACAGGAAGAGGTGCTGGAGGAATTGTAGTTCTAGCTTTCGGTCATGCGGCTCGCTACAGTGTGTTTCTGCTCGTTTGTATAAAGTCTTCACACAACTGCGTTTGTGGCATGCCAGGTGCTTACTATGATAGCTCAGGATTTGTCGCGTGTTGGTGGCCTTCCTATACACCGTCGTTTTGAGGTACCCATTTGGTTCTCGATGGACAAGAACATCTAGGAACGGTAGTTGGCTGTCTTCTTCGGCCTCTATCGTGAACTGGATGTCGGGAAAAATCGAATTTAGAAGATCGTGGAATTCCTGGACCATATCCCGCTCAATGATGACAAAGGTGTCGTCAACATATCGACTCCAGAACTTTGGCCTATAGTTTTGGAACACGAGATTCTCTAGTTTTTGGAGAACTGCCTCTGCGATGAAACCCGATAGTGGCGAGCCCATTGGCCTCCCCTTGACCTGTTCGTACGTTGTCCCCTCGAAGGTGAAGTACTTCTTTAGGCAGAATTTTTAAAGTTGGACAAGATGTCTCCGTTTAACCGACTCGCCCGCCTCGTCGTACTGGCTCTCGAGCAGCTCGCTGACCGTCTCGACCGCCAAGTCTTGTGGAATCGAAGTAAAGAGAGAAGTGACGTCGAAAGACACCATAATCTCACCTTCGGTGAGTCGCATTCCCTTCAAACGTTCCATATATATATATATATCGGTTCTGTTGCGAATGTGACAAGGATACCAGCAATACAACCACCCTGGTTTTTTGGCATATTCATACGATCGCTTAGTTGATATCTATCCACTTTATCGATGAAGAAATACGCAAGGGAGGGCCGAGAGCCTGGTGCATAGCAATGTTAAATACAAGGTTATGTGGTATGATATAAAAACGCACGACATACTTGATGAGCATTTTAGTAATAGTTTCATAAAAAACATTCGCTTGTTTTCAAATTCCTATTTTCAAATTTACTAATGACGTTACGTTCCATAGCATTTGCTGGTAACGCAAAAACGGTCAATATTTACTTTGCGGAGGTGCTTTCTATCAAAGGACCTTGGAAGCAGGCCTAATAAAACCTTTGATGACTGAAAATATAATGTTTGCATTTAATACGATTGGGATTTGATCATACAAGAAGCTGAATGATAAAATTTGGTTATAACGTTGTCCTCCGTTTGTAATAATTAAAGGTTTTCTTTTCGTGCACTGGACGTTTTTTTAGGCATATAGTTTAGTTAAAAAAGTGTGAAAATCAGTAAGCATTGGTAAATCTTCAAACAAAATTAACTTTTTGGGGTAAAAATATCTGCACAGTAAATTTCTTGTTTTCATATATGAGATGCTATGTATATTTGGGAAAAAAAAGATTTTTTATGGTCTATATTTAATATTTACAACATACGCAAACATGCGATAATAATAAACGTAGTCGGCAATTTCCAGTACATTATTCGCTACATACAAATACTGATTTATCGTGGCTTGACAAATGGCATATCCTCGGCATGTAAATTTAGAATTTGCTGTTAATTACCACATGCGCACCTGCATGGCGGTAATGCTTATTTATTGGGCCGCGAAATGCCCCACCAAGTATTTGGTCTCCGGTGCAAATGCACTCAATTTTGGCACCGTGGTTGCCCAGCAAGAAAATGCCAATACTAATAAACCCAGACTATTCGCATGCCCACCTATAACCTGGAATGTAACTATAAGGTCAATCTCGAAGATGGCCATGTTTTACGTCTCGTAGCAATAAATTATTTGTGTGGGGGTAGGTCAGTCTCTGTTAAATATGTATAACTATATTAAACGTTCGTAGGCATACTCGCGCTGCTGTTACTCATCACACTGCATAATCGCATTATTTAATTAATATAGCACCCAGCTAGTACTTGAGCTTTTGGTATAAATTGTAGTGGAAAGTTTTAAATAGTTTCCAATCCAAATTCACTTTCAATTGGGTATGCTTTCATTTTAAAAAAAAACATCGCATTTGGTTCTACCTGTATTTCACAAAGAGAACTTGTTCATGTTTCTTCAAAAAACTGCATGTTTAAAAACCATAACTAATGCATAATTTGTGTGTGTGTTATTTTAAATGACAGATTTATTCATAGGGAAAGTATTGCAGTATTAATGAATGGACGATTTTGGTTTGGTTCGGACACTAAAATAGGACTGTACGACTTATTAGCCGAAAATATTATCATGTTCGCATGCAAACAGGCATGCTGATTTTTGAACATGCATGTTTTCGAAGACACTTGGTCTTAAATGAGAGCCAAAAGACACCTTAAGTTATGAGCATAGTTTATCAAAATTGTACACTCAATGCTGCTGTGCACGCTGCTTATTATATGGGCCATTCTGCGTCTTACTTCGCCAGCACTTCTATAAGTATGCCAGGCGGAATTTTAGAATACAGAAGGCTTTTGTTAGTGCAATCTATTAAGGGTTAAAAACCACACGTCAGAGAATTCACAGGAGCAGCTGGCAAGCATATGTACGCTTTTTGCATAAATACTTATAAGGCGAGTATATATTTTTAATAGAAACGGAACAAAGGTTAAGGCATGCAGTAACTAGTGTTGCTCTTCTTTTATCCTACTTCTCTCGTAGGACTTATTGTTTATTCTCCGGTACCAGCTCCGTGGAATAGAAATAAAAAGGGACACACAATTGGAGTAAACCATGATATCGTTTGGCAAGCGGTTAACCCCTTTAATATTGGCCACTCGTATCTGTCAAATCAACTCCTACTAACTAGGTGGCTGTTTCAATGGCTCGAATTTTTCACCGCTGAATCAGCCAAAACAGTCAGGTCGTCAACACAATTTATGGACATACCTAAAGGGTAAGCCGCCTGCCAAAATATATCAACTCATATCTGCGCATGAATCAGAATATTGTAAAAATACCCATTAAAAAGGATTTCCGAGGGAATCAGGAACGTCCGGACAATAAAACTCTTGTTCCAGTGGTCACACCTCCTTCTTCTGAAAAAATTTTGTTCCTTTGATAAGAGTGAATCGTGGGGAAACTGGGGGAGAAGAAAGGTTGGTGAAGAGGAATTTGGTCATTAGGCGACAGGTTTTGGTGGAACCGGTCCAGTGGTATGGTGAGCGACAAGGATAGGGCGTGGACAAGTTCATGCAGTTAAGCACCTGCTGGCAATGCCTGGCTTGCAAGAGGTGCAACGAACAACCTGCAGCAGAACATCAGCTGTGATATCAAATAAAAAATACACATATTATGTCAGGGATTATTCTAACTATAAGAAAGTGGAAGCGATCATTTGCAATCGATTGCAAGTTCAGTGTTCGTTAATCATTCATAGTTTGCAGTGTTCTGGTGTCATGCTAGTTGTGCGCCGGATTTGTTTAACTGTAAATGGATAATTTTTTGTGCGGAAATAACATTAAAATCTTAACAATATGACTTATTCCGCTGAAAACCTTACAGACATATGACAGGCAAACGTTGTACAATGGCATCGGGCTAGTTAAACCTGTCTGACTGCTCAATTATGAACAACAATGGCTGACAGTTTATAACGTAAAGAGGGTGTTGGCTTTATGTCTGTTTATTAAGATAGGTCTACGACGCTGGCATGAGAACCGCTGGTTATACGTGAAAAGTCTTAATGCATAATTTGCGGAACTGATTTTTAGTATAAGAACTTGTAGTCACGCATACGAAGAAGACATTTTGACTTGAACTGTCCAGTTTGCATTGAATATGATAATGATAAGACAATGCAGAAACCGAAAGATAAGAGTTGTTAAAATATTCTTCACTTTTTATTGAATAATCAATTTTCGTTGCCTGCTTTAAGTGGTTGTGTACACATTTATTTTAATTGGTAAGGGCAGAAGGACCAATAAATTTGGGAATATTCATATAGTAAAATTGCTCTCTAAAGTAGGAGTTTATTACACAGCATACTAATTGCTCTATAATGTTTGAGATATTTGGAAATAGAAATTGTTTTTTGACGGTCCGTTATTAACATTTAAAATGTGCGCAAGCGTGTGGTAATCCTGAACTGTATAACCTCACTTGTACATTATTTGCTTCATCCTGACAGGTGGCACATCTCCAACATGCATGTAAAACATAAGCTGATAATTGTCAAATGTGCACCCACATGACGGTAAAGGTTATTCCTCAAATTGCGGAATGTCCCACCAATTACTTGGTCTACGGTGCAACTGCACTCGATTTTGGCACAGTATTTGCCCAACTGTAAAATGCCAAAACTATTTAACCCAAACTGTTCACATTCCCCACTGTTAACCCGAAATCACACTATACGGTCAATTTAAAATATTGTGGCTTTTATACTTCCCATTGCAATTAAGTGTAACCATGTGGTTATTTCTGTCTTTACTTAATGCGCAGGTGCAGATAAAGGGTACGTCTGAATATTCTGACCGCAGTCCACCGGCATCTGCATGCCCACGTATTTTTTAACATAAAAATTTCAACTAATAGTTAGTATGATATGCACCTACATACTAGCAAGTACGTATGCTCTCAGTTTGGTGTTTGATGCAATTAATACATTGAATAAGACATGTCTTCAAAATTTTTAAGCATCTTACTCTCCCGACGGAGTAGTTGCAACTAGAGGCACCGATTTTTACACAACCATGCAACAGTTTACGAAAAGGCCCTACATATTTATATCTGGATTTGGTACATGGTACTTATATAGGAAGATAAATATAAACTTGGGAATGTTTATGTTAAAATGATGATAAATTTTTTATTTACGCCAGGGTAGATGAACCCCTTAAATGACAAATTTTTGCATCAACATAATCAGAAAACAATTCATCAAAAGTGAACATGTAAAAAAGTTGTTCACACTGTCTGCCATTTGAGTCCTTCTGCTTCTGATGTTACGCACACTTCTGCAAACATTAGGCTGACTTTTCGCCAATGAAACTTCTTAAAACTTGAAAAAGGGAAATTAGTCGGCATATGTAAGAGGGCTATGCATGCTCATTGGGCCGGTACATAAATATGGGAACGAAGTACAGGTAGAACACATTTTTACAAATCCTCTTCTCATAAAATTGAATCGTGCGAAAGGGAGAAAGGCTGACGATGTGGCGAGAGGTTGGGGTGGAGCCAGTCCATGCATAAGGAGAGAGACACAGAAAGGCTGCGGACGAATGCATGCAGTAAAGCAATTACAGGCAATGTCACGCGCGGTTTTTGCAGGACATTCTTTATACACCCAAGTTTGGCCTACATAACCCGAAAGCGGTCAGTTCTAATATTTCTTTTAGCAGCTGACCAGGAGATTTCGGATAGGCTGGTCAAAAACGTATCGGAAGCAGTCGTCCGCCCTCTCACAACACTTGAAGTTGGACTCGAACACAGGCCGGAGGCAACCATAAGGCGTCAGATACTGAAGCCAAAAGACCCACTGCCACGGCAATAAACATCTGGGGTCGTCTACAGGATCTAGTGCAGTTGCGATCAAAGCAACTATGTCGGAGAATCTGGCAGACTTCTCAGGACGCGAATTGCAGAAAACGCGGCTGCAGTGCGGCGAAATGATGCCAATTCTCAAGTTGCGGCTCATTCGACGAGACCCGGCCACACCTTCAAATTTGATGAGGCCGAAATTCCCGCAAGAGGTGACAATCGGGTGAGCCGAGAACCACTTGAATCATGGTTCACGGGCCCCCAATCCCACAACAAGTGCGACGACTTGCCCAATCCATATTCAATCCTGAGATTTAATTTGGCCAATGCAAGTCGTCACTTTAGGAACACGCAGGCCAACGCCTCATCGTACGCCAACACTGGGGTGCCAGACGGCCGAGCAATTATCATGCCCGAGCTCACCGCCCGTCATGAAATGTCAACAGGCCAGAGTCCGCGTGCCATCCAACAAGCAGTCCACGCACAAGAAGGCAATTAACTTTAATTTTCGCTGTATGCTTGCAGTAATGACTGTGTCCTATAAATACTGCAAACTTCTGCGCATGCTTAACCTTTCTGCTACTCATGTCTCTGATGACGAATCTGCGACGGATATCGAAACGCCAGGCGAATGAACATATTGTCCCAGCGATTGAGACTTCTTCCTTTCAGATCTTTCATTATTCCTTTGGATAAGGACCGACTTGCTAGACTCATATAATCTACTCTAGGGGGAGCAAATAAAGGCGTAGGTCCACCTGAAGGCTGTTAAATTTATATATTTATCCCTACCATCCGCGTTCAAGACTTGCTTGATTTTGAACAAAATCCAAATTCTTCGTCTTTAGTGCGCGTCCAAGTGAGTAGGCAAACCAATCGCTTCTACCTCCAACCTGAAATTGGTGAAAGGATGCGCTTGATTGGCAGGCTTTAAGAGCACATCTTCATTAGTTTCTCTTGCGGTGATGGCATAGATATTAGCAAAATAGCGACGGCAGTATCTTGACGTATTCATAAGATCGCGTAGTTGTAATTAATCTAGCTTGCCTATGGCGAAGTATATTTAGAGATGCCCAAAAGGCAGGTCCAAACGGGAGCAATTTAGTTGGCCACATAGTAAGCTCTCAAAAAGAAAGTGCACTTTGAATGTGCATTTTAATATTTGTTTCTTGAGAGCATTTGTTGGTTTTTATCTTTCTATTTCATTCATTAATATTGAAACACGAAATTAAAATGAAATACTTTTCAACCTAAGTACGTCGGCTTCCATTGGGTCAGAAACCTCAGCCTTATCTTCCTTACGCAAGAGCGGTATGGTAAAGAATAATCTTCAAAATTTCGCTGCCGGTAGGAATTTTGACGAATATTGGGCAAGGCATCTTTCGTGGGAATTAACTTACCACAAGCCATTGGCAGTGGGTGAGATGGGCGGTATGCGTGTCCCCACCATATATTCTCTGATGAAAGTCCCAGGATGGTCGTTTTCTTGAAGATGGTCATGGATTTCGTTAAGTCACATTTCAATAGTGTCTGCCGAGATAATGCTCTTACGCTTTTTGCTAAGCAGCAGATTAGATTGCGTTTTGTATTGGGTGTAAACGAATCAGCTAAAGCATATATAGTATATGGACCAAGTTTTCCTTTGGCAAGTGCTACTTCAGACGCTACTGTAAGATCGTCCACTTAGGAAGACGCCCAAGAAAGGAAGATACCCAACCGTTTTACCTCCAACCTGAACTTAACGGATGCGTGCGCTTGATTGACTGTATTTAAGAACACATATACGTCAGTATTTGCTGCGTTGATTGCAAAGATATCAACAAAGTAGTCTCCTGACCTATTTATATGATGGCTTAGGTGCAATTTATCAAGCTTGCCTACAAAAATACCCTAAGTAAGTTCAAGCATTAAGTCTGTACGAACGCCATCTATTTGGTTATGCAGTAGGTTGTCAAAAGGGACTATTTTCTTCGGAGCATTCTCTGGGATTCTTACATACATATCCTTTGAAAGGAATGAAAGGAACATGAAAATAATTATTTTTCAAACAAACTACGTCAGTTGTATTTAAGTTAGAAACTTCAATCTGACAATTGGCTGATAAGCGTCAATACTCCAGCGAAGCACCTCTGTCTTTAAATGGATTCAAGTAAGTCTACATCTCATATGCATTTGCGTGCAGTGACGCAAAAATCTACAAGCCTGCAGTCAAGAAAAGTGGACTATTTAAAGTCGTTTTTGGAATGATTTGCCAACCATGTGAAGCCTACTTAAAGCCACGTCTCCGTACCCATTACAGGTTTTGTGGTTTAGAATCAACACGAGTGTCCACGTTTCGCAAGGCAAACATTAATAGGGAGGGAGCGTGGACTGCGGATGGACCAACAACGGACAAAAACGGAGGCCTGCTATATGAAATAATAAGTGAATTCGTTTGCGCCATTCTAACCAGAATTTTGCAGCCCACAAATCTGTGCTTTTTATAAATTCTCTAAAAGGCGTACACATTAAGGCAGGCATTAAATCAATTAAAAGGTACAGCTGCTTAGAGAAATCAAGGTGGGCCCATCAGTCAGTACATCCTAGCAGATAAATGTAGACGATCAAACAACGCAGGACAGGTTATGATCTTAAAAATATCTACCTTGTAGCCACAGACCAAAAAAATGAAAATGGTAGAAGGACAGAGATTGTTGCATTTAGTCAGCCAGTGTATTCGGCATAGTTTAATGTAGACACCGACTGACAAAATCTTGGCTTGCATAGCCAGGTTTAAGCGGTTTCATCATTACTATTTCTCTCTGTGCAAATGGTTTGAGTAAGACACCACATATATTGGCAGTGAAGACAAGCGAACGTGAAATGTTCACTTTTTGATTTCTGGCGTTCGTGGGCCTATCTCGGAATATAACGTTTAGTTTTTTTTTTTCAAAATTTAGGCCATTGAAAACTTGATGATTAATGCTCACTTGGACGACTACGCAGAAATATGTTATGTATGCATATAAATGTGAATGTATAAGTTCTTTTCTGATCACATGGTGTCAAAAGAGAAAGAATAAGCATCCAACTAGATTTGCGAGTTTTTTTGTACGAAACTTAAGCACTTAAACCCCCCTTTGTAAACTTAAACTCAACTTTTTCCTGCAATTTGGCCCAAGTTACAATGTGCTCTGCTAACTCATAGAAAACTGTGTTTTATCCTTGCTCTGCATCACAATTGACACTTTTTATGCCAAATGTTCACCGTTCTAGACGCCAATAACAAAGATAATCCCTCCATTTCAATCCCGCCCAAAGAGATTGCTTTGGTGCGCATTTAACTGCTCTTAAGACTTTTCGGACATACACTGGCAAACTCAGGGAACATTCTTGAAACAAGACTTTTCGGAAATAACTGGAAAAAAATTCCGCGACCACTTCAACCAGCTACTATGGGGTACACGCCTTATATGAACAATTGTCAATAAGATATCGGTTATAAACAGATTTCGGATTGGTGAGTTCAATAACTGTAAAAGTTCACAAATGCCAAGGTCATAATCTTTAGTTCCGCCAATATTTCCCGGGTATTTTCTACCTAAAATTAACATTTTTGCGAAAATTCCCATGGAAAATTTCAGAAAATAAAATGGCGAATATGCGTTTGTTTTCGATAATTATCATCAGGCCTTTACATTTATATGGTAATAAAGTAAATGAACTATGTGGGCTGGTAGAACAGTAGAGTTGTTGTCAGAAAAAGTGGAATGGGGGGGAAGAAAAGGGGGTCAAAATATGCTCAGCATTAAGGGGAACTGGTAGTCGGCTGAGGTGATAAGCTGTTGGCTCCTAAATTAACAGCTTTTAACCATGGCAACTGCGGCGCGGCGACGAAGTTCTTTTGAGCACACAGGATCGGTCGGTGTTGTCTAATGGCGGCCATTTTTTGCCGTCGGCAACAGATGCTGTCAAGGAAATTTTGAGTAGGCTGGAGGTACCTTTAATATCACTCGGAGGGCCTCTTTGGCATCCACCCGATGGTCTGAGTCGACCAGTGCGCTAGAATGCGACTATTTACACCCTTTAGTTGACCCTCGCCTAACTATGCTGGAATGAGTTTTCGTACTCTCTTGGACAAACGCCGGCTCGTGCGACAAATATATCCCACCCACAGGAGCAGGTTAATGAATATATGCAAATTGAAGTGGTTTGGGCTGGCATGTTTGTCCTTTATCTCTCCGCATAGGATGGGAGTCAGCAAAAACAGTACATGGGCATTGGCTGCTGGGAACGCGGTGGCTACCACTTGACTCATGCGCCTCCTTTGGAGTTCATTTGGTCCGTCCCCTTGAAATGGGGCCCAAATAAACATTTGCTTCTTCTCTGCCGGTGACAATGCGGAAATTTGCAGCCTTTCAGCCATGTTTTTGTTGAGAAGTCGACTGGGATATCCATTTTGTCGGAACATGCCTTCAATCATCTTTAGCTCGTCTTCTATGCTATCATTCGAGCAGATTTGTTTCGCCCTTTGCGTCAAACGTTGTATTAAATTACGTTTAAAATTTTAAGATACGATGCTAGCAAAATCAATTTATTGAGAGAACCACTTCTTCGTATGATATAATTTCCGTTGAATACTACCATCAGCCCTTATACTTAGTAGTTCATCAAGAAATTGGAGCAGTTCTTATCAGTATTTAAACAGTGGCCAGGAACATCAGGGGTTGCTTACGAAGGCGCGCATGTTGAAATTGAAACTTCTCAGGCAGAATAAGGATAAACTCATCACGAGCACAGATAAGGGAACGGGCGTTTTTCTGATGAACAGAAAAGATTATTCTGCAAAAATGCAATCCATTCTCTTAGACGAAGACTAGGATGGCAAGACAGAAAAGATGATAGATAATACTGATGCAGTTTTAACACAGCTGACTGACTGCCTGAAGAGACTTCAAAAGGACGGTATCAAAAGCGAATGCGAATTAGAACGTCTCAGCCACGTTTGCATGACTGTACTGTTTACTGAAGATTCACAAAGATGGCTTACCCGTTCGTCCTATCCTAGATATGAGAAATTCACCATACCATGCGACAGCAAAATAGCTAGAGGACAAACATTAACCCAAATTGAGTCAGCTAGCCTATCCTAGATATGAGAAATTCGCCATACCATGCGACAGCGAACTGGTTAGAGGACAAACTTTAACCCAAAGTGAGTCAGCTAGCCCCAAACAGCCTCGGAGATATCTTCGATGTCGTGGACGTTGTGGAAGAGCTCGAGCTGAACGGCACAGTGATGTCTTCACTGGATGCATCTTCCCTGTTCAAAAACGTGCCAGTCACAGAAACAGTAGATCATATCTGTGAATTCATTAGCTCAAATCACGAGTGCCAGTATATGCGCTCAAGAGTTCCTAATAAAATGCACATTTGATGTACAGTTCATTTTTGACAACAACAGGTACATGCAATTGGATGGGGTAGCTGGGGGCTCGCCACTGGGCCCGCTTCTAGCAAGTGTATTCATGGGCAAACTAGAGGCTACACAACTTAGCCACCAGATAAATAATCTGACGTACTAAAAACTTTACGTAGATAAAATATTCGCAGTTGCATCAGACCAACCCAACCCGTCAGCTCTAATGAATACAATGAATCAGGCGAACTCGTCTATTAAGTTGACAGTAGAAGAAGAACAATCTGGATTGCTTCCATTCCTTGATGTACTACTGAGTAAAAAGGTGGATGGTAGTATTCAGCGGAAGGTATATCGTTTGAAGACGTGGTCCGGGCAATAAATCCATTTTGCTAGCATTGTACCTTCAAACAACAAACGTAATTTTTATAGAATGTTTGATGCAAAGGGCGAAAAAAATCTGCTTGAATGATAACAAAGAAGAAGATGATTAAAGGCGTGTTTCGACAAAATGGGTATCCCAGTCGATTTATCCCCAAGAACATGGCTGAAAGGCTACCACTTTGCGCATTGTCAACTGCAAAGAAGAAGTCAATGTTCACCAGGGTCCCATTTCAAGGAAACGGACCAAATGAACTCCAAAGGAGCCGCCTGAGTCAAGCTGTAGCAACGGCGTTCCCAGCAGCCAATGCCCATGTACTGTTCCTGCTGACTTCCATCCTATGCGGAGAGATAAAGGACAAAATGCCAGCCCAGACAACTTCTATTTGCATATATTTATTAACCTGCTCCTGTGGGCGGGATATACTTGTCGCACGAGCCGGCGTTTGTCCAAGAGAGTACGAAAACTCATTCCAACATGGTAAGCAAGGGTCAACTAAAGGGTGTAAATAGTTGCATTGTAGCGCACTGGTCGACTCAGACTATCGGGTGGATGCCAAACTTTCGTACTTGGACTTGATTCGATTAGCTCCCGTTGTTGGGTGAATCGGCTTCACGGATGTCACGAATAGCGGCCGCTCATTGGCGGCGGTCAGTGGCGAGCTCTTCCCAGATGTTAACCCATTGTTTGTTCCAATGTCACAGCTGCAAATGGTTACGAGTAATATCCGTTCAACGCCTGAGTTTACGGTGCTCAGCAATGTCTTCAGTTGGCCGCCTTGTCAGTATCTCCAGTTTGCACTACGAGAAGGTTTCGTGACCCATTTGCAGAGGTCCGTCGATGGTTTGCACAGAACATGGCCAAACCATTGCAATCGTCGATGCTGGATGAAAAATGCTAGACTTGGTAGTTTGAAACATCTGCGTTTAAGCTCAACATTGGAGATTCGATCCTGCCAGAAGACACTTAAGTGGCGTCGAAGTCACCAACGGTCAAAGACTTTGAGCGATATGATGTCTGCCTTTCTCACTCGCCATGTTTTGCAGGCATATACTCACACCGGTCTGATTGATGCTTTGTATATCAGCAGCTTAATATGTAAAATGATGTCTGAGCGAGACCAGAGTGGTCTGGCTAGCAGCCTCAATGCATTTCTAGCCTGCATGATTTGTTACTTGATTTCGTCTTCGGCCAGTCCATTGGCCAGCATATTCTAGCCCAAATAACGGAAGCAGCTAACTTCTTCAATAAGTAGACCGCTGATAAACAGTGGTTGTGCTGCGCACATTAACTGTCAGAGGCGTTTTACCGAGTACGACAATGCCATCAGCATATTGCATATCCGTTAACTTGAATTGGGGGCTTATTTCACGTCCACTGTCAGGCAGAATTGACTGATGCAGTACCCAGTCGATCAAGAAGTTGAAGAGAACTGGAAAAGAAGGCACCCTTGTCGAACTCAACAAGTCAAAGGGAAAGAAGTTGACTCTTCACCAAAGGTTCTTGCTCCGGCTGCAGTTGTGCCATAGTTAACTTTGATCAGATTGAGTACCTTTGGTGGGAGACCGTCAAAAAGTGACATTTGACATAAAGCTTCTCTGTCAAGAGAATAAAAGGTGGTCTTAAAGTCAATGAAACAGGTGGTAGTGATCTGTTTGTTTTGATGTCTGTGCTCTAGTATGCGATGTAGAATGAAGATCTGGTCAATACATCCCCTACCTGGACGAAGTCCTCCTTGGTTAGGATGAGTGCCAAGATTGTGCTCAGTCAAAAATCTACGGATAAGAATGGTCGCAAAAATTTTGGCGGCTATATATATGAGGCTGATGCCGCGGTAATTTGAGCATAATGTCATGTCAACGCGCTTTGGTATCGGTAAAATAATGGACACGCGCTGCCTTCCGAACTTTAAGACGTTGTTATACCAATTCCAGTTTAAATCTCGCAGTTAGCTTGCAGTCAATACCGTATGGAATTCCAGTTGATAGCTGTAGGTTCGCATGTAAACGTATAAGTGGATCCAGTATCTCGCTTAATTCTCTCGCAATCGATCAATTATGCCAGCCATATCGGTTATCAATTGGCCCGAGTTATCCCGAACGGTAGTGCAAGGCGGTTTATATTTGCCTGATGGTTTACGTAAAAGTTAATAGAGTTGGTGAGAGTTACCAGAGTTTGAAGCTGATTCCATGGAGTCAGCTATTTGGGTCCAATGTTTCTGACGGTTGCATCTCGCTGATTGCGTAGTCTGACGTCTCAATGAGGGATAGTTCACTGAGTTTGACAACCGAGCTATTCTAGCTTGCGCCGATAGACGGAGGGTGGTTGTGGAGATCCAGTCCTTCCTCGGTACTCCCTGTTGTTGCAAGCTCGAATTCATCGCACTTTGTAGCGCGTCTCTCAAGTGTGGCCACTGAGTATCGGGCGGAGTTGGATAAGCGACGTAATCTTAGGGTTCGATGCGAACAGTGGATTGATCTCGGATCAGAGCAGTGAGACTTTAATTGAATGTTACACGGGTTTCTATGATTGATATTGCCATACAGTTGACACGTTTTGGGGGCAGTTTCTTACTTCGATTCGACAAACGGAGCTTAAAGCGGGCACAAAAACGTGCGTGATCTGACTCAACTTCCGCAACTCGAAAGGATCAGCTGTCGGATACTGAGGTGGTGCACCTTGAGCACACTTAGATGCTGTCTTTCTGGTTTGCCGTTTGACCATCGTTTGAATAACATGTTAGCAACTGCCGATGGGATGTTGAAAACAAGTGTTTGGAACGACGAGATGGTTATAATCAGCAAATGTTACCAATCGTTCTCCATTGTCGCAAAGTTGGCCCAGTCCGTATTTTCCGATGACCTGTCTTGAGGTCTCATCGCCCGGGCCAGGCCTGGATTTCCAGTCTCCGGCAACGTAGAGCAAGTCACTAGGGGGTATTCTGGCCACTGTAGCTTGAAGGCGTTCATAGAACTCCGTCTTAACTGCTTCATCCACTTGCAATTTCGGGGCATAAACGGCAACCAAATACATATTTGCAATGGTGCCTTTGACTCGGGCTCTGGCAATCCGCTCTGAGATAGGCTCAAACGCTAAGAGAGTGTTATGAACGTTTTATGTTATGTCTATTGCCCACCCGTGCATTGCTGTGTTCGTTTGTGGGCTACTGTGGAGGAGCAAGTTCTCAACATCCTCTTGTGGGACTTTTATTTCTCTTGTTCTAGAGTCTGGAAGACAAACGTATGGCAGGCAGGCAACGTATACATTATAGTCCCATTATGAGCGTGCTAGAAGTGCTTGACGGCCGGAATAAAAGCAATGTCCGCACATTCCAGCAACCGATGGTCAAAGTGTGTCGCGAATTTGGGGTACTGGCTTGCATATTTGACATTCCAGGTACCAGGTGACCATGGAGCGCAACGCTTCTCGAGGACGCCGTAACATTGTTCTGGTTGACAGTACTGGCTTGCATATTTGTCATTCCGGGCGCTAGATGGCCACGAAGCGCGTCGCTTCCCAGGGACGCCATAACACTGATCAAGTTGAGAGCACTGGCTTGCCTTTTTGGCACTCTGAGTGCCAGACGAACATGGAGTGCGTCGCTTGCCGGGGACGCCGTAGCAGTATTGATATTCGTGATATTCGTATTGTCCATGAAGTTCCTTAGGAATTTTTTTTACAGGTGACGTCCTTGGTGTTACCTGCTATTGCCCTCTGTTAGCCATGAGTCTCCCCACGTTGCCCTCAAACCACCGGCAGGAGGTCGAATCTTGGATTCGGATGCCAAAGAGGCCATCCGAGTGATCTAAAAGGTACCTCCAGCCTACTCAAAATTTCTTGGACAGCATCTGCTGCCTACGGCAAAAACGGCCGCCATTAGGCTACACCGACCGATCCTGTGTGCTCAAAAGAAATTCGCCACCGCACTGCAATTTCCATGGTAAAACGCTGTTAATTTAAGAGCCAATAGCTTAAGACCTCAGCCGACTACCAGTTTCCTTTAATGCTGAGCATATTTGAACCCCTTTTCTCCCCTCATTCCACTTTTCCTAACAACAGCTCTGCTGTTTTACCAACCCGCATAGTTTATTTACTTGATTACCATATAGATGTAAAGGCCTGATGACAATTATCGAAAACAAACGTATGTTCGTCATTTTATATTGTGAAATTTACATTTTTCATTATACTTCCTTAATTTTCTTTAAAAAAATATTGCTCGAACTCAAAGAAATTCCCCTGCTTCGAATTCTTAAATGATCGGCCTAAATACGTTGTTAACTATACGCGTCATTAATCACCTATGTATGTGATATAACACTGTTGGCACTTTAAGCAAGTGCCTGTGCTTTCGGTGTGTCTACATAGATGGTAGGGATATCCTCAGAAGACTTCAACAGCTTATTCTCATATGCATGCCACCAACACGTCAGCTGTTTAGAAGACTGCTATAAAAAATTCGCGCAGCTGAATTCGTAAATACTACCGTGGTTGCCTAGAGGACGTCAACGGTAGCGTCGACCAGGGGCTTAAGAGTTGTGCATGCCATCCTCAGTGTTCCTTTAGCGTTTGCTTTGCTCAATAAATGACAGCAGCATGATTGATGCAAAAGACTTCGTCCTGCACTGGGAAGCCGCGGACGGCTGACTTTTTTATTTCTAACTGCGTCCTAGTTTGTACACCAAAAGCTGATAAGAGACATGTCTAATCGTATGAGCATTGACACGATCAAAGACTTAGGCCTAAAACAAGCAAAGTTCAAACCATAAAAGACGAAAGAGCTGCATCTCTTTTCTTTAATCTGATTTTGTCATCCAATGTTCTCAAGTGCATGTTGGCGTATGCCGAAAAAGCAAAGGGAAAACAGCACGTAGTTCGCTGTGGTAACGCGTCAAACGTTATCTGCACCCACAGAAGATGCAGTATACAATGTAGCCAATGCACAAAATGGAATAATGTTGCTTTTGAGTGAAATGATATAATATGCGGTGTATTTATCGGCAGCATATGTACATTTATATACTGAAGACGTCGTTGATCATGCAATATTTCGACATATTGAAAAACTAATACTCTTTCGCTAATAAGAATTGACTCCAGTTGTGATACTGATTATCATGTAGTCTATTATGAAGTCATTTTAGTCAGTATAGGATGCCGGCTTTTTAACGAGCTTCGTCTCGACTCCTGGCAAAATGTATCTATTTGAATCACTGACACCTTAAGTAGTTTACCTTTTAACCGTTGATTTGACTGCCTTTATAAATTCAAATATATTTACGGAAAATATTGACGAATATTGATAGAAAATTATACTCTTTTCAAATTTATACTTAAAGAAAGTGTAGCTTTCTGTTTGAAAAAATAAATGCTTATTACGAGTTTTTCTACAAGTATGAGGCGTTTATTCATAAAAATCGTATCTTTCAGTTTATTAACGCTACTTTAACTGCATAAAATATGTTCCATATCTACTTCATTTTTTATGACAAAAAGGTGAGCTTTTCTTCAGACTATAGGTGAAAAAGTTATTTTCTTTAAACAAGATGTACACAGTGCGCAGTTTCGAAACCTTGAATTTGAGTATAGCAGTCACTAGGTTAGAAAAATATTCGGCAATTGGACAACGTTTTTAAAACCGAAAGCTTGTCTTCCTTCAAGTAAAAAAATTAAAGAAGGCGTAATTTGCTAGCAAACATTTGCAATAAATAGTATTGTTTATCCACTTTTTCAATAAAATATATTTTAATGTATAAATGCAGTCAAAATCAATGATAAAAAGGCAGGCTTGTTCAGTAGTCAGTTTTTAAAATCGATACGTTTTGCTAGGAGTTAATACCAAGCTCGTTAAAAAGCCGGCTTCCTTTTTGACTGAAATGAATTCAGAATACACTACACAATACTCAATATTTAATCTGGAGTCAATTCCAATTAGCAAAAGAGTGTAAGTCTTTCGCAGATGTCGAAATATTACATGCTCAGCGGCGTCTACTCTTCATATTCCTACGTTTTCGTCTAATTGAGCAAAATATGTCAAAATATCAACAGTTTAAATTTTGAACACAGCTCAGCCCACTACTCAAAGACATGCCCACAAATGCCGCGTATTGCACAATAAAAAATATAAAGAAGTTTTCGAAGAGAATCCAAGGACACATTGCGGGTACGTCTGGTTGATCAATGCATCAGTTTTGGTTTAATGGTTAGGGCGCTAGATTTTGATGAAACGGGTGCAATTTCAAGGCGTAGGTAATGCACCATTTGCGCCTGGTAATCACTGGCAGACGACGGATCATAAGCCAGCAAGGATCATTCCAATCTTCATTGCTTTTGCCTGCACCATTATCTGCCCATAGTACAAGCTACTGCAAATGCTGACATTGCCCGAAAAATGGGGACCAAGGTTAGCCCAAAGCAGTAAGGACAACTGATTTCCTTTAGCGGTCGGTTAACGTTTATCCACAAACATAAATACACCCGACTTAAACCGGTAAGACAAATAGTTCATGGTTCAATGTTAAGGGCACTAGAGTATTATCAAAAGGTGGCGGCTAGGAAGCCTAGAATGGCCATTCCACATTCCCTCGTATCGAATGTCAATATTGCACACCAGATTTTCTAAAAGGTGCTGGAGGCAAACCCAGTTATAGGCCTAGCGGAAGCAAACTCCTTCCCGTCTTCTGTTTCTGCTTTCGTCCACATTCTTACATTTTTGCCCGTAACATTCTTCCCATGCAGTTGCAGATGAAGGAATTTTTGAGTTTTATCATGCACGTCAGCGGCATTCTGCGTGTTTGTTTTGCTAGTAAGCGCCACAGAAGAAAAGCGTTCATCTGTGCAAAATGCATTCCAACACTGCAATTTAACACTTTCTACGTAAATCGGCGAACCTGGACTGGGAGCGTAGAAGTATCATTTGCCATCCTCGTAAGAGGACGGACTTCGTTTAGAACGTTTCGTTTTCCAACATTTATATAAGGTTCTCACAGGCAGTTCTGTAGCGACGTGTAATAAACTGATAAAGAAGCTTATGTAGACGAGCAAAAAGCAGCTTAAAATTTTCGATTTTAATAAAGCTGTAAGAGTTGTTTAAGTGTATGTCAATGTCCAAGGAAAAATTAACAGGACAAATTGACGACTGCGTATTTTGTTTCGATCAACTCTCTTCAGCCCGTTATGCTTGTATCGTAATAAACTAAATAAACAATTTGGGTAAGTGAAAAATATTGCGCTTGTCAGAAGAAGCTAATTGGAAGGGGTAATCGGGGTCAACAATCCGTTCAGCGTTACGGGGAACCGGTAACCAAGAGAGAGCATAAGCTACGGCCTGGTATATAAGCGACTTGCAGTCATGAAACCTGCGGCGCCGTAACAAATTAATTTTAAATGCAGATGACCGGTCTGCGTTGCCTGTTGGCAACCGTTTCTGCCGTTACCAAAATACGCTATCGAATGAATTTTGAAGAGCTCAAGGGCATCCTGCAAATCACTTGGAAGACCCCACCTGGCATCCCCAGTCTGAGTCTCCCAGGTGCGCTACAATAATGTTTAAAACATTTCCTTTGAATGTGTTCTCGTAAACTTACGGATAAATGGCGACTAGTGCGACCAATGTATCCAATTGCACAGAAGCAGCAGAATGAATGGATGCACAAATAGGAGATCTGAGTTGCGGTACATGTGCGTTGGTGGCTGGAACAATGGTTGCCCCATCTTCATTAGGTAATCTCATTGGAAGTTTGCTTGGTCGCCCCGTAAAATGGGAGCTGTTAACATCAAGGAATTTGGCGGTCTTTCAGCTATGTGCTTAGCAAGAGATAGACTGGGGTACCCATTTTGTCGATAAAACCCCTTCAACAATAGTAAATGACTGTTTCACCTTCCCCAAAGATCCTATGAATTCAAACAGAATGTAAGCTGCACTATGCGACTTCTGTCGGAGGTAGATCCAAAATATGTACGTCTAAGAAGCAACCACATAGTCACTTACTTTTGATTTTAAAGTCTTGCACTACATGTAATAGTAACTCTGCTGGTGGCCTTCCAACATCAGCTTTACGATGCAGCAGTAAGTAAGTGGTTATAGATATGCAGAAAACAATATATTTGACTAAATATTTGATGAAGCAGACATTTGTATTAACATTTTCGTTGCCAAAGATCTAATTCTATTCCCGCTAACAACTTAATGAAATGTATGATCAAATGTTGCCTTTCGATGTAAATGGCACCCTATTATGCCTATTTCGGTCTCCATTGTGTAATAGAAATTGGTTGATCGTTCCTGACGGAGCCAATTTTAAATGTTTACGTTTTCATGAATATGTCTTGAACGATGGGCGCATTTCTGTGGCTTACTGCACCAGAAAAATACTGTTTTACTCACTGTGGACCTATACCAGAATTATTGGAAAGCTGGTATAAACCAAAGGTCTTGTCGCTCGAAATACCGACATAAAAGGTTTCTTAACTGTTCAGAGTGTATAAAAATTAATACGAAGTTCGCTTTTAAGCCCTGTCACGAATGTTGAGGTTGATGCTTAACTAAGACTCAGTACTATGTGGCAAAACTGACTTTTACCATTCAGCATTCCAATACGAACTCAGTCCACCAGCTGCGCAAGCTTTTCATTTTCCAGCTAAGCTGGAATGAAACTATATGCCGCATGGCCTGACCTTTGAATCATATGCGACACAAGTAGAAGTCTCGTTTAGTTTGACAAATCTAATCACCAGCTAGATGATCGTTGTGTACAGTGGGCTGCAGTGCTCTACAGGAAAGAGAGAGATAGTTTTTTTTTCACCTTGGGAGGTCGTTCTCCCGCCGCACGAGCCTAGGCCTCCCTAGAAGAAAATAGGTGGTGATTTAATCTACCACAGCACGCTAACATAATTCACATGGAAGGCTGCCAAACAGCCTGATAAACAAAACCTTGTAATGTAACCTGCACGCTTGCGTGTGTTCTAGCGACCAGTGGAATAACATGTAGGTATAATGGCTGGCTTGGTTTCCGGCACTACTATACATCTGACAGCCAGTTACATTCCAGACAAATTACGCTTTGCTTCGCGCAAATAATTCATTCAGCATGTTCGCGGGCATACCAACCTGGCAGTCCGTGTCCTTAATAACATCACAGAGGTAGTTCATTTTGCCAATACGAGCGAACATATGTGTCCCAGGAAGCAATTGAGAAGAAAAAGACTCAATTGCTGGGACAATATGTTTATACACCTGACGTTTTGATATCCATGGCGAATTCATCATCAAATAAATAAGAAGTAAAAGCAGGTACTCATGTCTCTGATGATGAATCCCCGATGGATATCGAAACGTCAGGCGAAGAAAAATATTGTCCCAGCGATCGATTCTTCTTCTTCTCAGTAATTTAATTTTTCTACTACGGGTATTTTGGTAAAATGTGGTGATTAATCCAATACGAGCACCTTTTTTTACTAACCTTCACATTCCTTACAGCTTCAACATGCTCGGATCTTCAAGCCTTTAAGGTAAAGATAACTTGCAAGCGGCTTTAGTTTTTCTACCAACTACACAGCAATGGTATTTAAAGAGGCGTCTCCAATATGCACGATTGAAAAAAGGAAAATCCCTTGTTTGCAACGTTACGGAAGGTGGTAGATTCTGGGTACCTTCTTGCCTGCAGGTCTCAGTCTTTGATGTTCTGTGTCACACAAAACACCTTCTTTTTGAAAGCCGTTGAGAATCGCAGCTAATCGATTCTCGCCGACCTCTGTTTGATGTTTGTCATTATCGAATTTTGAGCAATTTGCAAGGTCTGCTCAGATAGCCTTTAGTTTCTCTTCCACCAATACTATTACAAACACTTTGTGTGATTTGATCAGCACGATGTTTTCATATCAATGAAGTTCAGTTGGGCTATCAAAATGGGCTTTTGTTGCTTGTTACATTTATTCAATACTGCTAGAAACAGTTAACCAGAGTCTCAATATGTACGCTAAGACGTTTTTATATCGACCGCCGAACTAAAGGAGGTCTCGAATTCGGTCTAAAACTCCAGTTGTTTCAGCCTTTTTCGTGCAATTATTCTAGTAAAATCGAATAACAGCCCAGAGTTACATGACTTTTAATATGCAGGAGATGTTATTTTATAATAAGGTAAGGGAGCAAACTTAGGCATTCCCTCTCATTAGGATATATCAACAATTATCTATTATTGATGCAAATTATTGAGAAATCATATGATTTTTTTCAAAAAATTTGATTAAAACAACACAAATTACTACACTCGAAGGAGCCAGTATGCTTTGCAAGTGTGCACTGTGCCTATGTTTTAATGAAACATCGTTAATCTTCTTCTCCATTAGGCTGATATACATGTTTTTGCAATAATTACAGTCAGAATACATTTTTTCTTTGTTTTTATCAAATTCTATGCACTTTGTACCAAGACTTGTGTTATCTTTTGCAATTTTGTCTTGGAGTATTTGTGCCATTACCTCTCATTACGGTCCTTTTTGCATTGCTTAAGTCATTTGCCCAATTTATTATTGCTCTTTTTATCCCACTGTTTGCAAAGCAAAAATGTCAGACAACATACAGAAACAATAGTCTTTAAGAGCATGCGTTGCTGAGCAAAAACAGCTTACTGGCAAAGTGCATGCCTACTATAAGGAAGAATGCCAGTCAGGCAATCATTTTTGTCATAAGGCGCAAAACTATCACTTAAACTGACGTGCTCAAAATACTACCTAGGACCCGCTAGTGGAGGCATAAGGGGGTGATCATCGCCAAAAATAGAGAGGAGTACTTCAGGTAGGCAGTTATTTTTAACATTTTTTTTCGACTCTCCCTATGTTGTGCGCAGACTTATCCGGTGGAACAAAGTGGAAATTATCAGTGTATATACCGTCGTCGACGTACCGATAACATATATTCTCATCACCAACGTCATTCCCTTTTTAAAGAATACTACTTCAGGTTGTCCCAAAAAAATCCAAACATATTTTTACTTATTCTATTATTATTTCAAAAGCGCCAAAATATTAACAAACATCATTTTATAGTTTTTGACTGCATTTTGAGTATATTTAAAATAATTGAATTGAATGAATCTATTGCACATATATAGGTCCAATTAGCGAGGAAATTATTTCATGCTGTGTACGATTCCATTGTTTTGCATTGTCAGCAGTGTCTGGATGAAAATGAACGTCATTTTGAGAACATAAATTGGAAAAAATAATAAAGTGATAAATGTTAACTTTTTCGCTTTTTAAATAATAAAATTATAATAAACACCGAGTTCCCAATCATTTAAAATATGCATACGTTTTTTGTGACATCCTGTAGAATAGTTAAAGTAAATTTTCTTTTTAATTAAGAGCATCCTTTTTGAAATCATATAGATAGCATATATACTTCCACGAAGAAATTCGATATTGCAAAGAGAAGAGAACATTACAGTCCCCGGTAATAATGGAAGGGAAGAAGTTGTGATACATGGGGCAATAAATTGTTTCTCTGGCGTGTGGAAATCTATTGCTTATACTTCATCAGAGTCATTACCAGAAACATAAGCAGAAATATGTAATTCATGCACGGAGAGTACTAATCTGTACATGATACAGTAACTATGTTACTGCACACTTATGACAAATAAATACTTCCCTATGGAGAAGGATTGACCGCTGGCGCGTGAACTGTCATCATATGTGATTGTATTGGACGTAGTGATTGCTGGGCCAGCTCGTTTCATGGTGTTGGCCAAACGTCACCATTTTGGGAGCAAACTAGGCAATGCACCGTCTAACAAAAGAACAACTGCGTTGGATAAGCTGGAAGAATTCTCAGGTCGTGAATTACTGAATATGCGACAGTGGTGCAGAATAACGACGCCATTTATAAAATTGTGACTCATTCTGCAACTCAGTCACATATTTAAATTTATTAGGGTCAACCTTCTCGAAAGAATTGTCAATCATTGGAGCAGCGAGCTACTGAGTTAGGGTTCATGTAATCTCAGTCTACTAAAGAGTAAAAAAACCTGACCAATCCATATTCGATGCTGATGATCAATTTAGCCAAACAAGTTACCACTTTTGGGATGCACAGTTCAATGTATTATTTAACGCCAACAGCGTCATTGCAATTACACAGGCCAAATTGAACGCATGCTTGATCGTGCATAGATGAGCACACATTATTCGTGCGATGAGGAAACGAATGATCTCTAATTGCAGCTCACACTTATTAAGCAGGCCATGAGTTCAATTTCGTGGCCGAACAGGTACTGGCCAACGCGAAAAACGAGACAAGCAGCGAATAAATCGAAGCCGGCATACAGGGCCCCGCGCAATTACGTACAATCACAGTCACTTGTCTATTACCGTCAACTACGTCCACATCCTCTACGAATGCACCCTTTTCGTTGCTGACGCACTTATGTACGTTGGGAGCACTGACAGTTCATCAGAGTATGTCACTGTAATGACCCTTTCTCCACCCCTTTTATTTTGGTTGCTAACCCCTCATGGCATAACGACCCTTGACAGTTGTTCTGCTTTGCCCTTACTCAAAACACCGAGTTTGCCTACTTGTGCACTTTGACATAGTTCAAATTGGTCAATCGGCACCCATGCCAGACATTTATTGATTGTCTTCACGTTCAAAATTTAAGTGTTTTGTACACATGATATGAGAAAAGTTTCCATATCTCTGAAGATGGACTGCTGTAAGAGTTCAAAATCTTACAAAAAAATGAATCGATCCATCGCGCGACCATCCTTCTTATTTATCCAAGGACATATGTGGAATGTTAACTTTCTACTTCATTCACTAACTCATATGTCTAAGAGTTAATTATGCATATTAGCTCTTTATATTCGGAATGACACGCTGAGTTAAAAAACAGCACAGACATGTCAATATAGGAACATATACTTAGCTGTGTTTATTTCACCTACACATAGCATAGCATTGTTCTCCGTTATTTAACCATTTAAAAAAAAGCTTCATTTTTTTCTGACAGGCAGATAAATAATACAAACAGAAACACTTTCTTTTTTACTAGTTTTATTCGTTGTACCTAGGTTTTGTTCATTTTCTAACTAGTGCATGCATAAACTACAGGCTCAAAAGTGATTATACACTTTAAGTACCTCCGTCGATAGTTTTAACAACGTAATTATTTACCCCACTGACAGCATGGTCATAAGTAAGCGCTAGTGCCTGGAATATCAGTATGACAGATACTTACCCAGGATAAGCTTGTGACTGCTCCGGTGAGCTTTTAATATCTACGTGCTGTCATAGGTCTGGCTAATGGAGTTTGGCCTAGATATTCAGATCCAAATTTAACCTGAACTTATAGATGTATAGAATATAGTTAATTATTTTAAATAATACTTTTTTTGAGTAATTAGCAAATTATATAGGAATTCGTTTGCGTCGTTATTCAGGAAATACTTTCGCTCAAACCAACGTAGTTATAAGGCCTACATTTTGAAAGTAAGACTAAAATGTGTATTGTTTAATTCAAGACATTTTGCTGGACATTGTTCAGGGAATGAATCCCATTTATTCAGTAACACACTTAGCTGAACTTAACGGTGGAGATATTGGGTACATTCCCTCTCCATGTAAAATGTGTAGGCATGTAGAAGCATAAGTTTAAAGTTTTCCACAGAAAATCCTATAAACCGTAGATGGAGTTTCTAGACTACCAATTGCTCGGTAGACCACATAAACTGTGGTTGGTGGGTGAATGTCACTTTAAACGCAACGGTTGCTATCACTTCGCTTACAAACAAGAAGCCAAAGTTGTGGTTGGAGATGGGTCTTTGTTGCCACTCTTGAGCCGCGTCAGCGGAAGACCGCGTAGAAGTATTGGTACAAAAACGCTATTGACAATATATAAGACAAGCGTTAGTTTTAATGCTGTATTCATACACACTTAAACAGCACACCGAAAGGCCTTTTTATCTATAAATTATTTATCCACAATATACAACGAATAAGGGTTCAAAAACAGATATCTATCTGCAGGCTGAACTATCCTTTCGGTAAAAAAGATTTCGAAACAGTTGATTCACTATCTCATGCAATAGCTGCCGGAAACCTGAAATAAGTTTTCGATTAGAATATATTAATTGCGGATGGTTTTAAAAGAGATGATCATACAGTCAAAAATTAACACAATTTAGACATCCAGATTTCGGCTTTATAATGAGCTTCTTCCTGACCGCCAACACAAAAACTATCCTAAAATGTGTGATTACTTAAGTTGTATATCTGCTTGTCATTAATTTCGACTGCCTTTATGGATTAAATTATATACTTTTCGAAGACATACAGGTCAAAATTATTTCTTGTATTCTTTTTGTAACAAATGATCCCTTCTTCAAATTTTATACTCAAATTAGGGGTACCTGATGGTTTAAAAATTATAATTATGAGCTTTTTGAAATGCTCAGGTATTTATTCAGTGAAAAACCGTATCCTTAATTTGTTAATGCTGCCTTCACTGTATAAAGCATAATTTACATCTATCGCAACATGTTATGGAAACAATGTGAGATCTTTGTTCATATGTAGGCAAAAACGTACTTTTCCTTAAACCGGATGTATACAGTGGGCACTGTGTAATTCTTTAATTTCAGTGTAGCGGTCACTAGGTCTAAAAAATGTTTGGCACTTAAAAACTTTTTAAAAAAACAGAAAGGTACGCTTCTTTTAAGCTGAAAATTAAAAAAAACGTAATTTTCTACCAAAAAAGAGCAAGAAATAATTTTTCTTGCATGTTTTCCAAAAAAATATTTTTGAATCTGCAAAGGTAGTTTAAATAAGTGACAAAAAGGCATACTACTTGAGAAGTCTCTTTATTTAAGTGCATGCTTTGTGTTGGTGGTCTTGAAGAAGCTCGTTAGAAAGTCGGCATCCAGAAGTGTCTAAAATATGTTGAGTTAAGGCTATATGATCAACGTTATTACAACCATCTGCAATTAATATGTTCCAAAAAAACTGTTTTCAGATGTCTGGCAGCTACCACATGTTATAGTATTAGAAATGCGTATATATATTAGAAAAACATACAAATTTATATGAAATGAAACGGCGATCTCGGTAAAGATAACTTTAAATTTCACATAAAACATGAAAGCCCGGAAAATATGGAAAACCTACTAAAAACTTCTTGTGGCGCTCACCACTGCCTACCAAGCACTCCGCACGCAGGCCAGCTAACAAATTTGCAAACGCAAAAGCAGTCCGGACAAGATTCAGTCCACGATGAACCCACTCGGAGCCACAACAACATCCGAACCTGAGGGAAGCTCAGGCCCCATCACACCCAGTTCATCTACAAAGCCTACAAAGGTGACGCCAGATGAACGTGCTAGCGAAAGCAAGAGGCCCAGCTTGAGACGAAAGCTACGATCGAGCAAGATACTGGCAATATTAGAACAAAAGCACCAGACTGGGACGACAACTGTGGCCGATGAATGTACGGTCAACAGTTTCAAATGAACGATGATCAATCCCGACGAAGGGATCCTTGTTTTATCACTGTCATCCGCGGGGAGAAGTACGCTTTGAGAAGCCTCTCTCCCGTCCGCAGGTCTCCTGGGCCGATGTAAACTGCAACCGAACTGACAAAAAACACCCAACGAGTTTCATTAGCTGGTCATCTTCATCCTTTAGTCATGAAGCGTGGTGATTGGTGGGCGCTTAGTGTCTCAACCCCCTCCCACAAAATTAACAAGATCCCAGTGTCTCTTTCTTTCACCTGACAACATGCACTATGAAGCATGATACGATACTTATTTCCAAAAACATAAACATGGTTGTTCTTAAAACGTCAGGAAAAATACAATGATCCATCCCGAAATCGCCCTTTTCTCTGGCTTTTGCCCAGAGACTCGCACTTGCACTTTTATTCAACGGGAGAGTCATATGTTCGAAAATGTGGAAGGCAAATGTGTTCTTTGGTTTAAATAACGTAATTTGCGCGAACTTTTAAAACTGCAGTCCCAGTTTGTCTTCGGGCGCAGAGAAAACGGAATGTTGCCAATGTAAGCGAACATGAGAGTTCCAGGAAATAATTCAAAAGAAGACGTCTCGATCGCTGAAACAATCCTTTCGTTCACTTGACGTTTCAAAATCCATCGCAAATTCGTCATTAGAGACAGTTAAAGAGCAGATGCAGAAATATGTAATACATGGAGAGGGGTTTGCAGTATTTACAGAATACCATAATTGCTGCAAAGGTACAGAGGCGATTGAGTTAAATGGCCTTGTTTGCATGGATTATTCGTTGAAGGGCATGCAGGCTCTGACCTGTTGAAATTTCATCACGCGCTAACACCATAGGGCCAGAGCAATACTCACGCCTTAGTCCACCACGCGTGATGAAAGTTCAACAGGTCAAAGCCCGCATGCCCTCCAACAAACTATCCATGCGCAAAAAGGTGATTAAGGTTAATTGTCTCTGTATTTTTGCAGCAATGACGGTGTCCTTTAAATACTACAAACCTCCGTGCATTCATTACCCGTTTCTTTTACTGCTCTTTGACTATTTCTCTGATGGAAAATCCACTGTGGATCTCGAAAAGTCAGACGAATAAAAGAATTGTCCCAGCGATCGAATCGTCTTCTTCTCAGAAATGAATGTACCGAAAATAGCTAACAGAAAACACCGAGGGTTAATGGGAAAATCAATGATTCTATAGCGTGGCTTTTGCGCCAGTGTTTCATTCCGTTCGTATTGGCTCAAGTCTTGTCCACAACTGCTTGATATTTCGGAATGATGACTCCAACTCGATGCATGACGAAGTAGAATATGTTTCGTCGTCGTTCTACCGCAAAATTGGGTTCGTGTATGCGTACCGGCACGGCTTTTCTAGTCTGGCCACAACACTTTGCATCGCATGGTCCACATGGGATTTTGTAGACAACTTTCTTCCTGTCTAGACTTCCTTCCTTAACAGACTAAAAAATCCGCTTCGGCCATTGCATTTTTATGCCACAGGAGAAAAGCTCATTTGACTGTTGTATTGGTTTAATGCGTTTTAATGCTTATACGTCCTGAGAGGTTTGTATGTTGGACGTAAATGCAGCATAACATACGATGTAACTTTAGCAGCAAATTTTTCCGATTAAATAACACCACTGCAGTTTGATGGTTGTCTTTACATAGAACTTTAGTTAATTTAAGTGAGATTATGCAATTCTAAGCACCATCGGTTTTATATTCATAGCCTACGTATTTTAATGTCATTTTTTTAACAATCACATTTACAGTTAATTTGCAAACATATACTTCACTTTTTTGCAACTTACAGAACATGATAACGCGTCGATCTAATGTTCAAATTTTAGGTATGTGCTTATTCACCTCTACTTTTTGCACATGTGGAGAAGAATAACGCATGTCGGTCAATAGAATTGTGGTGTTATTTATTGGAATTTTCGAATACTTATTGGAGTAAACTTTCAGAGATGAAAGCTTTAACGAAAAAAACAAGCGAGTTTTAATATACAGTACACGCCACGGAAGACAAATAATTTCGACATAGGCAAAGACTGATACTCTTTCGCTAATTGCTATTGACTCAGGTTGTGAACCTGATTATCGTGTTTAGGCCTCTTTTTAACAATTGTGAAGTGTTTTGTCATAATAGATCGTATCCGCAGTGTTTTAACCTTGACGTCGAGTGCAACAGTCACTAAGTTAAACAGGTTTTTGAGATATTGAACAAATTGTTATAACAGAAAGCTTCTCTTTCATTGAGTTCAAAATTTAAAAAAGGCGTTATATGCTATCAAACAAGTACAAGACATTAGGTTTTCGTGTATGTACTCCATACACGAATTGATTTATAAAAGACGTTAAAATCAATGATAAAATGCGTCAAACATAAGCAACCAGTTTTAAAAATAAATACTTTTTGCTGATAATAAGAACAAAACTCGTTAAAAACTGTCATCCAACCATGAAAAAATAAACGTGATAATGAAGACATGATAATCGGTATCACAACTTGCGTCAATAGCGATTAGCGATAGGGTATCAATTTTTCGCCTATGTCGAAATGTAGCGTGACCCGTTGCGTCTACTGTATATAGGGAAAGAAATCAGTAGACCACAAGCGACGTCGTTTTGGAAGGGGCTGTTTGCCGACATCGAATCGACAGATCAATTGACATGCTACCATCTAAGGCCGAAGCCTAAATCCATTCTGGGCCATTCTTGCTGCTGGCTTGGACGATTATCTTTGCACTTGCGGAGTTACATAATTAAAAAGGCAGCAGCAAAAATCAACATGCACTACACCTATTTGGCGGTTCGTGAAAATCAGGGACCAGTAAAAGCCTATGGAGCAGGCTAATGAAGTGCATAGTGTTCTCTGCCTAAACTGCCCTCAATAATACACAAGATAGACTAGACACATGAACGAACATAATGTGGCTGTAATTTGGCCTGATGTTTTATCACAATTGACTGTCAAAAATTGGGAAACGCTTCCATACTTTAAAATTGCAGCTTTAATGATAATAATATACGCTGGCAATAAGAGAGGCAATGAATGCCTGGAACTCTAATGGGAAGTCATTCAATGAGTTTAGGGATCGGTTTCCGGCATACCGAGCTCTGTACAGACATTTCCGAACTGAGGACACTGCGAGCTGATTAACCTTTGCCCGCTTTAACGTTTTCTTTTTTTTTCGTTGCTGATTTTTTCGCTCAAGAGGAAATTCAGTAAGATATCAAAAACCCAGAAGAAAAGAAAAATACTTGATGTAATCGGCGGGCTCTCTTTTTATCTTTTTTATCAAAGAATAACTCATTTGCTTACTGCATGCATATTTGTGTACTGTGATGGAAAACGTTTCCACCCTCGTGCCCGAAGATGGCATGCTTGCTATTTTAAACTGAAATCTTCAAAATGCGATCTCTACGATGCACAAAAGTGTTTGGAGCGAGACAGCATGTGAAGGAGTTGAAAAAATGCAAGCATTTTTTTTGCCCACTGCTTTGCATTTCGCCTAATCCACTGTTTTTCCTCAGCGCAGTTGACTGAGGTTTCTGGGGAGAGTAAAATGCTTTTGACGAATTCCGTCTGTTGTTTCTGCCAGCAACAAAGTGTGGCCTACACTCTCTATAGAAAACATTTTTACTTATCCGGCATTGAGAGTGTTTTCCAAAAAATGCCTTTAAGTCCATGCGTGGGTAGTTTAGAGCAAAATGCTGTCAGAATGGCAAGTGGTTAACTTTTTGCAGAAGAAAGTGAGGACTTCACGATTGACTAAGCTGGTAATGTTTTGCCAAGTGGTTTGCCAACTCGTTGGTTAGTTGTTTAATTTTAAGTCAAAAAATATTTGTCGATAAATAAGAAATGTAGACATCGCCCTCTTTCCTACTTTGGTATTTTTTCAGAAGCCTGAAACATGCCACATTATGTTCTAAAATTCATAAAATTTAAATATGTATTCAACTGTTTACATATCTTTCTTTAATAAGACCGTATTCGTTTCGTTGTTTACCTACAGTTCAATTACATTTGTCTTATTTTGAATTTATGATTCTGCACAACATTTTGGAAGCTAGAACTATAATTTATTTTTTTAATCAATGACATTTCGAAAAAACACTGTTTCTAACTGAGTGAACTGCAGTCACTGCTTTCACCTAAAGCCATTTATAGAGCGTGCAGTCTGCTGTTTTGTGAATAGATCTAAATAAATGATCAATACCATCATTTTATCATGTGTGCTTTTTAAATTTCGGTAGCCTATTTTCGTGGCAAATATACTGCAGCTTTGCAGACAAAAAAATAAGGTTTAAAGCATTTTTTCGCGGTAGGACTTTGAAGCAAACGTAGACATAGGGATTTGTTGAATTCAATAAATTTTGAGATCAGTGTTCAACTGCATGTCATGGTTGCATGTGTCAGATAACGGTTGGATGCATAGTAGAGATGTATATTGTAAAGTGCGTATGCTCATTAGACCTAAAGGTTTTCTGCAGATAAACAAAATCTTCTCTAATAAGGTCAAGGCTTTTCCTTAGATTTCTATGCAGAAACAGATGAGAAGTTTTTTTTTTTAAATTGAACGCTTCAGATGGCAGTATGTCGAGAATAGTTAACAAGCTAAAACTTCAAAATGACACTAAAATATACGGTATTAAGTTTGAAGTTAAACGTTCCCCCTTCCCAATCATAAGATATTGAGTAAATTTGTCCTTCAAAATTCATGCTCTCCAAATCGTTTAAGCTGCATATTTATATATCTTAGATAAACTTTTAGGATTTCAGTAGGTTCAAAAGGATTTGATGTAAATAATTACGTGCATTATGAATCCCAACCTTAAAAAATGAAAAATACATTTTAATGCGCATATGTTTTGCGGGAAAAAAAATGTTTTGCATATATACAATGGAAACGTTTCTATAGTCAAATAGTTAGAATATGTGTTAAAACGGGAACTCAACAATCATATAAAATATACTGACTACCTTGTCAAAAGGTAAGTGATAAAATGATTGAAAAATGCATAAATTACTGCCAGCTTACAACTAAAGACTGCGAACGAGAATCTCAAAAAACTACAATATTTACGCAAATTGTTTGATTAGTAGAAACCAGACGTAAATTGTAAAGAATAAATAGCACATTATTCTTGCATAGTGTGACTGCTGCTACAAAATTAAAACATCTCAGTTCTAGCATTAACTGCTGAATTATACGCACGTTGTAAAAAGCGCGCTTACCAATATCTGTTTAGACATATTAAACATGATCAATGTTTGGCAGCACACATGCTGGCGGTTGTTTGTCTTTATTTGTTAAATTTTTGTTTGTTTGTAGAAAATTTAATATTTAAGTTCACCGATGAGACCCAGGTAATTATTTAGGAAGTCAAACCGGGAAAACAAAAGTTTTCAATTACTCGTCATCAGGCCAATGCACTTATATAAGTGAGAGAGGATTTACACCATGATTAGTGAACCAATCATTATTAATCGGGGGCAGGATTGCAAGGAATCGAAGAGGTCAGATTTTTGTCACCCGATAGGGAAAAGGAAATAAGGGGTCAGACAATTACTTCATGTTAGTCCGTCATTCCTACATTGCGTTTTGTTTGGGAGGGAAAGAGTGCGTAAACTATCATTGTCTCGTGACGGCGTGTGTGGTCTAAGGATTCTTTCTGTCGCTGTATCATCATCATTTTGCCGCGTGGTAATAAGGTTGTGAACGAATATTGAGTTGGTTTGCGGCCACGAGGGCCTTTGTACCTCTACAGTCGTCTTCTGCGCGCAAACGATTGGGTAAGTGAAATGCTTGGTGACTAAATTCACCCGTTCAAGCATCTGCTGACATAGGAACTTTATATGTTTCACCGACACTTTGTACGCGATTCAAAATGCTCCATTTAAATCGCCCTAATGCCACCTTGGTTTATTCAAGCAAAATAGTGCTTTTGCATGTGTTTTCACAGCCGCCAAACTGTTCAACCAATAAAAACTGCCCTAGAGGAGAAAAGGAAAACGTAAATGCACATTGAACAGGTCTGGAACGGGTATCTATCCTTGTCTTCATGGGGCAGAAGTGGAATCTTTGAAAATTAAAATATCGTGTTAACTGTTTTATATGTACGCGTGATTGTAGAGTTAAAAAAAGTTCTTAAAGTTTGCTTTTTGAAACCCCTTTCAAATGCAAAACAAAAATAGGGCATTCTTATAAGCCAGACATCCTACCATCTTCTGCTGTCTAATTAAGAAAATAATTTGACCACTTCTACCCTCTAGCATGCCTACCCCTAATTTCCATTGATTTTATGCCTACATTTTTTAACTCTACGCTGACTTATGCAACTGAATTTGCCGGATCATGAATAATCGAGGTTCGTTCACCTTACAAAGGTACTTCGATTAAAGCGATGCTTCATTCAAATTGTAATTTGTTTACTAAAACGTATTTCGAGTTGCATGCTTATTTTATATTTAACTGAACATTCATAATTTAAAGGTAGGGACTTTGCAACCAGCAAGATGTACATTATCTTGCCTTGGCTGTAGATCTGTATGTAAATGACTTGAATGTAACATCACTGTCCACATGCATAGTACTGTCTGCAAGATTTATTGCCGGGTTCTTTGTTATTTAACTGGCATATACTTGCTAAATTGTATGATGAGTAGAATTTAGTTTACATAACTGCGAAATATTGAATTAAGAATCGGGTCAATAGCCAGGATATGGTTAAGTGAAACCCATTCAGTTTTCTTCTATAAATGTCTGTCGGATATGCAAGCAGTTGGGTAAAATAACATGATTAAATATTTTAAGAGCAACTAAAGCTAGCGTAAACGTGATCCTATTAAGTTCCACAAGCGGTATTTGGACACAACAAGGCGCAATATGCTTCGGTATACAATCAAATACGACTACTATAGAAAAAATACGAAAATCACAATATTTTCTGAAGACTAGAACTGAATGTGCGTGACCACTTTTTTGGTTTTTGGAAAGATAAAGGCGCGATCACTAGGATAACATTTTTATTAGCCTGCGCTTTCGGGTTTGAACAGAAGGTCGTCGTCAGACAAAATGAGAGAACAGCCAACATTAGTTTGTTTTCTTAGTCCACCTAAGATAAACTGGAGGTTGGCAGAGGGACAAAGTATTCATGATCTGTTGGGTACAAACATACGTCTTTTTCCCTATCGTATTGGCGTGCGTCCTTCACGTGGTAACTTGCTTCTTTTGACTGGATCCCGCTTTTTCGTCGCTAGAACGGAAGGAAAAATAACAGGGCAGTATATGAATGTGCCTGTTGATGCATTTGAAGTTCGACATCCGGGCCTAGAGTAATTCTCACCACGTCTTATTAGTGGCCCCCCGCCATTATCAGCATACCCGTGATTTCATGTCGGGTTCGTTGTCAAAAGTTTAAGTCTTGCAACTTTACTGGATGTTGTTACTTGCCCGACATGAACACCAACGACTTTAAATGCAGTCTCCAAGAATTTCTTGCATTAATGACCTGACTGTCCTAAACTGAAAGCGCGCAGCTATTTTTGAACAAAACAATGAATCTATTTTATTTTGCGAGAGACGGACAGTGATTTTGCAATCCAATGTGGACCTCACGCATAGTGGTTGTTATCTACCGACTGTCAACGGGAGTTGCGCCCTACTTACAAGCAGTGGACATTGTCCACACTTATAATTAAATTTAATTCTTACCGACACCATCCTCCTGCTCAACTTACAGCTGCACGTGGGTTTAAAGTAGTTTTATCCGAAAGCAGAATTCTGTGAATAATTTTGACCGATGATAAAGTCAAGAATGTCGGCGAACGCGCAAATTGTAGCTGACAGGCTCTGCTTTTTCATGGGGAAGTACATCTGTGTTGTGCATGTGAAATGGTGCCTAGATCAACCATCCGGCAAAATACGTACAACACTGCACTCGCTTAGTCATTCACAGCCAACCTTCCCCCTTTAACTACAGAAACACTGGCAATTTTAGAATACCCTCGATTTGGAGACAAGTGCAGCTAAAGTCTAATCATTTTATAAATAAGGACGTGTTCGCATTAGTTAGTTGCGAATGAACTAGGGTGCAGAGATTAGTCATCAAGTACAGCCAAAATGCCAGTTTGCAGTCGTTGAACAAATGGGAGTCGCAGGGCGCTCTACACGCGAAAAGCCTCTTAACTCGCCTACCGAAAAGGCCCATCTGAATTTAGCAAATATTTAGAACTTTTTTATAAGGAAAATAGACTGTACCTGGACGTACGCAAATAAGTTATCGGGACAAAGCAGCACAAACATTCGGCCGAGATCATGCAGCTAAAGCTGTTTTTGAGTGCGCCAGCCACAATTACAGTCACATCTCGCGACTACATGCTGATGACATTGCTGTTAGTGCGCCCAAAACCGTGACATTTATGAAGAATCTGTCAGGGCTGAAATAAGGGTCTAAGGAAGTATTAAAACTGTTATTTAGTTGATTCAGGCTATCGTGTAGAGATAAATTATATAATTCAGAAATAAAAGTGGTTTGCACACCTAAATGCTAGCATAAAAAGGAGGAAGGTCTTCGAAAAATCAAATGCTCCTACTGATCCTGCCAAAATTTCAGAAGAAATAAAGCGTGGTGCAGGGAATTTTCTTAATTTTTACAAGTTTTTCAAATACTAGGGGATTCAATTGGCAGAAAAACAATTTTAAAATAAATAATACAGGGAGAAATTTATCGAATGAATAAAAGCGCTTATCTAGGCTTCAACGTATTATGCGATGAAAATATCGAACTACAATTTAATAAATATCTGTCAAGATAAAACTGAGACGGAAAATAACACGCAGGGAAACGGTTGAATTTTTAATACGCTGGCCTTTAGGTAATAACAAATCGTTTAATATGGCATGAACCTGATAGAAAACTAGTATTGCCCTGGTTTGCAAGTGGCATGGTATATACATTTAGTTGCACTTAGATCCCACATGCAACGCTCGACATGGGCATAAATGAAAGCCTAGAATGCTTAAATCTATTAAAATAATTTCAAGTCTCACTACATCATGACACTTCCCAAAAATCCATTGAAAGGAAAAATTAAAACTGTTGATAAACTAGAAATGATTATGGCCATCCCCTTTATTTTGGAAATAAACGTCTGCACATGGACCTGATATAACACCATTAATTCGGTCGTTTATATTTAAATTTTTACGCACCTGCAAATCTCTAAAACTGATCGCTGAATAACAATTATTTAATTGCACTTAGAAAAAAACAGACCGTCTAGCGGCATTTGTGAATGTTTTAGCATTAAGTACTTTTAAATAGGTCATAAATGACCATTCCTTGAACAACTTTATATTTTCGCCCATTTTAAAGCACTGTTCACTTACTTGTTCAGAAAAAACTATTTTTTAGATGAAATGCTAACCATCACATTTAAATGTGTCGTATATCCGAAAAAATAAACGGTTTTACATTTATTAGCATACAGTATTGACCAAATATATACCAGTGACTACAAGACGACGTTTTAAAGGCTAGTGTAGTCTATAAATAAAATGCAGAACACAGTCTCTCATGTTTTCGTTTGGAGCGACATTTTATAGATTAGCATTTTAAAACTGAAAAAGGGATTTTATCACTCAGTAGCTCTGTAAAATATTTGATCGTCATCGTGTTCTTACCTCAGTGCGCATGTATGTGACGCTTAGATTTATTTATTTCATACTAAGATACGGAAGGTTTGATTCCCGTTAATTTTAACAAGTAATGTGGTATTGATCGTTGATGGTACAAATAATCTTATGAGATGGAATGATAAGGTTATATATTACCAAACACTTGCCGCTCTTAAAGATCTTAAAGAATTAAACATACAGTCGACGTCGTTGATCATGCAATATTTTGACATATGCGAAAGACTTATACTCTTTCGCTAATCGGAATTGACTCCAGTTGTGAAACCGATTATCGTGTTGTCTACTCTGAAGTCATTTTAGTCAGTATCTGATGCCCGTTTTTTAGCGAGCTTCATTTGGACTTGAAAGAAAACGTTTCTATTGTACAAACTGAAATTTTAATGGCGATTTTCAGACATTAAAGACAATCCTAAGATACTGAGTGTAAAAGGTGTTCAATGAATGCCAACGTATCAACATCAGGCTGGCGGAGGCGATAATACGGGCCGAGTTTATTAATATATGTGTAGAGTTAATGAATACCCGATCTTCTACTGGCGAGCATTGCGAAGAATTTGTACGATTTTCACTAGTGACACATTGAGAAGATTTGCTAAGTGTAAACGAAGAGTCATCCGTGCAAAAGTGGAAGAGCTAGAGCGTCACTTGTGCCAAAGTGTAGCCATACTCGATCAAAGACGAATGACCTGAATTCAATAACTATGTGCAGTCAATCAGGAAGAAGAGGGGAGAAATAAAGACCACATCCCTTCTTCGGCGTGTTTAGGTATGCAGAAGACAATCAAAGCTACCTGATTACTCAAATCGGTACGTACACAACTGTTCGTCTGTATCACTTGATAAAACTTTAATCGAAGCCTTGCCACTGGGTCCTACGTTTTTGCTGTCACGTCGGAAACCCAACAAACTTGATTTGGAAACACAGTTTGAGAATCTGCTGAATCAAAACCATGACCTTCAGCCTCTTTCGACCGATAGTTTAGAGCAATTTAAGTCTACTCTAGTTAACTGTTTTATTCAGTATTTAAACAATGGTCAGAAACATTGAGGTCTGCTTACGAAGGCACACATGTAGAATTTGAAACTCTTCCGGCAGAATAAAGATATACTTATCACGAGACCAGATAAGGGAACGGGCGTTGTTCTGATGGACAGAAAATATTATTTTGCGAAAATGCAATCCATTCTGTTAGACATAGAATAGGTAAGCAAGACAGAAAAGGAGAGAGATAATACGGATTGGGTTTAAACACAGCTAACTAACTTTCTGAAGAGACTTTGAAAGGACTGCATCATGAGCAAATACAAATTATAACGTCTCCGCCCCGTTTGGACGCACACATCTCGACTGTATGGTTAACCGAAGATTAACAAAGATGGCTAACCGTTCGTTTCGTCCTTGATATGGGAAAGTCGCCATACAATGCAAAAGCGAAATGGCTAGCGGACAAACTTAAACCCAAACAGAGTCAGCTAGCCCCACACAGTCTCGGAGCCACCTATAATGTCGTGCACGGGGTAAAAGAGCTTGAACTGAACGGAACAGTGATGTTCTCACTAGATGTTTCTTCCCTGTACACAAACGTGCCAGTCACAGAAACAGTAGATTATATCTGTAAATTCATAAGCTCAAATCACCAGGACATACAAATGCCAGTAAATGCACACAAGATTTCGTACTAAAATGCACATTTAATGTACAGTTCATTTTCGAAAACAACAGGTTCATGTTATTGGATTGGGGAAGCTGGGCGCTTGCCGCCGGGTCCGCTTTTACCAACTGTATTCATGGGGAAACTGGAGGCTATGCAACTAAGCTACCAGATAAAAAATCTGACGTACTACAAAGGCTAGGTAGATGATATAATCGCAGTTGCATCAGACTAAAACAACCTGTCAGCTCTAATTAATACAGTGAAACAGGCATATCCGTCTATTAAGTTTACGGTAGAAGAAGAGCAATCTGGATCGCTCCCATTTCTTGATGTACTACAGAGTAAAAGGGCTGATAGTAGTATAAAACAGAAGGTATATCGTAAGAAGACGTGGCCTGGGCAATACATCCATTTGCTAGATTTGTACCGTTACACGTCCAACGTAATTTAATACGATGTTTGACGCAAAAGGCAAAAATAATCTGCTCGCATGATAGCATAGAAGAGGAGGTTAAGATGATTGAAGGCGTGTTGCGCCAAAATGGTTATCCCAGTTGATTTTTACGAAGGACATGGCTGAAGGGCCGCCGATTTTCGCAGTGTCAACCGCATAGAAGGCACGAATATTTATCAGGGATACATTTCAATCGGACGGACCAAGTGAACTCCAAAGAAGGCGCACGAGTCAAGCTGTAGCAACCACGTTCCCAGCAGCCAACGCACATGTACTGTTCTCGACGACTCCCATCCTATGCGGAGAGATAAAGGACAAACTGCCAGCACAGATCACCTCTATATGCATCTATTCATTAACCTGCTCCTGTAGGGTGGGATATATTGGTCACACGAGCCGGTGTCTGTTTAAGAGAGTAAGAGAACACATTCCAGCATAGTAAGCAAGGGTCAAGTGAAAGGTGTGAATAGTTCCATTCTAGCGCACCTGGTGGCCCCAGACCATCAGGCGGAGGCCAAAGAGGCCTTCCAAGTGATATTCAAGGTACCTCAAGGCTTCTCAAAATTTCCTTGCCAGCATCTTTTGGCTACGGCAGAAGCGGCCGCCATAAGGCAACGCCAACCGATCCTGTGCGCCTAAGAGAACTTCGTCGCAGCGCCGCAGTCGTCATGCCCAACAGCTGCTAATCCAACAACCAGCAGCTTGACACCTCGGCCGACTACCAGCTTATCTAATGTTGAGCAGATTTTGATCCCCTTTTCCTCCTCCCATTATCTATGTCCTGACAACAGTTATATTTTTCTACCCATCCGCAAAATTCATTAACTTTATTACCATAGAAATGTAAAAGCCTGATGATAATTATCAAAACAAACGTAGGTTCACTATTTCATCTTCTGAAAAACTGAATACTTAGGTAGTTCACATTTTTAGCATTGATTTTGACTGCAACTAAACATTCAAATATATTTGATAGAAAAGCCTGCGAAACAGTGGTGTTTTCTGAGGCAAATTCGGCCATCGTCGGACGCTTGGGGTTTTGGAAATGATACTGGTTTTTCTTGAAGGTGAAATACACCTCGTGATTAATAAATGTTTCTTTAGCTGTATACTTATGGAAAAAATGATCAGTTGTTTCTGTCTTCATTTGCAACAAGGCTACTTTGCAAAAAACGGTAATTTATGACCTATATATTATTAGCTTGCAGTAGTGTACCTCTCTACAGTGGGCCGCAGAAAAAATAAACGTGCGTTTACGTGTGCTTTTCGGGTCTTTTGCTTCCATGCTTGTTTATCTATGTCTTTTGGGTATAATACTTTGACAGAACTGGGTAATAATGAAAAAAACACACTGCCTGCAAGTTTTATGTGTGATCTCGACTAACTGAAGGAATTAACGAATAGGTAGCTTGCAATGTACTGATATAAGAGAAGCGTATGACGTTAGAATTACTGGTCCCTACTTTGAATTTTTAACTTGAAGAGATAATATTAACTGTAATTGATAGATCAGAGGTGCGTTCTCAGGTCACCATCTTGTACGCTTTGAGCGTTTTACACTTCGGGTAACTTAATAATAGGTGATAAAAAACAAAGGAGAAGACAGATTAATTATTTTTTAAAAAGCAAAATATTTTTATACAGAACTCCAACGTTTTACGAGAATGATTTATCCATCATTTGGTATTGTCCAATGTTTTTCTTCAGTTGCAATTTATGGGTTAATATGGTTGCCTTGTAATTGTGGTCACCTCACAGATTAAACATATGTCTGTCACAGATGCGTTCATGCCGTTGGATATAAAAGCTGTTTGACGGCATTAACAACACATCACCATGGGGACCCCGCATTTGGTTCCATGCAGAAAATTTATTTTATATAAAAATCCAGAATATTTTTGTAAGTTTCGATGACGTAAGTAACATTTTCAAAATGGTAAATCAAACCAAATTTAAAGATATATTGCTTGCGCGATGAGAATTTGAGCAAGGGGTAAAATGCTGGAACACTGAGTCAGTATAAATAATAAAGTGCTTTGTTAAGTGGATCAAATGATTAAAAATAATGGACATATACCAAGAATATTACGGGACAACCGTTTGCATATTGTGTACATTAATCACAATAAAAACTAAGTATTCTGATATCGCTGACATCAAAATATACACCTCTGCGTTCTAACCATGCTGTTTTTTTTAAGAAATAAACCATGAGGATATATGAAAATATCATCTCATTTTGCATATGCTCAAACCAAATAATTTTCCGCAGTGTTTAATTACAGGGGTATTCATTTATATAGACCCCTGGTTGCATTTATATGAACCTAGTATGTATTTATATAGACCCATGTAGCATTGTGACATTTTCGTCGGGCGCCAAGGCAAGTACATTCGCATACATTCTCCCGATGTTTATGAGTGTGCGTGTAATTCTTTTTACAGACACCAATGACAGCCGCTTTTTGAGTAATTGATTTTTTCATGATTCTTGAATGGTTGGACTGTGACGTCAACACCTACAGGATCCCCAATTCATGCACAATTTCTTTATCGATCATCTCGTTTTGAGCATTAAACATCTCAGCAATAAGCCGCGTAGTTGTTTTTGATGTTTATTTTGGCCTTCTCTTCGCATAAGTGGTTTGGAAATCTTGCTCGCAATTTTTATTTTTGCTTAGGTTTTTGCAATTCTTTTGACCGTCGAAAAAGACAAATTGAGTGTCTCGCCTATCATCTTTGAGAGATATTTCCTGCTCTGAGTAGGCAAGACACTCAATTTGTCTTATTCGACAGTCAACAATTGCAAAAACCTGAGCCAGAATGAAAATACCGAGCGACATTTCAAAAACACTTATGAGAAGAGAAGGCCGAAACAAACATCGCAAACAACTAAATACCTTGTTGTTGAGATAGTTAATGCTCAAAATGAGATGATCGAGAGAGAAATCGTTCAGAAATCAGGGAACCTGCAGGTGCCTACGTCAGAGTCCAACGTTTCAAGAATAATAAAAAAAATCAATTGCTCAAAAAATTGGTTGTCATTGGTGTCTGTAGAAATAATTACACTCACATTCATAAACATCCGGAGAATTTATGCGAATGCAATTGCCTTGGTACCCAACGAAAATATAACAATGCATACAGGGGTCTATATAAATACATACAGGGACCATATTAATGCAGACAGGGGCCTTTATAAATTAATACGCCTGTACTGTAGAAAATTATTTTCTTATTTTGTTTAGTTTGTAGGTGGAGGGCAAAAAATGTCAGTAAACTACTTATTAAATATCTGTCATCAGTTAGGAAAAATGGTGAGTTCTGGGAGAAAACAGACAAAAAAATGGCTAATATAACATGACTTTAATTGCAACCCTTGTTCTTGCTCAACTTATATACTAAGTTTGGCCAAAAAGCTTACAATACTTTTTAAAACTGGGAGTATCTCAAAAATAGCGATTGATTGATAGGACGTTTTGTTGCCGTCGTGTGCGACCTATTGCGTATGGGTAATTGTTTACTTCAAGCAAGGCTAGAGTTATTTACTGGAGAAGATTAATCGGATGTTCTTTTGTTCCAGAGAGTTCACACATTTGCATAATATTTGGTCTCACAGGCTGTACACCTTTTGATGTAATGCCCATTTATTCAGTATAATTCAACAGGTAGTGAGGCATATAGTTCCGCTTTTGTGCTAGTAAGGACAACTTTGACCACCGGCGAGTTTGGTAAATATTTTTGTGATTTAGCAGAGACAACGAGTAATGAAAAAAGCAATTAGGATGTTTGAAGACTCCAAATGTTCTGTGCATACTATAACTTTATTTTTGACTAATCGTGCTCCTTGCGTTATCCAGTCGCATCAATATCTGCTCGTACATAATAAACAGCACTGTTCTAAGCATGATAGTGTTCGTTGGCCCAATTATTAACCAAGAACTGCCATGCATATTCTTCATTAAATTTCAGTTGAATCTACTCCACATAATTATGTATAACAACTTCAATTACAATTATCTTTAAGTACATAACGTCGTTCTGGGCGTACAAATGGAAAAAGGAGCGAAGATATATACATCTAGATTTTGCAAAAACGTTAATCTTTATTCCTTTTCCCTTCAAAATTTCGAACAAACACATATATTTATGCAAAACTGTTACTTAATTAGATTGGGTTTTAGATTTTTCTTCATGATAAACTTATCTGTCTGTCTGTAGTGTGTCTCTATTTCACTAACAATAACAATAACTTACTATCTAACAATAATATTTTGTGCCTCTAAAACGAAGCCAACTATGAAGAAAACCAAATATTTTAAAAGCCGAAATTATACACCTACTGTGGCAGCACACTTTTGAAAAATACTACTAACTAAATAGTACTGCCCGTCAACGTAGAGGAAAAGTGAGATGTCAATTTTCGGCTTTAATTCAAACACAGACGCATACACAGTTATCTTGCTCGAATACGCGCACACAGACTATATGGACTGGCAACCAACTTTGCGGCCGGTATAGACAGGCAGATAAGGACTTGCTGTCACTTCTTTACTACTCCACTCAATTCCAGGACGGAATTACTAAGATAAAGTAACGCATTGCATTTTCTATTAGTATTGTGAGGTTGTTTTAAAATCGTTGACGTCGAAAATGCAAATTAACACCACTATCTAAGAGTGCCTTCATATAAAATTTTGCAGTTCTGTAAAAAAATATTGCCCTTGCAGGGAAGCTTGTTTCCATTCACTTTCTGGCGTAAATGGCCAGAGAGTATTGACAAAATCAGTAAATTAAAAGTTTGCTTAAAAAACAGTGGCGACATGTGGAAGAATGTTTTTCGCCAGTAAATAATAAGGAATGCACATTTGCATTACAACGCAGGCATAAAACATTAAAACACGCGCCACTTGCAGTATAATTCCTATGCCATTGAGTGTCGGCCAAAAATCCAAAGACTCTTAGGATGACGCAGACGACTGCATTTCTGTTAAGCATTTAAGGGTCCGACCAATGAATGTCAACAGTTATTACTCATGGACAAATTATAGCTGTAAAAGGAGCTTCTGCAGGGTAGCCAACCGATTTCAGTTTTTACCACAATGAGGACTTGGCTTTTAAGTATTTATGTAATCAATGCGTTATAAATTAGCAAATTGAATATGCTCAATAGAAACCATACAATAAAGTTTGTAGCAACAATGTTACATCGATTGTGTTTTTAATTTTATTATAAATTATTTTTTGCAATTATCGACGGGCAATGTCGTAAGTGTCCCAAGACAACAAGGTCCATTGACACTGCGGCTTTAATAAAAAAAATATGCACATGCTGCAAAACAATGGACATAAGTATGCATTTACACTGTGATTTACAATTCGTCCTGCCCACTCAAGCGTTTACTTGTATTTTGCCACTGTTTTACATTATCGCAAACTTTTAGGCTATTCAATTGGTCCCTCGCATTCCCTATAGCCTGTCCATTAGGTAGTCTAGTTCTGTATTTAAAGCTGTTATATTTGCTTCGAAAATATTTTTTTATATCTGTGGTCAATCCGTACATTCAATATGTATGGATATGAACTGGAGGCAGATGTAAATGGTGCGGCAAAAGCCTATCAGCCACGACTTACACAATTATTATAAACTGCAAATGTACCCCAATGAGAGACCTGTGTCTGAAAAACGATAGATTGGTTAAGCTTCGTAGCCAACCTATCAGAAGGATTTGTTTGCAACAGTGCTCATACATTTGGCTCGTAGACAAAAATAAAGGCTTTTAACAATTTTTCAAATACAGCAGGACAACCATTAAATGCGTGCTTTCCCTAACACAAAGATTTCTTTGAAATGATGAATTTCATATCTAGTCGAAATTTTAATTGAATATTGTTTTTGAGACGTACGAGATGGCCATTTCCTGCGCAATCAAAATGATAGTGTGTTTTTTGCCTTTGTCTAAGCGTACTTATATTAAACAACACTAAATGCCAGGGATTAAGTTACCGTTAAAGGCTCCCTGCAATTAAAACAATGAAACAGACAGTATCAGGATATTGCGTGCAGTGTTTTGGTCTTTGCTTGAGTCTTGGGGAAACTTGTTTTAACCATAAGCGTCCAATCTTCTAATAATGATCATGCTTTGTAATAATAAATTGCATTTATAATTTTAAATCAGCTTCCTAGTTGTAATGATGACTATTATTTGTTGTTTCTTCCTAGCACAAAGTAATATTGTTTGATCTAAGTGGATATAAACCAATCATGATGCTACTGGAATAATTTAACTGCAAGTTTTGGTGGACGTTGCTAGGACGCGTTGCATATAATTGCGGTTAAGTGGATCTAAAATAACACATCGCATACGTGATAACTTCTTATTCATGTATATCATGTGAAGCGGTATTCCCATGTTACTTAATTTCGTTGGCAGTCAAAACATTTTCGCTGACACTTATCCTTTTGATGTGCAATTGATGTTAACTAGCGATTGTTATCCTTCTTATCGTGTTACCATACCCAAATCGTATCATTGACTTAGTTCTTAGACCTTACCGTGATCTTTCGATTTTGCAGCGTTAACATTTCACTAGTAGGATATTATATATTTACAAGAAGAAGATGTGGTTGCTGGGCAAGAATTTCATTTGTTTGGGGTTTCGACATCCGTCGTTGTTTTTTAATCAAAAATATCAGAAGAAAACGGTTTCAGAAATGGCTTTCTACAAAATATATTCACAGATTTTAACGTCGGCAAATTGACTGCCAGCGTTGACTGCCCACCGCGCGCATTAACATGGACTGCGCGTAAACCCGGCGATGTGCACACATGTTTAAGTTAGTTTTAACTTGCATTGCATTTAACGCAATTTCTGTCCGCCACTAATGTAGGCCCTGCATGATAAAAAAAGAAAACACACTTTAACGTACTTAGTATGGCTTTGGACCTTTAATATGCGTTTCCTTAGTCTGAGGTTGTTGAAAAAACCTGAAACTTCGCCCTGCTTTGTGGTTACAAAAACCACATCAAATAACCGTTGACAGCGCATTTGGCTATCAGCAGGAAAAAAACTTTACCTCGCTGCCTGAATCATAAACCGCCAAAAATGCGCAGCATTACAGATGCAACATCTATTTGAAGACTTTGCAATCATCCAGCTTACTAGCAACAGACAGACAAAGCAAGGTTTTGCGCCTTAGATGCTTCCAAACAGATGGCAGATTACCTCACGAGTGCTGATAACAACGTAGTTATCCTTTTTTTCTAAATTACGTCGTAAGTATAGGATGTAACATTAACATATGCCGACGATCATTTAATGATTTTGTCTCTCACATTTCCATCAAATGCTAGTTATTCTGCATTTTTCGCGGATAAGATGCAAAATACTTCAAGTTAGAGAATAAGCATGGATTATGCAACCGTGCCATATAACTACACAGGGGTAATGATTAGAAGTATTGCGATATAAAATAGTGCAGACAATTTAGAAATTTCACCATGTATAATGTTTTCTATAACATCTAGCTTAAGAACCGCATAGTTATAAAACTTCATTGGAGAATTCAGAATGCAAACCATGTCAAAATACATATTGATTATTTTTAAAAATAAATGTTAATGCTCGTGTTCGACGCATTTGTACAACTGAGGAAGAACAGTTGTCGAGCACTCGATCAGTTTTTTTATTGTTCTGAACTTGTGGGCTCTTGCGGAAATCCATTGTTAGCGAAGAAAGTGTTAACTGAAAACAACCAAAAGTTGTAGGTGGCAGGAACCAATTAACCGTAATAAGGAAGGGATAGGAGTTGGAGAGAACTGATTGTTCATCAGTGTTCTTCCAGCGAATATGCCTGTTGAGGGCGATGTATTCCAGCACCTGATCGAACGATCAATTAACTGAATTCTCATCCGAGGCCCAAGCTTCAATCAATTTTCGCCCTGTCTTGCTGCCGGTGGGGTGATTATCTTTCAGCCTGCGGAGTAAAACGCGTAATATCTGCCGTAGTTCTCGGCCGCCACTTGCAACAATGCATTACCCCGTCTAACGTCCAAGTTATAATTGTGTATGCGTGAACCGAATTTGGGTTCCTTTTGCCCTGTGCAATAACAAGGTCAGCGTTAGCACGCGAGGCTATACACAACCCCGGATTCTTAATTGGGTTTGAGGTTGTCTTTAATTTTCATTACCCGATTGCGCATGGTAGTCTTGGGACCGCACGCAATTACGATGCCTTGTCCCGCAGCATTGCGCTCGGTGACTTCTCAGACACCCTTGATGTATGGCACAGCGTGCCATATCCTCTGTGGTTCTTCCATATGGATCCATCGGGACCGTACGCGTAAGGATCAGCATAAATGTGCGTTTGGAAAACCACTCCGCACGAATTGGTTGAGGAGATATCTGATTTGGCATGCCTTTTCTTCCTGTCTGCTACGGTGACTGTGAATCCAATTTAATAGCGTTTTTACCCAGCATCTTCTGTGGACAACCAATAGGTTATTGTAAAAACTGAGAAGTTTACGGTATTCGACATATTCCAACTAATTTTAATCTCAGTTTAACGGTTAAGTGTCCTCTGGAAGTGAACCATCTGGGAAAGGTAGCTGCTGCTTTCGTTCTTCTTCAAATATTGATTTGATTAATCATATAAGGGAAATTTAAGGGCATTTTTTTTCCGAAGGAGAACAAATGTCTCGCCAAAGTTACAACACAAGAATGCTGGCTTACGTTAGGCGAACGCGCTGTTTAGAAGCTCTCATATGCCCGGTTCTTTCACTAAGCCGGTTATCGGGGAGCCCATCATGTTTCATTTGCTCTTTTGTTCAGTTTCTTTAGTGAACATCAAGTATCTTTTATGGCAAAACTCAAATTATATCATAATATGTGTTATTTTGAGTAGAATTTGTACCTCATCATATGCCTTTTTAAGTCTATTGCGCAAGATTTCGTGTTCAATATCTGTGAGCATCAATAGGGATTAAACAATCCCCTCGAACAAAACCACAATTACTACCAATTTTATCATCCATTCTCGAGGGTCTTCAAAGAATCCAGAGGCCGATCAAGCTTATGTATAGGAGCTTCTGTGGAGGAATTTCAGCTTTATGTACATCCAGTTTGCCAGATTATATAAACGGCTGCTTTTAAGGGCAATGAGTGGCCAAGGTGTGACAGTTGGTTTGTGAAAATTTGGCAGAAAACACAATCACGCCAGAGCGCCATTCGTTGTCTTCATTTGACAGCACTTGCACATTGTGATTACATTCTTGCGCCAGTATTCACTGACGAGTGCTGGTTTGGTTAATAAAGCGTCGTCAAGAAGAGTCCAAATTTATTTCATTGAAGTTATCGCGACAGTTGGCCGGCCCTTTTCAGCCGGCACGATAAAAATACCGTTGTCTTTCTTCAGTTTTTTCATGACTATTGACTTACTGTGCGAGATGAATTGGACTAGTTTGTGTGTCATCAGCAAAGAGGTTACCTGCTGTCAAATCGATAGTTTTGTGTCGTCAGTTGCTTCTGTTATTGCTAGCATCGGTACATGTGCTGCTATGAAGTCAACAGATCAGCAACTGTGGTGATAAAAAACTATAACTGTCATAGTATTTCTAACTATTGCCCTATTAGGTGTTAAGATGAGAGTTTTTGAATCAAGTCTGAGTTGTAGTGACTTTCGGAATCCAAAACTTCAGTTATTTTCCGAAATTCTCACCTCACTTGGCCTGCATACGACATGCTAAGGCAGACATTGTCTTTCGACGATTGTCAGTGATGAATACTCCGAGCGTTCAGTTTTGTCCCCCGCAATCCTTGCCTTGAATTATGTAGGCGCTATTGGCAGTTATCAAGCATAACTCCTGTACACTATTTGATCTATCGTCTTTTGACCTGGCTGCCCATGGTCGAGCCATCTTGGCGTCAGTTTAAGGCATTCATGAAGAAAACGAAGTTTTAAGAAGGTTCCTTCATCTCGTGTGGAAAATACCTCCTAGCTGCAAACACGATTTGCTGCCGAATGGATAAAACATCGAGCGTTTTAGGCATATGCATAAATGAGAAAGAAGGGATGGCGAACACAGGATCAAGATCCCGAAATCTCAAAACAATGAGACATTTGACGTGGTGCTCGAGAACCCTTTTTTCCTTATTTATGCAGAAAACTTTGTAAGACACTGCTGATTAATTTTATTGTCTGCATACACGACACTGGTCTTATGATGAGATGGAAAACTAACAACATAAAGTTTTCTTTTTTCATGCAGCATGTATTGTATCAAAAAAGTGAGACAGAAATGGGTTTCACTAGCTTATTCTCTTATTAGGCAAAAAACGTGTAACTGCTATAACTTTGTAAGCGCTTGAGCATTACACTCAAATCGACGTGAAAGCAGTTACAGAAACTTAGGAATAATAAAAGACAGCACTAAGCATATTTTAAACCTTAAAGGAGTACAATAAGTTCTTACATTTTCTTACGAAAATTAAATTTTTCTGATAAGCCTTTTGTTTTGAAACAATAAACTTCACGTTTTTGTTCACTTGGAAACTTTACGAAACTACTCTTTTTATATAGGAATAACTTTTTAAAATCAATTTTGAACATGAAGCCATTGGTAAATGACTTTTATTTCATATCGTAGGTAAATTGTGGTGTATTTTCTCGCGTTTCCAGTGTCTTTATTTTTGAATGCGTCATTGAGTTTTTGTTTTAAATTTACAACAAAACATTTGAGATGGGAATCAAAAGCATTTCGCACAAAAAAATGATTGTTAAGATATAAGTTCTTTTAAAGATCGTCATGGGAATCAGACTAAGAAATGTCTGAAAAACACAAAACCACATTATTGAGAACAAATAACGTCCACAAAAGCCTTCTGATATTGTTATTCCTAACATTTAAATAAAAATTATTATACGTTTACTCTTTAAAATTGCTTGAAATAGTTTTTTAGCTGGCGAATTCGTAGGCATGTTACCTTTTTACAAGGTAATCTCAAAAAATCTTTTTAATATTTATTTATATTTACCTGAATACTTGCATTGACATGCAACGTGACTGTATACAAATAAAGTATTATTTCATTTTATAGTGGATTGTTTTTCGCCATAGTGTACTACAGGCATGATCTTTTAAATGGTTGAAAATGCTATAAATTGGCTACATATTGAGCCATGTTTGAAATGATTATTATTCTTCTGTCTGTTAGTTTCAAATAACGCCTAAGCAAGACGTACAAATGAAACAAATTTTATAACTATATGACCCAAATTTGACAGGAAATTTATGAGGGTCGATATCATTATGTCCTTATTATATCAATATCTTATTACTCCTAATCATTTCCTTAGCAGAGTAATGTGGTAAGGCTGCATAGCCTACGCTTACCTTTTAGTTTACAGCATTTGGTGTCCTTTTTATGAAAAAGTGCAAATATTTGGCGGAAATATGGGAGATAATATCATTTTGTGATCATCGGCATGAGATAATATTTTGGCCGATACTTACGACCCAGTTAAGGAACAAAAAGAGTTGTTAGCTTGTTATTATGACTCCTAAATTAACCCGATATCTTACAGGACACATCTAAGGCGGAAAACCTAACTGTTTCCGTCTGTTGCTAGTAAGTTGGATGACTGCAAATCTTCAAATAAATTTGGTACGAATAAGTTTGCACAATTTGGTGGTTAAGGGTTAGGCAGCGGGGTAAGGGTTTTTTTGCTGACTGCCAAATGCGCTGTCGACGATTTTTGTAGTGGTTTTTGTCACCAGCAAGCAGCGCGTAGTTTCAGTTTGTGTTAACTAACTTAAGACTAAGGAAACGCATACTGAATGTCCAAAGCCAGGCTTAGTATATCCCAGTGAGTTTTATTTTTTTTACAATAATGGGCCCAGCTGAGAGGCGAACTGAGATTGCCTTTGATAAAACGCAAGTTGAAGCTCACGCCAATAAAGATGCAACTTGCCGGGTTTTTTTGCAGTGTGTATTAAAGCAATCGGTGGATTGTCAAAGCCGGCAGTCCATATGTCAACATTAAAAAATGCTCATGTTTTGTAAGAAGCCGTCTCTGCTACTGTTTTCTGCTGATTTATCTGTCAAAGAATACGCGGTGGATGCTTAAACCTCAGGAAAGTAGATTTATTATGTGAGTGATCGCATCACCTTCTTGCAAATATATTCTGTTTTGTTGTTTAAGTGTTTTTGGCACTTCAAAAACCGAAGAGATCATGAATACGTAATACAATTAAGTGATGAGTACGATTTCCGCATCAACAAATAGAAGTGTTTTATCTGTGAGGGCGCATTTACGTTCAGCACTTCCGACCACATGTTTGAAATGCATGCAGTTAATAGACATTCCCATTAGCATCATGATTATTTGATACCGCCTAACAGAGAAAATCTTTTTAGGCCAGATATTAAAAAAATACACAAAAAATCACAATTACAACTTAGAAGCCAATTTTAAATTATAACTTCAATTTCTATTATAAAACGCGATAGGAATTAGAGAATGCGACGCATTGGGTTTACTGCAATTTACAAAAAGGCGCAAACAAACACCAGACCAATACACGCCACATTCTGACGCTGTCGTGTATTTCATTGTTTTAATTTACAAAAAGACTTTCTCCCAAACAGCAACAACTTTTAATGCAATCACACATAGACAACAGTAGAAGAAAATATTTCGAAACAATTCCACAGGAAACACCTTTTTCAGATGTAAAAACAATTAATATTTTATAGGAGTTTAGCGTGAACATGGAATTAATTATTTCAAAGAAATTTAATGAGGCTTCTTTTGCAAAATTGTTAAAAGCCATAATTTTGACAAAGAGCCATGATAATGTGCATTGATTTTAACAAGGCTTCTGACACGTTTAACGATGTTTGGCTTCTTTTTGCAAAATTGTTAAAAGCCATAATTTTGACAAAAAGCCATGATAATGTGCACTGATTTTAACAAGGCTTCTGACACGTTGACGACAAATTTGTACAAGTGGTTTTTCTAAATAATTGAATTAACCCCATCTTCCATTTTTCAGAAAAATGTTTTTTTCTGTTGAAGTTTTCCTTCATTATAGAGAATATTCTAGGCAATGGCTAATACACCTTCACCGCAATACGTACATCTTATCTTGGAATATGTTCATGCACATTGAATAAAAGAGTCGACTCCAAGTACAACAAATAATTTCCGAGCAAAATACAAATGTGCAATTTAAGAACTAAAGTAGCTATCAAACAACCAACAGGGAACGCTAGAGAAAGAGTTGAAAAGCCGGAACCTTTGCAAATATGTCAAGCAGTGGCACAATACTAATTAAGCACTTGCTGGTATGGTAAATCGCCAAGTAAATATCTACTTATGTCCGAAATTTGGCAGTATGCATATAATTCGGGATTTTACCGCAGTGCCGATTGGACTTTGGTCATACTGAACTTTAGTTCATTGATCTATAACAGTGCAAAAAATTTTGGGATGAAATTAAAAATGTGAAAGATGTAAGTTGGTTACTGCATACACAGATGTGCATTTTCAAATTAACGTCTTTAATTTATAAATCCAGTTTGAATTTATTAGAGAAATACTTAGTTATGAAGTAATTCCTTTTACAAAAACAGACATTTGCTGGCGGCCATGAAGAAGTTTGTTTAACACCCGTGATTCGGTCATTAGTAAAATATATTTACATAAGTCGGTCCAATATTCAAAAGTTTAACACAACTTGGATACTTTGGGCCACCCTAAAAGGCTTCCTAGTTTTAGCTGACACTTCATGGCATATGAACTGCATTTTACATGTGCGTTAGTATTTTGTGCTTGCGCCTTGATGTTTATTTGAAGTCCTTACAATGGCTTTTTGGCATTTGACTTATTAAATTTCCGCAGGTCTCCGCGTTTTTGCATGTAAACAACTTATCTATCGACTAATTGCCTGTGTTCTTTGGCAATTTACTTCAAATGAAAATTGTAACCAGCTCATTTTTAACTGCAATTTGTTTTTTAAAGTAATGCAAAGTTTTCTTTTGAGAACAATTTTAAGAGTTTTCCGAATATGGTTTTCCGACATGGCTGATTTTAAAAAAAGCTAACGATCCTATTAGCAATTGTCAGACTGAAGCGGGGATCAAGCAACGACAATCTCTTGTGTGCCTTTATTAATCGACTCCGTTGTCTTTGACGGTTTAATTATTATTCATATGTGTAAATGCGACCATTAATAAGGGGTTTGTGTACGTTATGAAATAAAAGCCGACAATGATCATTCCAATCTCCCTTATCTGCTTAGTAACTGTTTTCAAATGTCTGCCGATAGAAGACTTATTTCTGTTAATACAGTTTTATGTTTTGAAGGCCTTGGTTAATTTTGTGATTTGATTTTCTTTATAGAGGCACGTCATATCTTTGTTGCATACATAAAGACGAATTACACACGGATAGAAGAGTCCAACTTATCAGACTATGCAGAAGCCATCAAGTTGACCACAAAGAAATATGTGCAAAAACGCTTTTAAAATGCATTCGAATAAACAATAGAGTGCAGGAGGAAAATACGCGAGGTCCAGCATCTTCGCGACCCATTCGTGCGAAGTGGTTATCCGAAGGCATTTGTAAGCTGCTGCTTACGTGTAAAGCCCCGGAGAAACCAAACAGAAAAACCACGGAGGATACGGCACGCTGTGCCACACATCAAGGTGGTCTCAGAAGCGATTGAGCGCAGGGCTGCTGGACATTGCCTCTTCATTGCGCATTATCACAGGGTTAACATGCACCATCAGGTGATGAAAATAAAATACCGGCTAAAACCCAATGAATCATCCGGCGTATTTTACAGCTTCCCATGCTTAAGGTGACCTTGTAATTGTACAGGGCAAACGCAACGAATGGTCGGTTTGCACATACACGAACATAGCGTGGCTGTTACACGTAATGACGTATTTCTGCAAGTGGCGGCCCGCAGCTACGAGATATGTCACGAAATAATCGCCCAAGCCAGCAGCAAGACAGGATGATAGCTGTTTGAAGCTTGCGCCTCGGATTAGAAACCACTCAACTGATCGATTGATTGGGCGCCGACATACATCTCCCTCCACAGGCATGTTCGCATTACCGACAGTGGTAACAAATGAGTTCGCTCCTTCCTCCGTAAACGATATATTTTGGTTCATATCGCCTACAGCTGCAGTTTGTTTTAGTTGGACGCTTATATTTTTACGATTGACTCTCGCAATAGCCCGATAGCTTACACAGATAATCGAATTGAGTGGTTTCTCGACAACATTACTTCCTTGCTGTTCATTATGCATTTTCTCTGTCTCATGTTTCATTAAGAAGAGTAAGTTGGTTATATTCCAATATAATTCTTTGTTTGGTGTTGGCATACATGCGCCTCGTTTTCGACGACACGTGCGCTTATCTAAATGTGATGAGTCCGATACTATGACATAGTTGACAAAGCCGGGGCCATCTTTGAACGCAAGAAGGTTGGCAGCCCGTCAATGCATACGGTTAACGGTGCTGCAGTTTTTTTCTGACAGCACGAAAACTGTCTGCGTTTTGGCCGTCTGTGCCTTATGCATGCCTGTATAAACGATATGTATAAAAGGATGTAAATCAAATATCACTAGTGGAACTAAGAGCATTGTCCGGAGCGGAAAATCTAGACATCGGGAAAATATGTCATCGTAAAACGCCGTCAATTATTAAAAATGTATGCAGTCATTTAAGGTGCATATACATGCGTTGTGTCTTTTACGCTTTCACAGTGTTGCATTTGCTTGAAAATCGTTCAAACCCCTGTGTAATTAGATGGCCAAATCGGTCACTACAAACGGTTATTTAATTATTTTAAGCTTAGTAAATGCATTCAGCTGTTCGTGTGAAAATTTTCAACTACTGAAAATCAGCATTTTTAAAGAAACTCTTGTTATCTTTAAAAAAGGCCGGAAAACTAAAATTTTAAATATCATAATTTAAGGATATTCAATTGCGCCCTTCGTATCATTTTACATGAATGGACATCATATGCATTCTTCATTTTTCAATAAAGTTATTAATGCAGGATTACACAGAATATGCACTTAAGGTATGCTTAATTCAGTTGACTGACTTTTGAAAAGTTCGCGACCTCGGTGAAAGTCGAACCCACACAACAGCAAAGGATTTTGCGCAGCCACTTCTCTAGCATTTACCTACGGAGCTCACCCTGCGTTAGGAATTAACTCAGACTTGGGTCACTTAAAAGGCCTACCCTACCATTTTTATGGACTTCAAAAAATAGTGTAGCATGCTGAATGACGAGGGAGAATTTACTAAAGAGACATTCAGAATCCACCAGAATATCTACCAGGCATACTTAAAGGGGGAGATTGGCGGATTTGAAGGCATCAATTGACCACACGCACCAAATGCACAGCATTGGTGAGATTTGAACCCACATCAGCAGGGAAAGCTTTAGTAGATTCAACGCTCTGCGTATTGAGCACTGCAGTTAATCACACTTGTATACAATTGAATGATACAAATTATGTACAACGACTGCCGTCGCGAATCATTCCATATTTTGATAAGACGAAAGTAATGATTACACTGAGAAAATGCCTATTTTGTTTCACCTCTCGTCTCTTATACGCTGGAAAAATATAAAACGCTCCGCAATAATTAATCCAACGACTGTCCATGTTAAAAAAGCAGTTAGTTTAAATTGACGTTCAAATAGCAAGCTGTAATTTGTCTTAGAGTGACAGCATGCAATTTTGCTCAAATTTAGTAACCCTGATGACAGCTATTGAAGTTGGGATTGTTTTCTTATAATCACGCAGTTAAAAATTTTCCCAATTTATATCAGTTTTCAAAACAAAAAAAGATAACAATGATCCACAATATTATACGTTTTCTCCTAAGTAGACTCAATATGGCGCCAATTGGCTTCATGAACATATATTTTTTTATTGAAACAAAACGCAGGTTAATAAAACAAGTAAATGCTTATTTGTTATTAAACACAAACAACAGTTTCCATTGGACTCCATAGCGAGAAGTTATGAAGTAAGGCTCTATGCAGTAGTCCACTTGGGGTTTCATATGTCAGCAGTAATCTGTCCGTACGTACTTTATTTTCAACCAACTTGTAATGCGCAGTTTTTGCACAGAGGAACTTTATTTATTCATACTTGGATAGCTAACAAAATGCGTTTTCAATAATAATTATTATTTCATGTTTTTATCTTCAAATTTAAGATGTTTGTTTATACACCCGATAAAGTGACACTTACTGCAGTAAACTGACAACGTGCATCATGGTATGGTACATCAAAGTGTGAATAATAAGTACTTTACTGACCGGTGTGTAATCTTTTCACAGCTGGGCACCAAACATGGATAAATAGCAAAATAATTAGGACAAGCAGATGTCTTCAAACCTTGTTCTTAAGTAAAAAGTTTCAGTGAGCAGACAACCCAGAGAGCTATGTCTTGGTGCCTGAATCCCCTTTGTGTCATCTCCAATACTAGCCATTATGTGTCTGCCTGCTTGTTAGTAAGCGTTTTCCAAACTATTATTTTGACTTAATAATGGTAAATAAGGTTGATATTTCCGCCTTAATGACAGTGTAGTAATGAGAATTAATGTTCCGAATTATTTAATTGACGTCTATCAGGCTAAATATATAGTTGAACTCTGTTATATATTAAAAAATGCATCGCAAGAGGTTAAATTTGATGAAAACTTTACCCTTTAGTATGAAACGTAACTTTATTGAGTAGATTTTTGAGTCTTAAGTGCTACTTAGCATATCAAGCGTGTGGAAAATCAAAATGTATACGAGATTAGACGTGATCGTTAGGTGTGTCCTCCATCAGACTGTATTATGCAGTCGCCCCCTCTTCCACCGTTCTTTCAAGTTTTCATAAATGCCATCCAATTGTGTGTGCCGGTTGATGCACAAGTCACTGGAGGGCATAGCCTCAAGAAATTATGGGTTACTTTTGGATGAGCGAGTACCGAAAATGTGTCTTTTATCCTATGTAAACGTGTGTTTTGTGTCGATGCCCTACATAGCCACTTTAAATTAATTGTCCCGTCTCTTCACGCCTCAAAAAGCATCCAGGAGCACAAATTTTCACTGAAGAGACATGACCAGTTGCCTGAAATAGAAATGCATTGTTTCGACACAGGACCACCTACATATGGGATAAAAGACACATCGTCAGTGTTTGCCTACCCAAAAAATGGTCGATAATTTATTGAGGGCATACACTCCAATGCCTAAGACAACAACCGGCACACACAATTGGATGGTATTAATGAACACTTGAAGGAACGGTGGTTGACAGGGAGATGACACAAAACAGACTGATTGAGACCAAAACTAACAATCAGGTCTTATCCCGTATAACTAATGATTCTTCCGCACGCCACACTCCTGCTGCGCAAGTGTACCAAATATGTAAGCAGATTAACCGCGTGCATTTTGAGACCAACATTGAAGTAACCTCCTTCTTTCCAAATGATATTAAATAAGTCTTATTGGATGATCATCTGGATGTCGTCACGAAAGTATATGAAACAAATGACCCGTTTGAGGGATTGAATATATGTTGGCTTGTTCTTATACTGATCACAATATAGTGTCTTGCATCCGCCCTTGCATCCATCATTTTGTTGCTTCATAGTGCCATCAAATTCAATCGAGAAAAACATTTGACCAAATAAGCTTCATGTGGTTTCTTAAGAGAAATAATGTGAATGGAATTAATGCTCGAATAAAATAAACAGCAACCCTTTCTTTGGTGCACGTTTTCTATCAAATATATTTGAATGTTTAAAGGCAGTCGTAATCAATGATGAAAAGGCAAACTACTGAAATGTCTTCAGAATAGACAACACGATAATCAGTATAACCACTTGAGTCAATGCTGATTTGCAAAAGAATAGCAACCTTACGCATATGTCGACAGGTCGCGTGATCTTTGGCAACAACTGCATACACAAAATTATGGTTAGTCACGACCTCAGCTGACTTGAATTCTAAGTTTTGTTCTTATGTTTCAAGGAAATATTTTGCCTTGTCCCATGACGTGACTTGTCTTTGCTTTGACTAAATCAGCATGTTCCTAAAAGCTCGCGTACCATTTTAAAATTGAAGCATACCATAATGATGAATGAGCTGAATAGATTGACGCATTCAATATTCGTAAGCAGGCGTAGCCTTGTTTTCTTCCAATGCTTGTATAAATCAATTTGTTTTGATAAGTATGTGTGCAGTTAGCAATTTACTCATTTGGTGTCTTCAGCAGCATAATCGGAAAAGAATCAAAGCAGAGCTTGTATTTCTATTGGGATTTTTACTGACCTGGATCATGACAGACTGTGCTTCGGGGTTTGCTGTACAAACGGCAATTCGATCATAGGAGGCAATCATTGCAGCTGAATCATCCCGCTACACCTACCTGCTAATCCAAGATAATTGCTTACTATGAAGGAAAACGCCATGGTCACTCACAAAACTGTGAGGGCAGTCAAGGTGTATATGTATTTCAGAGCCAGTAGGTGTTCATGCATATGTCTTGTCACCCGGCTGCCGAGCAAACTACATACGAAGATGTTTCTTATGTTTTCATGAGGAATCTATTGAGCGCTATGAGCCCGTATGAGCCCAATGGGAGCAAGGCCATATAGCAAAAAGCCTACATTGAACGGATGCAGTATGCATTTCACAGTTTCAGAAGAAAAGCTTTTGCTGTTTACTACGTCGTATGTGGTACTGCTCTTTCGCCGGTGACTATATGAAGAAGCGTCTTTTCAGAAATGCGAAACATTATTTTCCCGAAAAAATGTCCCCCGGGCTCTCTTATCAAATCGCTTAATCAGAAGTAGGCTAAATAAAAAGACAAAATTGAAAATAAACATGATATAGGAGGTGCCCGGAATCAATGCATTATGTCCTCGTCTGCAGTCCCTGCTGTCTTTTTGCAGAGGTGAGTTTGTGGCACTTGTTTGATGGTAATTAGCAACATCGTTTTCCGCAGGATATCTTCTTAAAAAGGCCTTGGTTCCCAGGGCACTGTTATCCAGTTTCACCAGACAAATATAATAAAACTTGGTCTGTCGAACTCCGAGATGGAAACGGGGTTATCATCAACAAAAATCTTGATCTCGTCAAAAAGTGTAAATTTATGAACAAGAATTATTTATAAATATCTGCAAATTTACATTGGCGACGTAGCTGCTTCCGAAAAGAGAGCTAGGGCTCTAACTGCAAGCGAAAGGGTTTAAAGTTGTTCTTAAACATGCTCGTCAAACCAGAAGCGTCAGCTGCGCCAGTAGTTAGATCATTTCCTATACGTTTTTATTTTTTGAAAAGCTTTAGTTCATTTGACGGGATATTTTAACTTCAACGCAATAATTGCGTCTGTCTAGTAAAGTTAAGGCCAATGCGTACCGATAAGTGATTGTCAACATATAGTAGTTCAGTACCGATTCAAAAATTCAACCCAAGCCCATGTTGATCAATTAAGATTCCGAGAAAACAAGTCCGTATAGGCGACACAAACAGGGCCAATGGATAATCTGAGGCGTAATAACGTTCATGTTTGACTTTCAAGTGCCAACAGGTAGTCAGAAGTATGATTTGACGAGTCAATACAGAACGTGCCCTGAAGAGACTTCGTTTATTCATCTGGACATGCTGTGGTACCTCCGCACTCAAAATGCACAGTAGGTTGCCTTCTTAATGAAATCCAAATATATTTGCAAGTGACTCTCTGTTTGTCAAATGCAGTTCAAGCTGCTGCCCAAAAAAAAGTCGTACAACAACAAAGAAAGGTCCGTTTCTCAAGATATGACATATTGCAATTTATGAAAAGCTATAGCGTTTTGTAGAAATACGCGTTTTTTTAGAAAAATGAAAAATGCCGAAAAGAAGGTGGAAATGGGGCGTACTGGGTAGATCAATTTTAAAGTTAAAGAAAGCTAACATATGCATAACCACCAAGCAACTAAAGCAGCGCAAATAAAATATCGTTGGAAAATAATCATTTTTAAAATTTTCGGATGAATATGCTTCCACATGACGTGGAATATCATATCTGTCTGGTACCAAACCCAATGCGTTTTTACGAGGATTGTTAGTTTTTTTTGTTCGTTTATGACTTGGTTAAGCTACGTTGGATTTGGGCAACCATATCTTTGTTTGAGTGAGAAAATTTAAAATCATCATAGTTACATACTTTGTAAGCTCCCGGGTGGACATGCCAATCAGTAACTTATACACACAAATAGAATTGTCAGTTATAATTGCAAACGTTACACTTTTGTACACTTTGAGTAATTTCCTTGCGCCATAGTTCAGTGAAATTATTTTAGGGATTTAAATTACGAATGGGTGCAGATTCTCCTTCAAATCCTAATTTAGACTTCACAATTTTCACTGGATTCAGCCATATGACCATAAATAATGATAAATTCTACATGCTTACGCAAACCTTCAAACCAAAATATATATTTGAACATTAACCGTAATGACGAGCGGTAAGAATTACTCCTTATGAAGCAGTCTGTTTTTGGTTTTGGTTTCACAACCGCCCAAACATGTTAACTAATTGCAGAGAAACTGAGCGGTCACAACAAAATTTACGAATAAATATGCTCAAGATTCATTTAAAGTCTTTTATAACAACTAACCTTTTAAGGCAGAGCTAAAATTATTTATTGTGGCGTCAAATATCTCCGTACTTTACTCCTATGCAGAGTAAGTCAAGATCAGAATGGGAAATTTCGACGGTCTACAAAATACCATGTAACATTTGTACCAGGGTATATAGTGGCTAAAAATGAAAACCAGTGTTCACACACCTCCACGAGCACCAATTTACAGTGAAGAGGGGACCATTTGTCCGAATAGGCTATGTTTCGACTTAACAAAGGACATAAATTTGCATGGGACAAAACACGCATCGTCGGAGATTGCCGCTCCAAAAAGGCTGAAAATTTATCAAACCCATGCACTCCGATGATAGGCTGGCGTATCGAGTTGGCTGGAGTTTACAAACACGTCAAGGGAAGGGTGGAAGAGACTGCTGCCGACAACCATGGATCAACATTAACCGCGATTAGGCCAATACCGGATGACCTGGACTCGCGCCAGACCGACATAAATTACAGTTGCAAATTAGCCATTGCGTCATTGCGATTGTTAATTATGTCCACCACGATGTGACGCAAACTGCATCTACCAATTTGTGCTCACAGAAAATGATTATATAAATGTATCAGACCTCCGAAATGTGAACTATTTTTGCATATTTTTTTTGAAGTCTAATGACGACCTGGGGATCCAGTGTCCAAACTTTAGTGAATAAATTTACGCGTTTTCTAAAAAAAAACATTTCCTTGAAAGAACATTTCGTGGGATGCCCGCCTTTTAGATTATGCGGAACAGTTCCGTCCTCTCAATATAACAAGCATAATAATTACGTGCAGCAGCATCACGTATAAATGATCCTATTGCAAAGGAAGAGCAATCTAATGTGATTTATTGCACAACGTCCACAGACAGGTCTTCGCGTGTGTTGCTCACAGGTCACTTCTGTTTACCCATATTAGGCAAAATAAATTGGCTGCCCGTCGTAAGGTCTCCCTGTTACTGGGCTTTGCAAACGCAGTCAAGTGCTGCCGTCGATTTTATTGCGATTACACAAAAATCATCGCCATAAAAAACACAAAACGAGCGCATTAATTTCCCGACCCTTGATACTCTACTGCGGCAATATCAACGGGCACCGCGATTAGAACGAGCAATGTGGTGGCTTGCGATCAAAACTTACCGTAGCTTGCATTTAACACTCATCGACGACAGATAACCTGGTCACATTCTCATCTACCAACCCACCAGCCACCCTTCGTTTTTAAAGCGCCCGCCGCCTACAAACACGCAGCCTCACTGTCACGTCTACCGACGAAATATCCACCCTCTCCCTCCCACACGCCACCTACAAACACACAAACTCACAAGCCATGAGTCACCTCACACGCTCCTGTTTTAACCTTTCCAATTGCTTCCTCCTCTTCCACGTTTATAATTTTTTCTGATGAAGAGTACGTGCAACGAGCTCACCTCTTGATTTGTTCCGACGAACTTCCTCTCCTCTTCATTTATGTAGCGTTTCTCAAAGAATTCATATACCTTTTAAATAATTGCAAACTTGGCGTTTATTATAATTGTATCATTCCAAAAAAATTAAAACCATTTGCATGTATGACTTTTATTTATTTTCGCTGAATGTTTTCACACTGGTGTTCATATCGATCCAGACGCTGCTGACAACGCGAAAACTGGAATAGCACAAAGCATGTAAGCATTTTGATGCTATTTCGGTGCATTGATGTTCAGTGGCTTCTCCTCATACAATTACTTAAAATAAACTGAAATTGCAGTGTAAAAGCATTAAATTATACTTGTTTGTCATTCTGCCTTCTAGATATCGTAAAATTATAATAAACGTTAAGTTTACAATCACTCAACGTGTGCATGTATATTTAGAACACACAGCTTGTTTGTATGAAGATATATTTCAATCTTAGGAACCACTGTTTTATCCTTCTTATATTTAAAATGTAGAGGTTTCTTACATCAGAGGTTGTTCGTGTACCCCAACTCAAAGTATTGGTAGGTATTGGCAGTTGCAGTCAATGGGGATAAGACTAATGCAGACTGGGGGATAAGATTAGGATGGATGTTTAAACTTCGTGCCCTGTGAAGCATAATAGCTTCAGTTCAATTAGGAAACGAGCAAAGGAGAACGAAGATGGAATGCGAATTCACATACTTCCGAGCAGATGGTGGGCACACATATAGCTGAACCACAACTAGAAACAGCCACAATCAGCTCAGCCAGCTCACCTGGCCAGCCTGCATGTCTTAAACCAGATGGCATGCGAGTGCGAGAAGGCTCCCCGGTCTGGAGGGACAGCTTCGATCGATAAATGCTAAACAAACGCGAACAACGTACTCCAAAAGAAGACAACTTGAGTGATGTTATTACGCTATAAACAACACCGATTCATACTGCAAGGCGCATGATATTTACCAAGTATAGTGATGGAAACCTGCACGCTTTTGAAAAGTCAGCACAATAACAACATGTTTGCCAAGATCGTCTTATCTTTTCATTGATATCCGGTGACACGCATCTTCGCTTGTAATAGAAATATATATTATGCTGCATTTAAATTATTTAATCCTGCAATTGACTTAAGTTACAAAAATCACCATTAAAGATGGGTTTTTGAATACCAATGGCCATACACAGAAAAAGTAACCAAACTTTTTGCCAGACATTGGAGGAAGCATCATCTACGTGAAGCCCATAAACCAAAAGCGACATAACGCACAAAATTGGCACATCCTAAGGATAAGGGAAAATATTTAGGCAGGAAATGAGTTGTCTATAAAATCCAATGTGGATCATGTTATGTGGTTTATTGTGGCCAGCCCGGAAGATTCGCCTCTGTGCGCATTCATGAGCATCAATTAGCGGTAAACAGATAAGACCGTCATTCTAAAGTCGCCATGCATTGCGTAGACACTAAGCACAAGTTCGCATGAGAAAAAAACTCGTATTGTCACTAGCTGTTCTTCCAAAAAGGACGTAAATTCCTAGAAGCGATGCATTTGGACACTTCATGCATCAACAGTCATGCCGAATTGTACTGTTCGCACAAAATCCTCGAACAGAAATAGGCCAGACATGAACCTATCCGAACAGAAAGAAACACACTGCAGCAGATCACGCCACTTCATGATTGATTTTCCTACGATTTACATTGTTAACTGTTAGGTGTTTTTGCATTCACTTTTGCCTATGTCTGAAGACAAAGCGGGGTCTTTAGCTTCAAAAATTCTCTAAATAAAAATTCTTTTTCACAAAAGAACCTCTTGAAATTTAATATTATGCCATTTTAATTGCATTGCCAAGGCTTATCTTGATTGTATTGATAGCCCTCAGAGAGCAAGCAAATGGGAACAAGCTTTTTATGAGCTTACTTTTCTGCCATTTTAGGTCGTATGTGTTTAATGTTCATGTCGATAAACTGAATAAGATATCCCTGTCGTAATAATTTATCCTTGAGACTGGTCAATGCTGCACCCAGTGTGTCCATAGAGCAATTATTTTTTATCCTCTAGAATGTTATATATAATACGTTTCATTTATACGAAATGGGAACAAAACTCAGCTTATGCGACAACTGACCCTTCCACGTAGCCATTTTCTCTTAACACCCGACGGAGGTAGAGAACATGTCTACCCTTGCAACTTTGTCAACCGGTGCTTGCGCAAACGAACTGGCCAACAAAAGCGCACCAACCCCAAGATTTGGCGTTCGATCCCGTTTGTCAAAAACGTATCGGAAGCAGTCGGCCGCCTTCTCGCACCACTTGGAGTTGGAGTCGCACACAGGCCGGAGGCAACCATAAGGCGTCAGATAATGAAGCCGAAAGACCCACTGCCACGGCAAGAAACATCTGGGGTCGTCTACAGGATCTAGTGCAGTTGCAGTCAAACCAACTATGTCGGAGAAACTGGCAGACTTCTCAAGACGCGAATTGCCGAACACGCGGCTGCAGTGTGGCGAAATGATGCCAATTCTCAAGTTGCGGCTCATTCGATGAGACCCGGCCACACCTTCAAATTTGATGAGGCCGAAATTCTCGCAAGAGGTGACAATCGGGTGAGCCGAGAACTACTTGAGTCATGGTTCACGGGCCCCCAATCAATCAACAAGTGCAACGATTTGCCCAATCAATATTTAATCCTGAGATTCAATGTGGCCAAAGCAAGCCGTCACTTGAGGAATGGGCAGGCCACCGCCTCATCGTACGCCAACACCGGGGAGCCATACGGCCGAGCAATCATCATGCCCGAGCTCACCGCCCGTGACGAAAGTTCAACAGGTCAGAGCCCGCGTGCCGTCCAAAAAGCAGTCCACGCACAAGAAGGCAATTAACGTTAGTTGTCGCTGTATGCTTGCAGTAATGACTGTGTCCTATAAATACTGCAAACGTCTGTGCATACTTAACCTTTCTGCTACTCATGTCTCTGATGACGAATCCGCGACGGATATCGAAACGTCAGGCGAATAAACATATTGTCCCAGCGATCGAGTCTTCTTCTTCTTCTCAATTGCTTCCTGGGACACGGATGTTCGCTTGTATTATCAAAGGAAAGCTTGTTCTCGCCTTTTTGTTTCATATGTAATACTGCGGCATAATTTGGTTATTGCAGACAAAAATCCTTCATTTTCCTTTAGCTGGCTGATATTCACGAAAACATAATCTATGTATCGTGTGTACAGTGTTTTCTTGTTCAAATTTGAGGAGAGTTCACGTTCTAAATGGCACTTGAAAAAATCCTGTCCCCGCGCGGCTTGATTTTTTTAAGCAGTGGCGTTTCAAGAGGAAAATACTTGTTTTCAACGAGCAAAAGATAGTGTGTCAAGATCAACACACTTGATTTACGTTCAAAGCTGGATACTCACAAGTTTTTTTTCCCTGGACAAACCGTTCTACAGTATTCCTCTCCTTAGTCCTCACCTCGGTCTAAGTCCATCTGCTCGCATAGTTATGTTGTGACTAGCAAAGCAGACAATCGTCGAACATCTTCCTTTACTATATCGGACCAACAAAACTCTTACAACGCTTGTGCTGGTCAAGTTCTCAGACGCTAGAACACACGTAAGAGCAAAGGCTGAGTCGCTAAATTCTATTGTAGCACATTTGTTTTAATACCAGTATTGGCGTAACTTACTGCAAAGTTAGAAATTGAACTAGCTCAGTCATAACGCCTGCATTTACCAACTCGGAACAAAATTTCCTTGTATAGATAATGCTTTAGTATTCCATCAAAGTTCTGCTTCTCAAATTTTAAAACCAATCTTCTAAAGTAAGGAGAATCGCCTTTAACGTATTCTTACCTTAGCTAAGCGATGACCTAGGCTATCTGTCTCGTATATGAGGTAAAGCTTCACATATGAATCCTTTTTTGCGAAAATGTCACTTGTCATACGAAAATAATGCAAACGAGAAGTAAAATGCAAAGTTTGCCGCGAGAGGGGCTCGAACTCAAAGCCCGTTCAACAGAAGACCGCGATGCTACCCACTATGCTATTGCCATACGTTGTAACGGGCGATCGAAAAGCTTGTCGTATTGGGTACGATCGATGCACACAGAGATCCGATGTGAAGGATATCACATTCTAGCCTCTAAGTATATCAAACTTGTAAGTTTAATGGAAAATATGAAAAAACTCATCCAGCAGACCATCGCTGTGATGGAAAAAGTGATGACTTCAATGCATACGCATGGAATGCCTAAAGAAGAACAGAAAAATGCATATACCTGAAGTACAGGCCGCCATAGACACCGGTGAGACAACTTCAGACAGATCCGATGACCAAGCAGTCACACCATCCGTTTCGAGCTCTAAGCCTCCTGCAGCGAAGGTAACCAAAACTGTACTACAGGACTCCCGTCAGGAGGGTTAGCATGGTGTAGTTGTTCAGGGATCACAATAAGCAACTTCATACAGATCAGACGACCAAGCAATCACACAACCTAGTTCGAGCTCCGGGCCAACCGCAGCAAAGGTGGCCAAAACCGTACCTTATGACTCCCGACAGGAGGGTGATCATGGTGTAGGTGTTCAGGGGCTGCAAGAAGCAACTTCAGACAGTTCTGACTACCAAGCAGTCACACCACGCAGTTCGAGCTTCAGGCCCACTGCAGCAAAGGTGGCGAAACCTCAGCTAAGGGCACACGACACCAAGAGGATCATGCATACTGTCTAGTTGTACAGGGGTTAAAAGAAGCCATTTAAGACCACTCAAACGACCAGAACGATCCAAACTTGGTTTCTTTTTACGATATCCTGAGCGATCTGTTCCCGCCATGTTAAGAATTTGAAGTCCTCAAGTCATTTCGTATCGAGAAAAGGCCGGCAGATACTGCAGAAATGCCCCGAGCCAGACCACTACAAATAGTATTTAAAACCAAGGACCATGTTCAGGTACTCCTGTCTAAACAAACTACCCTACGTCACGCGCATAAAGAGGTTTTTTGTTAATCGAACTTCTCTCTCGAGGAACGGCTGAAACGCCAAGAACTTCAAATGGAACTACAGTCGAGGAAGAAAAATGGTGAGGCAGGCCTAAAAATTTTAAACGGGAAGATAATTGAGAAGGAAACAGTGAATTAACCCGTAATACTCCTAATGAAGGTCAGGAAGTGACTGTCACAGCCGGATGACACCGTACCATGAAACTAAAGTGCATGTACACCAATGCACAAAGACTGCTCTCCAAATTAGATGAGCTTAAGATTACTTTTTGCCAAATGGAACCAGACGTCGTCCGCATAACAGAAACATGGTTAACCACGAAGGTAGGCGACCAGAAAATTGCTCTCCCCGGGTTTCAAATTTTGTGAAGAGATAGAGTCGGGCGTCACGGTGAGGGTGTGGTAATCTATGTTAGACATGGCCTACTCGTGTCCGACTAATCCGAAAACCTTTCGGGCAATAGAAAGGCAATATGGCTAACCGTTAGAACACCGGGGTCTCAGACCCTTGACATAATGGCGTTCTACCGTCCACCATCGAGCAACCAGCAGTCAGACAACAGTATGATAGAATGAGTCGAAGAAATTGCCATGTCATGGTCATGAGAGACTTTAACGCCCCCCCATATCGACTGGAATGTGCGTTTTGCGCCCGGCTCAGAAGTATATTTCGATCGACGACTCCTGCGGATAGTATAGGCATCTTTCCTAACGCAACACGTCCTATATCCGACCGGATTACGCGAAGGGCAAAAAGCTTATTGCGTAGACCTAGCAATTACCAAAGCACCTGATAGCGTGGATTATGTAAATTGTTTGCCATCTCTCAGAAAAAGTGATCACGTAGTGCTACTGTGTGAATATTCAATCTTCCCTGTGCCCGATCGTACTGCGGTAACCAGACACAACATCTGGAGAGGGGACTTTACACAAATGAAAGCCACAGTGAGCGAGATAGACTGGAACGAACTATTTACCGGGTGCGTTCTCGATGATTGGTCGGCATTCAAAGCCGTATTATACGGCTTTTTTTACCGATTTCTGTCCTATCACGGTAAGGAAAGTAACAAATAGGCCTCAATGGCTACCAACGACGCTAAAGAGGGAAGTAAACCGCAAAGGAAGGATGTTCAAAATCTTTCGCATAGAGAGGGCCCCAAAATCGTACAATAGGTATAAGGCGCAGGGAAACAAGGTTAAAAGCCTGATACGAATTAGCTGTCAAAACTTCGAGAGAAATCTTATAAACCGTGCAGTAGGAAACCTTAAGCTTTTTTACAGCTACGTTAGGTAATGCACTCGAAAAAGAGACCCTATTCCTCTGCTAAAATAGACGACGGTGTAAACATTTCCGAGATTACCGAAAAGGCAGCACATCTATCGTGCTTCTTCCAGTCGGTCTTAACGAGAGAGGCTGAGTTCTCAGCTATTAACTGCAGTGTGGGAGTGATCCAGACCATAGACTCGGTTGCACTCACGGAAGCTACCGTTCTGCGAGAATTCATACAGCTTAAAGAAACGAAGTCGTCAGGTCTGGATGAGATATCTGCAAAGCTATTCAAAGAGCTAGCCATAGAGTTGGCGGTACCCCTGTACCTAATCTCCCGAGCTTCTCTTAATACTGGAAAAGTGCCACTCGATTGTAAGGCAGCGTGGATCTCACCCATCCACAAAAGTGGGAGTCGGGCGACTGCGAATAACTATAGACCGGTCAGCCTGACCTCAGTATCCTGCAAGCTTACGGAACGCATAGTCGAACGCGAGCTGATGCGCTTTTTGGAGCAACATCAACTTCTTTCTGATAAGCAGCACAGATTCCGCAGGGGAAGGTCCTACTTGACCAATATGCTCTATTGTCTAGAACGATGGCATCGAGCGGTCGATGAAGGGAATACGATGCATACAGTCTTCGTAGACTTCAAGGAGGCGTTTGACACGGTGCCTCATCAACGTCTCTTATACAAGCTCAGCCGCATAGGGGTAAGAGAAAACCTTTTGCAGTGGATCACAAACTTCTTGACTTGTCGTACTCAGACCGTATGTATTGGCGAACAGCGATCGGCGGAGGTAGCAGTTGAGAGCGGGGTTCCACAGGGCTCTGTTCTCGGCCCTATCCTCTTCCTTTTATATATTGATGACTGCATAAGCGGACTAGACTGCGAAATCGCAATGTTTGCTGATGAAATAGAACTTTGGAAGGTCATACGCAACCAAGACGATGAATTAAACCTCCAGGCAAATTGTAATAGACTGGAGCAATGGTTGACCCTTTGGCTCATGCCATTCAATATGGCCAAATGCAATGTAATGCGCTTTGGTAGAACCAGCACTACGCCTCGGAGGGTGTATTACCTGAATCACACGCCGCTGCCAGAGGTAGAGGCTCAGAAAGACCTGGGCGTGTGGTTCACGCCTTCACTGAAGCTATCACTCCACGTCCTGAAAGTGGCTAAATCCGCAATGTCGAGCTTGTATCTAATCAAGCGCGCCTTTGCTAAGTTTGACAAAGTTGTATTTTGCAAGGTATTCGGCACGTTCGTGCGACCTCAACTGGAATTTGCCATCCAAGCCTGGAAACCTTGGACAGCAAAGACAAAAAAGGTTACAAAAACGTGCAACAAAATTAGAAAGAGGCCAACGGAACCTCCCTTATGAGACCCGATTGGTAAATATTGACTTGTTTCCTCTGGATTACACGCAGCTACGTGGGGACCTAATCCAGGCTTTTCGAATGTTGTGTGGTCAGGATTGCTGCCTCCAAACAAATGACTTGTTTGAGTGGGCCATAACCTCGAGGCTGCGAGGACACCTTCTCATATTACCTGAGACTGCGGCAAGACTTGACCCAAAAAAATTATTTTTCTCTAACAGGGTAATCTAGGCATGGAATGACCTTCCTGTGGATATTGTCATGTCCCCTTCCGTTGATATTGTTAAGGCAAACCTAGACCGATTTCATGAGTATCGTCGCGATTAAGAGCTCCAAATGTTATCACTGAAGTGTTCCGAATCCAAAAATTAAAGCGCTCTAAATCCAAACACTGAAATGCTATAAATATATACTAATAGTAATTTGTAAGTTGTATTATTATTAGTACTTAACCAAATGACTTTTAGCCATTATCTAGCTATGGCGTCTCTGCTCACTATACGATCTGCGCCGATAGTGTCTGAGGTCGCATCTCCCGCACCTATGGTCCTAGGCTACGCGGCCCTGTCACACCCTTGCTCGTATTGACTGACTGCTGATGACGTGGCGAGTTCCTCGGCTCTTGGCACAGCAAAGGCGTATCATGGTCGCATTTCCAGTCTTCGGGACATACTTGTGACCCCAAAGTCTCCTCCTCGTATGGTCCTTCGGATGTAGATATTACTCCTCATGAACGCCATGCCTGCCGTCAACATTCACAGAAGCATCATGCCCCTATCATTCATATACTTCCTCCACGAGTGACAGTTTTTCGCCTAAAAACCGCAAGTAACATTCCATTTTGAATTATGAGCCCGCCTTAGGAGATTTTTCACTGTCTGCTCTTCTTCCTCAGTTACACTGCTGGCTCGTGTAAACTGATTGTGAGTTCATTACTTGAAACAAGCGAGTAGTTGTCTGAAATTAAGTCAACGACTTTTTTGGAATGTTTGGCTATGGCGATGCATTTCTTAACTCCTATTTACCAAGAGGGAGTTGAAAGGCGTTTGCCTATATTTCCCTTAATAAATTTAACTTGACTTGACTTGACTTAAATATATCCAAACGTGAGCCTAAGATGGCTACCTACTGCGACGCCATCTGTAGGTTCCTATCACGATACTGATGAGCATTGTAACAATAATGCAGATTTTAAAGTTTATTATAACTTTAAAGTGAGGAACGGTTTACTCATTTTTATCCATAAATATATTTTTTTTTGGATAACACCTAATATTGAAGTAAGTCATTAGGTTTATTGGATGTAACTTTAAAGTTTGATTAAATGAAACCAATGGATCACTTTAAACATATTTTCTTTGACCTTTTCAGACAACTGAAAAAAGAAAATTATACACTTTTTCAAACTTTGCGATTAATTTCGCGAAAATGTTAATATTTATCATAGTGTTGTCGTTTTGCCTGCAATAAATGTAAAGCAGGGTTACTTATTCAGTTTCTAGCCATAAATGAATGCGTAAATGATGTTATCATCGTAAATATCTTCTAACTAGGCATTCGTTAGCAAACAATGTGTGCATAAGCAAACTCTACATTTGTTCACCATATAGTCAAAGTGCTCATTTAGCTCGATCAATGTTATCAACGCAGTCAATCCAACGCTTCTTTAAGGAGCACTGTGAGTGAATGAGTAAGCAGTTAAAACTCATTTTATTAACTGGTCATTAATGTAGTTTTTAAAAAAAACCGCTGATTCTATCTCCCTGGAAACAACTTTCGATCGCCAATTGGAATAAGCTATGCACACACTACTATGCACAAAGCCCAGTTAATTCTTTCACTACTTCCCTGAAATGTTGCAGAATACGGGCTATCAACGGTTAAAACTTAAATCTGATTGTAAACAGACTTTTCTGAAGTGCGAACGCATGTATATTTTTCGGAAAAAAAACGATTCGTGTGGTTTGAAAAGATAATATGCTGTTTTATAAAAGACTGCAGCACGCAGCAATTTCCTTTGTTGTAAACGACGAGCCCATTGATGCTTTGTTCAAACTGCAGTAAATGTTTCGGTTAAGTCAACCGCATCGCGTTCTCTATATTAATTTATCCCTTGGTCTGTTAACTACCACGTCAGTCTAAATATCAAACTCTGGGTTATCCGAGAACTGTTTAAGGCCACCTGGTATTCTACTTCCCCCGAGACTATTTTTGTCTTATAAGAATGTCTATACACATTTTGGTACATAGACACATCTTGTACTTGTGGGCATGGTAGTTATTTTACTGATACGCGAATAGTAAATGTAGTCCATTTCGTGGATGTCAAACACGCCTGTAAAAACTTTGCGCAATTGGTTATTCAGGCAATTAACCTAAAATATTCCAGATCATAAATTTAGGAAGATATACGCATTACCTGCATAAAGTTGTCAATTAAAACCTATTTCCTGTGATTGCTTGTCAGTTTCAATCGGGTAGGAAACGTAAAACGTCAAATTAAAAAACGCACGACTAAAGGTAACGTCAGGAACCAATATAACTCCCTTAAAACGTTTGGGTTCGACTTTTAATCTACAAAACTTAAAGTGAACAAATAACTTAATGCAAACTGTAGAAGGGTGATCAGGTTTGCCGAGTCCTCTGACTGCCAAATATCTTACGCTATGGTACGAAATATGTCAAGTCAGCCCACAAGCCACGCAATAAAATCGGGAAAACGCAAAAGTTCAATTGCCATGCAATACTAAATGTCTAAAATTGAAGATGCGGAAAAGATTTTTGCAAATTAACTTGTTAAGTGCTCGCATAGTAAAGGATTACATCGTCGTACCAAAATTATAGAATGAATATTTGAAGTTACGTATTGCTAACGTACAGCGTTTGAAAACAAAAGATACAGTATGCACTAAAGACCGCGTAACTTTCGTGAAGAAATGTGTCTTGCCAGCTTAACATATATATGGTCAAAGTATTTTGATTTATTAAGTGAGTGTAATTCGATGAATGTATTTTTAGTTAAACCATCACCAGTTAAGTCATGTTTATTTGGATAAATGGCCACTGGTTTTTTAAATATTACGCGTTGTGTAGGAAATCACGTGTGTTTTCAGAAACAAGCAACAATTAAAGTACAAAAAAATTTGTTACGAAAACCACTGACTTTTTTGCAGGAAATGCAGTAAAAACGCATGTTTGTCGCATTTTCTGTTACCGCACTGCTCAACTTGGCGTTCAAGCAGTGTCCGCCTTTATCACAGTGAAGCTAATGTGAAGAAGGCCTTATTTAATTTCAAGCATGCAGAAATATACATTTTTGTATATTACATGTCCTTCTCATACGTTATTTAGAAACAAAACAGACCAGAGCATATTATTGTGCTACAAAATGGTCATATGTTGCCAGTTTTTTTGCATTCATAAGCTAATAGCACATCGTTGAATTAAGCTTGTTTTATGTGGAAAAGAATTTACTATAAACAAAAAAATAATGATGACACTTACCCTCTCCACTCCAAAATAATGGCTGCGAAGTCTTCACATACGACGCGCCGAAACTTCCGACATATGACTTGTCGTAAATCAGCCTACCAGAACTCCATACTCCCATTCATAGCACGCTTCCTCACTTGTGAAGTAACGGAAATTGAGAAGCTGAAGGCCAACCAGACCCTATAACTGATGTGGTAACCGTGTCGACTTCTTACTTTGAATTTTCTGGGATCTTCTACCGTTTACTCTTGAGTTTTCGGACCTTTTCAATTACATTAGTTCTTGCTCTCCGTGAATGGAGTCATTTTTTGCTGAAAGTTTGATATTATCATCAAAATAAAGTGCTCATAATCATCACCATCATATACTTTATTACAAATATATTTGTCAGTGTATCACATATTGCGGTAATTTAACTTATGTGGTTTTAAATTTGAAAACAGTGTTATGTTACTTGAAGAAAAATACTTTCTAAGTTACAAGAAACAAGCGAAGGAGTCCACTCTCGGCATGTAGAGCAAATGTTGTTGAGCGTTTTATTAATGACATAGCAGTATTTAAGCCGTGCAAACGACGAAATACTAGATTCCCGTTATCAAACTAGGGAGAACGTGACATGTGTAGCAGGCGCAAAAACTCTTTATTCGATTTACGAAAAGGGCCTTCTTATTTATTTTTGGGTTTAGTTTACTGTTTTTAGTTAAATATTTCGGTTACGTAACTTTACTACCATAGGACGATACATATAAACTAGGGGATTTGTATTTGTAGAGGGATGATGAATTGTGAATGTAGGTTTTTTTGGAGGCGCCTGGTCATAAAAAGAACTCCTTCAACCCATAAACTTTCAGTGATCTCATATAATATCACTTAAATATTAAAAGCTTTCTCAATTATCTGTCTGTATAAAGGCATATTTAACCTTCATGCTATATCTATAAGGTATACTTCGCTAATTTCTACATAAGATTTTAAAAGAAAATTCGCTCTTCATTAATATATATATATGTATATATTAGTTTTAAAAACCATTGTTATCCAAGTTGCATAGCAAAACTAAAAGTGGTTATAATCATGGAAGGTAATGGGTAAGCAAGTAAATGTGCTTGTTTATTTATGTGAGGTTGGGAGAGGTATGCGACTAAATTAGCAATTAAGCACGTGATGTTAAGGGGAATAAACTCGTAAATTATTGGCGCTTGGCTGCATATTGGCCTCAGTTACAAGGGTATTTATTTATACAGACTCCTGTATGCATTTATATAGACCCTTGTTTGCATTGCATGCATTTTACTATTTTAATTGGACACAGAGGCACTTAAACTCGCATAAATTCTTCGGATGTTTATGAATGTGGGTGTATTTCTTTCTACAGGCACCAATGGCAACTGCTCTTTCAAGTAATTGATTTTTTTCATGATTCTTAAGACGGTGGACTGTGACATCGGCACCGGCAGGATCCCCAATTCATGAAAGATTTCGCTCTCCGTCATCTCATTTATAGCATTGACCATCTCAGCAACAAGCTGTTAGGTTTTTTCTGATCTTTGTTTCAGCCTTCTCTTCTCATAAGCGATTTTGAAATGTCGCTCGTAATTTTCATTCTTGCTCAGCTTTTTTGCAATTCTTTTGACTGTCAAATAAGACAAATTGAGTGTCTCGCCTATCCTCTTGAGGGTGATTTCCTGCTCAATATTGATCTCGGCAGGGGTTTTCAGCTGAATATTGAGTAGGAAATCCCTCTGAAGAGGATAGGCAAAACACTCAATTTTTCTTATTCAACAGTCAACAAAATTGCAATTGAAAATGTCCATGTGCTAATTTCGGGACTCACTAACCGTTGAGCGCCGTTCCCTTTGTTTTTAATTGTCCGTAAACAAACATTATTTTAAAAAACAATGGACTGGTGTTACAAAAATAACAAGAATCCACAAAAAAATAGAGGGATGGCCTAAAAAATGCCCTGCTGCATAAAAGAAAACCAAGGGTCTCAAATGAGTGAGTAAAAGCACTGTTTGTTCGTTACATCCTAGCTTCATTATAACGCAGTCTTCGAACAAAAAAATACACATTTTAAGTGAAAAACGTTGGCACCTAGGCCATGCATGTGCTGTTTTTGAATAATAAATTAGGTAAATTAAGATGGCAATTTATTAGTTCATCGATATATAAGTAACTATAGCGAAAGTGTAAATTGATACATTTGTCCAGGTGTCCGTTCCTTTTACGGAGAAAGCAGACTTTCCACCTGACATTTATTACTTAGGAGCCTCTGCCTAGTCCAGAAAACGAAAACTGTTGGACTCTCTTTAACATGTTTTCAGTGCTTATTAATTGAAGTTTAAGTGATTTTTTCAAAATAGCATTTTTCAGTTAAACGTTGCTTTCAAAAACTCAAAATTGCAAGGCCTGCTGCTGTAACATGCCGTGAAGATATGATATTATATTTAAACAAACTTTGGGTCACCGGAATAACTTAAGTTTGTCATCACGCGACAACAGTTATATTTGTCCGTCGTTGTTTCACAATCTGCTGTTGACAATGTCAGTTCATAGGCAAATGACGACCAAAAGGGTAAGTGATGAATTTGATATTGATTTGTACAAAAATTCGTCTATTGACTTTCATAACGTTTGCTGAAGTCTTGATTTCGAGTGTTCGCTCCTTCATCCGTCCGAGTCGCCTTAAGATACATTTTTTGCCGGTAATGCCATAAAATTGGCCTTTTGAGCTTTCAGATGTTGCTTCACTCTTTCGCGAAAATGTAGACGTTTTAATGGCCAGGACGGGTTGGTAGACTCAACACCTGGCTTATATTGCCGCGCGCCCGTATTTGCTATCAAGCCTTACATGCAGGGAACAAACCGAGACGTCGCAGGTAGGCAGTGGGCCGCGCCGTACACCGCTTCGTGAAGGTTGTACCGTGTGTTAAGCCTCAGTTGTTAAACCGTCTACGCAGTCATTAACTTGACGAAGTTGGGATTATTTGTGGGAAGCTTGAGCTTGTAGACAGTCTACACAGAATTTAACAACAACTGCTAATATGTGTACCATTCTTACCGCCTTTATATATTTCACACATCGAATCTGCAATGGCAAATAGAGGAGAATAAGCAAATTGCAGGTAGCAGTTCCGAAAAAGAAGATTCTATCACTGGAAACTGCTCAGAACAGTAAGTGCGACATATCAGGATTCATTTAGACCGACTCCAAATCATCAAGTTGTATTTCCATATAGTTCCAAATTTAGCAAATATGCGCTACTGGCTGTATTATAATACCACTTGATTGCAAAATGAAGCATGCACCAGAGCTTGTGTATTAGTCCTTCTATGCGCAGTGTTCAAGCCGCGTCAGATTTATTAAGAAAAATCTAGGCAAATGCCTTTGAAGTACAAATTGGTACAGAAAGAGGCCCATATCTATGACGAGCTTGCTCGCTGCAGACAGTTCGGAAAACAAATGACACCCATAACGATGCAAGACAATAAAAATTGGGGCTCTCACATGCATCTGCGTTAAACTATTGGTTCACTTGTAGGAATGATAAAGAGCAAGTGAAATATGACGTGGCGTGCGAGAGTGCTAC
>JAYGXS010000009.1:13686928-13709609 GCA_036362985.1 Ligula intestinalis
GTAGCACTCTCGCACGCCACGTCATATTTCACTTGCTCTTTATCATTTCTACAAGTGAACCAATAGTTTAACGCAGATGCATGTGAGAGGCCCAATTTTTATTGTCTGGCATCGTTATGGGTGTCATTTGTTTTCCGAACTGTCTGCAGCGGGCAAGCTCTTCATAGATATGGGCCTCTTTCTGTACCAATTTGTACTTCAAAGGCATTTGCCTAGATTTTCCTTAATAAATCTGACCCGGCTTGAACACAGCGCATAGAAGGACTAATACACAAGCTCTGGTGCATGCTTCATTTTGCAATCAAGTGGTATAATAATACAGCCAGTAGCGTATATTTGCTAAATTTGGAACTATATGGAAATACAACTTGATGATTTGGAGTCGGTCTAAATGAATCCTGATATGTCGCACTTACTGTTCTGAGCAGTTTTCCAAACGCACTTATGTGGAAGTGATCATAGTGATCTTCCAGAGGCGGGTTATCTATGGTCCAGGTTTAATATTTTAAGAAATCATGGTAAGTATGTTGCTCGGCAGTCAAAAACAAGTAGTACATTAATCTAAGCATTTGTATACTCGTATAGTCAAGGAAAATTAATGACCTTGAAATCTTAAAAATCCGGCCAACACCCCATGATTGCTGATTAACTATGATCTATCTTTTTCGGATGCGTAGGTCGCTTTGGAGAAAATCCTTAACATTTGTGCATTTGGAATCAACATCCTATGAGATGGCCATCTGAAAAATGCTAACACCTATATATTGTTCCTTCTGTGCATGTAACCCACCTCCATACAACATATTGTTTATTGCAGACACAATCTACTAGCAAATAGGCAGTTTAATAAAATGAATGTCAGGCCGATTTTCGTAGACATTCTACCATGTGGCAATTCAATCGTCCAATATCAGCATCTCTGGATATGCAATGGTTCAAGCTGGACTCATTTTCCTTTCGCCTGTTTAAACATATCGCAGTATTAAGGATTTATACACAAGACCTCTTATGATCCCTTCGGAGAAATGAACTTGCAAAACAATACAATCAGCGCTACGTCATTGCCGTAATGATGGGTTGTATATTAATACAAGCGGACACTTTGTAATCCATCGATTTCAATGCCAGTATACCATATTTACTGTTCAATGCAGTTAAAGAAACTAACGTTTTTCCACAAAAGGCATTTCTGCACAAGTAAAAATAGCAGTATATAGTGTGCGCAATTCATTTTTCAGGTACGGAGAATAAAGTTTGTCTGTGACTATGTATAACAAACAGAGTATTAGCTCGTTTTAAGAGATTTAATTTTTGGAAAATATTTGAAAATGTGTGCACATTTTGCCTCGAAACACGGTTATTGCTCCCTAACGACCTAGGGCGAAAGATCGTGAAATCTACACAGAACTTTATGTGATGGAACAGTATTTGATGAATTAAAACGAAACCCCACATATTACACGAATTTTAATTTTGTATTTTGAAGCTAAGATTTGAGTCAAAGTGTATGTGTAGGACTGCAATGAGGCTAACGGGAAACATGTGGTTTGCTTAAAGGAAATTCTGCCTTGGAGAAGACAAGGTTTGAAATGAAATTAAGGATATACCTTAGCATGAGTGCTCGGATAAGGTTATGGAAATAAAGGTAATCCTTAAATGGCACAAACAATTTTGTTCTACTAATAGAGGGTTTGAACTATATGCATAATTATTTTGAGAACGTCGGCGTGTTCAGTGGGATTTGGACCTACACCAGCAATATTATGTTATTATAACAGTCATGTTTTTTAAATTGAGTCAACTGAAATATTCAAATCTCCAAACTAAGCCCCACCAGTCGTAATTGAGTAACCCTGGTATATATCTGAATCATTATATGTTGACTGCTTAAGAAAAACCTGTTTGGAAAATTAACGTATTTGGCAAGTATGTTGATTTTGTATGTTATCTAAGTAGTGGATTCGAGAGGGGGTATCGTAAACCAGTTGCCTGGGGTGTTGACTGTACAAACGACTTCCCATCTGCCTTAGTGTGCTCAAAGCACGTCGATATTGGTGAGTTTTACAATTTTGTTTCACCAAATCATTTCATTTTACTGATGAGGGGTTTGCGTTCCTGTCAATTAGTACAAACCTGATTTTGAACGGAAGTGTTAACATAAGCGCGTGCGGATGTGGTCACTGTTAGGTGTGACTAACTATATCACAGTGTACGCGCTTTTGACCATTATGCACTTACAGACATATTCTCGTGTGTTTCATGTAGCCTGTTGTTGTAAACACGTGTAACAGATCGAAAGATGACAGTGCTTCAGTGATCTGCCAATATAACTGCGCCTTCGTTACCTTACGTGTCTTATGAGCTAAGTAGTCTGTATGGCCCCAGCAGAAAAACGAGAGAGACACACAGAACGCGAGAAGGAGGTGACCTTGTTTGCCATATCCAGTCTCTACCAAATAATTCCAACAGTCATGGTCAATTTAAAGTGGCGAGGTTTTGATGTACATAGAAGCCCTTCGTGGCTCAGTACTTTCCAAACGTCGGAGTCCCACAGATAAGAGAAATACGGCCGAAAAGACGGAATGAATACATTTTAAATGCGGCTATTGTACTCAATGGGCGTTTTAAAATGCTACAAGACGTTGTGTTGCAGATTTAATGCTGGTCTCTGAAATGCGTTATGCAGAAAATGATGCATATTTATCAAGCTGTCTGAGATAATGACATTAAATGCGTCAAAGGGTAAAACGAATCCACTATAATCCCTTTAATCCTGTGAGACGAAATAAGACAAAGATTAAATGGAATTTGACAGCAATTTGTTTGATTTAAAAATGGCGGATCCTAGGTTAATGTGTAAAATATGAATGTTTTAAATTGGACAAATTACCGCGTTAGACGTCAGAACACTACCTCTTTAGCAAATAAATAAGTAAAAGTAAACAATAGGTGGTATAACTTTTTTTCTCAGGGTCGCGCAATTGGAGCCATATAGCTTGCGCTTATGAGGATGAATGCGAAGCATATGACTCGAGCCTCAATGCGGGCTTCGCGAAATATATACATCTATGTAATTTTAAACGGAAACATCATATTGAGATATGTTTTGTATATTGTTTTTTTAATTGTCCGCAACCAAGTCGTCATATATAAATGTTAAGCAAACGTAGAAATCAGTTTTAAGAACATATAATTTTTAAGAAGTTATTGATTTCATACGCTCCATAATTAATTGGTAATGGTCTTCGTTATGAATATGTCACAAACATGGGTTTAATGTCTGATAGGCCCTAATTGGACAGCCTGCGGTCATGAGCAAAGCGGTCACAATACGATTCAACAACACGTAACCAGCCTTCCTGCCCATCAGAAACGACACGCGTAGGAGGCTTGGGAGCTACGTCCAAGTTTCGTGAGTGTTAGTTGCCTATTCCATGCATCAGATTGCTAACCATCAAAAAAATGGACCTAACGTTAAGGCGGGAGAGTGCATCTCTTCAGAACTGAAAAAGTTGAAGCACTTAAATTTTCGCACAAAGGGGCTTCTTGAATGGCTTCCAAATGGTCGGGCGTTCTGAATGTGGTATGCATGATTTTTATGCTAAACAGACTCTATGATCGCTTTACGCAAGTGCTGTTCACGTTAGTTTCTGTTTACACATGTGTCTAAGATAAATGTGTCATGTTAAAGCGCATTAGGTGCTGAACAAGTCTAAAAGCTAAAAAGCGGGTCCACCATAACCTCGAAAACAACAAGCCGAAGGTTGTTTTTATATGGTTACCGTGAGGATAGCTTTTTTAAGTTGATAAAACTAATTTACCAAAAAAATATATTGTGAAAATAAGAAAAAACAGTCGCATAATATTGTTAAAATAATGTAATACGTAGGCCGACGGCTTTGGGCGTGCAAATATAAAACAGCGCTAAAAACAAAGAGAGCCCGAATCTAGCAAAAAATCGCTTTCGAATAAGTCGAAACTGTGAAGTTGTATTCCGAGAACTTTCCTCTGCCCAAAACCCAGTCATAATGTTATATTTTGGAAAAACTTCGGGCGTTTTACATAAGATATCACTATCCCACACTGAAACTAAGACTGACCCTTATCAATCCCTTAGGCTAATCCTAAAACTAAAACAAAACCTAACCCCAAAACCTAACCCTAACCCTCACCCTTACCCTAACCCTAAACATTACCCTCTCTCTAACCCTTATCCTAACCCTGACCCTAAATCTTACACTTTACCTAACACCTTACCCTTACCGTAACCCTTACCCTAACGCCGACCTCTGTTCCTAACCATAACCGCAAGCCTAACCCATAACGCTTAACCTTACCCCTATCGTGCTCAAATATAGCTCATAATGAGCTCGAATTGACCTAGAATTGCGCTAGAATCGAGCTCAAATCGCTGTCAACAAACCTGCAAATGTGGATTATTTTTCCGCCTCTACCAGGAAACGCATGCTGCCTTTTTTTATAATTTAATCTAAAATTCTAAGTTAAGCCTTTTTGAGTGTTCTTATAATCGCAATTGGAATCAAAATGTCTACGTGATTAGAACTGCCCAGTTTGGAAGCACGTGACACTTTAGAAGGACGCGTTTTTCTGCTGTAAAATATTCAAATGCGCGTTATTGGATTTGCATTTGATGTTGGACATTTGATAACATGATTGTATACATAGAAGCTATGTTTTGCGTTCTTCTGCAGTTAAACATTACCACACCTTTAAAAAAAACCATGTTTTTCAAAAAAATAGGTTTTGGCGCAAACAGTACCTGTATAAGTGACTAAATCATATTTCCCAGGCTGAAAAAAAAGGGTGTACTACTTGCCTCAAAGCGTTTTTAGTCTATTTGGATAAATATTAATCGCCTGTTGTGGCAACCATCTCGACGCATTGTGCAAAGCGGGGTGCAGCAGGTGTTGTGCATATTTTATCTCACTGCAATCATGTTCGCGGGTACCTGAACATGTGTGCGTTCCAAAAAATATGCCGATTTAGTATAGCGATGAGTAAAGTGTAAACATTCGTTGTGCAATTCTTTTGGCAGTTTAACACGATATGTTCAGTATTTACGATATTTCTAAAATATAAGACTTAACATCCTCGCTGTACAACAATAAATTTATTTAATAGGGCATATGCGCGCAATATTTAGCCACGAATAGCAGTTGTTACCCTGATTTTACTTAGCATTTACGTAAAATTTTCCCTCTATCAATCAGCCACTCGTACCATAGCTGGTAATTTTTTACATCCTTGTATTGAGTTTTTTGAGTGCATTTTGAGAGGATCCGAATTACTAGCTAAATATATTCAGATGTTGTGGATTCAAAGAAAAATTATACAATGATAATTAATAACACGACCAACGATTAGAGCGATGATAAAATTTCACTGAGTTGTAAATTTTGCCTGCAGGAAACACATTAATTAAAGTATATATTGTTGCCAATCGAAATGTTCCAGTTATATCCGGATATATGTATAAAAAAATTGGTGTTTTTGCGTTCTATTTAAGCATTGCGGGGATGACTGCACACGTCTGACCTAATTATTGTGGCAGATCATAGCTCAAGTTATGCTTTGATCATTTTATTATGAAATCTTAAGTTTCACGGGACTGAGTTATTCTGAACGCGTTGTCCATTCGATATTAGTTGCGCCGTTTGCATTCATGAGACGCTTAAAAAAATACAATTTATTGTTAATGGATGCCTCTAGTTCATATTCATTTTTGACTGTAGAGAGCATAAAAATTAACATGTGCATAGTACAAGCCAGAATTAGTGCAGCATGCCGACACAGGCGAAAATGTGATGCTATTTCGCAAATTGAAATTGAGTCAAATTGTGACAACGATTTTCGTGTCTACCTCTCCGAAGTCATTCCAGTTATGATAAGATACAGAATTTTAATGAGCTTCTTTGTGGCCATTCGCAAAGCGCATGTACTGATAATAGTATCTTCTTATATATTACGCGTATTTTTGTCATTGGTTTAGACTGCCTTCATAAATTCAGATATGTATGGCAAGCATGCATGTGAAAATATTTATTTTACTCGTTTGCATTTATTAGGTGTTAGAAAAAATCTATAATTATGAGCTTTTTGTGATTGTAAGGTGTTTACTCAAAACATATTATATCCGACAAATTATTAGTTCTTTCTTTATGACATAAAGTATGCCACACATATATTGCAACATTTTATGAGAACTATGTTAACTCTTCCTTAAACTGCAGGGGGAAACCTACATATTTTTAACAAAATTTACACAGTGCGCATTCTGGAAACTTTGAATTCGAGTGAAGCTCTCAGTAGGTTTTAAAATTATTCTGCAATTTAAGAACTTTCTAAAAACAAAAAGGTACGCTTTTTAACTATAATATTTAACGAAGTTTGCATTTGCCATCAAATGAGCACAAAAATATTTAAGTTCATGCCTGCTTTTTATAAAAATATATTTGAATTTATAAGGACAGCCAAAATCAATAATAAAAACGCGTACAATTGTAGCAGTTATTGTTTACACTACATATGTTATTTATGTGCTGAGAAATAAGCTCCTTAAAGTTATGACAAAAAAAATTAAAAACAGACGACACGATAATCAGAAGTACAACATGACTGAATGCAGATTAGTGAAAGAGTTCCAATTTTCTGGAATATGTCGACATCTTGCGCGAATTGTAGCACGCACTGAGTACATAATGACGGCATTGCGTACGCTTACATCTACGTATGTTGTCTCTTATTAAGCTCATATGTATAATTTATTGGTAATTTATACGATGAAAACGGCTTAAGGAAACTGTCTTAATCGGATCACCAAGGCGTCAGTAGACTTTGCCATTTATGTTTCGTTTATTAAACAGGTGCGGTTTTTATTTGCTGTTAAGCTACGGCACGCACTTAACTGCAAAGAGTTCCTGCGGATCAAAATCAAACAACAATTTCCATCAGAGAATTCACTAAAACATAAGTAAGCTTTTGATAATTTTTCGTAAGAAACGCAATCAAACGTAAACCCGAGGTCAATTGGACCTTGCGGGTTGATAATAGATGGAAAATTACGCGAAATGAGTTTTTTGAGGCCAGTTTAGTGAAAGAAGGGAGGAGAAAAATGATGCGCGGAAGCATTTATGTTGTTCATTGGTCGTGATTAGCGCACAGTTTAAAGGATGTCCTTTGACACGCAAAACGCTCTCCTTAAGCCTTATAGCCACTGCTTCTGCTGCTGCTAGCAGACACTGTCCCACTTCCTCAGGACATTTATGTGAGACCTTATAAATTATTTGTATGGACGCCAGCTCGTGCGAAAAATATAGCATGCTTCACTGTAATAAGTATTATTAATTTAAAAACTACTTGACACGGTTCCAATGCATCGGAATCTTACGTAAGCTTAACAAGTACAATTCAAACATTTCAACAAAATTTCAATTTTGATTTTAACCAAAACCTTTAAAAAGACATAAAATTGCTTTTAGTATAGAGCTTTAAAATTGCATTATAAAAAAGCTTTTGTCTTTATGCATTTGAAACATTTCTTTTGCAAAAATTCAATTTTTGAAAAGTATGTACGCCGATCATGAGAAGTTTGCAGATTTCGCAGGTGAAAATACTACTGTATAAATTGGTAGGCTGTCGAAGTTTAAAAGCTGTTTCGCAGCCCGTAGAGTTTTGGGAAAAAGAATAAAGTTTAAAATATACTATCGGATTAAAAATGCTTGTTTGTGAACGTTTCGTGCGGTTACTCCAGCAAACGTTTTTTACAATTTATTTGCACATATCTTCTATAGCTGTGAGCTTCTGCGTTGACATTTACGCACTTCCACACGCATTTTGACGTCAATAAGTCAACTTAAAACACGTTCAACATAAGTGCTGGTTGCAACCTATCTCAACACTTTAAAACAGCAGCTACGTGCTTCAAACCATGCGTACACTAAAAAGTAGATGAGACATAGAACATATGTGTGCAGATTTGTGTATACGGATTCATCCCTAATATTTATTTGGACGTAAAATATAGATTTTTTATTGAAATAACACGTAATCATTAACGTCTTGACGTCAGTTTGTAACAGACTGAAGGCATTGTTTTCACCTGAGTTGCCTAGCTTGGGAGCTCCCACTTAATGAATGACATTTTTTAAATGTTACTAAGGTACTCTTTTAGCATATATTAGTATTTTTTTAACATCTATTTAAGTTTTGGGTAAATCATGGTCCAGAAATCAAAATAGGGTTTTGCTTTTTTTTAAAAAGTGGGCAGTTTTTTTCACCCTAAGCCTTCAAGATAATGATGAAACAGAACATATTTGCAAAGTTTTTCAATCGAATTTTCTTCGCTTTATATTACACACAGCTGGAATAATCAGCCCTGAATACGTATACGTTAAAATAGGCAGTAATATTATGTATTATCTTAAAACAGTGATCAAAAGCTTGGTTTTTTGAAATCTCTTTATGTGGAACATTAACTGCATGATTAGCAAAAATGACTTGAAATAAAAATAGCAAAACAATCCGGCCTCACAAACAAAAGTTGGCTCTTAAAACTTGAAGCAGTTTAGGTCGCCGATCATTATCATCCTAACGAAGTACGTGGTTTAAACAGGGCTCTCTGTAGACCCTGCGGTTTTAGTTTGTGTCAGACACAACAGACGCTATGTTTGGGCGGCCCTTGCACACTGCAGGCCTATTAAATTTTAATAATGGCCATAATAAACAACTAAGTGGGGTAATTGGCATTCTGGTTAGTTTTCCTTCATATAATGCCATATGTTGCTAATAGATAATGACAATTTATCGAATAAAGTTACTTGTGCTGATATTATGAACACTTTTTTTGAACGTTTGCATCCGATATATGTGATTAAGTAGGTAGTTGAATATGGTTGTTATAGTTCGGTAAAATGACCTTTATTTTGGTAATGTATTGGTCTAAATAAATTGAAGAAATGGTTTTCATGATTTTGAGATGTTATTTGTTTTTTAAAAGTATACGCTCCGCTCAAATTATCAGCTGTAAAATCACAGTGTGACCAACTTGAGGAAAGTGAAAGGACACAATTAATATTAAGCAATTTATAAAATGTTTAATGTGGACGAAAATATAGTATTCCATAAGAAAGAGATAATTTATAGTCCATGTTTTATAGTTAAGGACCTCATGGAAAGTGTATTACTCCACATTCAAGCAAATGTAATGGCTTACTATATCGGCCTGCCGACTTATATGGTGAGCGTATATCTAAGCGCTTGAAAACATCAAAAAACATGGCTAATGACACGTTGCTGCCAATGAAAAACGGTCCAAAGTTTAGTACAATAGGTCGTCTGGTGGAAAAAGCATTACAATCATGCAAACGCAATCAAATGCTATCTGTGGATCAGCTGAAACTTGCCTTAGATTTAACAAAAAAACGTTTTCTTTTTTTGAATTTTTTTCTTTGTTTATTGTATATGCAAAGCATCAGCAGATGAACCGTCGAATAACGCTTTTACTAAACTTCTTTCCCAAATTTATCAACCATGCCGCATTCAACTTGCCCAAGGTTAGTCCCACAACTTCAGTTGTTATTCAAGCTGAACTTATTACATGTTTGATTTATTTAACAATTATGTGGTATCTATTTTTGATATGCAATGCCTGGTGCAATTTCCATTAAACGATCGACTTTTAGAACAGTAAAAGTACTTGTGGGTAGTTCTGGCACTAAATTTTCTATGGAAATACTACCGCATGTATTTTAAGTCCATCTTTTTTACTGTTGATATATCAGACTTACTATTCTGTGCAGGGGACGTAATGCATGACATAGATTAAATACTTGCGGAGAGTTGCGGTATTGCGTAACTCGGAATTACAACTAATGTACCAATGTGTCTTAAAGGACTAAATCCGCGGAGAATATGCACAAATCTAAGCACTTTACCACCTTACATAACGGCCAATTTACCATTAAAATCTGCATATTTGTCACATAGTGCAAATGTGCTAGTGAAAGAAACTGCTAACTGAACTGCATTCCGCGTGGATATTAGTATATCCTACGAACGTGTTATTTACCAGTAAACGTTTGCTTGACTAACCCACAAACGGCCTATTGTGTTTTGCACGCATCAGGGTGTAGAAAACACTGATATTAGAACGAAGTAGTGGAACTGTCAAAAATGTGCATAACGGGCAGCATGGTGCAGATGCAAACAGGGCGCGAAAAATAAATGCATACTTTTTCAGCTTAATTTCGTTAAAATTCAGCCATATCCAAGCTATACCAAACCAGTCCATAATTCACGCAACGGAGTTTTTAAGCGACAATATGATGAACAAAATATCCATTTCCAGCTCGGCACGTTCAATGCCCCATGGTGTGGCTTCGCAGTGGGTGGCCCGTTTAAATTCCCACAGTTCGCAGAATTGTACAATAAATGACGGTTTTGTGACTTTGGCTCAAAGGAGCAGGTGATTTTTATTCAGTCTGTCTTAGCTGACCGCAGTTTATGCGTGGGAATATAAAGGACCTACTCTTAAAGCACTTGTCTGCTTCATTTCCGGTCAAGTAAAATGCAACTGAACCTGACAATTTTTTCCATGTTTGTTATTTAAGCTAAGTTGACTTGGTGCCCTTGAGCGAAAGTTAAGGTAAGCGTAGCAAGCGCAAACGCATTTTTTTCGGAATAATATATACATATATATATATATTGCATTAAGCGGAAAATTAAGTACTCAATAGGATGTTGTGTGGCAGAAGAAACGCAAGCCTTTGTAAAACCGGAAGCAAAATCTGATAACCATTGTTCAGTCTGTCTGAGAATACAACATTTAATGCATCGGAAGATAAAAAGCCCAATTTGCTTCTCTCATTTACTTACCTCTCGTTAAATGCAAAATAAAATGACATAAGTATTATCTGGCAGTTGTTTAACTTCAGACTTGTGGCATTGCACTCCTAGTACCAGATGCAAGTAGACGTAGCCTATGTCAATATTTATCCTGATAATTAACGGGTTTATACATCGGAAAAGCATTAAAGCAAACACAAAGTTTAGGCAAGACATAGGTAGTAAACAAATCTTTATGGGGTCGCACATTCAGAGCGATAACATTTTTCACTATTAAACCGAATGGCATGTGTATTGCTCACCATCAAGGCTAGAATGAAATGGAAAAAAAAACACATTAATCTTTGATCTGTACAGCAGGTTATATACTCACGTATTTTAAATAACCTGCAAAATGCTTCCTTATTTTTTTTATTCTTAAATAGTTTGTAAATGTAAACATGTTTTAAAGGGTATGGAAGATTCGAGTTGAAATCACTGACTGACATTGGAAGATACACTCTTTGCAGGAATGTATGCTGACCCGGTGGTAAAACAAACAAGTGGTTTTCTTTTTGCTTGGCATTTGGCAAGGGAAGGCTTCAGAAGGCAAGATCAATGCGTGCGGGATCTGTTTTGCATAAGGTTATCCAAGTACACATTTTTTAAATACCATCGTAATAGACTGAGCTAAATATGCGTTGAACGGGCTGGTGTAAGGCCTGACAAGCGTTAATTTGGCTGCCAACAAATCATAAATATCAAAAGCAGGGGTCATAGGGCTACACCCAAGTTTCCCCAGAAGGCTTACCACCGCAACAGATTGACCCACCGTTAAGAACGGAGAGAGCCTCCTAGAAAAGCAAAAACAGTTGTGGGGGCCTCAAACATAGCATGGCACGCAAAAGGAGGTTTCTTGGATGACTTCCAAATGACCAAATGCGCAGAACTGTTGTGCCTTGTTGAGACAGGTCTTTTGATTGTGATTGCTATGACATGGTCGATAGACTGGGATGGGGCATGCCCCTTTTAATGTTTGCGCAAAACTTTTGGCCACAATGTGCTGCACAAACGCGTGAATAACTTGCCACGCACGGTTTACAGTCTTTTAAATCACCATCTAGCCTCTGTTTTTGCAACGGTCTCAGGCCATTGTGCCATACCCGCGTACAGCAGGCACCGTGCAAGTCTTATCTCACCAACAACTAATTCCCGCGTACCTGTACATGTCTGCTTCCACTAAATTATGGTCCACGATTTGTAAAAATAGTTGGCGATGAGTAAAATCTCAAGTATATTTGTTAAATGCTCTTGACAGTTTCATATGATGCGTACATTATATGTGATATGTCAAAAAAGATAAGGCTAAAAATCCTTGCCAGACACAAACACATTTACGGACCACAGTGTGTCAGGCTAAAAAACAAAACGGTCGCAAAAGCGTAATGCCTGGCCACGTGGAAAATGGTATCCCTTGATTCTCTTAAGCATTTCAGTGCATGTTTGGTTGATCATATTAGAAGCGGCTCCTAATTTATCAATTTACTGAAATCCATGTTTTGAGTTTTAGCAGGTAAATCCAAAAGTATTGAAATGACAAAGAAAACACTATTGATATTCCAAAACAACACGTGCTGGACATGCTGAAGCTCTGTCTTGAAAACTATTTTCAATGTACTGGCAAGTACTGTCAGCAAGGTGGACTCTAATGGGCTCGTCAATATTGAGGCTACCTGCCGAACTTGTCTAACAGAAACAAGAAGAGGAAGTTTTTCGAGCTGTCAAACCAAAAATGTGGCTCTGCTACTTAAATGACATATTCGTCAGCATAAAGACTTGCGACATCCAGCGCCTGCACCAGAGTCTACATGGGGTCTTCTGAGAAGTGTATTTTACCCGCGAAGTGGCATAACGAGATACCCTCCCAGTCATGGACGTGAGAATACAAAGACTCACGGATGGCGAAATCGCACCAAGCATCTACCGAAAAGACTACACTCCACTAATCATCATTCACTATAGGGGTAACCAATTTGCGGCCCATAAAAAAGCTCTGCTGGTATTCTTTTCTAACGGGCCATCCACTATCGCAGTACTGATAGCTTTCTCAAAAGAGAAATAGCGTCTTTGTAGAAATTCTTCCGGGCCAAGGTATATCCGACAAACTTTGTCAAAACTCCTGCTAGAAGTCGGAATCATACAGAAAACCTTCCTTCCAATGAAAATAAAGTGACATAGACATGTCATTCTGCACCTTACGTGAATGAAATATCCGAAAGCATCTGTCGACAACGAAGTACTTTTGGCATCTCAGTCGCTCACAAGCCCGCATCATTGCTGCATGCAACCCTAGGTGGAGTAAGGGACACCTTATCAGTAGAACAATTAAGTAGCGTTATTTACCGCATACTGTAGCCAGCGATGCGTGCATTTATATTGGTAACATAAGCCCAAATCTCGAGACTCGGATCAAGAAGCATAAGTAAGCCGTTCGCCGGTGGGTCCCTTTATTACTCGTACTTGCGCACTTACTTACTGTTATCTTCGCTTCAGTTGGGATGGCTCTGAAGTGATCGTGATGACTTATATTAGACAACGGAGATAATTCATCCAAGCTTGGCACCTGAGCATGGCCAGTATGCATAGAGACGTAGACGCGGATGGTCCACTCACCTACGCCCAGCCTGAAACAAAAACATGCCGTCTGTGCTCGTTCAAGTAGAATTCCTTTGGTTCTGCACGCCCCCCGCCGGTACAATAAAGGCAGAAAGACATTACGAGCAACACTGGAACTGTGTACTTAAACACTGCAAATGAACCATAAAAGGCCTTCCTAACGTCCCCTTTCTTAGCTGGTAATGCCCTTCCGTCTATATCCTAGCCGCCTCGCTGTGGAGGCTCGAGTGGGTTTTCATGGCAACATGGACGGACGAGTGGGTCCTATATCAGGTCGGTCTACGCATGTCTGCTACTGCATATGTCCGATCTAATACCGGTACGAATTTCAGCTCGTGACTTCATGGTTAGGGCGTTTGCCTCTGAACAGAGAGACGTGACTTTAAAACTCCAGTGTGGCGGCAACTTTAGCGGTAACACTGGAGTTGGGTATCTCTAGCTGAAGACGGCAACCGAGCCAGAAAAGGTATTGTGACTGCATCTGGAGAAAGTGGCTGATCTATGATCCCCTGTATGGTCATCTTGACTGTGTCTTGTTACAGTTCTCACACAAACTAAAGGTATGGAGTGAGTAAGAGATGGTGGCTACTCTACTTTCATTTTACCTGGCCGAAGACGCAGTCCCTGCTCTCGAGATAGTGGTGAACATCATCGATTACAGTGATCAAACTAACATATATGGCTCTGATTTCAGCGGCAACACTGGAGTAAGGTATCACTAGCTGATGACGCTAAATGAGGCAGAAATGACCATTTAATTGTCCCAGGTCTTAATCGGTTATGTCTTTATGCCTTTATGATAGCCTCATCGCGCTGGAGGCTCGAGTGAGAGCTCTAATTGCAACATGGGTGGACGAGTGCGTGCTCTAACCGATCGGTGTACGCGTATCTGTTACTTTATGTCCTCGATCTAATACCGTCAAGTATGCGAGCTTTTAACTCAATTGTAACCACGTTCACCTTGACTGGAGAGAGCATGAGTGTGGCAGCAATTTAAGCAGCAACACTCAAGTTGGGTATCACTAGCTGATGACATTAAATGAAGCAGATGTGGCCATTATAGTGCAACCTGTCATTACCGGTAATGCCCTTCAGCATATATATTGCTAGCGTTAATTATTTGAGCTCCATAAGTGAAATTCCTAGCAACCGTATCGCTCAAACTCAACCGTGTAAGATGCAAGATATAAGTATATGAAAGGAACCTGATGTTGTTGTATTTTGACTAACATTTGACTAAATGAACGCGGCAAGTCATGCTGTGATAATGTAATGAAAAATCGTAAGTTTTGTGGGGACTGAGTGTAGCTATTATTAGAACTGTATTCAACTTCTCCATGCCATTTTAAGTGCGCAGTTTGTAGGCACTTAACATTCAAGGGGATATATTGACTGTGTTGTAGCATTGAAACACACGACAAGTCTAGACCACAAACATGCGCATATGTAAACAAGCAATATTTTTAGTACGCCAGCATGTTTCCACGGCATGACCGTTTAAATGGCAAAATGCATAACACCACAAGCATTTAAGCGCATGAATAGCTTCAGGGAACTCCCTCAATCGGGCAGCCAGACCCAGCGGGGACTTTGCATTTGCCAGCTTTTGTTTAACTAAGCACGTCTACTTTTTGTAAGATTTACAGACGCGGCACGGATTCAGGTTCTAGGGTGGAGATGGACGACACGGAATGGCCTGCTTTCCTTTTCTTACTTCGGTGGAGTTTTATCGAATTTAAGTTACTTTACTTACCACACGTACAGTCAGCGGTTAAAGTCTACTGAATCTATTATTTTAATGCAATTAGTTATACGTAAGGTTATACTAGACCAGAACTACTGCCTTAACATTCAAGGGTCTCCAACGATATGGTCATTTCCATCGTCCTCGTTTTGGCCCTATAACTGGATACCAAAATTATCCACGTGCATATCACTTGTCAAATGACAGCTGCTTTGTAGACGTTATTTATCAAACAGATGCACTATAGCCAATGCATGTTTACACATAAACTCGCAGCTACTTTATAGCATGCCTGAGCCAAGAGACGTGGATTATATTAGTTCGAGTTGGTCACGGAAGCAACGTATGCGTTTTCCTCTTTCCAAATTAGCTGTCCACCGCAAACAGATAATACTTTTTTTTCACAATTTAGGCAAATTATTATTAAAATCTGATAACTCACCCCTCTATTAATACACATATTGGCATAAGGTTTCGGATTCTCGTTTAAATCAAACATGAGAGAACCGCTAACCTTTTTTGACATCGCTACATGACACTCCGGTGTACTCAGAGAATGCAAAACCTCCTATCGGAGACATTTAGATGTCGTTCATAATCTTTCGAGACACTTTCATCGGGAACTGTATCAAAGGTAAGTCTGAGGTCACTTGTGCTCGTCATTTCATGCAACTGAGTCATGAGACTCCAATATATCATTTGAACAGGTGTCGAAAATGGCTATGCAACTTTTTTATGTTAACAGGTTATTGAAAATACGAAAAAATGTTACCACGTGTTCACGATAGAAACCATTCCAACTAAGCATGAAGTCCCAATACCAATATAGCAAATTTGTATGTTGTTTCGTTAACCTTGTCTTCTTAATTCAAATGCTTCAGAAGCATCGTCGTAGGACTAGGTGTCGGAATGGCACGCAAACTCAGAGATGCGATGCGCAGTAGGAGTACTGAAAATAACTAACCAGTTGCACCCCAAGGACTAATCGGTGTTGTGTACCCATCCCTTGCGCTAATAGTCCTTGCGACTACACAGGCAAAATGAACGCATTTTCGGAGTGTGCATACAAAAACATAAACATGTGGTATGGCTAGGCGCTGGTTTACCACAAGTTGCAGCGCATATCAATGAGGCAGGTTATGAGTCCAACTTTGCGGCCGTAAAGGTACTCACCCACGCCTGCACAGGCGTACAGAGCGTTAAGTAGTCACCTTCAGTAACGTTCAGATTTCTGTCACAGTCAATAGGCTTGAATTTAATTATAATGAGCCCAATGTTTATGCTGACACCCTAACAAACATTGACAGTATTGACAACTGTAGTCGGCCCCTTACCTCTTCTTCATTTTCATCTTTGCATCTTATTCCCTTAGGACTCGAAGAACTCTGATAGTTCATTGGTTTGCGCACACAATTATTCGTCTCATTTTGTGTTTCTGTTTCCTATCTCTGATGATAGACTGCTGTACGTGTTCGGAAGCTCAGGACAATCAGCCAAGTGATCCAGGACTTGTCAGCCCTTCGTGCTTATTCATTTTGGTTCATCTTTCGTCCACAGTCTGAAGATACGATTTAGGAAATATACGCTTTAAAAGTATTTAAATAACAGCCCACCTACAAGCGTTTGCCTCTGTTGGATTCAACTGACTCTTTTGCATAAATGAATCAATGCCTTAAGACCTGTTGTGCAGGTCCCTGCTCCTTGTTCCGAGGATTAAGTTTAAACTTACACACCGGACTCGATATTTTCATTGAGGGTCACTGGTGGTGAATAAGTTTAAACCGGTGAACGAGTTTATAACTTATGTTTTTAATTCTATATGTTTTGATGATACCTAATAATACATGAGGACACAACCACTGACAAGTTAAACCTTAAGACTGTCCAATATTATCAAAAGTATGGAGACTGTGTTTAAGTACGTAGTCCTATTGCATACGTTTAATTTGTCTATTTCATCTTCATTATTTGCAGTTAAGGAAGTGTTATGTCGCAGAACTTCACGGGCCGTCTCTTTGACTTCGTTATTATAAAACGCTGTGTATAAGCAGCTGGCATTGAACAAACATAACACTGATCCCTTCTACTAGAAAACATCCTTGATTTTTGTCACGAGATCATGCATAGATCGTGACCACAAAACCACCTGTTATCCTCTGATTGCCGATGGATTTTGGGTATTTATCGCTAGCTGCTGACTGACTCTCACGAGGTGGTTGTTCACTGCAAGCACAACTGTCCCAGTTTCCGTACTGCACAATACATTACTTGCATTGCATTCACTACGCCTGGGTGGTTTATTTATTTTTTGACTGAGAACTAAGAAGTTTTGTGAAATCAAACAAAACTTGTGCATACCCGGCGTTGTTTTTCAGAGAATCAAAAGTTTTCTTTCTCACACACATTCAAAAATAAATCGCTTTATGCCAGATTCTTTGAAGAAGTAAGATACAACTCAAGGAGCCGACAAGGAGAAATATTCGATAGATTGCCGATTTTCATATTCTTTAACACATTTCTCGAAAATCAATCGTCCTTTAATTTAAAGTAACAAAATGAACAGTTGATTTCATACATAATGAAATTTCAACATAAACATTTGATGGAGGGTTTAAAAAATACGTGATGATGTTTGTGTTGTTCACTGAGTTGACTTCCGCCGCAAAATGAAGTTAGCTTGACAAGAAGTTAGTTCAGACCAGTACAAGTATGGGTACTTTTGAGCCAAATCCAAAGTTCGCTGATATCCAAGAAATAGCCTATGCTATCAAAGGCTGCGGATAAAAGAATATAGTTTGCTCGTGCGTAACACAAAAAAAACGTTTGGGTTATAAATGTTAACAAAACGGAACGTTTTGTTCTGCTTTCGTGAACTTTAGTTAAGTACACGTATGGGATAACGGATTTTGCTCGGTGTATGAATAGCGTAGTAAATTTAAATAAATAGGTCTGTTAAATGTTTTGTCATAAATATAACTAAGTAGCAAAATTGTGTGTGACAAACGCTACTTTGAAGAAAAAAAATTGTTTAACGTGCAAACACATTTCAAGTCTGTTAAGTTATGATTGCTGACTACGAATATTTGGCAAAAAATGCAGATCGCTTTGTTTGCAAAGCATTTGGCGGGTAAATTCCTCAGGTGTGTAGGAGGTTGCTTTCAAACAATGCTAGCCAACTACATCTGTAATAGACTAGGCTGAAAATGCGTCGTAGGGGCTGACTTTGGGCACTTTAAGTGATAAGTGGAATGCTTCTCATCAAATCTGCCACATACAGGGTTTCAGCGTGCCACAGATAAGCCTCGTCGTTTTAGTGCATCCATTCCGCGCATAATCTGGCTTATTACCTACAAGGGTGGTCCGAATAATCAGACCGAAGCGATTGTTTCATCCGCAGTTAAACATTTAGCACGACCAATGTCAATCGTGGTAGGTAAAAGCTGTTTTTATAAGCTCCTAACTGACCAGATTGGTCGTTCTGAATCTTGTCTGCAGTGCACTTACACCATGCTGGGTTAAAAAACACACATTTGACGTCTCCTTGAAACGTTGATTCACCGCGGTGATAGTTGAGTTTGTTCCGCGCCCACGGAGGTTCTCATGACATTCAGCTGGCGTACTTAATGCCCTTTTGACGGCGGTCTCAAACATTTGTAGAATGTGAGAGCGCATCAAAATTTGTGTAAATCTGCTTTACATATGATTTAATCGGCGATGTGTTAGGCATGTCTACTTCCACCCTACTGCACCCCGCAAGGTGGTGAGCATCAAAAATTATCAACCTTTCCTGAACGTTTTTGGCGGGATCGCACGATGGGTTGATAAGCTATGATATTTCAAATGATTGACCTTACAATGCTCGGAATAAGCTAAACATGTGTTCCCAACTGATGAAATAGCAGGCGCTGAGCTATGTTTTAGACAGGCGTGGTTGATGGCGCTTTTTTCCAGGATATTAATTTGGTTTAATATTGGAACCCTAAGTATAGCACAGACGACAAATGGAGTCGAATATTACCAGGTGAGCAGTATTTCTATGGAGTTAAAAGACAGACATAAATAGTTGCTTCTTCGATCTAAGTGGTCGAAATAGGTTTGGCTGGAACCTTAACGCTCAATTTGTGTACAATGAAGCCCAAACTCATAACAAAACATATTTTTATCAAACGTTTTAGGTCATTTAATTTACACATCTATTTCAAATTGCATCCAGTGTTCTTACAAAGGTGTGTCATTTGCTTATATCAATGATAAGTGGAAAATTGTAATTATTATGTTGTACTGCTTTTTGAATATCATGAATACAGTATTTTCAGCACTGTATGCTAATCGGAAAAATTTTTAACAAAGAATGTGGGCCAGTTCATTTTCGCAGAATTGGACGGGAATCTTCGTCAACGATAAAAGCTGATGCGTTTGGGATCTGCTTTGCAGAAATGTCAACAGGTAATTCTTCCGTTATTAGTTATACCTCTGTAACGGACTATACTAAAGGTGCCCCGCATGGGCTGCCACAAGAAATGACAGGCGTTGAGTGAACGGCCTACTCATAAAACATGCCATAGCCCGTTTTATCAGAAGGGTGCGTCCATTCCGCACATCAACTGCTATTCACAATGAATTCCGAACGTGTTTTTTAGAAGGATGTGAATGTGTTATTTGCATTTGACTGCGGCTCGTTTGGGCGTAGTTAAACATGTCTGCACCCAGTATACTCTGGACTACGAAATTAATAATATCGATTGCGATGCATGAAAGCTCACCATAACTTGTGTCTATACTTTTTGCACCATCCCACTATGAATGGATGAATTATGAGATTTTAAACGGTATGAAAAAGCATATTCGTTACACAAAATATTGTTTATTCAGTCTGTTGGCTCATGAGGCACACAAATAGGTTGCTTTTGGTAAGGAGTGGTTAGTAACCTAATCATATCAACGGATTGCTAGATAATCGTTTGGCAGGCGGGATTCCATCTGAAAACTTATTTAAAATCTTTTTTTAATTTTTCTTTTGTATGTTCAGTCACGAAGGATTGAAATCATTACCCGAGTATTTTGGCATTTTCTGTTTTAAAATAAACAAGTTAAACTACTTCCGATGGCACTTGATTAATCAGTCACAATTTATCCTTAGAATTAGTTTAAACTCTGTGGGGAATGATATCATTTACCTGCATTTCAAACATAAATCAATGGTTTTTGCTTAAAGGCATATTACTCAGTAAAAAATTTAAAATACAGCTGAAGTATAATCAAAAAGAACATTGTTGAAAGAAATGTAAAATATATTCCAGGATGGACATACTTTTATCAATGCAAAAAGCGCGTGATCTCTTAGTACTTTAACTAGCATATATTAGGGCTGAGAACCAAAGAGTTATAATGTAATTGAGCGTATGCCACAGGGAAAATTGGACTTTGATCATTCAATGTGATATGCGAAGTTCATCCATAGCTGAGTGTGATTATTATCAAAATAGCAATCAAGCTGCCTAGGCCATTTAATATTCGCATTTCGGATGCAGGTGACAATTGAAACAGACAAATTACTTTTTTTTAAACCTTGAGGTACTTGAATTATGCTTCTCCATTTTAGATTGTATTGGACATTTGACCTTGTACGTAATCAGTCATCGCTTGTGCATAGTGTGTTTTTTCGCCCTCTTCCAATGTTGAACTTCTGGCACTGAACACACGTCCAGACTGGAAGTAAGCGAGGTAGATGGAAGGTTACTTTACTATAAATATAATACTGCGTGAATAACTGTAGATTAGAATGCGATGATCTGCAGTATGTCACAACTGTTTTGAACGTGCTCCAGGGTGGCAAAGATTCCCTCTGACACGGTAGATTTAAACTTCGCTATTAAAATTTCTCTGTTTTTCATAAACTATTATTCCCTAGTTCAGTGAATCTTTCAAGTGCTGTGGGGGCTTCCCCGCTGACAGTCCTACTGGATCTTGTGTATTTGACTCGTATTGTTGAGTAGCAAAGTACTTTTTTGTCCACGTACTGGTATGGAGCCAGCCTGAGTAACAGATCTTACTTCCGCTCCATGTTTTATTTGTTTGCTGTAATGCGCGCGGATGCATTGTGCACAATGCATCCTCAAAAGTATCTCTCGAAACCTTCGAAGATTGTAATAAGCGATATCTTTTAAGCCGTCTTCATTTTGGTTTTGGTAGCTGACGTTGATTTATAATTACGCCTCTCTGTCTGAGTTCCTCAGAACAGTAAATATTTTGCAGAAATGGCTTCGTTGTCTGCTCGAGTGTCGGCCTGCCATCGGTAGGTTTACTGGTGGGTTGAACAATGCTCTCTACATCGGTTATTCAGCAAAATAAACGTTGGTTCCTCACCTAAGGCAATGTATTCACCGCTTTTACAGACAAGGGGTAGACGATTTATGCCTTTTTATGGTTCAGTAAGTAAACCAATGTTTGCGTAGTATTAACGTAAAAACCAGAGAAATCACAAACCGGGCTGAATGTGTTAATGAACCTTTGCAAATGACAGCCAGGACATGCAGAAAATTAAAAGTACGAACGGGTTATTGAATGCAAAAATGAAAATGAAGTATTGCAGTAAATCACTTTTGTGGCAGGCGTAGTGAAATTCGAGGCAAAGATCTAGGAGTTCCTAAGGCTGCTACGTGTCTTATTCGCTGAGTCATCGGATACCGTAGGTCTTGGCAAATGCCATGTGAGGATAGCATGCGATGCATCATAAACAGTTTTCCGTCGGTTTGGCAGCTGATGTCGACTGACACGTTCACCTCACGGTTTAAGTTCATCGGCAAGGTAAATATCACGCAGATATTTTCCGTTTTTTTGCAGCGACTGCCATCCCCCATCCTATGTTGAGTGCACCGATGTGAGCCTTGCAAATCAGCACATTTAATGATGGCTCATCGATTAAGGTGGCGCAAACACCTTTTCAACTAAAAATGAATAGATAATTAATGTGTTTTTGGGGCACAGTAGGATGGATAGGGTTAAGCACAACGTTTAAATATAAATGATAGTAATTCATAATCGGCCCTTAATACGTAAATAACACTTTATAGTTGTCAATCATGGGCATGCACAATATTTAAAAAGCAAACAAGTTGTAAAAAGCAGAATTACGGCCACTCAACATGAAGATTTTCCTCGAAAACAAGCATTTGGTGATTGGGTGAAGTACCTGTTTGGCAAACGGGGTGCAATCATGTCTAAAACTGGGTCAAATTGGTGCATACAAATGACTTAACTGAGCAAACAGTATTTGCACGACGCGTTAAGACATCAAGTAGAGTGGTGGTAAATGAACCAAAGCCAACGCTTGGCTATGTTGTATAAAATATTAGAATAACTTTGTAAAGCTTCTTTTCCCTGGTGAAAATTTGAACACTGTATAAACAGCAAAATTTA
>JAYGXS010000009.1:13710009-13720459 GCA_036362985.1 Ligula intestinalis
TGAAGAGCCCTCTCGAAATTTATGGATCCATTAAATTTTGCTGTTTAGAATAACTTTATTCACCAAGTATTCTTGCCTTATGTTAATACGCGTTTTCTATCCCGTCGACAGTCGACGCGACAAGGTCTTGTAGGTTATAAACAACTTGCAGCTATAGTTCCAACCTTTTTTCCACGTTTATTGGTGATATGCATGGTCTAACATCGTTGTGCGCTTGGTTAATCTGAGCTGAATATTTAAGCGATTATTTACGATTGTTGCTTTCAAATCAATTTAATATGCCTTTGCTGTGCTCGATAAGGTAGGTTACTTGAACACAGCACAGATCGAATTCACAGTAGCCTATGAAAAGCGCAGTAGCAGCATATTTTGGTTCACTTTTTTTTGGTTTGCGTTTGCCAACACACAGAGCTGAATTTGTATAGTATTGGAGAATGTACGCATCACACGTTACAACTCTGTTGTAATACGTGAGCATGGTCATCCAAGCTGCCTAAGCTCATTCTTTTTAGCCTTTCATTTGGTTCCCATTGATTCCCAAGTTTAACATATTTCACTTTGCAGACTTCAGCAACTTGAACGGATATTCGTATTTACTAAGAGCAATCATCAGCGATATGCAATGCGCTGTCTAATATGGCTGAATATTGGCGTTCACTGGACATGGCTGAACAAGAACACCAGCTTGGGGCAAGAGCTGATGTCAATGCGGGAACGATAAACAGTTCCACAGTTCAAAAAAAAAACAAACGGACGGACTCCAGAGCCACTCTTGAAACCCCCAGCCGGTAGAACGAATTATGTGCCCCCGCTCATGTCCCCTGGACTGATGGCAGCTACAAACGGACGAAGAACAAACACCCGACGGGTGGCTGTTACCTGTTACTAACCGTCCTGGGCCCTAACCGCCGCAACCATCTCCCTTCCGAAAAAAGTCAGAACCCCTATTTAATCTGTTTGTCATCTACGTATAAGTACTGAGACGTGGTACGACACGTATCTCCGAGAACGAAAATTTGTCTGCTATTAAAACGTCATGAAATTAGAACTTAGATTCCCGAGATTGCTCCTTCTTCTCATGTATAAATGGAATAGATACGACACAGCAAAGGGAGACCGAAATTGCCCTTTCACCTTTGTTAGCCGTCATCAGCCAGCCATAACCGATCTCAAGGTTTGGAAACCGAAACTTTCAATGTGTAATGTTCTACCTAGGCATCACAAGCTCTTTGCTTTGTCGGTTGTGATCGAGAATATGATGGATTAATTTTCGTTGCCGATCTTTGCCCAGGAAATAACAAGAAGACCCCACCGAGCTTTGCAATGTTATTTCGGAATGGATCTGCCTAAGTAAAAGGAAGACCGGAATGGCCATTTTTGTTTTGATAGGCGTCATTAGTCAGCCAAACGCAATTCAAAGCATTGGAAAACCGAGATTAAAACCCGGGAGCGTTTACTCGTTGAGTTTTTGTACTCTACTACGGCACAGCGGTCATTTCATAATTCACCTCATAATTTTCATGATTATTTCCTCGATTATTATCTGGAGGTCATATTCTAAAAACCGAATAGAGAACTTTGGCGGACACACTGATGAGTCGAACCACTCGTTGCTGTATCACGCACAGCCAGACACATCGGCGAACCACGTGCCTAGTCTTTTAGTTAGTATCAATGTGGAAGTACGGTACGACATCAATTTCAGCTTGAATTTGTGCTAATTGTAATGCTACTTGTTTGTAGGATGAAGATTTCTATGATACGTCCATGAAATTTGATTGGCTTTAACTAAAATATTCATCGAAATCTACGGTCTGGTCCTTAAACTACATGTCCCATTCACCTACTTCCATGACACGCCCCTAATAATTTCCACGATAATTTAATTGATATGTTTATATGCATACATATATGGCTGTTATTTTTTTCTTTTTCGAGAACCACATTAAGCTACAAGTCTTCTTCTTAGCATTTCTAACTAACGCTGTAGTGTATTACTCCAATAAGAGGTGCCTTTCTAGTTTGAAAATGCCTCAATGTTCATGCTTTGTAATTCATTCTTAAACTTAAACTAAAGTAAAGTAAAGATGGAATTTGCCCATAATCTGGTTTCAAAAATATGGATATCATGCACAAAGCTTTAGATATTTGGCCGCTGCCAATAAATGCAACCTCTAATTTACTGATGAAATGAAACATTGCTCGCTACAAAAATAGAAAGTACATGCACAAAGTACAGCCTTTAAGAAAATTCCTTTTAGAGTAATTTTCGGATGTATTTAGTAAATAAACAACATACAAAAACAGAGAAAGACCGGCATTTTCCATTTTATGTTTTTCCGACAATTTTCATGGGTTTTGCAGGCGACGATATCGCTGAAATCGAATTCAATCTTTTTGACTTATTTACTATCCAAAACTAAGCAAACAGTTCTGGACTTTAAACGTAACGCTTTACTTCATTTTTTTGTTTATTTAACCTGTTCTGTATTCAGAAACCGGTCAAAATTGCCTGTATTTTATTTTGCATGCCTCATGCGGAATTTCGCAGTACCACAATTGTTTAAATTAAAAAGTGATCACAGTGCAAAAGGTAGGTACGACATTTCATTCCACAGCTTTTTGACATCCAACAGTGTCAAAAAAACTGCGCATTGGCTAAAAGTACGCAAAAGAGATTGCAGTGAGTCATGAACCTTGCGAGGGTCTGGCATCTCGATCAATGTCAGGGATTGGAATGCAACGTTTAGTTTTTTGACAGACTCTGTTCTAGTAAAAAGGTAGCCCTCTGTCGGTAACATGCATCTGCTGCATTGCGCAACAAATGTAATTTTCGAAAACAATTTGCTAAAAGTCGACATGTTTAACGTGTGTCTCTGTCGCCAGTGAGCTTTTCTCTATTAACTCGCGTTTTGTCATGTTTAGTATTAACTCGAAAATTTGCTCTTGAATTTCATAAATTGCCCACGCTTATATATTCCATGAGAACTGGATATGATATCTAGCAAGTGTGTGTCATCTGCAATGGAGTATATCTTATTAAAATGTTGAAAAAGTGTTACTGAGGACAGCATTTTGACGCACCAATACATCAACGGCTTACAACGAATAACTGAGCAGGGGCAAAAAAACAAAACAATGTGGGCTAATATGCGACATAACTATGCTAGATCTCCTTCAACATCTGAAAAAGTATGTGAGCATCAGCAGCAACCAGTAGTTTGTGATTCGATCCTTGGGCGGTTCACTTACTAGACCATGGAATGACTGACTGATTAGTGCCAATGAGCCAACACTTACCATCCCAATCACGCTTGTCACTGGCTATCTGCATAGACTAGGAGTCGTTTTTTGGCTGCCGAAAGCCGCACGCGATGAATGATCGGTGACTAATCATCAGCGAGTTTAAGCAGTCCTCTTCTGGATCAGCATACAATTTGTGATTAAATTGTACTGTTGGAACGCTACTTGCTAAAACTTGCTTAAATACTGTTCATCAGCGAGTTTAAGCAGTTCTTCTCTTCTGGATAAGCTTACAATTTCTGATTAAATTGTATGGGGGGACGTTATATGCTAATAATTGCGAAATTTTCGGTCATGAAAGATGCTGCGTATATTTCGTGACTCAAAACTACCGTAAGAATGCAGTAAAATCATGCAATGGGCAACGCAAAACGCCTGTAACATGAATGTTTCATGATGAAAGCAAAATGACCAATGCGAAAAGCGACCTAAGCATAGATAGAGAAACGCAATTTATAGTACTTAAATCATCCTCGGAAGAGAAAGAAGAAGTAGAGACGACTTCTGGGACGAAAGTGTACTATGACTGACGTTTCAAAAGCTCGCTTGCTTTCATCCTCAGAGCAAGGTGTCTGTATTTCTGTGTGCGTCAGATAAATGTGAACGACGCAAGCCTTGCCCATGTGTCAATCGATTGCACCGATCGATTTTTGTGGCTGTTTGAACTGCTCCTCAAAAAGCTTACATCGGTTCAGAACGAAGCAATATGTTGGGCGGAGAGAGATAAGCAGGGCCGACAGCCGGCAGCCAAAAACGACTTGACATAACTCAAGAAAACGCTCCTGAGGGCGCAAGCAATACTAACAGCCACTAAACTGGATCGGTACAATCAACTGACACATGGGCAAGGCGAATGGTTGTTGACATTTATCTAATGCGAGCAGAAATGCAGACACCATGCTCTGACGATGGAAGCGAGCGAGCTTTTGAAACATCAGCCAGAATACACTTTGGTCGCAGAAATCGTCTCTAATACTTCTTCCTCTGCCAGAGACGATGTAAGGAATATTTTATTTGTACATCGCATTTTTCGCAGATTGAACAAATACACCTATTCCGGTGAACGCCCTTTCTTCTTCTGACTTACCACCTAGCAATCAAATTTTCGCAACTCTAACGACAAATTTATATATTCTCATTGTTTCTTTTGAAGCAATACTGACCAATATCATCTTTAAATTTAAACAAGCATTACAATGCGGATTTGGATGATACGCGTTCTTGCTGTTGGCGTTTAATGTTGATAATGTAGCTTGTAACATGTGAAATTATATGGCCTGATAAACACCTTGTTCAGTCGCTGTTCAGAGGTAGGATAATCAGCCGGAAATAACTTCTTAAGAATCAGAACATATGGCCCTCCCACGTGGTCACAAGGAACGCTGCCGACTTTGAAAAACTCACGATCCATCATGCATGAACAATACCCGTATGACACATGTAGGCGGTTCAGTTAGCCATATTAACCACCGCAGCACAATGACGTATGACAGAGGACTGAAAATTAAAGTATCTGACTGCAAGAATTCCTCTAGCAACAGCCCAGCAACATATTAAGGGAAGTCTCAAAAATGGTCCGACAAAAACAATTCATGGACTGAGGTGATGTGCATCGATCACATCATCCATGGGCCTCGTAAACCAACTATTATACTAAACCATAATAGCATGGCCAGGCCGGGTCGTCTAAGGAAGAGCAAAACTTGCGAAGAAAACCGCACAAGGCAAGCAGTCAAGGCAGTTAAGGTTTTGAAAAGCGAACCTTATAGGGATCTTTTAGTCCAGAATGGCGTATGGTTTTTCAAATTAACACAAGGGAGAGTTAAAAAGAAGACATGAAGGGTGAATCTAGGGAACATTTTAGCCCAGGAGAAAACGGCTTGTAATAATGAACGGAGCCTCTGTTGGAGGAGACAAACATTTTCAGTGGATGATGCATGCCATACTGACGAAGTTTGGGCGGTCGGATATTTAAATGCATGTCGAAATCTACACAAATGTTTACGAAGTTAATGCGAAAAGCGTCCTTGAGGATTTGTTAAAAGACTCCAAATTATAACAAAGGTGGCAATAGGTCGGAAGCCAAGACCGAACAAAAGCTTTATGTGTGTATTTAAGGGTTAAAGGCAAGGAATGTCAATGTTGACCATACTAATGTTAAATAATCATAGCATTTTTTACATGCAGTGCTTTGTTGTAGACAGGTACCACAACACACAGTTGATTTTGTTGTTGCGGGCCAGGATACACAGTAGAGGGGCACAAACCCTTTTACAAGGCTGGAATAAGCAATCGTGTTGTCACTGCGACTTCCAAAGTCATAGCATTTCTTGGCTGAAGACAAATATCTGACGCCCAATATACTGCGTGAATATGCGACCTCATTTGGGTGGCCATGCAGGTGAGCTGTAAAGACTTACTAGATGAAACCCTCCAGTCTTAGACACGAAACATGAATCCGGATTATAGGGAATGTTCAGATCAGGCTACATGTGAATCGCATTTAAGACAAGAAAAATAAGTCAAGTTTTATTCATCACTCCCAGTATAGTAAGTCACTAACAACACTGACCATCATCGTCACCCTCCGCTGCACTTGTTCAAGAACATTCACATGTTTCTTGTCAACCACGATGTCTGCATTTGTAGTGCGTTTGTTTTATATGTGGTATCACACAGTCACCTAATACTCATCTGAATAGATTTGCTGGTAATATTTTGAACGTGCATCTGATCCACTGTTACGTACTAGTTGCCTCATGGACTGCCCTTTTTCAGTGTTTACAGTTGTCCACACGCCTATATATTTGTGCGATTACACCTCTTTAAATGCGGCGGTGTTTATAAAATAACTGTGTTTTTTGACATTTTCAACCGGGACTTACGTAAACAACCAGCCATCTAGACTCATGCTATGACTTCTTGCAGTATAAAGGGGAATCAGTAGTATGAGGAGTCAAACTGAAAGTCCCACAAAAGGCCGAATTTGAATATTTACAGGGAGCAGAAATCCGTAGATTACTATCGGCATTCATAAATTTCATGCTTTAGACTGCGGTACTTTTGGCGTTTTGATTAGAGGGTCACACCTTTGCGAACCTTTACTCAAAAAACAAATAAAAGCTGTCAATTGCCGGTGTTACTGATAGACTGAGACGTATCCTTTGGACGCTAGCAGTATTCATTGTTATTTTAAAGGATACGCTGACATAGGTTAATACAGTAAAAATTGTTGTTGGTGCAAGCTATGAAGCGCAATCTCTTTCATGCACCCAAACACCTTTCGGTGGATTTCCTATGAAAACTGATATGATTATTATGGGTCTAATAATTAATATCAAAAGTAAAAGGGATTTGTATAACGAGACGTTATTATTGATCATCGAATTCCAATAGCTCTGCAGTTTTTCAGGGACGAAGACATGCGTTGTTATCGGTGAAAAGTAAAGTTGCACGGTATCTGGTTGATTTTACGATGCGCACTACCATCCGGTCTAGGTGGTTTCCTGCAGTGCTACCATCATATTTCGGGCAATGCTTAAAGAATCTTAAATGTGCTGATCTGCGCTGAGGTCGAGGATACACTTTTGACAGTTGATAGTGCTAGGGAAATTGACCAGAACATGTTAGATTGCCTTATTATGTTACCTGAATCCGCAAATGCGATGATCACCACTTTATACGAGTAAGAACCGTAAGCCATTAGTTAACGTTCGTTATTGAACGCTCTAGAACACCCAGCCAGTTTTTCTATTGATGCAGGTTTTGCGAAAAGCGATTAATGCCCACTTATTTTCAATTCCATGTTAACATTTCTGTATCGCTTTTTAGAGAAAAATCAGTAGTATTACAAACAATTCGTGTTACCGTGTTTTCACGAAAGTGACTACCTAGCTTCAAGTAAAAAGGTCGGAAATAGCACGACCTGAGTACAATAAAGAGTTTTTGCACGATAAACCTTTTATTACTCTTTCCAAGGGTTGTAAACCGTACACAAGTTTATCCTTTGCCTCAGATGAGCAGATGTGTATCGTTAATGAAATGGTAGTTCTCACACAATGCACGTATCAGATCTTTATTCGATTATTAAGTGTATGCAATAACTACGAAATATGCGTAGAGTAACTTTGCACTAGGTCAACCCTTAAGAGTTGTTCAAGCATCATGAATATCATTCATGTGCTAGCCACACCAAAACATAAAATGGGGCAAGAATATGCAGCAGCAACATGCTGATTAAATTATGCATTCCTTTCAATTCTTTGCTGAGTTCTCTGTAAATATCGTGTTTTAGACTACATGTGTTTAGCGTTTTGATTGAATTGTGGTTTTATAGCGATTTTTTACTCAAAGAGGGGGTACGGATACCGGCACAAGAGTTCTGTTTTCCTGACGTTTCGACCTGACTAGGGAATCTTTAATCATGGATGATGGTAGCATAGTCATAGTCGCGCTTGGAGTTAAAATTACGCACAAGCCAGAAGCAAACAGTAGGCATTGGGTCATGGAACCGAAAGACCCACTGCCATAGCAGGAAATACCTGGGGTCGTTAGCAGGATGCGGTTCAATTGTGGACCAAGCAACTGCGTTGGAGAAACCGGGAGATTACTCTTGAAGCGAATAACCGAGCGTGTATCGGTAGTGGTGAAGAAAGACGCCAACTCCCAAGTTGCAGCTCACTCGGCGCGACCCAGCCATATTTTCAAGTTTGATGATTCCGAAATCCTCGTAAGAGGTAAGCGTGAGTCGCTAGTTGCTGGAGTCTAGTTGTGGACAAAGCAACTACGTCGGAGAAACTGGGAGATTAATTCGGACGCGAATGGCCGAGCATGCAGCGGCGGTGAGGAAGAAAGACGCCAACTCCCAGGTTGCAGCTCACTCAACGGGACCCGACCATATTTTCAAGTTTGCCGAGGCCGCAATCCTCGCAAGAGGGGACAACCGCGTGAGCCGCGAGCTGCTCGAGTCATGGTTTTCAGGCCCCAGTCCATCAACAAGTGCAATGATTTGGCGTTTCCATACGGTGTACTGAGAAATTTCTAAGCAATAGAATCAGTTACATAGGAAGGGCCGGAGGCAGCAACAACTCTGACGAGAGCGGGTATAATTTTCACGCAATTATCAAACCCACATCCGAGGCTTGCAAGGCAATTGTGGCAATTAGTGAGTCGACCGCACATTGTCAAGCCATTACCGCATCAATTAAGACCCAAGCGGTGGCTACAGAAGTGAATGATTATTACACACATGCGGATGACCACTATGAGCTATAAATACCGTGCAACATGTGCATTTTTCAATGAAAGCTTTCCTTATGCTATACGGAATCGTTAACACAAAAGGAGTTGGCAGGGACAAGACCTTATGTGGGAATTTATCGAGAGTATATTGGTTGACTCTCTTTTCCATTCTAGCACATGGGACTGATGGATATCCGACAGTGGCTAACGAAGCTCACTTAATGTATTAACATAATATGTCAACCAACGCCCACAGCATCTCGAATATATTAATATGCACTAAGGTCGATAGTTAATTTTCGAGGAGTTTGAGAAGCGCAAGTAGCATTTTAATGCTTTGCATTCTTTTGTTAAATATATTTTTGAAAGTATTTTGCTGAACGCTTGGTTTGAAGATACCTGCTAACTGTATTCTATCCTGCACTCAATTCCCTTTCTAATTTAAGAATGCTGAACTACTTGCTGTTCCATTGTTGCATCAAAAGCGTTAATGTCAGATGTGCGTCATTTTCACACAGTGCACAATTCCTACAAGCAACCAGAACACCGTTTATGTCGTTTCCAGGATGAAAGAGTGCACAGTTACTGCTCAGAAATCAAAACCGATGACAAGTCTTTAATTCATCGCGTTTAATGGCCAAATGTGCTTGAATAGTTACATGAAAGTTGCAGTGATTTATAATTTCTTGACAGTACATAAGTGCAGGTTCTGCCATATACAACCTCCGCTTACACAAACTGTGGGAATTACATAGACAATTACCTATCAACAGACATAAAATGACGTCTCAACCTTGCCAAACAGATATATATTTGTTAAATTGAAATAAGAGAGCCGTATTGTCCGGCATATTAAAAAGTGTAATATACAACAAATCGGCTCGCGTATGGGGGACCATATATGAGCGAAAAGTTGAGCGCCAAATATCGATTCATGTGTAATTTAACTCATGGCGTAAAGCAGGCGTTTGTAGCTTAGCGGAAGAGCATTAGCCCCTGGCAAAGGCGCCATCTGATGCGCGGGTTCAAATACCGCCAAACGCCTAGAGTTTTTCACACTTAAGTCAACTCAAAGTAATCAAATCTGCCAAACAGACTTAACAATTAAGTCAGCCTCGGAGTCATTCTGGTGGATTCAAGATGATTGCTTAGGAAATCCTGCTTGGGCAGTCAACTTGCTCCCGTATTGGTGGATTTAACATGAGCGAGAAGTTGAGCAGGTGATATTGATCCGAGTGTGATTAAACTAAAGGCGTGAAGTAGGGTTTGTAGATTATATGTAGAGCATTAGCCACCGGCAAGGGCTTTCTCTGATGCGCGGGTTCAAATCCGCCAAACGGCTAGAGTTTTTTTACACTTAAGTCAACTCAAATTAAACAAATCTGCCAAACAAACTTAATAATTAATTCAGCCTCTGAGTCATTCTGGTGGATTCTAGATGATTGCTAAGGATTTTCTCTTTGGGCAGCCAACTTGCACCCGTATTGGTGGATTCCACATGAGCGAATAGTTAAGCGGGTAATATCGATCCCAGTGTGATTTACATAATGGCGTGAAGCAGGCGTTTGTAGCTTAGCGGTAAAGCAATAGCCTACGGCCAATGCTTTCTCTGATGCGCTAGTTCCAATCCCGCCAAAACGCCTAGACTTTTTCGAATTGGGTCATCTTAAATTAATCAAATCTGCCAAACCAACTTAATAATTAAGTCAGCCTAGTTGTCATTTTGGTGGATTCTAGATGACTGCAAAGAAAATCATGCTTGGGCAGTAAACTTGCTACCGTATTTGTGGATTCCATATAAGCGAAAACTTCCGCAAGTAACATCGATCCAAATGTGATTTAACTCATGACGTGAAGCAGGCGTTTGTAACTTAGCGGTATAACATTAGCCTCAGGCATAGGCTTT
>JAYGXS010000009.1:13733014-13801962 GCA_036362985.1 Ligula intestinalis
GCCAGCCACCCACAATGGAGGTGCCGCAGCCAATCCACGGACAGCACGAAGTTCAGCGCTTGTGCGTCAGCCATCGCCACAACACCAGATGGGCTGCGCGGCATTCCAACTCTCGTCAAGCAGGAACACACAACCCACCACTCTGATGATGGAAAATAGTGTATTTCCGAAACGTCAGCACAATTACAGTGTGGTCCACGACAGCGCCTTGTTTTCTTCTTTGCCTTCTTTGGGGAATGATGGTGTCATGCTGTTGTGACAGGTGATTACCAAACCGGTCAGAGATCTAAAGACAGAGATGTCAAACTGGGCGATAAGCTGAGAAATCTATCTAAGTCATCGAAAGAGGAGAGCGAAGTTCTTGTGCACAATATGTCCTCCCAGCAGCTGGCACCAACACAAGTAAAATTGCTGAGCCAGGAAACTTGCTTCAAGACCACGTATGCCGATCCAATCAAATTCGTTGCAACGGTCGAAACTATTCTTTAACAAACCGGCGAATCTGACGAGACGAAGCACATCCTTCGGCAACAGGTAACAACCTTGGTGATGGTGCACAAACCGCGCGCAATCATTACCCGAGCAGACGAGAGTGCACTCAAAACGCTGAGGACTGACACCAGTATCGTGATTCTCCCAGCAGACAAAGGACGTTCAACTGTGGTGTTGTATAAGAGCGGCTACATTCAGAAAGCCAACGCCCTGCTGGAGGACCGGTAAGCGTACCTTCCATGTGATGATGCACTGACGAAGAAGCTGATGGCACAACTGGACAAATTGCTCACGGAAATGCAAAGTAGCAACGCGATCACCAGGTGGGTACGACTGGCCATCGAGCCAACAGATGCACCCGTAGCGAGGTTTGACGATCTACCAAAGGTACACAAAGCTGGGATTTCCCTCCGGCCGATCGTCTCATTGCGTGGAGCACCAACATTCAATCTGGCTAAATGGTTATCTCGAAATCTGAAGCCACTGACGCCGAATGCGCCCATGATTATCTGCTCAGCCACTCAATTCCTGGAGCGTCTTAAGATAGTTCAACCCGCCGAAGATGAGGTCATGGTGTAATTTGACGTCACCTCTCTCTTTACCTTGATAACACAAGACCTGGCCGTCGATACGATCAGTGAGCTACTGGAGATCCAGAAGGATGAGACAAGCGAGACGGTCAAACGGAGACATCTCGTCCAAAGCTGTAAATTCTGCTTGAAAACATACTTCACATTCGAGGCGACAACGTACGAACAGATCAAGGGTACGCCGATGGGGTCGCCGTTGTCGGATTTCATCGTAGAAGCTGTTCTCCAAAAACTAGAGGCGATCGTGTTTGCGAACTGTCGGCCAAAAGTTTGGAGTTAATATGTTGACGATACCTTTGTCATCATTGAGCGAAAAGAGGTTCAGGAATTTTACGATCTCCTGAATTCTGTCTTCCCTGACATCCAGTTTGCGATGAAGTCGGAAAGCAACAACTAACTGCCGTTCCTAGACGTTATCGTCTATCAAAAACCTAATGGGAGCCTCAAAACGACGGTGTATAGGAAGGCCACCCATACGCGCCAAATCCTAAGCTACCATAGCAATCACCCGGCATGCCACAAACGCAGTTGTGTGCGAACACTATACAAATGGGCAGAAACACACTGCAGCGACCCGCATGACCGGAAGTTTGAATAACTATACCTCCAGCGTCTCTTCCTGGCCAACGGATATCTGCAAAATTTCATCGAACGCAGCAGACAGTTCCGATCGAATGGAGAGCTGCCAGCCGAGCAACTGAAATTTTGGCATGCGCTACCATACCTTGACGGCGTTTCAAAAGCAGTCTACCGTCTATTAAAACCCCTGGGGATCGGCATCACCCACCAACTAGAGGCAACATTAGGACATCTCGTCATGCGACCGAAGGAACCCCTGCCACTAGGTGAAACTGCAAACATCGTTTACCGGATAAAATGTGATTCATGCGCGGTCGACTATGTCGGAGAGACTGAGAAGCGTTTGCAGACCCGGGCTGCAGATACGATGAAGTGAATTTCGTTGGTGGCCGAACACTGCACGAATTTCGGACACAAATTGGCCTTCCAGAATGCCGAAATTCTGGGTCGAGGAAGTGACCGCGTGGTCGGGGAGACAATCGAGCCCTGGCACACAGGGACATCCTCCATCGATCGATGCGTGGCGCTTCCCATAACCTACCAAGCCCTCCGAAAGAAGCTCAATGAAGAAAAAGGCGGACGTGAAATAAGACGGAATTAGAATCCGGGTTCTCGCCAGCCCATCGTGGACACACAAGTAAGCGCATCACTAACGGACGGGCTGTCATCAGCTTAACCGCTTCATCTACTCATTTTGTAGGTGCGAAACCAGATGGACATGTGAACACAAACATAGTCAGAGGCCTAGGACGGCAGCTTCGATCAATGACAGCGGCACAGGCGCGAACAGCAGAACCCGGCGCTAATCCGGACACCTGCGAGCCCATGGTGGACTTGCAAGTAGCCGTAACAATTTTGGACGGAGCATTTATAAGCTTAACCGCCTCTCCACTCATTCTGTAGGTGAGAATCCAGCTGGAGGTGGGAACACAAACACGAGCACCAGCCTAGGGCGGCAACGAAGATCGATGACAGTGGCACAGGCGCGAACAGCAGAATCCGACGGCAGGACCCTTGACTGAGATTAATCCCCCTCAAGACGTCAACGATTGAGCACCGCTCTCAGGCCCCGGCCACCCCTTCCGTTGCATTGTCTTAAACACTGTTGATCATGACTGTCACCAACTATAAATACTGTGATGCGCGGTACAACCCCATCACTGACGACGGAAACCTGTACGCTTTTTATATCTATAAATATATATATATATATATATGATTTTTTTGTAGACACTTCTTTTTTTCGGTAGTTGGATTTTTCGCTTGTTTGGTCCACAAATAATACCAAAACGACAACTTCCATGAGGAAGAGTGTCCACAAACTGACTGTTTTATTCGAGGTTTTTAAGAAAAGTTTATTGCCCAAGATTTAAATAAACACAAATAACATATCCGCTACTAAGGTGAACAATTTTTATTCACAAAATGCTGACCAACAATTAATTGATAGTTACTTGGGTACTTTTATATACTGAAGGGTAGTCCTATTTGCATTTTGGTTCCAATTAAAGTGCTATTCAACCCGTTCGGCATTCACTGACTTAAAAAATTGTTTACATTTAACCAAGTATTCTCGGTTTCTTTGTTTCCTGCAAGTTTTAGATTTGCGCTGCGTTTTATATATATTTTTTCTTTTAGAACCTGATGTAATGCCCGGTTGTTAGAGGAATTTAATAGTCGTCAATTTATGGCCTATTAAATTAGGTAGGAGTCACGGACCGCTTGTGTCTTACACATTAATTAATCAGATAGCCACCATTAAATGCGTATAAAGCGACCAGGACTGGCATATGTATGCTGCCAGCCGGACACAAATATTTTTAGTCAATATTCGTCTGTAAGTACGTTTTGCGCTTCTAAGGCCCGCGTGATCCTATACCTTATGAAAAGTTCTAGTTGATCTACGCAAGTTCTATAATTATCAGGAGCAAACATTCTTCTCGCATGTTGTAGGCAAGCTTATCGCTGTGCCCAAAAATGGAATCCGACGCTCTCGACGATGTGCACTGCGAGCTTTAGCAAGCTGAACTCCATGCGCCCATAAGTGTACTCTGCAGATGTGACTGCAAAGTGGTGTGTTCACTGCAGTCAAGCGTTGTCTGTGAGGCCGTTGGAGAGTAATTATTCGTCTGCAACCAATCAGAGGAGGCGGAATTATTGATTGCGATGAAGATGACTCAATTGCTGCGACAATACTTTGATTCGATTATGGATTCATCGATTACTTATCAGTCTATGTTCGTATGAAGCGGCTAATGAGTCGCTAGCACGCACAGTTGGTGACTTAGCACGGGTGTAATCCCTGCTTTAGCGAAGGCAGAGACATCGCGGCGGGTTCACACAGATCACGATGACTGGCAGCTGGATTATTGTGTAAGCAGACTCGCACTGGATCCGCTCCACTCTCCACCCATTCCCGCACCTAAACACGGTGTCAATACAAAGTCGTGAAGATCAAAGATGGGGGGGCGCGGGTAAGTGGTGCGGTCGAGGCCATCCTCACGCGTCTTACACGCTCAGAATGGTCAGTTTCATAAGGTAAGCATGAAGCGACCGGCCAAGTGGTCCTTGCGAATAGATAGAGAAGGGCCTTATAGCCACTGCTGCTGCCACGTAGTCCAGAAGTGAGCCAGGTAGCACCAGATAGTATTTACTCCTCTGGATCAGATAAAGATGATACAATTCACCCAAAAATCATGTCCACCATGTCCACCACCATGACCCAGTCGAGGCAAAATGCATCCAAGAAAACAACCAGCGCACACCAGACATCAGGGTTCATAGTCTTCTGAAGGAAGGCATTGCAAAGGCACACATTCGTTAAATCTCGAAATCTGTTATCTATGAGACACTAGCAGAAATACATACGGATTTATATATTAGCTCTGTCTTTAAAATCAAATGAAAATATAGTCCTCAACGCAATGAACTTTTTATGGTGGTACGAATAGAGCATAAAAATCTGGAGCAAACACTTTAACACATGTTCGCTGTAGACTACCTTATACACAGATTTCATCATGAAAGTAAGACAGGTAAGGGCGTGTCTTTATAGGTGTACCTAAAACATTTTTTTTCGGTAGGCGTACACGATTTTCCGGTGAACGCCCTCCCGTTTTTCTACACACGTCATTCAAAGTAAACGCGTGAACATGTATGTTTTTCGGACGTAGAACAGCTAAAACGGAAAAGCATCTTGGATTACAAATGGACGAAAATTTCCTATGAAAGTTGCATCATGTCCTAAGACAGTTTAAAAAAGTATTCGCAAAATTGCCCAACATTGACGCAGAGAAAATAACGTGATGTGAAGGAATGAAGTACCCACCATTGAAAAACAATTATATATACTTCTTTCTCAACTTCGAATCAATTGAAGTGTCAGCCAATCGTATGGAGGGAAAGCAATACTCAATTCAACGCAGTATTTTGCATACCCTTAGGAACCCAATTTAAAAGTCAATGTTATCGTACAATGAAATAAAGGCACTAAACCCATTTAAACCAAAAACACACTTCATAATTCTGCTGCTGTCGAAGGTGGGTCGCCACTATGATGAACAATGCAGACTACAGATACAAGAACATTTCAATGTTAAAATGCGTTTTCATATTCAAACCTCTGCTCACCAGCTCAAAAAAATGAGCAGTAAACAGAAGAAAAAAACATTGAAACGCCTTGCTGGAAAAAGATTAGCTTAGGATCTCGTGCTTAATCCTTAGAGCAGGGTAAACCCACCATTTACACAATTGATATCGCTTGGAACTGATGACCTTTTTAATCACTATACCCAAAATCGCAATTTCAAAGTGGCTACGTCACAAATTAAGTTAATCTAAAAAGAAGTTTGAATACTCCATTTAGGATGCGAACGGGTTTTTAGTCAAAGTAAAATAGGTCAAGTCAAAACAGACAGCAAAGCGTTTTCATTTGACGTGGCTTCGCTTGATGCCCTTGAATCAAGCGGTAAGCTGTGCTTAGCTACATGATCGATATTTCTGGTAATCCTTTACTCTAATGACAGTCTTATAAGAAACATTGTCTTTTTTTTGTCCAATGATACTAACAGTAGAAAAGCATATTTACGGATCCCCGCATATCAGACGTGTACCCTCGTCAAGGGAAACAATTTAGACGTGCTTCACAAAAATCGGAGCTGTATATTTGCAGACGTGTAATTTTAATTCCAAATGCGCCTGTTTATCGGAATATTGATGAAGCAATCCACACATCGGTTTACCGCAAATAAATGCATGCTGAGTTCATCCCATTCATCAAGAATAACCAACAAAGCTAAGCAAAATTACCGTTATGAAGAAATTCATCAAGCAGAAATGAAATACTATTTTAGATGATTGACCGAAAATGGATATAACGCTCGACTGTGTGCGCCAATACATAAAGAGACAAGAATCCAACCACAAATAAAGTTTTGCATGGCACGTCCACATAGACCCTAAAAAATCAACGTTTTCAGAAAATCTTCCATATGTAAAAAAATGAACCTGAGTTTGTGAAAATACAATTGAGAAGACATAAGATAAGAGTTGCTCACCACTCCGCAGTTACATGAAGCACGCGGGGTATACACATGGCTGACTACCTTGACAAAAAGATTTTGCCTACAAAAATCTCGTCTGCCGCTTTTGATGCAGTGGACGATGGCTAATAAGCCGGACACTGCAGCCTTTCTTGCCTTTTTCGATACTGCTTTGCTGCTTTTAATAAATACATAAATATGCAATGGGAGAACCCATTTCATGGGGCAGCCATCCTGTTGAGAGTTTGGTTTCGCGCTCGAGACCCACCATCAGATGTGCAACGTCTTACAGAATGAAATTACCGACAAAAGAGCAGATAAGCTAGAATTTGTCATCCTGATATCCCTTGTCTTCGAATTCATTAAATGAAGAAGAAAATCATTCGTGAAATTCGCAGCTTCAATTTTTAATCCTAAAGGCTGATTTTTCAGGTGATCATTGGACGTTGGCGTGTGTACGGAGACAATTAATTAAACTGCGAGCAGCTAGCAAAATATTTTCATGGTGGCTGCGCTCTGATTGAAAGGTTTAAACGAGCACTTTTTCATTCCAATGCGCTTTTCTGTGGGCGTTTAAAGGTGGCCTTAAACAATGTGTATTTGCATGTTATTGCATGTAAATTTCGTCGGTCCGACATTGAGTTAGGCATTTTCATTCTCCTGTTCCATGTCTTTTGAAGTTGAATAAAATCGTAAGACGATCTTTGTACACGCTGATATCATTGCAGCAAAATGTGTTCCTTGAGAAACGACAGCAAGTTATAATCGCTAGATTTCCTAAGCTGGTTTCCGAGGTAGTTGTCGGACATGCGGTGATAGCGCGGCACAATTAACAAGTAAGACTTGCCTAAGGATTGGGCAATTCCTATCCATAATTGTCAATAGCCGTATCCGGTTTTCGGTACCTTGTCTGCATCGATTGGCTTCTCTGACATCCAACTCGATGTGTGGAATAATATATTATACATCTGAGATGGGTTGGTCTTAAATTACGCAGCCTTTATTCAATAGACAGGTGCCATTAATGTACATTTGCCCCCATATTGAGCTGTGCTCAATTTCCAGTAAAAATATAGCAACTTACGCCTAGTTGTCTCACATCTTAACAGTCAATTGATGTTTGTGAAGGGCACTGCGTTGCAACAGCCACAGGGAAGCTTCTGTCAAAACAGCAAGCCCTTTATTTAGGGTGTACAAGATAATTCCGTTTCGTTCTTAGTTATTTGTGCGTAAATTGGATTTCCTATTTGTTAGGGGTCCTAAAGGAGTTCGGGTATATGCTGAATGAATGGAAAAGGTTGGTTGCATTTTTTGGTTTTTGCGTATGATCGTGACAATCTGGCTCCTTTCTCTTTCCCTTTAACGCATTCTTTATAGTGAATCGATGCACAAACTCCACAGCATAACCATTTTTGAAAACCCATTTGAGGACGTCGAATAATAGAACCAAAATACTCACTGGCAAGATGGGTAACATCTGGAGACGCTTATCGCATCTGGTGCAGTTGACAACAAGATAACTACGTCTAAACAACAGGAAGTCTTTTTTACAGGCTAAATGGTGAGCAAACATCAGAAGTGTGGAGACATTTTGCTGTTTTTTTTAATATCGGTACACACGATTGTCCTCTTCCCCTAGCATTTCCGTCTTACCACATTGAACCCTGTGCCCGGGTGTTGCCGAATGAGCCGTGAATTAAGAATTAATTCTACTTCTCCTAACTAATGTTGCGTGTGTTGCAATTTGCATCTTGAGACGTACTCCCGCTTCTTTAGCGTAATTGCGTTGCTTTCAATAGCTGCAGTGCATATGTGTGACGGCAGATGTTTCAAGCTGAGGTATTGGGTTTTTTGTAACAGATTCTACTGCCGTATGGTTGCCTGCGTTCTCTATACTAATCCAACTGCAAGTAGTGTGAGAAGGCGGTGGACCGCCAATTTTTGCTCCACTGGTTTGTGCATGCATCTGCTGACGAAGCTGTGTGTCTATCCATTTACTCTCAAGATGCGTTCTGGATATTTCAGTTGAACAGGCTTTGCTTCTTGTTTACAGCATTGCTTCTTAACACGCCAGTGACGAGTCCATAAGCAACTAAGTTTGTGGTTGATTCGGTGTGCTTGCTGTGGACGTTCAATAGTTGCGTCGTATTTGGTTCCTTAACAAAAGCTTTGGTTTTCTGGTCATAACAAATGTATGCGTAAATTTCTGCGCTACATGGTCTCCTTGAAATGTATGTAAGGTGATAACCGTCACCTGGACTGTCCGCGTTTGTAAACGTTAAGAAAAAATTACCTGAACAGTGCATTTAAATCTGGTCAACTTGTTCATCCTTTGCATGTGGAAGTCTGTGTAAATTGTTCTTTGCTGGTATTGAATTGCGGTAAGATGGAAATTATTTATTTTTCCTATTCGAAGAAAAATTAAATTCAATGGGGACGTGAGTGTTAAAACAGGCAGGACCGATAAAAAAGCGCATGATAATGACAAGGCCACAAATAATGGATTGCTGATCGTCAAAACTTTGTGTAAACTTGTTCACGTTTAATCGAAGGGTTTGCGACGCATAATTGCAGACTCTGTTGTTCTGCATTTGCATTAGGTTTTCTGTCCAACTAAACTTCTTATGTTAAAATTAACATGAGTTTATAGTTGCATTTGACAGAAAATCATGAAACAAAGAATTCACAGATACAGTTTTACTTTGCTGAGGTGATCTTAATAGCAAATTCAACTTAAGGTTTCAAGTTTGCGAAAGTTTTAAATTTTTGCTTGGAATTTAGGTTTTCATTCATATTCTCTAACTTGAAAAAATTGCAATTGTAATGCAATAATAAACTAAATCCTCAAAGCAATGAACCTAGAGTTTTTCTGCAAAATTTAACGTTAATGTCATTCAACCGTAACATATTCTAATAGAAGAGGTTTTGACTCAGAATGTAATATTTTCAAATTTTCGATATTTGTTTCATCTTCGCACCTAATGGCATTTGGAAAATGTATTGTTAACACTGTGCAGAGGTTCTTTTCTTGTACAAATGATAAACAATCTTCTGAGCTTTCGATTTAAATCCTTTTTTTCTGTTTATTTGTTAGATTTATGAAGTGTGGTTGTTAGGGTTGCAGTCAGGCTTTGGTAAGTGTTTTGCGTCTGGGGACCGGATAAGTGTTACTAAAAATTACCCACGAATTATTAAGTTTCTGTCAAATATTTACACCGAACCTACTAGAAGATAATTTTTTGAACGATGCTGTTAACTTCGCCTCGACATATTCGTTAGCCGATGATTTTCTGCTGATAAATGTAATGTTTCGTCGAAGAAATACTCGTTGACTGAAAAATTTTCCCCAAGTCAAAATTCATGCGAAGCTGATATGCTTTGATAGTATACTGTAAGAAAGGAGGTAAAAAATGCCTGTACAGAAAAGTGCTGTTTGTAATAAAAAGGCCAGTTGTTGTAATTATGTACGCCTGTGTGCATAGGCAGGCCTGTCCAGCCCCCCTATGTATCTGCGAATGGAAAACAGTGCATAGTCACTGGCGTCCAAGTCACTTAGCCGAAGAGTAAAGACGTCAAGCACCGACCCAGACGGGAGGTGAAAACATAGACGCGCTAGGCTTCGCAGGTTAAGGTTCCATGTGCCACGTGGAGGCTTGCAGGGAGTCAGCCATAGACGTGCAAAACAGCATACAGCATGGCAGCGTTGAAAATGTAAGTCGACGCTGGTGGCGATAAACCCAGGACCGCCAAAGTTGCTCCAGGTGTTTGTCCATTGCGGGTCCCACCTAGTTTTGAGTCATAAGACATACTGACCAATGAAGTACCCTATTTTATATTACATTGGTTTTACAATGACAGCTTATCTTGCAGTTTCCTCTTATATTATATCGGTCGGTAAACTCCCTATGACACATCACAAAGCCTTGTCTAGTGAATCATGCATGCTATCCCTTCTTCTTATTCCCTTCTGTGTTTTGCTAACTTTTTAAGCTTTGCTTGGACAAGAAGCAGATTTTTGACCGTATTTACTAAGCGGTTTCCTCCATTTTCATGCTTCTTATGGTTTTTTTTACTTAAGCTATAATACAATGTCCATGTACAATGATAAACCAATTGGTGTATCTAATTGTTAATGAGAATGTCCGATTCCGATGTTTGCTTAAAATATGCTCCGGGGATTCGGAGATCTCTCTTTTCATACAACGGTGTGCCAGCGTCACATTTTGTCATTGCGAGTGCGCTAAATTACGTGTAAAGCAACTGTGATCCAGGAGTCTATTTTGAAATTGTCTTCCTAACATCTGTGAATTATACGTAAGGTTCTAGACTTGTGCATATAAGGGCAAACAAATGCATTGGAGCGGGACATTTTTTCCAAAATGTTTTGCATGAATGGGTTTTTATCGCTCTCCCAATCTATGAGTATGCTTTATGTACTATCTTACTTTTTCTGAAAACAAACAAAAATATTCTTGGGTTTTGTGAAACTCTATGTAAAAATATCATGTTCAGCTTTGAGATATCAACACGACATCCGGACACGCTACTCCTAAATGCACACTGGCTTAATATTTTGCTGCGATCAAGTAGACTCATCGTCTACAATTTATTTATTTTGAAGTCTTCACCAAAGGAAAATGCGGCCTCGCTGTGGCAGTCCCTTGGGACATTTTAGGTCCGTAAGCACAGCGAAAAAAAGCAACCTCCATATTTCTACCTGGTAAAACTTTGTCCTGAGTTTTCAGTTTGAAATGCAGGGTCGCTTATAAACATTTCCATCGCATTGCCAACATGGAAAATCCAGTGAAGGTTTTACGACGTCGCGTTTATGTATGATCGTAAAGGCAGTGAGCAGAGTCAATCCACCGACGAAGCAGTCTGCCTCTTCAACAGTATGCAATGTGCAACCTCCCTGCCCGGTATAGCCAATAGTTGCCGATCGGCATGCACTTTTCCACTCGCTGTCTCTACTTTTAAACCCTTTTCCCTGAACTGAATGCCTTTAACCGTTACCGCCACGAAACCGGCGTATTTTACCGAAACTCCCAGGCTGTGCCCATGCATAAATTTAAATAATTGCTGAGCATAATTACCGGTATGGATTAAACTTGAGGCTGTTCTCATTAAAGTGTAATTGCTCACCAACTGTCCTTCTGCAATACCATTACAGGAAAAACATCTTAATTTAAGTATATTTGCCATTACTCACGTAGCAAAGAGCGCCTGCGGCAATACATTCGTCCACGTAATTTGAATACTTTGGATTGTATGTAATAAAACTGGATGTTTGATGAGCAGTATGAGTAGCATACCTTATGAATGACGTTATCTCAACGAAGACAATATGTTAATTGTTGCGTTAATTGATATCACAATCAATCGTGCTCATTATCCACAATAGTATGCGTAAATTCAGATAGTGGTTTAATAAATATTTCCTTTATTTACGAAAGATTGACTTGATAAACGGCCGCAGAAGGCATAGCGCAATCTCTCGTTCCAAGGCTTACTTGCTTCTAAAAAACACCTTTCGATTTATATAGATGGGACAAAAATCAGAATAGTCCCGAAGTAATAATGTGGTTGGCCACTTATTTCAAGAATATTGAACCATGGCATAAATAAAACATAAGACGTCAGTCAAATGTAAACCTTATCGCTGAACTCAACGCTACACTTAACTCTTTATTGTTTGCCAACTTTTTTGAAACCTCGGCGGCTCAGAGATATGTTAAACCATCCTAGCAAGTGCTAACTGTTTTGGCACAGTGACATTTCTTTTCGACTTGTACGCGAGTTTTATTTGATTTGAGGTTGCGAAATTTGCCATCACAGAAATCCGAAGAGTAATTTGCGAGCACACGTATACTTTGAATAAATTCTCGTTGGGGGTCCACCTGATGTCCGGAATCCACCATGTGCGCTAGGATAGAGCTGTTGATGGTTCTGTTGGTATTGAAATCAGCCAAAAGTGGTCCCAGAGGCGAGCCCATGGCAACGCAATCTATGTTTCTGTGTATTTGGCCGTCAAAAAGGAACTGCACGTTCAGTGTGCACTTCAGTAGTAGTTCCTTTAGTGCATTCGTCGGTGTTCCTATTTCTAGTTGATTTGTCAATAGGAATTCGCAGATGTATTCAACTGTCTTGGTAACCGGGACGTTTTTAAACAGCGAGGAGACGTCTAGGGAGAACATTCTCATGCCGTTTAAGTTCACATCTTTGATATCAGCGACAAATTCAAACGTGTCTCGACAGCTCCGTGGTGCCAGTTGATGCTGCACAGGCTTGAATTTCGCCGCCAACCGTTTTGCTATCGCGTGATACGGTGAATTGCACATGTCCAGAATCGGACAAACTGGCAGGCTATCCTTATGGATCTTTGGTAGACCATACAAACGGGGGATGTGAATGCCTACTGGATGGAGGCCTTCGAAGTCCCGGTCGCTTGTGAAACCTCGCGTGTGGAGTCTTCGTAAGCAGTCGGTCAGTTGGGCCTCTACTTCTTCTGTGCGATCTTTTTCTTTATCAACGTTCTTGAATTTTGTCTGATCTGATAGGATCGTTTGCATCTTCTTTATGTAGTCCGACCTTTCCATTAAAACAACACCGCTTCCTTTATCCGGTCTAATGACCAGGATTTCTGTGTTCCGTCACAGTTCTTTTTGCTTTTCTAGATGCATTTTTGTCAATAATCCTCGGTTTGTAGGTCTTTGTTTGAGATGCTGGTAACTGCAGTTCTCTAGTGTTGATTTAAAGTGTTGGACACTTTCTGCAGAGCTGGGTTTTAAATCATAAGTTTGGTTGTAAAGATTCTCAAACTGGGTTTCTAGTTCTAACTGATCGACCTTTCGAGAAGGTATGCAGAACTTCGGGCCCACAGATAATGCTTCAAGTAACGCTTTATCAAGCGTCATAGAGGTGTATTTGTGCATGAATCTAGCTGGATCTTTGGGTAGCTTTGCTTGTGGCTTTTTTTCTTGCCATCTTTGTAGGAGTGACGCTCTCTTTGTGTCCCAACGCTTCTTTCCGATGGTCTATGTGTAGCTGATGAATTCTCGTCTTTATTCGTCTGTTAGGCTGTCTAGAACGGCAGAGCGTTGGCATATATGACGCTCTAGTTCTCCAATCTTTATTTGAGTGCTTTTAAGCTGGTTTTCAGCATATTGTCTCAAGGTTTCAGTGGTTATAACCATCCGAGTCCGCCGTAGTGTTCTCCAGTAGTCACTTGGATATTCATTCCGCTCAATGCAGTCCTGAATCAACTTAGCCATTATTCTCACCTCGACAAATTAGGTGTTGAAACGCAGGTACCCGTTGAGTGCCCTTAACACCGAGGGACCCTTGGATTGTTTTAAGGGTTCGAAAATTCCCATCACAGAAATCCAAAGAGTAATTGGCGAGCATACGTATACTTTCAATAAATTCTCATCAGGCCATTACATTTACATGAGAGGGGGGGGGGGTAAAGCGTAAAAGGTAAAATTGTAGGCAAATTACGCTCAAGGTTACAGGCAAATTAGTCCGGGGGATAGAGTAGGGGGTGGGGTAGTAACAAGCGGCTAATTAAGCGGTAATTAGGGAGAAGGGGGGGTTGAAAGAGGAGAGAAGAGACTTGGGGACAAGGCCGGTAGCTAGGTGGCCGTTGGCCATGCTAAGCTTGGGGCTTGCTGCAGGTTCTTCTGCGCGCAAAAAAATTGGCTTCCTCAACCGGATAGCAGTTGCCTCTGCTGTTGCCAACAGTCGCTAGCCCAGTGACTTAGGGTAGCTTGGCTGGACCTTGTAGATCACCCTGAAGGCTTCGTTGGGGTCCACCTGATGTCCGAAATCCACAATATGCGCTAGGATAAGGCTGTTGATGGTTCTGTTGGTATTGAAATAACCCTTCCTTAGCCATTTTGGGAGGTGTGTCATTATTCTTTTGGATAGGTGCCGACTCGTGTGACCAATAAAACCTGCTTACAGGAGCAAGCAAAGGAGTAGATACACATGGAGGTGGTCTGAGTTGGTAACCTGTCCTTACCTTACCCATGGTAGACCGGGTTAGTTGAGAATAGTACCTGAACTCTCGCTGCTGGGAAAGTTCGTGACACGCCATCCTCAAGGCGACTTTTCAGGAGTTCACCTGTCGCGTCTCCTTGAAAGGGCTCTTTGAGAAATAATGTTTTATTCTCCACAGTGAGTGTTGTGGGTTTCATTTCCTCAGATGCCATATTCTTGGCAATGAATTTCTCAGGATATCCGTTCTCACGGAGTAAGTCCTGGATTTTCTTGAGTTCCTCTTCAATAGTGTCTTTAGAGCAAATTTTGCTACGTCTATGCGTTAAGCAGCGACCTAGAGTTCACTTCTGTTGGAGAGGTACGAAACTGTTAAAGTTCGTATATTGTGCAGACCAGGTTTTCTTACTATACACGCTCATTCGGACGCTACCGTCGGGTCTACGACTAAGGACTACGTCCAACCATAGTGATTTAACTTGTGGATCTAATCACTAAGTTGATGTCTTCCAGCTTTTACATGAATATTTCCGCCAAAAAAGGTATAAGAGGCGAGCCCATGGCAACGCCATATATTTGTCTGTATATTTGGCCGTCAAAAAGGAACTGCACGTTGAGTGTGCACTTCAGTAGTAGTTCCTTTAGTGCATTCATCGGTGTTCCTATTTCTAGTTGATTTGTCAATACGAATTTGCAGATGTATTTGACTGTTAAAGCACTACGGTCGCTACGTGGATGATATCTTCGTGATTGCCACAAACGAAACCAAAAGAGACGCGCTCTTAAGTGCGCCCAATCAAGCCAATCCTTCCATAAAGTTGACGATGAAGATGGAAACAGCAGGTTCTCTCCATTTCTTGGACGTCTTCCGAATGAGCGTGTATAGTAAGAAAACCTGGTCTGCACAATATACGAACTTTAACAGTTTCGTACCTCTCCAACAGAAGTGAACTCTAGGTCGCTGCTTAACGCATAGACGTAGCAAAATTTGCTCTAAAGACACTATTGAAGAGGAACTCAAGAAAATCCAGGACTTACTCCGTGAGAACGGATATCCTGAGAAATTCATTACCAAGAATATGGCATCTTAGGAAATGAAACCCACAACACTCACTGTGGAGAATAAAACATTATTTCTCAAAGAGCCCTTTCAAGGAGACGCGACAGGTGAACTCCTGAAAAGTCGCCTTGAGGATGGCGTGTCACGAACTTTCCCAGCAGCGAGAGTTCAGGTACTATTCTCAACTAACCCGGTCTACCATGGGTAAGGTAAGGACAGGTTACCAACTCAGACCACCTCCATGTGTATCTACTCCTTTGCTTGCTCCTGTAAGCAGGTTTTATTGGTCACACGAGTCGGCACCTATCCAAAAGAATAATGACACACCTCCCAAAATGGCTAAGGAAGGGTTATTTCAATACCAACAGAACCATCAACAGCCTTATCCTAGCGCATATTGTGGATTTCGGACATCAGGTGGACCCCAACGAAGCCTTCAGGGTGATCTACAAGGTCCCGCCAAGCTACCCTAAGTCACTGGGCTAGCGACTGTTGGCAACAGCAGAGGCAACTGCTATCCGGTTGAGGAAGCCAATTTTGTGCGCGCAGAAGAACCTGCTGCAAGCCCCAAACGTAGCATGGCCAACGGCCACCTAGCTACCGGCCTTGTCCCCAAGTCTCTTCTCTCCTCTTTCAACCCCCCCTTCTCCCTAATTACCGCTTAATTAGCCGCTTGTTACTACCCCACCCCCTACTCTATCCCCCGGACTAATTTGCCTGTAACCTTGAGCGTAATTTGCCTACAATTTTACCTTTTACGCTTTACCCCCCCCCCTCTCATGTAAATGTAATGGCCTGATGAGAATTTATTGAAAGTATACGTATGCTCGCCAATTACTCTTCGGATTATCTGATTTGAACAAACTTACGCGTATTTTAATTTGCGGAAGCTAATAAGCAGGCACAATAAACTGACTGCCCTAGCAGGATTTTGAGGCGAGCAATCTATGCTTAATTATGTTATTACCAGGCACCTTAACATTTTGCATGCTTTGAGATTTGTACCAATCATACTTGAACTTTTGGAGAAAATTTTGATCTCCGTAGGATTAGAACACACGCCAGTAAGGAACAGATTGAAGCATACCTCTCCCAACTCATGACTTCCTTTAAAACCCCTATACCCAAGTTCCTGAACTAAAACGGGCCACTTGCTGGAAGGAATCGAATTTCACAAAAGCTTTTTTTTCAAAATTAGCATAACTATGTACCAAACCCCAAATAACTGGCCCAAATTCTACGGCATTTGAAAGCAAAAAGGATTGCTGACATAATTATTTTCTACCGCGACTGACAATTACCACAAAGGAGCCGAAACAAGATTTACAATTTCCTTTGCGAACTTACCGTGAACTTGAGAGTGACGAACGAATTTGCCAACGATCCTTTCGAATAGCAGTCAAGCGCGATTTAAAAGCATCGGACGTTTATAGCCATGCGGTAGAGTGGATTCCGGTTCAAATTTCCGAAAAACCACCCAGGCCTTTGAATTGCCAATGATACAAGTGTACTTATAATTTCAAAATGGCTATTGCAATGTTCAAAATCTGTTATACATTTTGCCGATTACAGTTAGTTGCATGCTTGGACAGATCAGATCACGCTCAAATTGCTTGATTTCTGTCTATTATGTCATGCACTGAAGTTTCATCGATTAGCCGTTGAATGTTTACAGCTGAAAGACGTGCTCACTTTATGTTGCATCTTTGTTAAAGTGCATAACGGAGAAGCTACCGAATTTCGGCTTAGGGATCCTAAAAAACAATTGCTTTTTGATAAATAAATCGGATAAATATCACAACAGATCCTTTCAGAGACTTGTACGCACACATTTTTTAACCGTTGTAATTAATATGTTATGAAGGTTCCGAAGTCTGTGTTTTTATTTGTTTTTGTTGATGAAATAGGACTGATTGAATGTGACAAGCGAGGCTAATGGATATTCTAATTTAAAACACAGGATCACATTTTGGAGATTGACATTTACTGCGACAAAGTCACATCGATGGGCTTTGAAAAATTCCAGTGTTTAACGTGATATAAGGCAGACAGTTAACATATGTAGAACAATATAGACATGTATAACGCTTCTTTTCATTACGAAGGGATCAAAGTTATTATTTGTTAAGTAAGTCGCTATTTACTTTGATTCAAAGTTATCTGCTGCAAAAGGAGCCAGTTCTATAAGAGGTTGAATGTGAGATTTGAGGACTAAGGCAAGCAATTAATTCATTTAACTTTAATTATGAGCCACTTTACTAAAGAATTTGAGAAGAATTACATACAAAGCATGCAGGTGACCTGTTCGACTGATACCAAGCCGTACGCATTTTGAAAAGTCAAATGTTATTAGTAACGGTCTAAAAAGTTCAACATTTTGAATAAAGGTTTTGGTATCTGACTCCGCAGGAATACAAGCTAACATTTTATTGATCTATTGTAACCTTTCGGATAATTCCCTGTCTCTCTTTATACGTTAAAAGGCACCCTCTTGCTTATAGTTCTGCCCAGAATTGAATACCAAGGACTGAACTGAACATACTTCGGTTGCCGCTTCCATGGCTGTGATAAACTTAATTCAAACGAAAATTTTCATATTTTTCTTGTTTTTTGAAGAAATAAGTGATTGAAAAGCGCTGACAATACAAATGGATTAGCAGTATGCGTTCACTTATTTAGGGTATATTTGAAAAAAGGATAGTCGTCGTTACTCGTTAGAAAAATAACTGTATTATGTGTTCACATAAAACTGCTTAATTAAAATTAATAACTCTTAATCCTTCCGCGAGACTTAATGGTGAATAATCGTTCTGTCCAGCATTTTTGAAATTCAATTTCGCTGTTTTGCTGTCTAAGGTCTTAGAGCACGCTGCGTGTAAATGTGATCCGTTAGGCGAATAAAATATCTCTTTTAATAAATACCTTAGTCAAATTTGATTATTCTATAGTTCGCGAACTATAGGTTTCAAAAAGGAATATTCACTTAGCGGTTAGGAACGGTATTTGCACTTGCGCACCCTTTGTGCACAAAAACTTGAAATAAGTAACAGAAATAAGCAATAAATAAATAAGAAGCATTATTATGAACCGTTTAACTTCTACCTAGATCTAGCTTAGCTGATCAGCAGTTGAAAGACATGCTGTCCACATTAAATAGCTGAAATTTTTTGGAAGTTGTTACGGTTCAAAAGTTTAGCAAAGATCTTACCATAACACAGACATACATTATCTGCTTACATTACACGGTTTATATCTCAACATTGACGAACACATCCTGAACTCACTCGATCAAATGCAGTGCAGTCCATACCTTATCAATTCATCAGTTACCTCGTAGTAAGGATGTTAGGATGGCCGCTGTTGTCCATAGTAAACCTGCTGTTATTTCCACGTTCCAAAAATGCGCTGTTATACGCGGACACTCGGGCGTGAGTTGTCAATAGCGGTCAATTTTGCCGATGCGGCTATGTGCACCCGACCTCAAATTCTGTGTTGAAGGCACGTTGGGCAAATTGGTGGCCTTGTTAATTAATATAAGTTGGAGTGCATGTCATAATTAATAATAACAGGCGTGCAGAATGAGGCAGCTAAAGTTAATTAGCTTCTTTTTAGGCCAAAATCTTGAAAGAAGACGGTTGAACAGAAAAAAGCAACAATGTGCATGCAAATGGACCCTGGATTGAAGACCGTGCCTGGCAGGACAGACCTGGTAAATCACTAATGAAACAGTACATTTCCACGGAAACATCGTCCAAAGGAGTAGGGTTTTGATGTCTAGATACGGAAACTGTTAAGTGTCGTTCTGAAACATGGAAGTTTTTTATTTGTAAAGATTACTTAGTTGGGCATACGACAAAAATCCCAATATGTCTGGTCTGTCTGGAGTGTGTTTTTTTCTTAATGAAGTTTTACGGCTGCCTGCTAAAACAGCTACCTGCAAGCAAACTTGGTGTACCAAACAATAATTATCCAAGGTTTATTTCAATACAGTATGGCGAGTGCTGCATGACACATTCCGCAATTTGATAATGAACGGTTATCACTCAGAAAACAAAACTGAGTAGGTTCGCAATACCGTTTAACATGCAGTTCAATTTTAATTTTTCAGTCATGCTAGGATGCCCACTCTGTGATAAGCTTAATTCTGGCCGCTGTGAGAAAGTTTACTCTATTTAAAGGGGCTACGTTAATATATTGCATTTATATCATTGTTTGGACTGCCTTTATAAATTAAAATATATTTAATGGAAGGCATGCACGAAAAATGTTTTCTTCTACTTCTGTGAGAGCAGAATACGCCTTATGCAATATTTTTCTTAAAGGAAGGGTTCCCTTTGGTTTAAAAAATTTCTTATTTTGAGTTTTTTTGTGACTAAGCGGGGCTCATTCGTAATAATTCGTATACGTAAATTAAGCTATGCTGCCCCTGATACAAACAGCATTATCCCTGTCCATTGCGAAATTCTATCAGCTAAGTACAATAAAGGATATTTTCGTGCACGTTTTTCATAAAATATATGTGAATTTTGTTTTCATTATCCCCCAACACAAAGAGAGAATAAGCTGCGGGGACATGGACCGATTTATTTTGAGACTGACGTTTCGGACACTCTCCTGGTTCCATCTTCAGAGTAACTGGGTTGTTGTTTATGTTTGCCGGGACTGTAAAAGCCTTATCGCGTGCCTGTTATTATATCCGCGCTTGACGCACACACTTAGACCTGCCTAATCGATATTGATTGACCGTGATATTGATCGTTGGCGAGTTTGTGTGATCTTTGCTCACTTATCGGCTGTCTCAAGTCAGAGTACTGCTATGCGTGCGAAGCCCTCCTTTCAGCACGTAGATGGAAGACCTATGCGAAGCAAAGTTCCTGCATCGCTGCTTTGACGAGGACGTCTTACCTAAATGCCTGAAATATAGACCACCTGTTCATACCGACCTGTGCGAATGTATCATGGCAAACTTCAAGAAGCGAATGGCTAATACAAGTTCGTCATGGACGCATTCAGAAATAACACCAAAAAATGGAAGAGTTCTTGGCAGCCTGCAGGAAAATCCAAACGGCGCATGAGTTCTCAACCCTGGAAACGGATGAACTCAGAAGTGTTCAGTATCACCGAAAGCTGCGCAACATCCATCTACTGGAGACATGTCAAAAAATACGTCCACCAAAACAACCAACCTCCAACGGAAACTTGGTTCACCACTTGTCGTCACATCGTCTCAACCAGCCGCAGTAAGCAGTCCTTTTCTATGACTCAAAGTTCAGTACAAGGGATGCTCGAGCAGAAGACTTACTTGCATCCTTCGAGTCGGCGCTTTAGAAATGTTAGGCAGATGAGGAGTGTAAAAATGTCATGAGGCAACAGGTGTCGCCTTTACTCTTCCAGCACAGAAACAAGGTGACGATTTCCGAGTCAAAAGCCCATGAACCTCTAAGAATACGGAAGATGAAGGATACCAATAGAGGAGAATATACGTGTTCCAGGCAGCAGTTCCTAAGAAGAAGATGCCATCACTGGAACAAGGACTTTATTTTCCTGACGTTTTGGATTCCTTCGGAAATCCCTAGTCATAGATAATCGTAAATAGGTCTGGGATATTTTCGCAGCCGGAATAGGTATGTAATGTACCAATTTATTGACAATTAAATGACAAAAAGTTTTATCAGAGAACTCAGGAGAATATTTGGCGAGCAAACGTAGCTTTTGATAAATTACCATTGGGATATTCCATTTATATAGGAGGGGGTTAAAAGGTAGCATGCGAGCAATTATTTTCATACTGACAGGAAAAGTAGTCAGGGCAAAAGGGGGTTAGGGTTGAGGTTGGGATTAAGAGTATGAGGCTGGTCACGAGGCCAAGAGGATGTGTTCAATCCGGACAGGGGCAGGGTGAAAGGAAAAGAAGCGGGGAACGTTGCAGGTGGGTATGTTTTGCGCGCACGAAACCAGCTTCCTTGTCCACATAGCGGTGCTTCTGCTGTTGCTAACAAACGTGGACCCAGGGACTTTGGGTAGTTTGTTGGGACCTTATAAATTATGTTGAAGGCTTTGTTGGCGTTAACATGATGTCTGAAGTCAAGAATGTGACCAAACATGGCGCTGTTGATGCTTCTGATTCCACCAGTCGCGTACTATAAATCCCAACTTTAATCTCCCCCTATTCCCATGATTATTTTCATTTCTAATGATGAACATAATTGCCCGCATGTTACCTTTCACCCCCGCCCTAGGGTTTATTACGTATGCTCTATAAACTCCTTCCCGTTCATGCCTCCACGCCCCTCCTGAGGACTGACTGCTACCCGCAGTCCACCTGCCCCTGTCCTAACACCCCTTCTTTTTAACCACGTCATATAGCCTTTCATGAACTTGAACTAGCATGAACTGCCATGGTATGACAACTACCTCCCTCCTCCTCTACCCATCACCATACGCCCGTATTTATGACTCATTGTTTCTACTAGCTTTACCTATGAAATTTTACCGCTCTAGGCTGGCAGTTTATTGGGCAGTTTATTGTCTTATTCAAAGGCAACTAAATTATATGACGCTATCATATTCTGCTTACCTCGTGATCTTTGCCTTGTTCAAAGTCCTAGTTTGCGGTGCTTGTATGTGTTAAAACGAAAAAGATCTGCGTTGCTAGTGTTATAATGATGACATCTAACGTGTATCACCGTCGAAATACGCCCTGCTGAAATCCCTAAGGAAGAAAACAATAAGATGGGCATAATTCTGGAATCCACCCAGAGGAGGGTTTATTGTGTACAAAACACTGATGAGCTGTCTTGGGTGGCTGTTTCCGCTGTTTGATCTTCAGCCTGCTCTTTGTTCCACATCTGGGGCAAGCCCCGGCATTGGCTATGCAGTGTGGATGCATTTTTCCCAGTGTCAGAAGGACTGTGTATTATAAGAGGGTGTTTAGTGCGCGTTTGCCTCTAGTCTGATAAGCGCAATTAGCACAACTGCGACCAGTGCTGTGCGCGAGCAAGCGCGTGCATCTGTTTCCTTTCCAGATGTTAAGGTCATCTTGCGTGGACAGTCATCGCCTGTATGCGGTCAGAGCTAACAAAAGAAGACACTTGGCTCGGCTCGACGCCCCAGGAAAACCTCCAAATTTTGCCGTTAAACGCCTTACCAGAATTTAACCCCAAAATCACGAATAATTGACCAGTGCACTGATATTGTCAAGTTTGTCCATCGTTATAGGCATGGTGGAAAAAATGGGCACAAGTTCCGAAAATGTCGATTATTGTACACGTACGTAAAATAATTTTAGCCTTTTATGCCTAGTGACCAATTGAACAGAAGATGACTCGGTCGTTGGGACAATACTTTTATTCGTCTGATGTTTCGAGATCCATCGCGGATTCATCATCAGAGACACGAACAGTAGCAGAAACGGGTAATGCATGCACAGAAGTTTGCAATATTTATAGGATGCAGTCATTACTGCAAACATACAGAGACTATTAATGTTAATTTCCTTCTGATGTCTCGATAGTTTGTTTCCGGGCATGTGGGCTCTGACCTGTTGAACTTCCATCCCACGTGGTAGACTGGGGCGTGATGAGTGTTCGGCTATCCGTCTCTGTGGAGTTTGCGTAGGTCTGTCCGCATCTCAAGTGGCGACTTGCTTTGGCCAACTTGAGTCTCAGCCACTACTTTTAATTCAAAACAGGTACAATAATTATGCAAGCAGCAGGCAAATCCATTGAAAAAAGTACGTTGATCGCGGGCTAAGTCCTCAAAGATGTCCTACTTTCTGAGAAATCCACGAAAATTGCAAGTTCAAAGGTGTTTTAAACTTTGATGGACGTTATGACGCAAAAATTGTCTGAAGGCCAACAGGACTAACTTTCGTGCTGTTAAGGCTTTTTCGGCCTCTCGTGCATTTATGGACACCCAAGAAAATACGTAGCTTGACAAAAATTTGCTTCTGTTCGCTGACTACAAAGAACGCAATGCCAACACCCAACTTCAAAAACGACAGCTGTCCTATCCACCTACGCTTTCCCAGCACTCTTTCTTGCCCCTGGCCAACAAATCCATCATGCATACTTTTGAAAATATCTTTGTGTCTGTCAAAGGAATCAAACTTAATACGAGTAAGAGCCTCGAAGTAAAAGAAAGGCTTGATTAAACGCGTTGTGAATAAAAATGTCTTGAGACCATTAATAATATGTGACAGGCCTCGCAGCACGCAAAATGCCACTAACAAGTCAACCATGAGTTAATTTTGATCCTTCCTTCCAGCATTCCCTTTTCGGGCAGCTAGAGCACGTAAAAGGGCCTTTATTTTGCATTTGACCTGATTGAAATCCCGTATTCATTTGTTCGGAATTTGTGTTTTTTACAAAAGCAAATTCTTATCTCTTATACATGTATTAGAAAAAGGTTCTTTTGTCCTGTTTCACGACATTCTTGGTTAATTTATCTAAAGAAATCGCTGTCAAATAACAGCAAAGTACTCGTCTCAACCAGGAATTGTTCACTTAATATAAAAGACTTGTACCGGATGGCCACTTAACTGTATTGGCGTTACGTCGGAGAAATACATGCATGTTTGAAGCACTGTTAAGATATTCAAATAAGTGCTAAAATGCGTTTTCCTCTCGAAATGATTGCAATACTTGGATTGTTTTACATGGTATCGCAGAACAGTGCCCGAGAAATTTAAATTACCGTCAGGATATCGGCTTTGGGCGAGATTCTTTTAAATCGACTGTCAAAATACTCTCTATAAGCATTTTGTCTCGAGCATTACGGCTTTATGCTCGTTGACTTTTAAAGCTCTTTGAAATTAAAATATTTAAGAATTTTTAATTTTTAATTTTAATCTTAATTTTAGTTTAATTGTAGCATAGGAACTTTGATCAATAAAAACTTACTCATCATCTAGCAAAAATTAGTGCCTCTTTTGCTCCACAGCATTAAGTAGGCTAGCAGTTTTTCAAACCAAAGTCCTTCTTATTATTAAATCTACTCAGTTGATCAAAATTACATGTCCAGATATCTAGTAAGCTGTTAAATTGAATTTCGTCATGAACGTTGCATGCAGAACTTTCCATACTGTACATTACTTTCACGGTAACACAAATATATACTTTGTTTACTCGCCATTTAGCGATGTGGTTAAACTAAATGCAAATGAAACGTTTTTGTTACTTTTTTTGCAAATAAAATTCATGGGTTATCTTAGTATAGATTCTATTATATAAATCGTTCATTCTTTTTAAACTTGTCCTCACTTGGTTTCACTTGCAACTGACAATTTCGGACAAAAGTTCCATTTGCGGAAAGGATATGCTTGACAAACATTTTACTTATTTTGGAGTGCAATGCATATTCCTCCAGCTTTTAGTTCTATCTTACTTAATAGCATAAGAATTCCTTCGATATTGGACAACTATCAATTTTTCTTATTAATGAAAGATAACTCTGAATAAACTTAAGTAAATGAGCCAAATTTTGAAGAAGTTTCAAAACCAACGCACTATTTCAATTGCATTCAAAAGTTTCAATCCCAAAGCAGAACATATTCACTCTACGCAAAATTGTTAATTCCTTTACGTCGTGAGGGGTAAATCATAGCGTTTGGCAATAAACGTAGACTATGGCATAAACATCAAATATGGCATTAATATATGCGGAGATATGAAAAGTAAACTTTCTTTAATCCCAAAAGATATATTACGATGCCAAATTTAAAATTTAAAATAACAAATAATCTGCCACATAGACGGGTACGGAAAAGAACCACAACTTCCCAAGTACAATCACCTGACACGTTAGAAATTAAGACAACATGTTCTTTGTAGGGTGTCTGAAAATAATCGCTGAAAAGTCGCTCATTTTAGTTGATTCATGCATTTTATGTTAAGGCCGCTGATGAGTTAGTACTGAATTTTTGCATTAGTCTGAAGTGATATCACATATCAGGATCCCAGATGAAGTTCCATGAGGCAGTATATGGCTTAGGCAAAGTAAAAAATGATCAGTTCTCGAAGTTGAACTTTTCAATGGCCTTATGCAGACATGCTTTTGAATGCTTGTAAGACGGGAACAGCAAATGCTTGTTGTCATAGCGGCAGATATTCCGCAAGCAAGGTTTGCTGCTCTCGCGTTTCTGCATTCTTACTCACCTCCCCACTCCGTTGTTTCCAATCTTTTTGTCCCAGGGTTTGCTTGCTTAGTGTTCATCTGCAATTTAATTGCTAAGCTCGATGATTTATAAACTGGTACGCAGTGGTGAGAGCCAAGGAAGTGTTTATAAAAGTTTTGCTTTTTAAACAATATTAACGTTTTAAAATTCACGTTGAGTGCTCTTTCTAGTGGTTATTTTCTATAGTGCTGAAAAGTTACAGTGCTTATTGTCACAAAGTTAAGTTTTCCCTTTGCGTTTATTCTGAGTTTTCCTGATTATCGATCCACTTCATCAGTAAAGGCAGTGTTAGACAGTAGTTAGTCTCACCTATTCTCGTATAAATTACTGATGGACCGTTCAAATTTGAGTTCTTAACGCGGTTTCATAACCAGTGCTGGTAGATTGCGTGATAACCCAATAGCTTTGCGATCTCAAACTGTTCTTTAATGTTCTGGCTTATCATTCATCATCAGCCACCCATAACTAACCCCAAGTTATGCACTCCCACTGCATCTGGTCACCGCTAATAGTACATCCAATCGCAGTGGGCAGTTAAACGAGCTAATTGACTATTGTTTTCTGCCTCAGAAACTACGAATTCGGGGGTTATGTCTTATTGGGCAATTACCACTATTTGGTCTGAAAGAGTACATGCAGTCACTTTTGAGGTTATATGTAATTATATTCTGCCTCAAGCACACATTTTGTAGGACGCGGAAAAATCCAGATGCCTGCTGACGGATTTGGCGTCTGGGTACCATTCCAAACGGACAAACGTATGGTCAAATGGACGTATGGATAAATGTTTGAATATAAATAAAGTTAAGTTAGGGCTCCTCCCTATTAGGCCTGATAGCTTAAGTGGTCCTTCAACGAACCCATAACTTTGGTTGATTTTTTTTGAAGACCAAGTGTTCAGTCCGTTGAAGGACAACTTATGGAATCAAGCGTGATAGGGAGCACAGGGGTATGCCATTAATTTTTGCCCACATTTGTGCTTGATGCCTGGTACTCAGACGCCAACTCCATCACCAGGCCTCTGGTCCTGCTCGCCTTGCCTTGATGATTTTCAAATAAGTCACAGCATAATATAATAAATATTGGATAGTTTTGTTGAAGAAATAATGTCATTATTACTACTGCTAACTATGTTTATCCCTGTTGTGTAAATTTAAATGAGGTTGCTTATTCAGTAGTCTTTGATCTTTTGCATTAAACACATAGATCGTATGTTTGACCACGCCCACCACATTATAAAAGCATACAATGTGAGATCCATTATTTTCTAGTTATATTCACCTATGGGTTTCAGATCCTTAACTACGATAAATGATGTCCGCCCAGTGGTGTATGCATGGCAAATAACTTGACTGGAAATCGGTTTCCGGCGATAGGAAACTTGTGGTGCATATATACTACGGCCTTTTTCTCCAATCCACAGACATAATTGAGTCAATAGGGTCGGCAAGAGGATTTTACACTGAGGCGGCTAATAAAAATAACTGACCCGCCCACGCTTGTCACACAGGCCTTGTCAACGGACGATGTATTGTGAGTTATACACGGGCGGCAGGTCCCATCGCATCCGCGTGGGAGGGCCATATGGTCTCATTCTGATGTAGCCGTTTCGGCCTCACTATCCTTCCTTTGAGGAGGAGGAGGAGGAGGAGGAGTAATTGATAAGTTAATCAAATAAGTTTTGCATCTGTTCATAGAAAATAGTATGACACAAGTAACATTTTCAGCGTTCAACATGCAAAGTGAACTGATATTGAATGAAAACCGTTCGGAACTAGATTGTGGAAATTGCCCTTCTGGGAATTGAAACTGACGTGTGCCCACGTTTTTCATGTTGCAGACCTCTCTTCCTCAAGCTGATTGCAATCCCTTTCCTTCGCTTTATTTTTCAACGAGTAAATGCGCTTGTTTGCTTGATTTCGTATTGCGTGAACTCACTACAGTCAAACGGTGACCACTAAATGCCGAGCATTAATCTGTATTTGGGCATCTAAACTCGCGTCCACGTGTGGCTCTTTTAATTCCAATTAAAAACGTCCAATTTATTTTGATTTTGGCTTCTGCACTTTATAAATTCAGATGCTTATTATCCACACCTTTAATGGAATTCAATCTTATTTTGCTCTCACTGAAGTATGTTGCAAAATATTGTTTTTGCCTAGTGGAGTCAAAAAGGTTCCCGACTACTCATTTCCGGACTCGTTCGTTCCTCTCTGCCTTGGTTCTTTCTTTTGAGCCCTCCCAGAACCGCAAGGTGGCTTAACGTTTAGGCAGATGAACACTGTCCGAAAAGAAGAGGGAGACAGAAATGGCCATATCTGGCTCATAAGCCATCATCGGCCACTCGTACACTATCCTATATGCTGTGCACCCAAATTACAGGGTTCGGCTGTTGTCAGGCCTGGAGAAATGAGACCCAAGGTAGAGGAATACGAGTGAGTTCCATTAGCCATCGCCTAACGTTCGCCAATACATAGCAAGATTTTCGATCTAAACCGAAAAGAAAACGAGCACGTGGCCTGCTTGTACTTACCAAAATGTCAGGGTTTCAATTTTCCGGTAATGTACCCCTAGAGGTATGTATAACTGGCTAGTGACAGCTAATGGGCCAGAAATTGATATTTAAGTTTATAATATTCTTAGTGGCCACGCTGCAGTGACTGTGAACCTTTCAAATGACATAGCTGTGTCTTCTTAAGTGTTTTGCATCGGAAGCTGCACGGTTCTTAAGATGGGATTGGGCGTCGCAGCTTGACCTCCGTTAACGTTTGCTGATTCAGTGCTTTACAAGTGAATGTCCATCGCCAAGGTCACTTGGAAAGTGCAAATAGGGTCATTTGCAACTGAATTTTTTTGGGCAATTCGATGTGAGGGACCATGTAGCATAAGTCCTTTCAGAATGATCCGAACACTAGCGAAATATAAGAAACATAGCAGCTTTCTTTTTTATTTTAAGTTGCATGTTATATTATTCAATAATTAACTGCCAGCAGTAATAAAGAAAGACTCCAATAAACAAAGGCCCCTTAACAAGAGCCCACCTTGATAGCCTAAAAGAGCTACGAAGAAATGAACATATCATGCTAACCAGACCAGACAAAGGATCTGGAATAGTACTGATGGATAAAAATGTTTACGTCGCAAAACTAGAAGCAATTTTAGCAGATCATACAAAGTTCTCAAAAGCTGAGAAGGACAAAGATCGGACAGACACTGTTGAAGGTCAGCTGACTACAATTCTTGAAGACCTCCATAAAGAAGGTCTTTTGACTGACAAAGAGCTTGAAATATTAAGACCTGTATGAACGACGACACCTAGAATGTATGGACTTCCGAAAATTCACAAACAGAGGCTACCCTTACGTCCTATCCTGGACATGAGAAACTCACCTTACCACACCATTGCTAAATGGCTGGTAGAAAAGCTGAAACCTCTTGGAAGTTACATGTATCCTCGAAGCCTGAAAGACGCATTTGAATTTGTCCAAGAAGTTAGATGCTCTCATTGGATGTATCGTCACTATTCACCGACGAACCCGTGGCAGAAACCGTAAACTCTCTCTGCGACGTTATTCGGGACACGAACTACCAGATAGGTATGCCCGTGAAAATCCTCAAAGATCTTCTTGCGCGATGCACACAAAATGTCCAATTTCTCTGCAATGGTCAGTTTTACTGACAGGTTGATGGTGGGGCGATGGGCTCACCACTTGGACCGTTTCTTGCAAATGTCTTTATGGGCAAGAACGAGAAAAACGAGTCTAGGGGACACCATTAATGACCTTGCATTCTACGGTCGATATGTAGATGATATCTTCTGTTTGACTGACTATAAAACTGACATTGACGCCTTGGTCGCGAAGTTTAACAGCGCTCACCCATCGCTCAAGTTTTCTGCTGAGACTGAATTGGACGATGAAATTGCGTTCCTTTATGTCCTTTTGCGAAGGCAAGAGGGTGGATCTATCCTACGCAGGGTTTTCCGAAAGAAAACCCGGACAGGACAATACACTAACTTCCACACTTTTGTCCCCCTCAATATAAAACGAAATCTGGTCCAGGGATTAGCAGCTAGAATACGACAGGTCTGTTCTCCTGAAACTGTCGAAGCAGAACTACAACAGCTGTAGCATACACTAATTGAAAATGGATACCTGGAAAGTTTCATCCGCAGAAATATTGGTGAACGCGCCAAAAAGCAGAAAAGAAAGACGTGTTCATAAGACTGCCTTTCTTAGGCGATGCAACCAGCGAGCTGGTCAGACGACGCTTGAGGACTGCAATCACAAACGCTTTCCCAGCTGCGAACTTACGTGTGCTCATCACGAACTCTCCCCTCCTACGATTGGGAGTTCAATACAGACTCCCTTCGAAGGCCACATCAATGTGCATTTAATCTTTCACTTACTCCTGTGGAGCGGGATGCATCGGCCATACAACAAGGCATCTCGAAAAGAGGGAACGTGAGCACATACTGACCTGGCTAAGTAAATGTGAAACTATATCAATCTCGAGTGCTTCTCTCGCACATCTAGTCGATACGAACCATCGAGTCAATATTAGCGAAGCCTTTCAGGGAGTCTACAGGACACCATCTAATTTTGCCAAAGGCCAACGCTAACGGATGCTTGCAACAGCCGAAGCAGTAGCTATAAGGCTAGCAAATCCAGTGCTGTGTTGTCAGAAGACTCTGACACAAGCTCTGTCACTTCCATGGCCTAAACTGACACCAGGTGGCGATAGGATTTCGCCCCAACCAACAAGCGAAAATCCCTCAACTAACACACTGACATGGCCTACATGCGCAAACTGACATAGTCCGCGTTGGCAAATCGGCTCCCATGTTAGATAGTTATTGATTTTTCTACGTATTCAAACTTTTTTTGTTATGTACAGCGTTAATTTCCCTGGCAAATTTTCGGTCTGCTGAAGAGTTGCTGAAAACAATTGTTTGCCAAACACTGACTTCTAATTAACTGCTGCTTGAAGCAATGGCAAATGGTGTGGCTAAACATTTGTAATGCTTCAATTCGGTTTTTTGGCTAACTTCTGAAACGATTTTCAGAAACTAGGTTAAGTAATGCACCGCATATCTTCCTAGTCCCAGCACTTTGTCATATGTATATGGTTGTTATTAGGATAGGTGGTGAGGGAAATTTTTATAGGTAGCAGTAAATTAAAAAATTAAGTTTACTGTGTTTCCTACGGCCGCTGGGAGTAGGTTGTTTCACGTGTCTTACTCGAGAGCGGTGAGCTGGAGCTTAGGTAAGTTTAAGTAAACGCCATCCTCGTTAGGATGGGAGCCTGACCAGAGGCTAGCAACCTTGTCGGCTCTCCTAAGGCGAAGTTGCCTGCCGCTGACCGCCAGAATGATTCCTTTGCTAAATATCGTTCGCTGGGTTAACCCCCGGGTAATGACCTTAGACCGGATGCGCAGGCGCGAACCCCAAAGCAGTGTTAGGATTATTCCTAACAAGTGGCCCCGATGAACTCTCGGGTTAGGCTATTGGTCCACCCTTACACAGAAGCGCGCACAGCCCAGCGCGGGCAGCCAATGTGGCCAATCAGGCCACAAGAGAATGCGTGACTTACAATCCCTTATAAAACAACAGTCCCTAGCAGACAGGGATAGTTTAAACCACACCGCATAGCAAAGCCGCTAGTCCGCCCTCAATGCCGGGACCTGCTCCCGAGGGGGGACGAATAGCGCGCTGGAGATCAACCAGCAGCAACAACCACCCGAGGTAGCTCCTCCGGGTTTTGCACACAATAAACCCTCCCCCGGGTAGAATCCAAAATTATGCCTTTCTTATTGTGTTCTTCCTTAGAGATTTCAACGGGGCATAATTCGATGTTGATACACGTCAGGTGTCATTGTTATAGCACTAGCGACGCTGAACACGTCATTGTAACAATCCTAAATACAGTAATAGTGCTGAAAATTCGATTCCCGTATGGTAGATCAGAAGAAATAGGTTTATTATAAGCCTGACGTTTTGAGTAGTGGTCTCTTGTACCCATCTTCCGGGAATAGGTTCGCTGGCTCAAAACCATCGTCTTTATGCCGTCCTTTCTTTCATGTGCCTGTTTGACCAATCACGTTTGAGCCACTCTGTGTGTCTCTGGCTGCGTCTTCAGTCTTCTCGTCACGGGGTCTCCTCCCTGTCGCCCTCTTATGTGTTCGTCCCGTGGCCTTTTGTGACACCATGACTGCTGCTCGGAACAAGCATGTTGGCCGCGGCTGCAGCGGCGGCGGCTGGCCGCGTGGTAATGCCGCATACGCTGGTGTCAGGCTCCCCGTTTTTGTTGATTCCGTCGCATCCCGTGTTGTGTCTCGAGTTGTTTCCGGCATGCCCACGCTGACCGTGATGTTGTCTACCCGCGTGTTAACCTCACGTGCGTCAGTGTTGGCCTCGTGAGCGCTTGGTCCATCGTCCTCTATCACGCCCGGACGGCCCACGTTGTCTGATATCGCGTCCATCCTTGGATAAAAATGTACTTAAGACAACATAGGGGGCTGGTTTATTTATGTGATGGTTGACTGAACAGTCGGTCGATATCCAGGCCTCTTTAATCTACCTTGACGTGTGATCATCACCTCGGCCCTTAATTTTAACCACGTCATTGTTGAAGTCGTGTCCCATCGCTGCCACAGGGGTAGCTACGTCCAACTTTGGGTCAAACATCCTCACCACCCGCTTATGCTCCTGTATTCGCGTTTGAAGTTTTTGGCAGGTTTCTCCAACATAATTGCACGTCCCACAGCTGCACTGAAGTCGGTATACAACGCCTGACATCTTCTGTTTAGGTAAAGGGTCTTTCGGCCGCATTATTTGTTGTCGGATGGTGCATGTAGGCTTGTGGGCAACCCATTATCCAAGAGGCGCGAGAGATCTGGCCACAACTTCGGAAAGGCTTTTTATTTAAGGAATGCTCCGCCACGACTTTGATAAGCAGGGTCCATCGGTTTGCGGTTTGGTGGCATTCGAGCCCGTTCAACAAAAGCTCGTGGATAGCCATTTGCTCTGAAACAGTTCTCGGAGGAGCTTTGTCTCGTCACGTTTGGCAGCTGGCCTGCTGCAGTGGGGTTCTACCCGTCAGCATAGCGTGCGTATACAACTGCGCTTGTATTATAGTGGATGAATGCTATTGTAACTCAATATTTGCGACGTGTTTGTTGGTTTACGATAGACTGACGTCGCTGGTTCGCCGTCCGCTTGGCGGCAGACGAGAACGTCTAGCAACTGAAGTCGGCCCTCCATCTCTTCTTCCATCGTGAACTGTAGGTTGGGAAAAATCGAGTTTAGTCGTTCCTTGCAGTGGTTGGTTTGAATCTGGTTGATGACAACAAAAGTATCGTTAAGTTAGCAAGCCCAAAAGTTAGGCTCGTACTCTTCAGACAACTGTCGTTCTAGTTTTTGTAGTACGATCTCAGCAATGAACCCGGAGCTTGAGGACCCCCTTGGAGTGCCCTTGATCTGTTTGTAAGTGGTCCCTTCGAAAGTAAATAAGGTCCTGAGGCAAGGCTTCACGAGTTCTATTATATCCTGGGCTGTGGGTTGACCATTTCTCTCATCGTACTCCTGAAGTTGGAGGTTGCTGATGTTTTCAACAGCAAGCGCCTGTGGTATGGAGGTGAAGAGAGAGATGATATCGAAAGGCATAATCCTTTTATCTGGTTCCACTCTGACTGTCTTTATTTTATCAAGATCGGACGAATTGGCGGGACATTTTCGTGGATCTTGTGCAGGCCATACAATCGGAGAATATGCGTGCCTACTGGCCGCAGCTGTTCGAGTTTGAGATCACAAAGACGGTCTGCCATTTCTTCCCATCTTGGACATGCGAAACTCGCCTTATCATACGATAGCGAAGTGGTTGGCAGATAAGCTCAAACCCTTGCAACAGCTGCTAGCGCCACACAGCTATAAAGATACATTCCAATTTATCAACAGCATCAAAGACATGAACTTAAACGGCAAGAGGATGTTCTCCTTAGACGTCTCATCGCTGTTAACAAACGTCCCAGTAACAGAAACAAACGACTTTATCTGCGACTTCATAATGGCGAATCAAATAGAAGTAGGAATACCACCTGCAGCATTCAAGGAACTACTACTTAAGTGCACATTTAATGTGTAGTTCCTTTTTGACAACCACTTATATAGACAGCTAGACGGCGTTGCTATGGGCTAGCCTCTCTGACCTCTCTTGGCAAACATCTTCATGGGCAAGCTGGAGAAGTCGCAACTCAGCAAGCAGATCCATGAATTAAAACACTATGGTCGATATTTCGATGACATCTTTGCCATCGCCCCAGTAAAACCTGACGTGAATGCGTTTCTTAGTACTGTGAATGAAGCACATCCCTCCATCAAGTTCACCTTGGAAGTGGAGACGGTAGGTTTGCTTCCTTTCTTGGATGTCCTCCTAAGTCGAAGAACCGACGGTAGCATCCAAAAGAGCGTTTATCGTAAGAAAACCTGGTCCGGACAGTACACAAACTTTAGCAGTTTTGTGCCTATCCAACAGAAACGTAATCTGATCCGATGTTTAACGCAAAGAGGCAGGAAAATCTGCATGGCAGACACTTTTGAAATGGAGCTCCAAAAACTCCAGGACCTGCTTCGGCAGAACGGATATCCAGACAGATTAATCATGAAGAATATGATGGAGAAAGAACCGAAGGCTATTACGCCAACTGTAGAAAAGAAGACCTTGTTCCTTTAAGTTCCCTTTCAAGGGGACGCAGCAACCGAGCTTCTCGGCAGACGGCTTAACCAAACCGTAGCACGAGCCTTCCCAGCAGCGAACGTTCGTGTGTTATTCTCAACGAACCCGGTCCTGCACGGCGAAGGTAAAGATAGGCTGCCAACTCAGACCACCTCCATGTGCATATACTCATTCACTTGTTCCTGTGGAGCAAGCTATATCGGTCGCACGAGTCAGCGCCTATCAAAAAGAATACGGGAGCACCTCCCGGCATGGCTGGCCAAAGGCGAAGTCAGAAGCATCAATGGCTCTATCCTTGCCCACGTGGTTGACCCCGGACATCGTGTGGACCCCAGCGAAGCCTTGAAGATAATTTACAAGGTCTCACCAATTTACCCAAAGCCCGTGGGTCAGCGTTTGCTGGCAACAGCAGAAGCAACCGCGATCCGTTTGAGGAAGCCGGTCCTGTGCGCGCAGAAGAACCTCCTGCAGGCCCCGAACTTGGCTTGGCCAGCAGTTACGTAACTACCTGCACCGTTTCCGCTTGCTGCCGCTTCACCCAACCCAACACCTCTTCCCCCGACATCCCCTGTCCGGACTCAAAAAACCCTCATTAGCTGATTACTACCAACCCCACACCCCCTTCCTCATCCCCATGACTAATTTGCTTTTTGTGATAACTTGATAACCAGCATGTTAATTTGCACCCCTCCCTATATAATTGTAACGGCCCGAAGAGAATTTATCGAAAGCTACGTATGCTCGCCAAACAGTCTTCTGAATATTTTATAACCTTTACTTTTTTCGCCCTGCTAACCCATATAAGTACCGTCGCTGAAGCAAAAAATGCTGAGATTATGGACATATGAGGTGCACAGCATAAACTTAGATTTCCATGTTGTTCTGTCTTCATGCAGCTTACTGACGCAAACAAAATATTCGTTTTATAGTAGTTCATGAAAAAAAAGAGTTCGATTTTAAATTTATACACTGTTAGCAGGTTAAAAAACCAGACGTTTAAATAATCTAAGTTCCAGTTTTATAAGATCGGATGGTTTTGACAAATAACATCACCCAAAAATGACTGCATCTTATTGCAATGCTCAGCTGCCTAAACCCTTAGCCTCTGGGCAGCTGCGGGAGCTCGACGGGAAGTCCAAAGGTAGAATGAGGTGGACGAGTTTTGTTCGCGGTAGATGAACGTTCATCAACGTGTATTAATGGAAGACTGTTAGTCTGGCGGGCATTCCTACAACGATTTAATAAATAACACATCACGTGCTTAAACTCAACCAAACTTCAAAGAAAAAAACACTATGCACTGAAATAGTATGCTTTTTAGTTTTAACTTCTGCTCCGCCGGCATGTCAAATCAGAATAATGATTCCAAGTCCCGAAGCCGTAGTAGGCTTTGGTCGCCATCTTCCTTAATGCTTTGCCAAACTTTCGCTTATGACTGAAATCCATTATTCGACTGCTGCATGCTAGCAGGCGTCCTCTTATGTCTAGACAAGTCTCCTTTTTATGCTACATATCTACTTCAACTTATTTGCGGCGTTTTTTCCATTACGTAAACGTGCTGTCCTTTTTAAGCCAGCACATTTAAAGCGCAAGGTACGTCTTTTTTTATTTACTAACGAACTGAACAGTTGTTAATTTTTTTTATGAATAAAAATAAAAGTCCGCGCTTCACATGTCCGTATAAGTGCAGGAGATGACTAGTTGAGCATGGGATGAGCTCTGGATTAGATCGTGGTCCATTTAGATATGGCACCGTTATTCACACCCATACTGCTGAATTTGACAAACAAAGACTTGTACTAGAGGCTTGAAGAGCCATACGGAGAGCCATGGAGTCCATAAAAAATCAAAAATATCACGAGGCTATTAAAACTTTGACAAAAAGTACTTTTTTTTGTTAAAAAATACCTACGAAAAGATCAAAGGTTGCCCGCGATATCCGCTTAAGTGGCACAAATGTTCCCTAACAAGTTGTAAAATACAGCCTTCACCAAATCTGAGCGCCTCTGTGCGAGGCTATGCTATTAACACATTGGTTACCCTCAAGAACACCATGCAGCGAAACTTCTACAACTTCCTTAATGGCACCACTACTGTGATAAAGTCCATGAGGTGAAAAAAATAGAGTATCAGCTGCCTTTCCCCTTGTGTTTTCTTCAAGCGGAAATTTAAGGGTGGTAGGGAGACGATGGTCCACAGGAAGGCAACAAACATAACGCAACTTGATAGCGTACGCAGATAGTAATGTCGACAAGGACAATGGGTACTGAAATGGACATTTCTGGCTTATAAGCGGTAATCAGCCAGCTTTGGCCAGACCCGAGTGTTATAACATCCTAGGCCTAGAACTCTCGATATTTTCTGATCAGACTTTAACGCCACGAATACGTTGTTCTTCCGGTGTAGGAATACATTACTATCTGCCCATACTACAAGGCTGCTATGAAAAGCTGCTGGGGCTGAAAACAAAGGCGAAGCGGAGCAAGTGAGTTCAGTTAGCGATCGGTAAACGAATGACACAAGTCCCCGGCTTTCACAGTCATTATATGGTTGCTCATAACCGCAGCTCCATAAGAACGGCCTGTACTTTAGCAGACCGGAGAACAAGGTACGCAAATGCAAATAATTCCAGGAACACTGTACGGAATGGGAATTCCAGCATGGGTAAGAGTTTGTTTTGGGGCCTTAGAAGACTGCCAGTATATATTATAACCACCTGCTTAAAAAATAAGTAGGTCGACTTTTACAATTATTTCAGTTTTTGCACGCCAGTTGTTGGCTACTAGGGATGAATGATGTTTTAGAACTAGATAAAGGTCCTCGGAAGGCCACCATGGACAATAATCGCTCAACGCACTATATTAAGAATAATGGCTTTTTTAAATAAACCACGAGAATAACTATATGCTTACAAGTGTTAAGTAGGGTAAATTCCACAATCTTCAACATTCTTCACTCGATCGCCTTTAGTCTAGTTGGTGTTAGTGTAACTACTAGAAAATGTACCTCGGTGACCTTGCCCAAGGTTTGCGCACACTCCCCCGAAATACACGCGTTCGCCGTAAGTTACCCGAGGGGTTAATGGTATTATTAAAGCCTATGTCAGTATCCCCGCCCGAGGTTAGAGTACGTGCCCCAACTTACCGCGTAATGTTTTAAGATTACACAAATATTACGCACTTATTTCTTCCCTGGCATGCCCCGCGTGTCTTCTCCTCTAAAATCAGGTACCTGTGAGACCGGGGGTGAGGTTGGGCGTGTCATAAATAATCCCTGCTCGGATTGTTTAAGGAAGCTCATATGGACCTGCACGTTAGCCTTCTATCTTTTTCTCTCGTCACCCGGATGACTTGGCGTAGCCAATAACTGCAGATGTTTAGTATGCTGACTAAACCATTGGAGACCATCCTATTAAAAATAAAATAATCTCACATTTCCAAATAACGTATGAGATTATATGTCAGTATGATTTTCGTACCACTTTTATTCTACGTGAGCACCAAAATTTAGTTCAATGTCGACTTCTTACTTCTGCCGTTCGTTTATTATTGGAAATTCTCCTGAATTATGTTTCATCCTCCCAGTACTTAGTACTCGAATCTCTCATGTGTGTATCGTGTCCAAATACTCTTCATTTTGCCAATACAATACTTTTCATTTTATCTGCAGAATTTTGTGACTACATTTATTGTTGAAGTGTTTATCCTATATACCAGCCCTCTTATGGAGAGCATGATATATAAAGGTGTTTTTTCCCTAAACTTACATTTTTTCCGTGTTAGTTTCTTTATGCTACTTCAGAAATGTTTATTTTAGGAAACAAATCTAATTTTCTGCTATTTTAGTGGATCTCTACATTGAGTCAACTTATACTATTATCAGAATGCTTCTTAGTTATACTCTGAAGAAGTTTGTTTTAGTGAATTACGTCGAATTCACTGATGTTGCAAGAACAACCGACACGTCTACGGACTTAATTGTCGTGAATCCATGGCCTAAGCACCTTTTGGGTTAAGAGCAGAATGCGAAGTTCAGTGGCCAACTTAAATAGATATTCAAAAGTTTTATTGTCAGACACAAAGATTACACCAGGGGCGGGCAGCAGCATAGATTCCATTTTGTTAAAACAATAGGCAGAGGTAAAAGGATGTAGTCCGGAACCTCGATGCAGATGCTGACATCCTGTTCAGGCTGAATTATTTTAAATGACGTCATTGTACCCTGCACGTCGTAGTTGCAGATCGATCAAAAGTTTTATTTCCCCATTTGTGGCACGAAATTCAAAAAATGTGGCACGCTATCCCCCTACTGATTTTAATTTTAGTTATAATTTCATCATACATTTGCTGTATTCCATCTACAGGAAAGAAAACATGTTTTCTATTGATATACTAGCATGACACTTTCATAAAAAAACGTTTCGTTTTCAAAACACTTCAAGAAAGTTTCCATTTTCGCAATTATTAGAGCGATTAGGATTTTTTCTAAAAATATTGCTGAATTTTACACCGCAAATAGCTGGCGGACACTAATTTAATCATAGAACTTTTTCAAAATAACGAGAGTTGCGTACACATTAATTGTTTTTGTGGTAAATGAAAGCACAATAGGGAGTGTTATTCACCTTACCATATGCGGCTGTGTAAAAGTTAAGTAACCATCGTGTAACTATAAAGTTTTAATCAGTATGCATATATTGAGCAATGGACAGTTGTTAACCGTTAGGTTAAGCGGTTAGTCCGGTGAAGCTTATGCCTTTTGGCTTAAGTATCCAATGCAATTTTCGCAAGAAACAGGGCAATGTTTGCTAAAGGAGGTATTGGGAATAAAAACATTCAAGATAAAAAAATGGGTTATTTTCTTCTTAATCGGAAAATGTGAACCTAAAGGAATGGAACATGCTGATTCTGTTCAAGCGTCTTGTGTGGGTTTCGCTGCGTTAACTTACATCGAAATCCGCTGCAGACCCTCCGAATATACGTTGCAGTCTGTTGTTCAACTTTCGTTTACTAACACCAATCTCCAAGGCCAGTTGCAAACACAGGTTTTCGACCTGCAAAGCAAAAAACAGGACACCCGCTGACCTCAAGTGAATGGTGTCTTGTGGACTATTTTTTAAACCGCGATTAACCTCTAGCATAAAAACGTAATTCAACTTTTGAGTAAACAACCTGAAAAACGAGGGGATGATTGAGTGTGTTCCTGCCGTAACCTTACATTATTCATTGTAAGGCGCGTTTGGTATATTTGCTTTTTTCAGTTGACACAGTTGTGAAAATTTCCGTGCTCGGTGAGAGTTTAACCCACGGAGCACAGAATGCTTTTGCGTAACAAAAGCTATACTATTTAGCTACGAGGCTCACCATCGGCAGAGGTGATTGGGTGGCTACTACAGGAATTCTTGCGCTCATGTCATACGACAAATGAAGAATTTCGCAGGTTGTTGTTAACGCCATCTTGAGATTGCTGGCCCTTCGTGACACACAAAATGATGTCTGTGGGGGCTACACCAGCAGTCGATTATCCAGCCTATTTAACTGCAAGCATTATCAGGGTGACTTATCTGTTGGACGAGGCTAGCTAACCCATGGCGTTTTATTTGATTTTTATCTACACTTTCGCCTGCACGCCTGGCTTACATCTGCGCAAAATGATTGGTTAAATGATTGGTCAGTGGTATAAAGATAGCCTTAATGAATTAGCTGTGGTGATGCACAGGCGAAAAAAAATGACCAGATTCCAGTTTCCTAGTAGCAGACAGTTGATGTGAAGGCATTTAAGTTGCTCATTCTGGGTGCAGCCATATCAGTCTTCCCAGGTTCTAACAGCACAATCCGGGCTACGTGAATATTAATTATTTATGGCCTGTTTACATGCCACAAAAATACAATATTTGCAAGAAAACCGTAGCCAAACATGGCGCCGAATGATCTTGCCTCGTGCCAAGTGTTGCTAAAGCATTCTTATGATTGACAATGGCAGTTGGTCGAACAGAAAGTGATCAAATGCCTCGTCAAACTTTGTTTTGTAATGTCTCTAGTGTAGGGATTGTAAAAGGAAATGCCCTCCTCCCCACGCCAAAGAAGCATGTGTTATGAAGGCCGATTGCGTATCACTTTTTGCTATGTTGGCATTCATTGTGCGAGTTATTGCAATTGAAAAAAAATTAACTGTCCTTCCGGGGGGGCGCATTCGTAACACGGGTTTGTTTCGGGCTCACATTTTTCCGATTTTTGGGGTATGGCTACAACTGCCTGTCTCTCAATGAAACGTGGTTCTTGGATAGATTTAAGGCAGCTAAAGGGAAGGATATTATTAATAGTAGGTTTATGGTTAGGGTAAGTTTCTTTTCAATTTCGGAAATGAGTATTCACGGGCAACCCATGATGGGAAAAGGGCCTAACTAATTTCCAACCGTTTTCTACTATTGAATAAATGAGCGTTAGCGCGGAGCAAAGAGATGGCTATCAGCGTCGAAAACGAGTACAGCTACCACAAAACGGTCACCAGCAGGTATTAGTTGGAAACATTTACCACTATTGAGCATTCAACTCAGGCGGTGGACATCGCAGCAATTGCTTTATCAACCTAAGCAGATGCCATTTACATTCACGTGAGGTAGATTGCGATTAGATTATTGTTCGCCCTATGGGTATTGGGATAAGCATTAGATAGGACAGGGTTGGTTTTAAATTTGGAAAGCGTAAATATAGTATAGTAACAACACTACATAGGGGAACAGCGACTGAACATCTCCACATCTGTGGTTTTTGATGTTCAGCAGTTCAAAATGCCCGTATAAGGGTGATGCGTCTCGACTTTAGCAGTTGTATTGGACAGACAAATTTATTATCTACTGCATTTGGTGTCATAAAGCACGGGTTTCCGTATTTTTATGGACTCTGACAATGTAGGATATATTTAACGATACTTGACAGACGGAGATCACCTCGCCATGTACCCTATTCTCTGACATTACTGCGGGCTTTTTAAATTGAGCCGCCATGTTTTCCTCCCACAATCGCATTTACATTTTCCTATACATACTTCGTTTGGCCTACTACGCCCAGTATAAACCAATTTTGTATCCACACTTGCTTATACGAACTAGTTAGAATTTAGCAGAGTACGATAGTAGCACGATTTTGAAGGAAATTCCAATTTGGCCTGCATGTTGCGGCCTTTTTAATAAAATTCGTCCACAATGTCCACAATAACAGTCTTTGATGATCATAGATTACTTGTTATTCCCAACTATTGTGAAGGTTATATGCCTTATTGTATTTTCATTGAATAAAGGACGCGTTTTCTTCCGAAAAATATGGAATAACACATTCAGAATAAAATGTATCGCTCTATGCCCAAAACAAACACGAAAGCCGGCCGCCCTTACCGCTGCATATTCGAATCAGTCCTCAGCCTGATAAATACTGTTCGTCCATTGGCCTGTTTCGCATCAGCACGTTTTGATCCAGACTTTCGATGCATCAGGTTTGTGTACAATCTTCGAACGAATGGGATAAAATGTGGAAATATCAAACAGAATGTCGTTCAAATCACAGTACCTTCCACGTTTGCTTCGACTCCACGGCTGTTATTGGCACACCAACGATACGGTCAACTTTTAGCAAGCACCTACGTGCGTTCACCATTCTTATAAATGCTCCGACTGCTTCCGCACGCGACTTATGTTTCCAGTTAAAAGCATCAAGCATTATTTTATGTATCTAACAGAGCCGTTGCGTTTACGGGCATGGATATGGATCTGATAAAGCTTAAGCGATGAACTGCCTGTGGAAAACAGGATGATGACCGAGAGTGAAGCTGCCCTGCGGCTAGACTAATTAAAATGCAGATTGCGCAACACATTTAGACCGCTTTTTAAGAGCGGCCAATTCAAATTCCTTTGATAGGTGATGAGGATATGCATGGTGGCGGGGAATCTCCATTATTTAGCCTACAGACCAAACTATATTTCTACCCACTCAAAGCAAGAAATCTGCTTAGCCAAGCCGACGGCCGTGCTGATAAAATTTAGTTTCAACGACAAGTTCGAAGAAATTAGCGTTAACTACAGAAGGCTCCTTTAATTCAGAAGTCAGCTAAGAACAATAAGGTTGGACAATAAACTGTTACAGAAGGGTTACCAAAATTAATTTTAGAATAGAGTTGGTCACAATAAAATGGCGCTTTTTGTGTTTGAGCATGTGCCCGTGCCGGCAGGATTAGGGGCAATTCTCTGAAGGGTCCATTGTTGCCTCAACCAATCAGGAAACGGTGCGAAATGACCTCACAAGGCTAGGGGTCTACACGCGAGCCATCGACCCGACCGAAGGACATAAATTTGCGGCAAGGAGCGCGTGACAGACAGGCCTTGAAAGGCTTCGCAGGCAAAGGCACGATCAGTCACACGTAGCCCTGCATCGAGTCGGCCATAAACCGACGTAGCAACGCGTAAAAGGTGAAAAGAAAAGGTGAGGCCGATGCCCAAATAGCCACAACTATATTCTTGAGGTCCCTGGCTCCAAGAGTAATTAGCGTGATTGCCGGATCGCCTGCGGTAGACGAAATAAGCATCGAATCAAACAGAACAATCCAGAAGGATTTGCGTATTTACGCAGTCAGTAGAAATTCCTCACCGCTGCCTGTGTGCATCGATTATCTTCGCCTGTGTCACCCTCCGCTGAACGGTTAGTGCCAGGCCAACAAGTCCCAGTCCTAACCACTGCTTGTGTCACTTAGTTATCGCAGCTATGCAGCTTTAGACATGCATTGGGAAAAAGTTTTTTTTTAAATGCTGTTTTAGCTGTGCACTTTCCGAAAAACAAATTCAATCACAGAATTCCTAGTCTACTCTTAAATACTGAAAGTTACCTCTGCAGAGTAAACCAAACAGTTCAGCCATCTTGACCTCCTTGCGGGAGAGAGTACGTGATTGCTGGAAATACCATGACTTTTTGGGTCTAGGACTGAGCGGTTGGGGAGGGGGCGGCGTTGTAGATGCGCAACGCCAGGACAGTTTCCCTGGCCTACATTCCGATCTGTAAACTTGGTCCTCATCCTAAGAATATCTCCGTCAGACGCCCACTCGTTGGTTTATCTGCGCACGCAAACAGAAAAGGTAGCCTGATTTGTAAACTGAATTCAGGCCTGTTTTTAGCCTCCCCTTTGCTATCCTGCTCGGCTCCTCTGCTGTTTAGCACGGAGTACCAGTGATTCTAGAAATCACACAGACTTGTTAGGCTTTAGAGCTACATGGATGTTAATTAAACTCGATTCTGCAACACTGTGAGAAATAATTTTATCTTTTTCTCGCGTTTTCATGACATTATTCTGTCAATTGGAGGAAATACTGTGTCCTCATTTGTTCCTTAGGCAACACCTGTGACAGCATCATTTTGCTAAAATTATCCAGAATCTCTGAATACATACTAGTCCGCACGCTTTTAAGTTATTTATCAACCTTCGTCTTCCGCACTAGAACCTCCGAGAAAGCTAAGTAGGGCCACGGCACAGTGTTACGGTATTGTTGACGTTTCTAAAACGTGGTTCAGTTCCTATTTCAGAAATTTTTTTTTCAGAAAGCCGACATTAATTTTAACTCACTAGGTGATCCGTCCGGAATTGCGCTGATTTAGTACTTTCTTCTTCCTACTTTGACATTTTGACAGCTACTCGGTGGGGTATGGCAGCATCTTGCTTTAATTACTGTCAGCTCAATGGAGGACATCTAAATTTCCAATATTATTTTTCTTTTAATTTTAACTGAATACATTGTTTTAAGAGAGTCACAGCTATTCTGACCGTTTACCTAGTGCTTGGTTGATTTTCATCTTTCAAGCATTCAGAGCACTGGGCAGAAATTGCATTACGTCGTGCCCGATTAATATACGCAATAATATTTTGTTTAAACTTGATCATCGGATTCCCGCAAGCCATGATCGTTCTCAGTAAGCCATTTGAAGTCAAGCAAGTGCCCAAACGCAAAACAAACGCAACAACAGCTACCGCTATCGCAGCCAGGAGCACAGGAATAACAGCAACAGCAACGATGACAACCAGGGCAAACCCAAAAGACAGGTACAGTATTGCGAGTGCTACAAAAACGTTCATGACGAAACTTAACTTGATAATTTAGCATATAATTTTGCTAGATTATTTTAAGTGTGCGAATTGAGGGAGTTAATAAGTATGAAGACTTTGGTTTGGAGAACTGCACTCTAAGTTTAAATTTGCTAGCGTAATAGGCACCAATTTCGGCGAAATCACAAGGAAGGTTAAAGCGAAGAAATTTCCTATGCTATAAGGTACGACAGGTTCAAACGTTATATTAATATGCATTTTGCTGTGAAGGGATTCTAGGATAAGAAGAAAAAAGAAGAAACATTATACCTTCCAGAAGGGAAAAAGTTTGTCCAAAGTTGTCCAAATGGAAGCGAAGTTAAGTTCAAGGAATTTACTTTATTCTCAGAAACAAGCAGCAATTTAAGCTTTAAAATTATGTTTAGCGTACCTGTGAATTTTTTCACACAAAATTCAGTAACAAAAATGCTTCCCCAGAGTTTTTTTACTGCACCACTCTGCTTGCGCAAAAACAAACCGTCCGCGTATGTTACAGTGAAGGTAGAGAGAAGAGAGAAGAAGAAGAGAATCTTCTTTATCTTCAAATAAACATCATGCATTTTCAGCAAGAAAAATGGCTCTATTCACGGAGGTTAAGTAATGAGTCATGTGGAGAGATGAAAGGCCATGTAATACTCACAAGTCAAGTTTTACACGGTATCCACGCTTACGATGGAGACAGATCAGATTTCAACTTCTTAATTTCCGCTACTTCACACTTGAGGTAGCGCGCTAGAAATGGGAGTACCGAGTGCTGATATGCTGATGTGCGGCAAGACATATGACGGAAGCCTCGACGCATGGGACGAAAAAACGTAGCATGAATTATTTCAGAGTTAAGAGGGTAGGTGACCTCACTAAGAATGCGATCGGCAAATTGCTTGACCATTTTAAAGTGGCGTTTTACTATAAGGTCAGCTAAAAAAACATCGGAAACTCCGGTAGCTGAAGAGAGCATTCGCAGGCTACGTTTCAAAATGACTAGGTCTTTTTTGAAGTAAGTTTGGAAAAATAACTGAAGAGCAGTAAAGAATGAGGGGGAGAATACAGGCGTCTACAAAACGCCATATTAGGGCTCGCGGTGTGTGATATGAATGCACGCGGAAGATATAATTAAATAGTTAACGGATTTTGATAAAACGACCTTCTATATGAAGAGTAAATGTAAGGTTGGCTGCTAGTGTAACGCCAATGTATCGGAAAGAGGATACGTCTGTGGGCAGAATGTCAATAAATTTGGGAATGAGAGAGGGTCGAAGTCGAAAAATACACTGGACTGACTTTCGCTCATTAAATAGAAGGCCATTTACTGACGACCTTGTTGAGACATGGTCCAAGCCATCCTTCAGTATTTGGAGCTGTGAATGACGTTTGAGCAGATGGCCAACAACCATATCATCAGCATATTTAACAAACAAGCATTCGTTTGTAGATCGTAGGTCGTCAGTGTGGAGAGGGAAGCGATGAGGGGATAATATAGCCCTTTGAAGAACACAAGTGTTGGGAAGGACCATGCATTTTCACTTTCCGCACTGTACGAATTGAGTACGGGAAGTGAAATAGTCCTCAAGTCAAGAGACAGCTCAGCCAGGAGAGCCACATGCAGAAGTTTCGTTGAAAAGTAGATGGCACGGGATCGTATTAAAGGCTTAGGAGAAGTCCAGAAAAGCAAAACCCTATGCACGGCAGCCGTTTTCTAAATCTCTAAGAGCAGAATTGACTACCAGAGCAACAGTGTCTAGTTTACTACGCTTAGCTTCATAATCAAATTACAAGGGATTGGAAAAATTCGAGGAAAACGGGGTGATGATGTCGAATGCGACTCGTTGTGCAAGTTTCAATAGTGCAGAAGAGCAGGCAATTGGACGAAAGGATTTTAGACCAGAAGAGGAAGGTTGTTTTGGGATTGGAGTGATTCTCACTGATCTCCACTCATCGAGAATCTTTGACTCCATTAAGGACAAGTTGATGAAGTGTGTCAATGCAGGTTCTAACTGAAAAGAGCAAGATTTCAAGAGAAATGATGAGATCCCATCTGGTCCTGTAGCTGTTGAACCTCGAGCGTTTTTAAGATGTTTCATCACTTTTTCCACAGACAGAGAAACAAAGACACTTGGTAATAAGGAAATGACATCTGTCGGAAGATTGGAGGCAGTGGAAGTGTGGATGAAGTTTGCATTTAAACTATCTAAATCCATGTCACCATCTACATGTGCTTGTGTACTGCGTTGACCAGTGAGACGTTTAAGACTCTTCCAAATTCCATCCAAGGAGAGGAGAGCAGAAGATGTAGAAGAAGTAAAAAGCTGACTAACAAAAAGGTCGTTCGTAAAACAGTCCCTTTTGGCGTCTCAAAGTTTTTAGCTTGGGAGAAGAGTTTCTGTCAGGTCTAGCCATGACAGTTTCAAGAGGACAGCAGACAGTAAAAAAGTCGTTTAAAAAAGTCGTGAAATGACTACAGCATGACTCAACATTCGAGTAGTCTGGAAGATAAGAAAGCTTGTCAGATATGATAGTCTGCAGCAAAGAAATATTATGCGGTGACGTGTCTCGAACCCTTAGTTTCCTCCCGGGTATTGCTAACAGCCTTTTACTAGAGCTACAATAGATGGTTGGCAAGCCCAATAACACAGAATGATGTGAGCCTGCCAACGGAGCTCTATTTTTGACCACAAAATGTATGGGATGGTCGGTCAATATGTGATCCAGAGGGGCGTCAGCACGAGTGTTGAAATAAACGAAGTCGTCAAAACCTAGAGGGTGGAAAGTTAATGCTGATATAAATGACGCCTTTAGAATAATTTAAAAATAAAGGCTTTCATACTACAGCAATGGCTTCTATTAGTCGTCCGAATAAGAGAATAAGAACTTCCAATTCGTGCGCCATTGCTGGTTTACAAAGACAGCCACTCCATCAACTCTGCTGCGGGTTAAGGATCTTTTGTTCAAGTGAAAAGATACACAATGTTGGGAAGTAATGAGTTCCGACTCAATATCGCTATGAAGCCAAGTTTCTTGCGGACAGATGACTGCAGATTTCTCGTGTTCTCTTTTCAACATGAGTGCCGTTAACTCGACACTCTTGTTAAACAGGGATCGGCAATTTGTCGATGTGAAGCATTTTTTTTCCTTGCTGCCAACCAGATCTATGCTTTCTTCTTCATGTTGTCAGCCTACGGAGAATTTTCGATGTTGGTGTTGTTGGTGAATTGCATATGCGGCATATTGGGTGTATCTGACATGTATTACAATCATGAAATATTGTAGGTAAGATAACTTGCTTTCACGCATTTGAAAAGGTAGCAGTGTACTGTAGATATGACCTCATGATCATAAATGCAGACAAACAATGGAGAGAAATAGAGAGGATGGTAAAGGATAATAAATTTCCACATGAATGTAGAGCTAAGTAAAATGGGCGGCTCAAATATGAAAGCCGCGCAGTTTAAAGAAGGTCTTACTGAATGTAATTCATGCAGAAATATACATTTTTAAGTAAACTTTCCGCTTTTACGTTTTTTGGCGAACGGTGCCGACAGTAGAGTAATCAATATTTTTAAAATAGTCATGTTCATCACCAGTATTTTTTGCATCCGCAAGCTTGTAAAAAATCATGAAATTAATCCTATTATGCGTAAAATAATCCATTCTAAAGAGAAACGTAGGTTACATTGCGTCGTTTTTCTTCCGGTAAATTAACGAAATTGTCAAAAGTCTCCCATTTCATTGGGATATTACCTTGAAAGAAGTTCATATACATAGAAATTCGTTAGCTGAATATAAAATTAGAACATTTTTAAAGCGGAATGACAATATCAGAATTTTTTGTGGAAATGATTTATGCTCAACAATGGGGTTTGCTGTTTTAGGGCATTTCTAAATTATCGGAAATGTTCTCACGCCGATATGCGAGGAATTATCAAACATTTACAAACTTGTGCAAGTTTCTTTCAGCACTCGCAATACTGGAACTGTCCGCGATCCACTCTGTCCCCTTCTTGCTAGTCAGATCACTGCTCAAGGTCACCCTACGTCACTGAGCTCACCACAAGGCACAAGTACTCCGCACATTATGGCACGCGATCAGTTGCCCAAACACGCTACACAGACGCAGCACACAGGTAGTGTTTCTGCGGGTCAAATTTTCTTTACGCGAGAAAACACAGGCCAGGGTACATACCGCCAATCTTAATCGTCATGTCACGTTCGATCCAGCGCAATGGTCCATGCCCGCATACGACGCGCAGTCTTTGCCCTCGGGCGACTGGGTGGCACATGTGCTCTCTAGAATGGTCGGGTCAAGCATCGTCCTGTGGTTGACTCATACGAAGCCCAGTCTGGCCCTTGTGATAATGCCCGCACTGACCTAGAGCGGATGCAGGGAGCGTCGTTCGCCGCTATGACGACCCCACGCTCTCACACGGCCCTCGCAGTCGAACGCCATGTCAGACCGAGTGGTAACTTCCTCCAAACTATTATGCAAACTTTCTATACAGAATGAATTGCTTCTATTAATTTGACCTTTTTTGACTTCTCTCTTCTCCTCAGGAACATGTCCTGGAATATCTCGAACGTAAGGGTTTACGCTATGAATGTTACCTCCACCTCGATACACGAGTTCTTGGAGTCAACAACCAAATGAAAGCAGATGCGGCCAAAGTTCAGGTAGCTAACTGGTCATCCGCTGGCTGGGCAGACATGTTTTACTGCCAAGTATATCGGACTCGGCCCACAGAGCCAATTTTTTTCCCATGTTTAGGATCAAACATTCCGACCCTGTGCACATCTGACAACTTCGTCTACTTGTTAGACCTGCTGACCCATGAAAGTGAATTCTAAGTGTCAGGCCAACAAAAAACCGGTTGTGGTACGTATTTTCTCTTGAAGCAGCTATCACCGAAAGTATTTAGAGGGATTCGTGTATTTATTTTATGGAATTCAATCACTGAACACATATTTGCCTTTAACACTGACAGTCACTTTTACCCCGTTAACCAAATAGTTCAGCCATGTTGACCTCCTTGCTGGACAGAGTGCGCGTTTGCCGGAAATACCACGACGTTTTTGGGTCTAGGGATTAGCGGTGGGGAGGGAGGTGGGGGTGCTAGTTGTACAACAGCACAATGGTTTCCCTGGCCTGCATTCCGATCTGTGCATTTGACCCCACCTTTAGGATGCGCCGTCATCAAATTCGATGCGTGGATGTATCTGCGCATATCTTCGTTGTCTGTGAAACTTCCTGACCGTAAATTACTCGGCTCGTCTGCTCTTCAGCCATAAATGCAAGTTATTATAGAAATTAATCTGGAGGACAGAGGTTTTTGGGTGTTTGAACAGGCTTTGGGTTATATATGACCACATCTGCATCAACTCTAGGAAGTAACAGTAATAGATCAATGAAATTACAAATATCGTGCTCTTATTCCATCAACTGCGGAAGTACGTTGTCGTTGTGTGTTGATAGACCGCGACCTGATACAGCATTGTTTGTATAACCTCTAAAGAGTTTCAAAAACATGTTTGCTCCAGTATCTCAAACTCTTATTTACAATAATACGCATTATGATATGAGAAGAAAGCAAAGTAATTTAGCAAGAAAATGGCTATACGGTTGTTGATGCTTCTGAAAACCTGTTTGAATTCCTACTTGTGGTGGGTGGGTGGGTGAGTGTAATTAAGCATCTGGATTTTTCTTCGTCTCCTAAATGCGAGTGCCAGCGAGTGTAGGACCTTAGTTGGCATAATGGAAAAATAGCCTTGATTTTAGGAGTATGCTGTTTGCGAATGGTCTGACAGAAGCACCTCCCAGAGGCACTACCGTGAACTGACTAAAATGTCTGGAAATCTGGCTGAAATATAATTAGTACTACTATTCAACCTATTTACAGCGGTTTAAGCAAAAACAAATTGCGAATTGCAAGCGGTACGTCATAATGTGCGCCAAATACTGTACGCGCCAGATATCGTTCAATATGCCGAGATATCCGAAATACAGATAATCTTTCGCTTATCGGCATCCACTTATTTTGTAATACAAATTAGCATGTGGTCCATTCATTAATTATTTCAGTCATACTAGGATGCGAGCTTTTCATTGAGCTTTACACTGACCATTAACAACACGTATGTAGTGTTAAAAGTAACTTCTTAAATAGGAAGTGTCTTTATCCTTGATTTTGTTTGCCTTTATAAATTCAAATATATCTAAGGGAAAAAGTGCATGAAAAAATTATCTACTGTTCTCGTTTGGTAGCAAATAATGCCTACTTTGAATTTCATACAAAGGATATCCTTCGGTTTTAGAAAAATGTCCAATTACGAGCTTTTTTACGATTGTGAGGTGTTCATTCATAATGCATCATATCCGCCAATTTATTAATGCTGCGTATGCTGTATAAAGTATGCTCCACATCTATTTCAAAAAATGTAGAAGAACTTTGTGATTTCGTCACGCAGTAGTTAAAAAATACTTTTGCTTAGACGGATGTTCGTTGTAGGCAATTTGTAAACCTTGAATTCCAATGTACTAGTCAGTAGGTGAAAATCTTGTTGGCAATTTAGAAGCATTTTACTGAAAAAATACTCTTTCCTTATTTATAAAATATAACCATGCTTAATTTGCTACCAAGTAAATACAATAAATACTTTTTTCGTTAATGTTTTTTCTGGGAAATCTATATGAATTTATAAAGGCAGTCAAATTCAATGAAGAAATGCATGCTATTTAAAAAGCCACTTTTTAATCCATATATTTTGTCAGCGGTCAAAGTGAGCATCTCACAATCGTAAAAAGCATATAATTAGACATTTTTGTGAATCGGACGTTACCCTTTCTTTAAGCATACAATTTAGAGTTGGTGTCATTTTTACCAACGCATACAAGCAATATTTTCTTCGTCTATGTTTTTCATAAAATACACTTGAATTTATAAAGACAGTCCAAATCAAGCATAAAAACGCATTTTCTTTTAATGGTTACTTTTTACAGAACATACGTGTTGTAAGTGTTCACAACGAAGCTCGTTTAAAACCCCGCATCCCATCATGACTGAACTAACTTCGCAATAGACTATACAACAATAAGTATCACAGAGTGAATCAATGCCGATAAGCGGATGAATATCAATCTTTCGCATATGCCGGCAGGTTGCAGGAATTATCGCGTGTTCACTGGTATCCATATATTTGTGGTTATACGCAAAAAAATGTTCGTTTTATTTTGCATTAATTTTACGTACATGCGATGCAGTTTCTCGGTAGCTAGTTGTTCTCTTGCAAGTAGAAAATGGAAAACCATGAGCTTTTATTTCTCTTGATTGCTTGCTGCACTATTATTCTTGCTTTGTTATAACGCTAGATGATATGATAACTTTTAATAAACGAAACTTGGCGGAGAATATGAACTCGATTATAAAATAAATCAACCGATGTGCTTATTCTATTCTTACGATTGTTATTCTAGATTGCGTTGAGCTATATCTTTCATTTGCAAATAAAGTTTTATTTTCTGTGAATTTGTTTACGTTAAGCGGTGAATTCCAGGAAGTGCTCCGGCATAAAACGACAATGTTGATTGGTCCGACGTTTTGCACATGCACTCGAAATCCTCATCAGAGACCTGCAAACATAAAAGCCTTGGAGGCACAATATTTATAGGACGTTAAGTGCCTGCTCAGAACCCAAAAGTTAGCGATTTTTAAAAAAAATGATTTTGTGTAAAATCAGTCCACACTGCGCACACAAAATTCATACAACAGTGAAGGAATAAGAATTTTCATAAAAGGAAACATAAAATTTTGGTTCCAAATGCCCACCTTTTTAACAATGAGGAAAATTCGAACAAGAGAGAAACTGGTATTACTTAATAAACTTAAGTTGAAAATGTTTGATAAGCTTATTCGTGCAAAACAGCAGAATACAGTTCAGACAATAGTATGTTTAAAAGAATTATTTTGGGAAAAGTTTGGATACATATGCTTCCATATTAAAAGCAGTATAAAAATGGCTGTTCCTAACAGCCCAAAGTTCGGGTGCGTACATTAATATGGCTCCACGTGAACTCTTCAATGTCTTTTTCATTTAAACATTCGCTGAGCTACGCCGAACTAAGACAACCAGATTGTTGCTTGATTGTGTCAGTTGGGACGCTACAGGAATAAATATTTCATATATTATTCACTATCCCCCAAAGAAGAGGAAGAAGAAGGTACGAGGACATGGACGATTTTGTTTTGAGACACACGTTTCGTAAGACTAACTATGTTGTTGTTCCTGTTCGTCAGGACTGTTATTGTATCCGCGCTCGGTGCGCGAACTTTGACCTGCCTGATCGATATTGACTAGCCGTGATGTTGATCGCTGGTGAGCTCGTGTGATCTCTGCTCACTTCTCAGCTGTTGCAAGTCAGCGTACTGACTGACGTGCTCATCGTCGACTAACGAATGTTCCTGCCCGCCAGAGTTGACCTTAAACTCGTGGGCGTGGCGGTGATGCGGTTCCTGGCTGGTTTCTCCCCTTTTTTACCTCCGAAGCTGATTCTCTTCCACACTCGAGTTTATTTTGCTTTCCTGTTGGTCTTGTTCGAACTCACTAGAGCTTTGTGCGCAACGCCCGGAGGGCGAGATGGAGATCGATGGCTCTGTTAAGTGTGCCCGTCGAAGACCAACTTTCCAGCAGAAATCTGGCCATTTTGACATTGGCTCGAGCGAGGACTTGTTTTTTCAAAGGCGAAGACCTGCTGTGCCTGGGTATAGACCATAGACTGCTTATCGTTGCGGTTGATTAGCTGTTGATGCTCGTGCAATCTTATGCCCAGGCGTTTGCCCGTTTCAGCAACATACCTTGCACCACAGTCTTGGCATGGTATGCTGTAGACCACACCTGATTGTTCTGTCAACGGTAGCGGGTCTTTGGGCCGCATGCTTTGCTGTCTGATGGTTGACTCCAGCCTATGATTCACACAGATCCCGAATGGTCTTCGGATTCTACCAGCTGCCTCTGATAAATTCTTCACATAAGGGATTGTGAGCCAGTACTTAGGGTCCTCTCCTTTCGAGCGCTCACGGTAGGGTTTCTTGAAGCACTTGCGTATAGAGGACATAGGATAACTGTTGGCCTAAAATAGACCATTCAGGTACCTAATCTCCTGCTTTTCCAAATTTCGTCGCTGCAGTGTGTCTGGACGCGATGGAGGAGGGTTCTAACACAACTACGTTTGTGACAGATGGGGTAGTTGCTTCTAAAGTGGAGGTAGCACATTGTATTGGTTGCCTTGAGGTAGAACTTTGTCCTTATCTTTCCGTCTTCTACCTTCGTTACATGACCGTTGACCTACTCTTTCATAGTGAACTGGATGTCAGGAAAATGGAGTTCAACAGTGTCTTGAAAGCCTTCAATTTGCTCCTTTTGATGATAACGAAACTTCGGGGGAGACGAGCTGAAGACCGGCCGCTCGAGCCTCTGCAAAACAGCTTCGGCAATAAGGTCAGACAGAGGCGAGCCCATTGGTGTTCCCTTCCTTTTTTCGTAAACTTGGCCATGGAACGCGAAGAAAGTTTTGAGACACAATTCCAGGATCTCGATAATATGCACTTGTTTGAGCTTTCGGTCGGTTTCATCATATTTCTAATGGAGAAGACCGTCAAAAGTCTCAATTGTCAGGTTGGTGGAAAAGAGGTGAACAATGTAATCACATAAAATGATACCATCACCTCGTCTGCCTCCAATTCCAAGTGTTGGATTTGGGTCAAAAACTTTTTAGCGGACTTCACTGTCCACTCGGAACCTTGGTAATGAATCACTGTCGCTGATAAAGCCACTTTGAAAACCTAAATATTGGGGTGCCACGTAGGGATACGGTGGGGCGTAAAGGCACTCCTGGTTTGTGCACCGTTGGTAAGCCGTAGAAATGTGCTATTGCAGCAGCAACGGCCTTTGCAGTCAACGCTTCCCTTCTTGTGAGAGCTTTTGTCCTTCTCAACCTCTCGACCGTCTTAATAATGGCGTTTTCGAGCTTTCTGAACTTTTTGACGGTCGATGGCACACATGAATCCTTTTCTATCAGTCGATTTTCTACCTTTTCACGGTAGGCTTCCTTAAACCCACATACACCCACGTTGATAAATGCCAGCCAATAACATATGTATTTAAGTGGAATTATGGGGTGCAATATTTAACTTACCATTAAGTGTACACCAAAATAAATTTCCTTGCGTTGCATTTATTTTTTATTGATTTCTACTAATGTGGTATAACAGGGTTCAGAGCAGACTAGAAATAATGGTGAACATTTGGAGATTTAGAGTGCCTACAACCAATTGCCCATAAACGTAGATTCTTTTATGGCTGCTCAGAGAACTTTCACAATAAGATGCTTCTTAAAATCGTTTACCTAAATAGTGCGTTTATGCAGCTTACTGTTGGGGTCATGGTTTTAGAATTGCCCCAAGATATCAAGTTATTTCCGAAAGATATGAAACTCTGTAGCAAAATGCTGGTGAGCTGTCTCGAAATTTGTTGATATCAATGAATTCTGCTGTTTTCGCCTGTTTTTAATTTGTACCGGGGAAAAACACCTTCAGATATGAATGTGCCTAAGATCAAGTTAGCATATTTATAGAACAAGCTCTCTCTTGAAGAAGCGATCTATTTAGATAAAAGGCGTCAGCTATCTGCGTACATAGCTTCTTTCAAATCTTATTTCAAAGTGACCGGTGACCGGTTTCTGTAAGTGTAAGAAAAAAACTTCCGTGGTTAATGAAGGAACGTGCATTTTGTGCATGATTGATCGTTTATCAATATACTTTACACATTTGAGTTCCATCTCAGATTGCAAGCAAATTCAGAGCAGAGGGGCAGAATATTTAGTAACTTTTGGCGAAAGCTGAGAGTCGTCTGCCCGCACTATTTATATTTGCCCATTCGGTCATACTCAACTTTAGATAGAAATACGGTGGGCGTCTTTTGCGTACGGCGTGAAATAATAAGTAATGACATGTGGCCTGTACCATGTATGCGCTGGTTTGCAATCGTTATTTTTGATGGATGATATAAATTACAGCTACGCTAGTTTATCCGCCAATTTTATGACAGAAAACGTATAAGATTTGAAAAAACAGAATTTTTTTAAACTGACGCAGCTTTTTGCTTCACATGAAGCATCTAATTTCTCAGATTTGCATTAACCAGTGTTTTTTGAAGACCAAACGACATTTTCCGTTCTACAAAATTATTTAGTTACCGCTTTTCAGAGTAACATTGATATTCCTTGATAATAAAACAGGTACAAACAAGCTATTCATATCTACAGATTTTAATACCGTAGAACTTCATTTGGATATTGAGAGAATTTGGATTTGGCCCACGGTAGCCCACAGTCGTCCTTCACTGTACTGATCTGAACTAAACTACTTTCTAGTAAAAGGCATTTTGCCCCTCAAGTCAATCTAATGAACATAACATACAAATCCTCTTATTTGTACTTAGAGACCTTTTGCAAGTTTTAATTCTCTCGTTACATGACTAAGGCAATCAACTGAAGTTCCTATGCGAGTAACTGGATGTTATCCGCATCTCAGTTGTTAATTGCAGCGAGTTCATCACGCAGGTTGGATATTGGCATCTCAATCGTAAACCATCCTCCTACTTGGATGTTGACATTATCACTACTTAGTTAATAATCTCGTTGGAGCTGTTGTGGGCGCACCATCCTTCTCCCCAGTTTAAGGGGTTCCCCGTGCCAGCAACTTTCTAACATAGTATCCCTTACCCGATGTCGGCTTATCTTTAAATATTGGCGGTTATTGCGCCGTTACTGTTCTCCTGTGTCATTATCAGCGCAGGTAGGTTTACCACCATTCTCATCTTACAGATATCCAGGCACACTGATTTATTGAGGGCATGCACATTTAATTCTGACCAAATGTTTGCCTTTTGACATATTTTTTTGCAAACGTAGGACACAGTTTGATCTAATATTATATTTTGCAATTACCAATGTAAACATCAATGAAAAAGCAACACGAATAATTGTATCGATTTTAGGCCATTTTAAACTCCTGGCTACCTACAGTGAATTTTGCAAAATAACAGTTTGTTTTTTTGGATGTAGTGACTTTATCCACAATTTTTTTCCGACTTTTCTTCAAGCTACCATAAACAGATATGCCATTCCCGATAGGTTAATAGTTTTACCCTTTCTAACAGCCACATGGCTGCAAAACTTCTTTACTCTGTTCCCGGCTGCGGTTTGCATATCAACTGTTTGGTCTCCACTCATAAACGTAAAATTTAATAGCGCATATTATAACGAATTACCACAAAAATGAATACTTTATGCAGTGCCTTCTTTACTATAGTAATCTGGCATATCTGTCTGCCAAACTGGTCACATTGAGCTGTATGTTTGGACAGCACACATGAAATTAAAAGGTGCCCTTATTCAACAAAACATCATCTTCACAGTCCCCTAAGTCTTTGCAAAATTGCACGTAAATGCATAAATATGTACAAAGTATGCCTTAGCTACACCTTTCACATGAATTCGGTGTAAGCTGATAGCCTTTATATCGTACGGTTGTGAGGAATTTAAGACTAATTGAAGCCTATTTGGAACGTTTTTAATTTAAAAATAGGACAAAACACCAAGATTTAATGGTAAAAATTGGTTTCACTTCAGATATTATCCTCTTCCTGTGCAGATTGATATACATGATGAACGCAGAGTGCACTGACAATTACATTTGCTCCGAAAATGACCTCGAATTCAGTTCGGTCATAACTCAGTGCACACAGCCATCTTAGATGGCAGTAGATGAAGAACTAGGTACTCTAGTTCCGAATGCATTTTTGCTAGATCTAACGCTTGGCACTGTTTCTTAAAATTATTCGAATATTATCTTATGATTTAAAATCATACTTATCCGACAAGGTGCGTTAAATAATGCAGTGTTTGGTTAATGCATTTTGCTGGTTTCTTGAAGAAAACGTATGCCGTATTTTTATAAGTCTCGTTTAGTTTTGCAACCAAGAATCGACAATTCTACGGCCCTCAATCACAAGACATCTGCTAGATAGCGGTTGCATTGTTGGTCGCAAAACGGCTTTCGGAGTGCTTACTCGAGTACGAACGATTCGGTGCTTTCGCAACTTTTGAGCAGCCTATATATGGCGAATCAAACACGACCAATATAAACAGTTGTACTACGTGATCAATTTCCAACTGCCCTGGTAATCTCGTGCCTAGATTTACTCACGACTATGATTTATGTGAACTTCCTTTACCGCTGTTTTCTCCTTCCTATTTGGCACTTAACAGCAGCCTTTTTGTCCGATCATTATTTTCGGTGAAGCCTCATGCTTGCTTTAATGCATATACATTTAACTTAAATTTAAACTTCGATGAAATTATGATTGTTATCTTTTTAACGTGATGTGCCGAAAAAAAATCCTGCCGCAAACGTCTATTTAAGCCTCATATCCGAGAACAAAATGCTCCAAATTTGTTTTTTAAATCAAGTTCGTCCTGCATTTGTGGACTACAATTGCTTAACCGTCCATTATTAAAACACGCTTCATTGTGCGAATACGAAACAATTAAAGTTTATTTAAAATGACACTTTGCATAGGCAGCATATTGTTTGCGATTTGACCTCTTCTGCCTATTCAGCTAGCATTTTTAGATCAAGGACAGGAATGCATTTGTTCCTTCGTCACATTTACAAGACGAGAATTTGCCCTGTCCGACAGAAAAATGCGCTTTGTGGACTAGCTACAGGACATGCCAAAAGCTGCTTGCGATTTAGATTGCTTACTCTGCCAGGTCAATATCGGCCTGTCGCCCACCCTTTCCCTTTCCATACCCATTCACGCACACTGGTAGATGATGTGAACCAGACTGCAGTCACAGACGTGCAGGACAACCGGGCAACACGGGGAACGCGGGGAACGCGGGTGGAGGTCTAAGAAGAACGGCCACAAGCCTTGAGGCACTGTAAAAAATGTTGGTTTGTCATTTGTGTCTGGTTTTCTCTAACAGAGGTCTATTGTCTGCCCTCTACTGCTGTTGTTGGAGAATAGAAGCGACTTTTGAACCGGCGGCTACGCCGATCACTCAGTCTTATCAAACTTCACATAGGCTGTATGCAAGTGGGCAGGTGAACGTTAGCTCTATAGGGTAGTCAATGCCGAACGCTATGCAACAGGCTAAAATTCTGCTCAAGACGGTGTAGACGCGATCGCTGGGACCAGAACTGCATTCGCCTGAAGTCGTTGATCCCCACATGAATCCATTTTCAGATGCAAATGTACACACAGGTAGTTTCAATACATAACTTTTTAGTTTTTATAGTATAAAGTCACTATGCTTCTGCGCATTTCAAACAATCACTGACAAACCTTTATAGAGGATAGGTTTCTGTTGGTGTGTTAAGTTCTCCAAACACTGTGTGCGTGTCATGATTCGCTGACATTTCATAATTCGCATTGAATTTTTGCGTGAAGACTGATAGCCATCGGGCTCCCCGGCGCCGGCAATGGAAGATATTTTGGAGCAGAAGAAGACGCGATTGCAGGGAAAATATTTTTTTAGCCTGTCATTTTGACAGCAGACTCGGATATTACATCGGATACCTTAGAAGAAAGCAGTAACAGAAACGGTAATACACACGCACACAGGAAGTTGCAGTCATTAGTGCAATTCACGCTACTCATCTTATTGTGCGTTAGTTTTTTGATGACCGATATGTGTCCCGTTACCTGCTTAAATTGCATCACGCGTGGGGGAATCGGACGTGATGATGTGCATTTGATTGCGTCATCTCTAATTGCGCGTGTATACTTACTGAACGAAAGAAGTTCGTTTGCTAGACAATAGATAGGGAGGAGTGCAAAAAAGTAACGGATGTAAAACTTTTCTTCAAGGCACTGACGGCCACCTAAGGACGGAAGCATCCTTCCCGAGGGGCCCACTGAGAGAGACCCAAAACGAGACATTACGGACTCTTATTAGTATCCGGTTTGCTTGCTGTCGAGCAATCTCCTCCACTTACCACAAAGAAATCCATGTAACCAACACTGGCAGGAAGGTAACCCACCTCTAGTGGAAAGTCTTCTATCTTTTCCGCAATGCAAAGCACATTGACAGCAGAACAGCTGCTGACAAGCGAGTATTCCTCTGTAAACAGTTGCGTCTGTGAGAGTGACATATTAAGAGGAATGCAAACAGTTAAGTGAAAACTGTGAACTAAAGAATGAGTTTTGGTCAAGCCATCACACTGCACAAGCACGTTGTCATGACGACGTTCTGGAACTGGGTTGCTAAATTTATACTGTGGGAATTCGACTAGGCCGTAGATGGCAGAGCTATAAAGTCACATGGCTTAGAGTGAAAGTGTGGGCTATCATCAGGGATCATAAATGTGTGACCAATTAGCTGGTTTTGGATATCCAAACGGCTTCGTTAGACGCTGCCTCCGTACGAACCCACGGGGAACAAAAGAAGTAGTGCCACTAACGCTCTGGCACCCTCTACCCTACATAAAAACTGTGTCCGAAGCAACTGAGCGGATCGCTGCGAACCTCGGTTTGGATATTGCTCACCGTCCGACAGGTACCATGAGTTCAAGAATTATGCAAATAAAAGATCCCCTGCATGCATGTGTGCAGTTTGGCGTCGTTTCTCAGGTGCTATGTTGCGACTGTTTTTTGCCATTATTCAGGGCAGTCCAGGCGAGGAGTTAGCTCGCGAATAACGGAGCACAAACGGGCATTGCGGAGAGGTGACTCCTTATCCCAGATCGCCACACACACCCTGGGAGAATGCCATGAATTCGACTTTTCTGGCACACGGATAATGGCAATCACCGCGAATAAGACGGGGTGAGAACTATTGGAGGCCTGGATATCAGACGTTAACACCATAAACGGGAATGTGGATATACCGCCCTGTTATTTTGCGATCCGCACTCGCAACCAGAAGCGACGGCACAGGCGTCCACGTTAAGGTCGCACGCCGCAACTCCACGGAGGCGCACGGACGAGACACGAAAAGATGGCGTGAGCATGGACGTGACGTGGGTATGGATCAATAACAAATGCCACTCCCCACCCCACCCTTATTTATGCGCAGCCAAAGTTTGCTGCTGTCTCATTTTTTTCTGACGATGGTTTTTCGTGTGGAGCTGAAAGCTCAGAAGAATAATACTGCCATTCCAGAGATCGCATCTTCTTCTTTACAGAAGCCTAACAGTATTCTGCCTACAATTAATTGAAAATCTTTCCATAATACCTTACCTCCTTACATGACTTTAACTTGGATATTCAATGGGTGAATACTTGTGCATAGTACCTTTTCGGCGATAACCCCAAAGTGAAAATGGAGAATTCTGACCAGTTTTTAAGTTATCCGAAAAAAATTATATTATTTTGGCTGCAAATGAAAGGCCTCTTTTTTTGTATTCAAAGTGTTTTTACTACATTATGCGGGTTAAAAGATTTATAATGTTGTTTATTTTCGACTTTACGCTTATCCTTCTTTGAATCAAAAGCACTGACCTTCTATGAAAACCAGCCCTGATCCAAGAAAGCGAAATAGTTCCTTGGATAAAACATTGTTTTCTACTATAATTCATATCGTAAACTTCACATACATTATTAGTTAACGAAGATCCGACATTGTTGGTGAAAAAGGATGATTCCCTGATTTCATCATTATTTTAAATAATGGGGGCCTATTTTCAAAAAGTACCACGAATAAACAATACTGCTCAAGAAACTGAGAAATTCTGTAAAAATTTCCTGTTTTCTGGACTCCGTGTCTTTTTCTGACGAGCGGGATCCTGTTGCACTGTAACGCACAAAGGCGTGCAACATTTATTGATCAAATTTGTGAAGAAGTTCCCCAGTTGCTGTTATGCTGTCAGGTCTGTGATTGACCATAGGAGGACGCAGCGTTCGCATATTGAAGGAGCTCTGGTAGAGTATGTAGGGATCGTCGAAGGGTAAGCACGTACGCTAACTGTTTACCTGTAAATTCATTCTACTGAAAGTTGGTAAGTAAGCGGTTAGTATAGCCTTCAGAATATATGCATGCCCGCCCTACCGGCAGTTTCGCCTTACGTTCACATACGATTCACTTGCAGCCTTTCATTGGCGCGCTATTCACGTATCTTGGATCTGTTTTCGTAGGGGGGGGGTGATTTGCCTCCACCTGCGCATACTAGGTGAGCCCGCATCTTACAAAGGTCGTGTGACCAGCGACCGACATAGCCAGTAATCTTATCATCGTGGTCCTAACAGCTTCCGCTTCCCCCATGACGGATTCCGCAGTTGGAACCTTCTATGCTTACGGCATTGTCCACGTCGTGCACTTTATTCTGTACAGCTATGCCCGCAATGTACTTCATCTACGCGCACAAAGTACACGACCCGCGCCCCACGTATAGACTACGTCTTTTGTTTATTGCCGCCACAGCGCCTTATACGAACCCGCCTTCCATCTCCCCGTTATAACCGACCACACTTGCGTGTTGCCCTGGCGCTGCACGTCAACTTTCACAGATTACTTCTTTCACGCAAGCAAGTGAATGACCTGCGCCCTAGACACGGGCTTTGTCTTTAACAATCCGCTTCCCTGCATTCGTCCATTTGTAGCCGTCTAAACATACGGGATTTACGAAAATTTCCACTGAAAATTTCAGAAGATATGGCAACTCACGATTTCTCTTCTCTTCTCACATGAGAGTGGACCTGAAGATAGCAGAGGCATTGGTTTAACCTATGAACCGAAGTCGTTGTTAAGGATAAATGGAAGAAATGAAGACCTTAGTTTTCTTACTGCGGATGCAACTGTAAGTTGCCACAGTCAACAGCACCACGGCTTGACGATGATGGATTCGGTCCACCCAACAGGCCTGGCTAGCATTAGGCAAGTGCCTTGCTCAAAATCAAACCTGCTTCGCCTTGATGTCAATCGCTGGCTTTCTTTATAACAATTAACTGTCGGTGGAGGGATAGGATATAGTTCCTATCGCAAATACCTGCATTGATTCGAGGGTTTTTGAAGAGAACACAAAATGATCAGAATTAAATGTAAGAACAGCTGGCCAGAAAGTAGGTGCCTATGTGAACCATTGGCACATCTGTGAGCATCGTGTGCAAACAGTAATATCCTACTGGTATTCAGGAAGCATTTGGACCCGATAGAATTCAGACGACATTAACAATAAAATAAAGGATTTTTCGCTCTCTAGCGCTTTAATTGACATATGTCTAATTAGCAGGCTAACTGCAATTGCTTGAAGGACTGTGTGTTTAAATTTCCGCCCCATTAAACATTTAGCCACATTCCCTAAGGTGTGTTGCCTTTTGGTTTTGGCTTCTCTTGGGTGAGTCCAGTCCCTCCACATGCCTACGCTTACCAAACCTGCAATGTATATGCTTCAAAAGCGTAAAAGGTACAGTGAGTGGCTACCCGTAGCATCAAACGGTTTTAGATTTTTGCCTGGATTCGATGAGCTAGATCTACGTCTGCGACCTACTTTTAATGTAGGTAGTGACTCTCCAGGATTTGGGTTAGTGATCCTTCGGTTGACATCTGTTTCCTTCGCAACTGGTTTTCTCGATTGAGCAGTTGGGATGCCTATAAGCTCTGCAGACATTATTAAAGACAACTTTTTATATGCTTCCCTCTACTAACGTCGTACACTGTTTCAACAGTTTAGACTAAAGTGACGATACAAATGCTAAAAACTGTTTAAATGCAGAATTCGTTCCGTTTCGGTGACGTTTCTTGCTGTTTTCCAGTTACACATCGAGCAACAAATACATCGATAAAGAGGAATCGTTTTTTCGGGCAAAATTAACATTAGTAAAGCCCCTTATATACGACTAATTCCAGACGAAAACCTGCGAGAAAATCAAATCTACACTAACCGAAGTTCATTTAGTAGGCATTTAGGTATATTGTCAACATATTCCGCTACCATGTTTACTTTTTCCGTTGTTTGTTTCGTTTGGCATTTCCTAAAAGTGTTAGGTGTCAGTTGATTTGTCAACGAAGTTCTCGGTGAACGACGGCTACCTCCGTCCTCGGCTTGCTTAAGGTCACTTACCGCTTTGATATTGGTAAACCGAACAAACTCCCCTAAACCTACGCATTACAATAGACCTATTCCGGTGAAGCCTTCTTACTTCTTGAACCTTAGCATACTGTAATATTTTTTAGTCTATAAGTACATATTGAGCAGAGAGCGAGCAGTACGTAGTGTAGTAGTAGTTAATTACATAGGCTGAACATATGAATTTTCCTCAAAGTTTAGATGGAAAACTCGCCTAAGGCAGCCGGCCTACTTTATTGAATAAGTTGTGTTTAAGGTGCTGACAGATGTCAGCTAGGAATAAACTTTCATGTTTGATCATGCAACAAAATGCGCGAACTAGGCAAAAAACGAACAAAAAATAATATCTTGGGTATTTTGCATCCTATTTATTATTTTAATTAGATGGATTATTGGTTCAAGAAACTGCGTCGTGTGTAGGTAGATAACTAAATTACTCGGTTAATAAAGTTACTTTTGGGTATTAAGTAGTGATTGTTAATATGTTACATTGTCTTTGGTGGGGGCGATAGCATTGAACTGCAATCAGGTTATGATGGCACGCATGCCAAGTTTGTCCGTAAAATATAAAGTTGCAAATGAATTATCAGCCCACTTAGATCTGGAGACAATCCAATTACTTCCATGTATTGCATAGTCACTCCAAGGGGTACATATAATGCTTGAATTGCATTCTGGATTATGTTAATTAAGCACTCATGTGGCTGCAGAAAAACTAAAATATTAACTCGTTTCTCCTCGCTGATGGCTTGCCACATCGCATTCCCGCTTTTTTCTGATTGGGTGGATACTTTTAGCAAAAAAATGTCAGTCTATGCCAGATTTTCGAGTAAATGCGATGGCACGTACGTTTGGGCTGTGTCACGTCCTCAAGCATTAAGAATAGTCAAAAACGTGACGGGCACCGTGTGACCATTGACGATGATAATCCTACCTCCACTTAGCATGAATCCAGTGTGCCACTTGCCGCAGGTGGGGGCAACAGAATGGGTTGAGGCAGATCCTGTGCAAGACTACTCTCACTATACAGTAAGCCAGTAAAGTTAATAAGGGATCGCTTATAAGTGTTCTACGGATTTTTTGATTCGGTTCGATTTCTCAGTGCGGTATTTTTGAAATCTGAACAGGCTGTGTCCAGTCTGTGTCGCTATTCACTATCTGAGATGTTATAGTTGTCCATAAGTGATTGTCAAGCGCGGTCGTTTCTGGCATGCTTGGGCGCGCATGGGCTCACGTGGGTGCGGTCCATCCAGCAGTTTAAGGTCATAGCGTGGGGACAGTTACAGCGAAGACACAATACCTTGCGATAGTCCACACTGACAAAGGAATCATTTTGGTGGTTGGCCAAAGGCACGATGCCTCAGGGCAAGCTGCAAGGCTATGCTGGCATGCGGTTAGGCTAGGTTCCTAACATGATAACTGCGGCACCGCAATGAAGTCCTTTCAGATGAACAGGACATGGCAAAAGGCGCTTATTCAACGACCCTCCGCTATTCACCTCTCTCGACTGCCAGGCCTCCATAACGCTGAATAGATTTTTGACCCCCATCCGCCCCCCACCTGCTCTGCCAACCACACTCCTTTTTTCTACCAACCCGCATAATCTATTGAGTTAATTACCATATAAATGTGAAGGCCTGACGAGAAGTTATCGAAAACAAACGTATGATCGCCAATTTATTTTCTGATATTTGCATTGGGCAGGCAGGTTTGAGGTCACGTGTACACATGATATCGCGTTTCTATATGCATCTGCTCCATCATGCTTTGAAGGATTAAGCTGGTCAAGCCATGTACAACTGCCGTTTGCATTCTGCAGTCGAAGAATTGGTCGCGCCTTCACATCCCACGGAAATCGACCACCAGACTTTTCATCCATTGATTGAAAGACTTAAGTCGGTCAGTAGGCCATGGAAGAAGGAAAACACACAGAGTGCAGATTAGTTCATCCATCAAAATTAAAAATATTGTGCAAAAATCTATCACGGCAAGCTATAACTATCGGCTTTGAAAGCTTCCATATAATGGCTTGCATCGGTTTGTCTTTGCAGCTTGGAGTCAGGCCGCTCTGTTAAAAGTTGCTGTGTGAACCAGAAAAGGTTCTAACAACCACAAGTCAGGTAAGACAGTGTTGTTAAGAACGGCTTTTACTGTGCAAAAAGAGTTTGAAAACATGCGCTGTCAAACCATCGCAACTGCTGCATCCGAAAGCAAGTGCAATGAGCCTGTGTGCCTGCCACTTTGCAGGCTTGACTGCGGAATTTTCGCCCTGTCGGCTGCAGCCAATCAAAGGAGGCGGAGCCTATCAATGGGCTTCGAGCACGTATCAAGCAGCGAGTCTACCGAGAGCGTAGGAAAGGATGATTGCGCGCGGAGAAGATGATTACGCGTGCCTGCAGGCCTTGTAAGAGCAAAAGCAGCATGATTTAGCGTGGTGGCGCTGAGCCCATGGACTCTCACAACTCGTTTACCTGCATTTCATTGCAAAACCTCACGCAAGCTAGATTTAGATTATTGGGACATCCTATTACGATGGTTGCCGTCTCTAGTCTCTATTCAGACAAGCTTTTGGTTGTCTGCTTCTATCATTGCCAGCGCGCCGATTTATCGAGCAGCCTTTCTGTCTACTTCACGCGCCATGTCACGTGACCACACAAGACTTTGCGCTAGCCTTCCGAGTGCTGGAAGCTAATTGGCACTGCTGGCTTTGCTTATTGGCTGCAGACCAAACAGTACAAAGGCACCAACTCACGCCGTAGGTCAAGGCTCTTTATGGCGAGCACTCCCGCATGCAACTGGTTGGTGAACTTGTGGTGACTCCGCAGAGGTAAGTATGTGCCAGGGCTCCTCGCCGCTAACGAGTTCACATGCACTGGCCCCCTTCGCCCGTCCATCGAGCCGACTCACATAAAGGCCGCTCCTGAGCCAGTGGCGGTTCGCGCGGTTACTAGACTTCAGACATTGCACTCAAAGCGGCGGTTGCTCGCTCGCCTAAGAGTTAATTTTCCCCTCTCTATTCTCCACTTCCTTCTGTAAAGGATGAGCTGTTCCTTCTAATGTGCGTCTCAGCCTTCTCTTGCCGTACGGAATAGGGCCCGAAGATTGCCATTGCTAGGGTTTAACTTATTTATACCCCTGCGATAATGGTGACGCCGACGTGAAACGCGCTTGCTGCTACTTCAAGCATGTTCTACATGCAAATGCTTAGATTCCCTGTCTTCGGATTTGGAAACCTACAAATTTCTGAATATAGCATCTTGAAGAGCCATGTCAGATAAGTCTTTTTTTCTTGTTCGATAGGGAGGCTTACAGGAGAGATGTCAGTGTAAGGTTTTAAATTCCTCCAAATAAATCCAATTATACAACTTCATGACGAGCTGAAAGCCCTAACTGTGAAGGCCGGGGCGGCCTGCTTCTGTAGCAGCTGCATACAGCCCCTGAGGCAGCCAATAGCAGGGGCCCATCGAATGCCATATTCAGGACGACACCAGCGAACTGTCAAAGGACGTTTCTTCACATACCTATTGCAGTGGCTTTAGTAAATAGGTAAAGAGGTAGTCAAGAAAAGGTAAGAGGAAGATGACAATCGGACGAGCGTAGATCTGCCCCAAGAGAGAGAGCAAACGAAGTGTGAGAACGCGGGAATCATTGCAGCGTCTTCAGTGTGGCCATGTGTGTGTCATATTCAGGGAGATGATTGGCTGGACTGGACTGGGATGAGCAGACACTAGTGCGTGTGCACGTGCATGCGGTCGAGAGAGGCGAGAGGTTAGGCTTTTCACTGGGAGTTGAGTACACTACATGTCCACACATGATTCAGAGCCTGCCGCGCGTCAAAACCTCTGACCATAACTGAGATCCTATACACAATAAACAACGCCTAAATGTGTCTTCCATTCGGGCAAACAGCTTAGGGGTTGAGCGGGAAGTGCTGTCAAAGTAAGCTAGGTTGGTATTTGAAACCACAAAAGGCACTTTGTAAAAAAGTCAGCTGATAGGCATTTAGTGGCCGCTAGCGACCACTGTGAGAACATGCGATTGCCGATTCCTCTCACCAAGGTTGCAGTCGCGGTGACTGCCTTTAACACGCGCTCTTGCATAAACAGCCGCACCCTGTTTACCTTTCGCTCAATTTTGTGCATGACCTTCTAACTTACCCGGTCTTGGTTGCGTAACCTCGCGCAGTCCAACTTATTCCTCTTTAAGACTGCTCCAGACAAAGACAATTTTAAGTGGTCGCTCGGATTACTACCCCTAGAAATCGCTTCAGACACTGCTTTGCTCAGGTACAGACCTGCACTCGTCCATGTCAAATCTTCTCCTACCTATTTTCCAAACTGTCTGTGCAGAACACCCTCTTTCTACAATTCTGGCCTTTCCATGACTTCTTTCTTCTCCTAAGCAGCAGTGCTTGGAAGATCGCAGTAGTTAGGGTCAACCTTTTTAGCCGTAACGCACCTCGATAGGCCTTCCGGCGATCGCAAAATCGGGTGGTGCAAACGGGATATAGTTAGGAGGTAAGAAGCAACGATTCAAACTACCAACTGTTATTCCTTTAAGAGGACAGAGGTGACAGGCATAATTGTTGATTTAGCTTTAACGCTTTTACATGCGAGTCATGGACTGATAAACGTCTTTAAGCAAAATAACACAGACAAGTGGGTAGGTGGATCTTTCAGGAGTAGGAAAATGTGCAAATTCAGTCCATATGAAAGCGTTATAGAAAGGATCGTGATGCGGTTTTAAATCACCATGACAAGCTGAAAGCTCTAGCTGAGTGGCTTTCCGGTAGATGAAATAAACCAATTCAGACAGATAGATAGACAGGGTCGAATGGTTTCTGGGCTCTAGAGCACTTTTTTTAAACTTAAACCGTTTGACAGAAGTCTGGTTAATGTGGAGTTAGGACAAGGTCAGGTTTAGGACGCACGATAGACTTGCTAAGCACGGCACACATTCGACTGTCTTGGATCCATCATGTCATCCGAACGCGCTAGTAACGAACCAAGCAGGGCTGCTTCCCTGAAAAGAAAATCCATTGACTTATTACTGCTTAAGTCATTGGTGTATCTCGTTGCATGCGAAGCTCTTATTACTAGTCGAGCTTATTTCAACCAGTTTATGCATTTTAGGCTTGTTGCCTGTATGTGTAACGGCGAATGCAGTCAAAGTAGGACAATTCTCATGCATCTCCAATCAGCTTTAAGCTTCCTGAGTAAGTAGATCGAAAGATTCGGTGCACTACGTTTCACAAATATAATTTACCTAAAGACTAAGTACTCTTAATCGATCATTGTTCTTATTGTTACATAAAAACCGCTGTTACTACTGTACGTTAGTATTTGAGTCCTCATTGAGCATGCATAGCATAAGCTGTTATCAAAAGTTATGAAAACCCACGTGAACTGTTCTTTTTAATAAAAGTTCTTTCAGTATTTGTAGCATTCCTATTAGCTGTAGTAGTGGTACTAGCGGTACTACTAGAGTCATGATAGTAGTATTTAGCACTTACAGCAGCAGAAATAGTAGTAATAGAAGCAGTAGTAG